>OX422208.1:285586488-286236201 GCA_949130495.1 Sambucus nigra
AAGATTTCAAGGCTATCCTATCTCCACATGATGACCCACTCATTATTACCACCAGAGTACAAGGGTATGAGGTGCCGAGAATCTTGTTTGATGGATGAAGCTCTATAGATGGCATGTTCTAGTCGTGCTTCAAATGCTTAGGATTTAGTTGGTCCAGGCTCGTCCCGCACCATCATCCTCTGATCGGATTCAGTGGAGAAAAGGTTCACCCTCTGGGGATGTACGAAATAGATGTCAGAATGGTAGACGAGTGGCCAAACAGGCTGACCAAGAAGACTAACTTTTTTGTGATGGATGAGAACATCTTCTCGGCTTATAACCTCATATTGGGATTAGTTTTTCTCAAAGAATTTGAGGCCATGCATTCAACGGTCCACTAAATGATAAAATTCTCGACTCTATATGGGGTGAGGGAAGTTCAAGGTGACCAAACATCGGCACGATAATGCTACTTTAACTCAACAGAGGAGAGAGAAGAACATAAAAAAGTAGGCATAAAATACAACATTGACACCCATGATCCCAGAGACTATATAAAAATTAAGAAATGGGAGGTCGCGAAAGAGGTAGAATCAGTCATCCTCAATGAGGACGAGCCAAAAAAAATCATCCAGGTTGGCAAAGCCCTAAAACAGGAGATCAAGGATGAGCTTATTGATTTTTTTAAGAAGGGAAAAAGCATAATTGCGTGGAGTTACGATGACATACCTATGATTGACCCAAAAGTAATGTCTCACAAGTTAAACATTGTTTATGGCACCAAGCTAATAAAATAAAGAAGGGGAATCTACTCGAGGGAGGAGTACGAGGTTATTTGGGAAAAGGTCTAAAAGCTGGGGAAGGAAGAGTTCATCAGAGAAGTGGTACACCTTGAATGGCTTTCAAATGCTGTCATAATACCCAAAGCCAATGACAAATGGAGAGTATGCATGGACTTAATTGATTTGAACAAGTCTTGTCTTGAAGACAACTTCCCTCTCCATCGAATTGATCAGATGGTATATGCTATGGCTGGGCATGAATTTATGAGTTTCATGGACGCATACTCTGACTATAACTAAATTTTCATAGACTCAGATGATGTAGAGAAGACACCCTTCATCACCGATAATGGGACCTATTATTATAAGGTTATGCCCTTTGGCTTGAAGAATGTTAGGGAAACATATCAGTGGTTGGTGAACAAGATGTTTGAAGACCAAATTGGAAATTCTATGGAGGTTTATATTGACGATATGTTGACCAAGAGTCTGAAGGTCGACACTCAGGGGGCCGAGCTTGAAAAAACTTTCAACACCATAGATGAGTACAATATGAAGCTCAATCCAGCCAAGTGTGTCTTCGATGTCCGAGCTGGAAAATTCTTGGGTTTTATTATCAATCAAAGGGGTATAGAGGCCAACCTATAGAAGATAAAGGCCCTTCTAGAGATGAAGATACCAAGGAACATCAAGAAAGTTCAGAGGTTGACTAGACGAGTAGACTCATTAAACAGGTTTGTCTCAAGAGCCATTGATAAATGTCTTCCATTTTTTAAGATTCTAAGAAAGGTTTTTAAGTGGGACGAAGAATGCAATAAAGCTTTTATGGATCTAAAGTTTTATCTTGGCTCTCCACTTTTATTATCTCATCCTATCCAAGGACAGAAACTTTACCTTTACTTGGCCATGTCTGAGTCGATTATCAGCGCGAAGATAGTACGATATGATGAGGGTATACAAAGACCAGTGTATTTCAAGAGTAAGGCCATCCAGGGGGGCTGAAAGAGGTATCCTAGGATGGAAAAATTGGCCTATGCCATCATCCATGCTTCAAAAAAGATGAAGCCTTATTTTCAAGCTCATACCATGGTTGTCTTGATGGACTGTCCCCTTAAGCAAATCATCCATAAACTTGAGAAATCAGGTAGATTGATGACCTGCGCCAATGATCTAGGACAATATGACATAGTCTATCAACTAAGGGTGGCAATCAAGGGGAACACCCTAGAATACTTTATGGTAGAGTTCACCTGGGTCGAGGCTGATAGTGAAAAAGTAGACAACCTTGAAAGGTCGGCTGAAACTCATACAAAATCGACAATGGTCGAGACAAGCATGGAGAGACATCCAATAGTCGAGACTGATATGTTTTTTCTTAGAAATGGAGTTATTGAAGAGGGGCCAATTTTAGTGGGGGCATTATGGAATTTGTTTGTTGATTGTTCATCCTGTGAAAATGTGAGTGGAGCCGTCCTAATTATGTTGGCCTCGGACGGAATAGATATAGAGTACGTGCTGAGGTTCAGTTTTAAGGCTTCCAACAATGAGTCAGAGTTTGAGGCCCTCACAGCCGGAGTCTCCCTTGCCAGAGCTCTCAATGTCGGCCAACTTTTAGTCCATAGCGAATCTCATCTCGTGGTTAATCAGGTCCTAGGGATTTATGAAGGCAAAGATGACAAAATGGCAAGATACCTAGAAAAAGTGAAGAAGATGATGAAGGAATTTGGTGAGATCAAACTCAAAAGGGTGTCGCGGCTGGATAATAGTCGAGCCGATGCTCTGGAAAGGTTAGCCTCGACAACACGGATAGAGACTAAGAGATTGGTGCCAATAGAAATCCTTTTTTCGGTGAAAATAGTGGAGGAGGATGCGAAGCCAAATTTTTTCTTCTATTTAAACCTAGGACCATATTGGATGGATTCCCTTAATTAGTATATCAAAGAGGGTAGCTTACTAGAGTCTAAGGCCCAAAGAAGGAAGTTGACATACAAGGCCGCTAAGTTCTCTATCCTAAGGGACGTGTTATACAAGAAGGGGTTTCTTTTACCTCTACTCGGATGTGTCCACCCTGCCAAGATGGACTATATTTTAAAGTATGTTCATGAAGGATCTTGATCAAGATATATTGGGGGTAGTTCATTGGAAAAGAGGAGCGCCACTCAAGGATATTGGTGGCTGAACCTGGCCAAGGACTCGGCTAAATACGTAAACAAGTGAAACAAATGCCAGCGGTTTTCCACAATTCCTCACTAACCCCATCAACCTCGAATGTCTATCACCTCACATGGAAATTTATAGTATGGTGGATTGATTTGGTTGGACCTCTGCCAGGGGCCATGGGAAACTACATACATTTGACTGTGGCGATAAACTACTTTTCAAAGTGGGTAGAGGCCGAGGCTATGATCAAGATCATAAAAAAGAAGATATTTCAATTCATGTGGAAGAACATCATTTGAAGATATGGCCTACTTAATAAACTCATCTCAGATAATGGTACCAATTCAAAAATATTTCCCTAGAAAAGTATTGTAAAAGGGTCGACGTTAAATAGTACTTCTCGTCGCCTTGTAGACCCCCGGACAATGGTCAGACTTAGGTCACAAATACATCTTTTCTTGATGTTATTAAGAAAAAGGTTGAGGAGTATAAGGGAAAATGGACTGAAGAGAAACATGTTGCACTATGGGCTTACCGAACGACGGTGAAAATGCTGACAGGGGAAACCCTCTTCATATTGTCTTATGGATCAGAAGTTGTGGTGCCAACAGAGATTGGTCTCCCCAACCACAGAGTTCAATCGTATAACCCTTAGGGAAATATGATAGAGAGAAGACTTAACCTAGATCCGAGTGAAGAAATAAAAGAGGATGATGAGGTTAGAGTGGCAGCATATCAATAGAGGACGTCCAAGTTTTATAACAAGAGGATAAAATCAAGGCTGATAGTAGTGGGAGACCTTATTTTGAAGAAGGCTTGGTAGAAGCTGAACAAGCTTCATGACAAATGGCATGGTCCTTACTGGGTTACTAATGAGGTAGTCCCAGGCAATTATCGGTTGGAGAACCTAGAGGGGGAACCATTCTCGAACACTTGGAACGCCAACCGCTTAAAAAGGTTATACCAATAGATGATTGCATAGGAGCTTTTCATTATGACTCATTGTAAAAAGGTCTTATTATGAATGAGAAAAATGAAAATGGTTTGTTCCCTCATATCTTATATACTTTGTTTTGAGTGATTTATTTCAAGTACCCTTAAAAGCTATAAAACATCATTTGTGGTGAGATAGCAATAACCCAATCTTGGTCAAATGATATCCGGTATAGGTGGCCCACCCCATCCATTGACATTCAATAACACCAAGAAGGGTCAGCTGAATTATTAAAATATTATTAATTTGGTGAATATGAGATGAAACATCATTAGTTTGGTGATCTCAAACCTTAAACATCATTAATTTGGTGAATATGAGATGAAACATCATTAGTTTAGTGATCTCGGACCTTAAACATCATTAATTTGGTGAGTATAAGATGAAACATAATTATTTTGGTGATCTCAGACCTTAAACATCATTAATTTGCTGAATATGAAATGAATCATCATTAATTTGGTGAATACTTAGTTAAAAACGATGTCTCGGTCGAGACAACAGTGCATGGACAAGACGATGCTCAACCATGCACTCTCAAAATGATGACACATGAGACCAATATGCCAAGTTGAAAGTTCTGCGGGACAACACGTTAGTATACTTCCTAGTTAATACTGATTCTTATAGTAAAAATGGCACAAAAGTGCAAGGGAAAACTGAATAAATAAGTATAATCTCAATTACTAAGTGAGAAGGGTTAAAATTTATTCTAAAATTTAAATACTGGTGATAATTTAAATACTGATGATGGTTAAGAAAATATGTAATATGGCAGTATAAAAATTTGCACATACTCAGCATAACTGTTGCCATCACACAGTGATATCAATAATAGTATTTCAAATATGCAAAGTATAATACTTAAAAGGTAAGAAAAACCTACTTTCTTGGTATTCAATTGAATTGCTATTGCAATGGAATAATCGGAAGAATTGGGCCCTAATTTTCTATTATACAATATGTGGTATATGAGTATTAGGGTTTAATCAGTCAGTTTTGTATTTAAGTGTGTCTTTATTAAAGTTTTGAGGGGTTATCTATAATTATCTTGGGTCTTTACAATAGTGAACATAAGATCATTATTGAACTTTGGTGCAAGAGAGTTTTTATCTGAAAATAGTTTAATGTATGTTTGGGCAAAGTCTGGGGTTCAAATTCCTATGTTGAAAAAGTTGATAGGGGTTGATTTGTAATTTTAAGGAAATTTCTTTAAAGAAAAACATTATTTTTACATAACTTGGGCTAGGAATATCCAAACATGGTCTTATTTTATACCACTTTGATCAGAAAAGTTAAATAAAAATATTGGGAAAAATCAAAATTTTCTTATTGGCCACGAGCCCTCACGCGCGTGGTCTAGGGCTTTGACCAAAGTCTTCATCTTCAACCTCTCGATTTTGACTTTTTAGGGTTTCAATCTTTTACTGAGATTTTCTCCTGCGTTGTTATACCATTTGGGGTGATTCCTTAACCAACTTAACCTAGTTTTCGAGAGGAATCCAAATATGTAAGTTTCATGGATCGAATCTTAGTATAAATCAAGTTTCAAAACTGTGTTTTTTCATGAAAAAATTACCTAACTTTCATGGATTTCTAGAGTATGGCAAGGTCTCTTATGAATTGGGTTGGGTTTCTTCTATATGTGAGAGTAGTTTGGTTTTTGTTTCAAAGATTTTGCTGGATTGTACATTAAGAGTTTTTAATTTGCAGGTTTTGAGTTCAAAAAATACATTCGATTGATTTATTCTTTATATGAACATTCATGGCTTTTCACCATTACACTCGAGATCCTTAGGTTATAATGACTTTATCTATGGCTTTAAATCAAAATTTAAGTCACTATATTGAGTTTCACCATTAAATTTCATGATTTAATGGTATTCTTACTGATTTTTACTGTCCTGGGTAATTTTACAAGTACAATCTTGCATTTTATGAGTGTTCTAACTATATTAACTATGAAGAAAACTACTAGAACTGAAAGAATTGAAAATGAAACATAAAATGATGAGTTACCTAAATTGAGAGAAATTTTGAGAATTGAAACTAGACTGTGGGGTGAGTTTTTACTGTTTAGGTCAAGGGGCATTTATAATAGTTCAGGTGGGGATTTTATTGGAGATAAAAGGAGGTGGATTTGAACTAGTATAGGGGAAGTTTTAAATGTGGGTAAATGAGGTGCACATGGGTTCCTAGTGTTTTCCATGTGTTTTTGACCTCTTATGCTGATGTGGGGTAGCATGTGGACAGTGGTTAAAACAAAATTTAAGAAGCTATTGATTTTAGTCCTTTATCATTTGTATAATTGCATTTATAGCCATATAAGTACACTTTTCATAAAGTTTAGGTGTATTTTTGTAATTTTAGAAAGGTTTTAGGGTTAGAACAATAATTTTATGCTCGCTGAGGTGCAAAGGTTTAATTTGATAAAAGGTTGGGGTTTAAGGGTTAAATATATCTCAAGTTATCTTACTTTGAAATTTTTAGGGATGCTTTTGTAAGTAACTGAAACTTTAAGGGGTCTAAGTTAATTCATAAAGTTATAGGTTTTTAAACATAGATCATTTCTTCTTTGAAGACTTTTGATACCTTATGAGGGTTTAAATCGAGGTCGTAGGTACTTTAGGGTTTGAAAATTTCTCAGTTCTTACAATCTACCTTCCTAAAGGAAATTTGTCCTCAAAAGTTACTTTCAAACAAGTCGGGGTATTGATTCTTAATTGCTTGTTCTAGTTTCCATGTAGCTTCTTGCCGATTCTTGTGTTCCCAAAGTACTTTAATTGGGGGAATTTCCTTATTTCTATGATACTTGACTTGGAAATCAAGAATTTTAATAGGACGTACTTCAAATTCAAGGTTGGGTTCAAGTGAAACATCTTTCCATGTGATGGTATGGGATGGATCTTGTCTATACTAGTGTAATTGTGATACATGAAATACGTTATGGATATTGGATAATTCCACAGGAAATTCTAATTGATAGCTTATAAATCCAATCCTTTTAGAAACTGTGAAAGGTCCAATATATCGGGGGATAATTTTCCTTTCTTCTCGAAACGTAAAATTCCTTTCTCGGGGGATGCTTACAGAAATACTTGCTCATTTTCTTAAAATTTTAATGGTTTTCAACGATGATCTGCATAATTCTTCTGTCGATCTTGGGTTGTCTTCAACTTCTCTCGAATCTTTTGTATTACCTCAGTGGTTTCTTGAATTATTTCAGGACTAAAGTGCTTACAATCTCCTGATTCTATCTAACATACTGGGGATCTACTGGTTCGTCCATATAAAGCTTCAAATGTGGAAGCTTTGATACTGGTTTGATAACTATTGTTATACGAAAATTCAACAAGGGGCAAATATACATTCCAATGGTCATACATATCTAACATACAAGCATGTACCATATCTTCTAGGGTTTGAATCGTACGTTCTGATTATCCATTCATTTGCGGATGGAATGCAGTACATAAGTGAAGTTTAGTACCCATTGAAACTTGCAATGCTTGCTAAATATTTCCTGTGAAATGGGAATCTCTAATGGACATAATGGATAAAGGGATTCTGCATAATTGGATAATTTCTCAAATGTATAACTTGCTAAGCTCTTGGAATGAATTGGTTGTCTGTAAAGGTAGAAAATGGTCATAGTTAGTAAGTCAATCTACTATCACCCAAATCGAATTATGTCTGTGGGACGTACCGGGTAGTCCACTAATTAAATACATTGTAATTAGGTCTCATTTACATTCAGGAATAGGTAGGGGCTGGAGAAGTCCACCAGAGTGTTGATGTTCTATCTTTACTTGTTGACAATTAAGATATCTCTTACAAAGTTCTCTATATCATTTGTCATGTTTGGCCACTAATAGTGCTTCTTCAAAGCATGACACATTTTTTAGCTCCCGGGGTGTGTCATGAATTTCGAACGATGAGCTTCATGCAACACTTCTTCTCATAAAGATGCATTGTTAGTACATATAATCTATTTTTAAATCAGAGTCCCGTCTCTCCGTCGAAGGAAAAATCTAGATTTTTGCTCGAATTGTTTTGTACAAATGAATCTTGGGTTTGTTGAATTTAGATTTTCTTTCTTAACTCGGGATGAGCAATAATGTTAAAACATTATATATAAGGGGTAAGTAAACATATATCATATTTCTCTATGGTAGCGAATATATCGTAGGAATTTAATGTATGAAGTCTTCCTGCTAGATTTCGACTTAAAGCGTCAGCTACTACATTACCTTTGCTTTGATGGTAATAAAGTTTAAATTGGTAATCCTCCAAAAATTCTATCCATCATCTTTGTCTTTAGTACAAATGATTTTGGGTAAATATATAATTCAAACTTTTATTATCTAGAAAGACTTAGAAAGTTACACCAGAAATGTAACAACGCCAAATTTTTAATGCAAAAACTACGGCTGCTAGTTCTAAATAATGGACCGGATAATTATGCTCATACGTCTAGAGTTATCATGATCGATATTCTACTACTTTTTCATCTTTCATTAACACACATCCTAATCCTTTTAATTAATCATAGGTATATACCCCCTAACTTGCATCACTAGAATGAATAGTGAGGATAGGAGCAGTAGTCAACTTGTCCTTCAACACTTGGAATGATCGGTTACATTCTTTCGTCCATACAAATGGAACTTCCTTCCTACTTAATTTTGAAAGGGGGAGAGCAATGCGTGAAAACCCTTTAACAAAATGATGTTAGTATCCACCTAATCCTAGAAAACTCTTTATTTCAGTAATATTGGTAAGATTTTTTCATTCCAAAAAGGCTGAAATTTTAGTTGGATCGACTTGGATTCCATTATCAGAAATCACATGTCTTAAAATTTGATTTCCTTCAATGAGAAATCACATTTGCTGCATATAACTGATGGGTTCTGAGATGACTTAAGACTATCTTCAAATGTTGAACATGCTCTCTCTAGTTTTGAGAATATACGAGAATGCCGTCAATAAAAATGATAATGAATTGGTCCAGAAAAGTTCTACAAATTCGGTGCATTAGTTCCATAAAAGCTTCTGGGGCATTTGTTAAACCAAATGAGATTACGTCAAATTCAAATTGACCATAACGAGTTCAAAAAGTAGTTTTTGGAATGTCTTCCTCTATGACGCATAACTGATGATAATCCAATTATAAGTCTATTTTATAAAAGACCCTTGCTCCCCTAAGTTGATCAAATAAATCTCCTATTCGGGGTAAAGGTTACTTATTCTTAATAGTTACAGAATTCAGTTTATAATAATCTATGCATAGTCTAAAGCTTCCATCATGTTTCTTAACAAAAACACTAGAGCTCCCAAGGTTATGAATTAATCGAATTGAAACCTTTTGATAAAAGAAGGTCTAATTGGGTATGAAGTTCTTGAAGTTCTAGTGGAGCTATTCGATATGGGGGTATAGAAATAGGAAGTGTATTGGGATAAAGATTGATACTAACTCAATTTCTCTAAAATGGAGTAATCTTGGTAAGTCTTTGAAAAAAACATCTTCACATTGTTCCAACATATTTGAAATCAAAGAAGAAATTTGAATGTTTTGATGAACATATTACTTGGAATATAAAAGAACAATTATTTTCATTTTGAAATGAGTTTTCCTAGCTTGACAATTGATATAAGCGTGATGTTTAGATAATACATCCATTTCGATAATAATATTGAACCCGCGAATATATAATATTATCAAGTTCACAGAAAGAGTTCCTAGACCAAGCTGAATTTAAAAATCCTTATAACCTTGTGTTGATGTATTGATTTCACCTGTTGGTAATTCAATATCCACTAGACTAATTAAAGAGATTGGAGATAATCGTATTAATTTAGTTAGTCTAAGACTAATAAAAGGACGCGTAGCTCCTGTGTCAAATAAAAAATATATAGGAACATGCTAAAACATAATCATACTTTTAATGATGTCGTGTGCATTTCGCATAGGCCGTGTGTCATAACTCCTCCCACGATTCAAAATTAGGTGCACTTTCTAAGTTGGCTTGAAGTGATTTGGAATAAAATAGAATTTTTCATTTTGTGAGGGTTTGTTCAATTGGTGGCGAATTGGAGAGGATTTTATCTTAGGACATCGGGGCTGAATATGTCCTCTCTCATGACATTCTTGATAACGAATCTCATAACGGGTTGTGTTATGACGGATTTGGGAATAAGCTTGTCCACTTGACTTTGCATATGTATAGGGCCTAGAATGAGATGGGATTCTAATGACATGGTTGTTTCTAACAACTCTGGGTGGAGATCGGATCAGGGTTGAAGAATTGTGTTCCAAAATGTTTGCAACGTCAATCAACTAAGAATTCTCACAAATTTATAATGGAGTGATTGAATTATTAATTCCCATATGTAATCGTCTTTCGAACTACTTACATCTCTTCATCTTACTATTCACATTCTTGAGGGCATAACGAGATAATTCGGTAAACTTAGCCTCGTATTGAGGTACAAAAAGGGTAGCTTATTACAATTTTAGGAAATCAACAGTTTGTTAGTCTCGCTCAATCTCAGGAAAATGCTTTTTGAAAAAAGTATCTTCAAACTATTCCCAAGTAAAACTAGCAACGTTCTGATTGCGCGACATTGCTTGCCACCAGAAATCTGCTTCACCTTCAAACATCTATGCAGCTAAAGTTATTCGGAGATTAGTAGTTATACCTACTTCATTCTATATTTTCATAATCTAATGCATTTATTTCGCAGCTTCATTAGCACCTCGCTTTCCAAGAAAAGAGGGTGGTTGTTGTCATAAAAATTCCTTGAGAGCATTCATTCTATGAAGTTCTTCGAAAACATCTTTCGTAGTAGAACAAGTAGATTATTGCTATTGGGCTAACATAATAAGTTCCTGGAGACACCGCATGATTCATTCAGTCTAAGTTTGTTCAGGTTGAGTTCTAGCCGAGGGGTTTCGAGTACTAACCCTCCTAAAATAGAATAATTTAAATAGGAAGAGTTATAACAATAATAAATAAACAAGTCTACTTTATATAAAGTTATTTGTCCAGTACTATTATACATCACGATTCATAAAAGTGTGGGTAACATTATATTCTACAACATTTAAAGAACTTTTTATGTTATATCCTTTTTAAGTAGGAATGATTGCGTCATCACTAGTTGTAGACTCGGGGATGACTAGATAATGTCGTTGTTCTGCATCGTCCGTCGAGGCACCTGTGGTGCTAGAAGAATACCCTTTGTGTATGTCACCATTTGATGTCGCTTCTGGGTACATCGGTGGAGCTGGCAGTTCATCTGCAAGTGCAAAAATTATAGCTTTTTTTAGTATAACCAGATCATCAGCAAAGTCATCCACTTTTCGCATTACCTACATATCATCCAATGCTCTATTAGTCAACACTAGCCTCTTAATGTCGTTACTTGATCCTACCCAGTCTTCTCAACTCCACGAATCATTTCTCTTAGCCTGGCCAAAAACCCCTCCCTTACACGCGTTTCCCATATGTTATCTTGCTTGAGATCTATGTTAAACAGAAATGCATCCATGCATCCATACTAGAAAATGGATTTACTATATAATAATAATAATAATAATAATAATAATAATAATAATAATAATAATAATAATAATAATAATAATAATAATAATAATAATAATAATAATAATAATAATAATAATAATAATAAAAGAAGCTAGGAAAAATCAAATAACTAATATCTTATCTATTTTCTGCATAGAATGCTTACCCGACAATATGTTATAGATTTAACACATACTCTAATACCAACTTATCACACCCTCCTTTTTGGTATGAATGAACAATAATTACACATAAAGCAATGAATTAAAATTAAGGTGGAATAACATAACCTTTTATTCATTATTAATATGTTACATAGGGTTGAACCACCACAAGGGTGAGTTACACATTTCTATTACACATGAAAATATAGAAAATTGAAAAGTGCCACTACTTACTCCCATCTGGTTTAATCTCTGCCCATTCGATCACATATGTAAACATGTGATCGGTTTCTATCTCTAGTAGGGAAGAAATATTATTTCGACTTTCCCCGCGTATCTAGAGAAGGAAAGAATTAGCACAAATATGTTAAGCAGGCTCTACCAGCCCTATAATAATGATATAGATATAAATGAGAGTTAGAGTGTGTATAAAATCAGTGCTTAAAACAGCTGACAATAATAAATTGATAATTCCATATTTATCAGATTCTAAACATCAAAATGTTTGGGATTCATAATTTCGTAGTGATTAGTTCATTTAAAAAAAAATTGGTACGTTACAAGTTTAGTTAGAATTATGTTTGAAAAAATTCAAAGAATTTGAACTAATAATCCCATTCTTAATAGTTTACTAAATGGTATGGAGATAATTAATCCATCATTTTAACTTCATCATAATCAATCCCAAAACTTTTGGGGTAAATTAACCTTTTATGATCACAATTAAAGTGGCACTTATACGTATGTAGCTATTGTAGTGGCTCTCAATCATCTGAGACCAATAGGCTAAGTAAAAGTTTCATGGGACAACACATCAGTATACTTCCTAGTTAATATTAATGCTTATAGTAAAAATGGCACAAAAGTGCAAGGTCAAACTGAATCAATAAATATGATCTCAATTATTAGGTGAGATGGGTCAAAATTGATTCTAAAATTTAAATGCTGGTGATAATTCAAATACTGGTAATGGTTAACAAAATATGTAGTATGGAAGTATAATAATAAGAACATACTCAGATTAAGTGAGGCTATCACATAGTAATATTAATAGCAGTATTTCAAATACGCAAAGTATAATTTTGAAAAGGTAGAAAAACCTACTTGCTTGGTAATCGTTTGAAATGTTGTCACACTGAAAATATTCGAAAGAATTGGCGCTTGATTTAAAATGTGTGGTATATGATTATTAGCATTTAATTAGTCAGTTTTGTATTTCAGATTGTCTTTAGTAAAGTTTCGGGGGCTTATTTGTAATTATCTTGGGAGTATAAAATAGTGACCTTAAGCTCATTATTGAACTTTGGTGCAAGCAAGTTTTTATCTTAAAATAGTTTGGTGTATGTTTGAGCAATGTTCAGGGTTAAAATTCAACTGTTGAAAAAGTTTATATGGGTTGATTTGTAGTTTTAAGAAAATTTCTTTAAGGAAAAACCTCATTTTTACCCAACTTGGGCTAGAAAATTTCCAAACATGGTCTTATTGTATACGATTTTGATAAGAAAAATTAAATAAAATTTTTGGGAAAAAAATCAGAATTTTCTAATTGGCCACGCGCCCTCACGCACGTGGTCAAGGTTTTCGACCAAAGTCTTCATCTTCAACTTCTCGATTTTGACTTTTCAGGGTTTCAAACTTTGACTGCGATTTTTTCCTTCATTGTTATACAATTTGAGATGATTTCTAAACCATCTTAACCTAATTTTTCATGTGGAATCCAAACATATAAGTTTCATGGATCAAATCTCTGTATAACTTTTCAAAACTGTATTTTTCATGAAAATTTGACCTAAATTTCTTGCATATCTAGAGTATGCAAGGTCTCTTTTTAATTGGGTTGGGTTTCTGTTGTATGTGAGGATAGTTTGGTTTTGGTGTCAAATATTTTAATGGATTGTACATTGAGAATTTTGAATTTTCACGTTTTGAGTTCAAAATACTCATTCGATCGATTTTCTCTTTATACGAACATTCATGGATTTTCACTATTACGCTCGAGATCCTTAGGTTATAATGAGTTTATCCAAAGCTTTAAATCAATGTTTAAGTCATTGTATTGAGTTTCACCATTAAAGCTCAAGCTTGAATGGTGTTCATATTGATTTTTACTATCCTAGGTCATTCTACACGTAAAAGCTTGCATATTATGAGTGTTCTAACTATATTAACTATACAGAAAACTAGTAGAATTGAAAGAACTGAAAATCAAGCATAAAATGATGAGTTGCCTGAATTGATAGAAATTTTGAGATTTGAAACTGAACTGTGGGGTGAGTTTTTATAGCTTAGGTTGAGGGGTATTTATATTAGTCTAGGTGGGGATTTGATTGGAGCTAAAAGGAGGTGTATTTGAACTAGTTTAGGGCAAGTTTTAATTGTGGGTCAATGGGGTGCACATGGTTTTCTAGTATTTTTCATGTGTTTTTTACCTCCTATACTGATATAGGGTAGCATGTGGACAATGCTTAAAACAAAATTTAAGAAGGTTTTTATTTTAGTCCTTTATTATTTGTATAATTGAATTTGTAGACCTAAAAGTACACTTTTTTATAAAGTTTAGGGGTATTTTAGTAATTTTAAAAAGTTCCATGGGTTAACTGTAATTTTATGTTAGTTGAGATCCAAAGATTTAATTTTACATAAGGTTGGGGTTTAGGGGTTAAATATATCTGAAGTTATCTTACTTTGAAAGTTTCAGGGACTCTTTTATAATTAACTGAAACTTCAAGGTGTCTAAGTTAATACAAAAGTTGTAGGTTTTTAAACATAGTTCCTTTCTTCTTAGAAGACTTTGATTTTACATACGTTATGTGGTTTTAAATCGATGTTGTAGGTAATTTAAGGTTTAGAAATTTCCCAGTTCTTAAGGAATATTCCAACCAAGGGAACTCATAACACATAGTCCTTGGTCATTTCATAATCGCCCATATTAATAAGTTAATTCCAACATTTTATTAATGACTTACTGTGTATTATGCCAATTTTTAAAGAGCATTAATTCGCGTAACAAAAATATAAGTTACATAACAACATAAACAACATAAAAATATAATAAGTGACATATTATATGTCCCAAAGGGTAATAGATAATAATTTTATAATTTAATTAAATTCATAGAAATTATAGTGCATTACAAACTATTTCATTTGGATTATATTTTATTAGGGGGTGTTTACATAAAGAGGTTTGATTGCCCCTAAAATTTATTTTTTTGCCTTAGAGAACTCGCCTCTCCTTTTAGAGATTTCTTATGACTATCTATTGAACTATCATTTCTAGAGGACTTTGAGTTGGACTACAGGAACCCATCAACCAAGTGTTTATCCTCCAGGGGTCTATATAAAGTCACCCCAAGATGTTTTAAATTTCCCAAAGAGATCATGCCCAAAAAAATAGGACTATTAGGATCCTCTAGCAGTACATGGAAAGGTTGAGCAATATTTTTCGTCTGGCGTGATTGCATAATGATCTTAATATCTTTTTCTGATAAATGACATATTTATTTATCCTTGTCGGGATAATAGTCCATGACGTGATAAAGGAGAAGTCAACTCTTTTATGAACACTAATTTAGGTTTGAATTTGGGTTTCCAATCCCAAAGCCCATTTGGGATTGGATTAATGATTAAACATTAATTCTATGAATTGTTATATTAATTTAGGAAAATTCTATTTGCAGAGAAGATTCGTACAGAATCGTCTGTAAAGACTGACGTGTCGTGTCTATATTGGTCCATGTATTGGGTCCACTCAAAACAACGACTAATATGAACACGACACATAAGTTTGTATAGAAGATTATGTATGAATCCTCTTTACGTGTAGAACTACTCATTAATTTATGGTCAAATATTACACTTTTAATCCTCTAATGCCCTAAATTATGAATATTTGACCAGCACAAGCATTTCATGAAAATATTTAACTTTTAGAGTTAGTTTATCAATTGTAAGTTCTTCGAGAACGTTTAAATTAAATTTAAGTCACATATCTTCAAAATTTTCATTTCAGAAGAATAAATAAGTTTCCAAACCTAATTTTATGTTATATGTGTTCATTTGATCAAAAGCGTCAATAAAGTTTCACTTAAATCGGATAATAAGGGACCAAGATACAAATATGTTAAAGTAAGAGAAATAAAGTAATTTGTAATATACGTTAACACTCAAATCTTACTTACATTAATTTTTATTCTTATTTTATAAGAATCCCTCATATATTACGAAATTCAAAGTTCAAATGACATGTTTACGAAGTTTGGCGCTATAATACCTAAAATAAATTTAAGGGTATAATAGCAATTTTGTATATTCTATAGTCCCTCATTTTGCTTATATTGGTGTGTTTTCACCTTTGGCTCACGTGATACTTCGTAAAATTTGGAGATTAAAAATATCCACTTTCCTCTTTCTCTCTCTCTCTCTCTCTCTCACACACACACACACGCACCCATCCAGATTGTCACAAACACATCAACCCCAACCACCCCACCCCCATCGCATAACCTTAGCAAAATTACCCCAACCAATCCACCTACGGGGCTCTGCCAACATATAACTACCCCCTCACTGGAGCTTTGTAGCTTAAATAACACCACAATAGTTCAAATCTCAAGAAAAAAACTCATCTGAAAGCACCTAACAAATCAAAAATTATTTATGAAAATCTAGGCAACCAAAATTAATTTGGCCATAAATTTATTACATATCAAACAGATTGATAACAGATTTCTCGTGAGCGTAAAATCGGTCGGGTCTTTTCTTAACCAAGTAAAATCGACGAGTTTTTCACGAAACGACTTCTTGTAAGAATTGTCTCTCTGTTGAGGATGGATGATATTTGATCGGAGAGTTTTTGGAAAATTCCCTTTTGTAAGGCATTCTAACAAGAGAGTTTCTCATAAGAAAAATAATAGTTTATATGTACTTCCAAGTGGAGTTGTGATTTGAGGTGATGATTGTCTTTCTAGTTGACGTTGGATGAGATTTTTTCTTGAGAGAGTGAGATGGATTGGTGAGTTAAGATAATGTAGAGATGATCTTGAGGAGAGTTTTGTTGTTACCGAGTGTTGTGGGTTTTGTAGTGAGTTTGGGTTAGGGCTGTAAACGGATATTCGAAAATCCTCATCCGTCCGATATCCGAATCCGAATTTGCAGATATTTATTCAAAAAAATGGAAATGGATACGAATATGGATACTCCATAAAAATATCCGAAAAATGGATACGGATACGGATACGGATAGTACTTATATTCGACACGGATAATCCGTATCCGATGCGGAGTATCCATTTTACCAGATATTCATTTTACCGGATATCCGTATCCGTCTAACACTAGTTTAAAATATTACTTATATAATATTTTAGGTATAAAGTAACACTTAAAATAAAAGTTGGGGTATATGTTAAATTATGAAAACTTTAAAATCTAATCTAACCTAATAAATCAAAAATAGAAACCGTCCAAAACACATATGTGCCCTTTCCCCAAATTGTCTCAAACCCTCTCCCTTGTCCCGCTCGCCCAAATGCTCCAACTCGTCCAGTCTTCGATTGCCTATCGCCGATGACGACACCCTTCCATATCATCCAGTCTCGAGTCTCCAGTCTCCGGTTGCCTATCCAGCCGCCGCCGACGACAAAAACCGCCCAAACCCTTCCTTGCAGGGCACCGCCGACAAAAACCAAAACCCAGGTAATATTTTTGAAGGGCTCATAATATTTTTGTTGATCCAACAGTCTCTAGGGCTTAATATTTTGTGGGGCTCATGTTTCTCCTTGGTTTGGTGATGAACAAATGATGATGGCCGAGACAGTCTTTCTCCTGGGTTTGTTCCATAAAATGTATTAATATAAAAAGTCAAACAACAATGTATAGATTAAATCAGTGATGTAATGTAATGGTCTATTTTGATATTCTGTATTGATATTCTGTAGTGCTCTATTGATATTCTATAGTGGTATTGATATTCTGTAGTGATATTCTATTGATATTCTGTATTGGTCTATTGATATTGATGTAATGTATTGATATTCTGTAGTGGTCTATTTTGATATTCTTTAGTGATGTAATGTAGTGGTTTATTTTGATCAGTGATGTAATGTAGTGGTCTATTTTGATATACAATTGTTGTTGAATTATTACTGAATTATTTACTGAATTTTGTATGTATAGTCTATTTTGTTATTCAAACAACAATGTATAGACTGTTTCGTTTTTATATATAGATTAAAGTGATTATTTGTTTTTATATAAAAGACTGTTATTTATTTTTTATATAAAAGACTGTTAAAGTGAATGAGGGTATTAAAGTGACCCAATTCCCATGTATAGATTATTTGTTTTTATATAAAAGACTGTTAAATTTGAGAACTTTAAATCCAACTCATTTGACCATTAGAATTGAATTGCAACTATTAAACTGTTTTTGTACTAAAACTGTTAAATTTGTTATTCGTGATTATAGGATTATGTCGGAAGAAGAGGCAAGCCGAACAAATATTTCAACCAATGCATCTTCCCTTGCTCCTCCCCGTAGTGAGAATCAAATCCGTGATGCATCAAAATAAGCAAACAAGAAGCGCACATCTGAGGCTTGGAATCACTTTTCTCATGAGATACACCCGGATAATAATGTTACCGCCACTTGTAATTATTGTAAGAGAAAGTTCGATGCTGGAAGTTCGAAGGGGGTGTCTCATTTAAATAATCATTGGAAATAATGTAAAGCAAAACCAA
Organism: Sambucus nigra; assembly: GCA_949130495.1. Classification (NCBI taxonomy): domain Eukaryota; kingdom Viridiplantae; phylum Streptophyta; class Magnoliopsida; order Dipsacales; family Adoxaceae; genus Sambucus; species Sambucus nigra. The sequence goes on from OX422208.1 coordinate 285,604,895, forward strand.
GAGATGGTGGTGGTGATATTCGACAAAAAATTCTCGAAAGTTTCAAGTCTTCCACCGATCCAATTCCAAAGTTCGGAAATCATAAGTTTGACCCGGAGGTAGAGCGAATGCTATATGCTCAAATGGTTGCACGACAAAATTACTCATTTCTTATGGCTGAGCACGAGTATTTCAAGTATTGGCTTTCTTATTATTGCCCCACATACAAATTTAATTCAATATCTACTGTGAAAAATTATTTGAAAAAATGTTTCAAGATCGAGAAAGAAACACTTTACAAAGTTTTGGAAAATCTTTCTTCAAGAATTACCCTAACCACTGATATATGGACTCCTAACCATCAAGGCACCGGTTATTGTTGTTTAACATGTCACTATATTGATGATGAATGGGATTTTCATAAAAAGATAATTGCTTTTTGTTGGATTGAATGTCCTCGCGATGCGGAAAATGTGGCCGAGTGGGTGAAGGCTAGAATCTTGGAGTGGAATATTGATAAGAAACTAATGACTATTGTAGTTGATAATGCTAGGTATAATAAGCCAATGGTTGATCATATTAAATTGTGGTTGAATGGTAAAAAAGACCTTCTTAAAAACGGTGATATGTTTCACACTCGTTGCACCGAACATATAATCAATATAATTGTGAAGAATGGGTTGAAAATAATTGATCATTTTATTGAAAGGATTAGGAACAGTGTTAAGTTTGTTGGTTTGTCACTTCCAAGAGGTCACACATGGAGTATAGATTTACGAAAAACCTAATTGAATTCGAAAAAGAATGATGAACTTGATTGTCAAACTACATGGAATGCCACTTACCATATGCTTGAGAGTGCTATAGATGTGAGAGCAGCATTTGAGCGTTTAGCGGAATTGGATAAGGAATACCAATGTCTTCCAAGTGAACAAGATTGGGAGTGTGGTAAACTTATCTGTCAGTGTTTGAAAATATTTTATGACATGACAAATCGTCTTTATAGCACAAAATATTGAACGACAAACTATTACTTTAATGATGTATGCCAAATTAATTTTCAGTTGATGCAGTGGCAACAAAGTAATGTAGATTACGTTCATTTGATGGCATTGAAGATGCAAGTTAAGTTTGAAAAATATTGGGAGGATTGTAGTTTGGTATTGACATTTGGATTAGTTCTTGATCCTAGGTACCAAATGGAGTTTGTTCAATTTGTTTACCATGAGATATATGGTTCTTTGGCCGATAGTTACATACATAGAGTTCATGCAGTTTTATTTGATTTGTATGGCGAGTATAAGAGTTTAAATGTTTCATCTTATTCTCCCACAATATTTGAGCATTCTCGTACAAGTGATAGTGATGGTGAAATAACAAACCAAATGAGGGTTGGATTTACTGGAGGGTTTAAGAGGTACATTAGGGAGTGTTCCGGCACTTCATTGGTGAAAAAGACGGAGTTGGAACAATATTTAGAGGAGGCTTTATTTCCTCTTGACGATTCAAATGACCTTTCTTTTGATATATTGAATTGGTGGAAACTTAATGGGCCAAAGTATCCAATACTTGCAAAGATGGCTTGTGATATTTTAGCTATACCTGTTTCGACCGTAGCGTCAGAGTCCGCTTTTAGTTGGGAACGTTGGATTGTGGATGACTCACGTTCATCGTTGGCTTCAGAGACCGTTGAGACTCTTATACGCATAAAAGACTGGTTGCCATCAATTGGTGACAAACTAAGTAAGTCAATTAATTATTTATTACATATTAAAAAAATATAAGTAGTCAATTAATTTTTTATTAATTCATAATTTTTTCGAGATAATTTGAAGGTCACAAGGGATACTGAATGACGACTACCGAGACGTTGCAAACTTTTTGTTTATGAAGAGATGTTTTTTTTGGCAAAAACAATCTTTATTGTTATTTCAATTCTTAGTATGTATTGTGGGATCACTTTTTGTTTATGGATGTTGCAAACTTGACTACGTATCGTGGCACCACTTTTTGTTATATTGCAAAACTATTTGCACTTAGTTCAAATCATTTACTTGTTATTTATAGTATTTTCATTATTAGTTGATTTTATAATTGTATGCACTTCATATTCTATCAATCAACAGGTTTTTTTGGAACGTGATTGTCATGCTGATTTAAGGAAATAAGCTGGACACACAAATGATCTTATGAGTATGGATATTAAAGGTTAGTACTTCATTTATTACTAATTTTCTATAGAATTATATTGTAGCTTTTTTAATAGTTATTTTTTGTAATGGCTAAATAATGTAAATGGATACGGATATTATTCGAATATGAGGTATCCGAGCGGATACGGATAAGGATAGTTGTTTTAACTATCTGGGCGGATACGGATATGGATAGTGCATCCAGATAGTGGATACGGATAAGGAAAACATGGTATCCGATCCGTATCCGTCCATTTACCACCCCTAATTTGGGTGATGTGCATAGTGCGCGCGCGCAAGAGAGAGGACATTTTTATTTTACTTTACACTTTTGAGGGATATTTTTTAAACTGATTTTTGTATTTATGTTTAAAACTCATGATTTTTAAAGGATGTGTTGCATTTAAACTGTCAAATAGTTAAGGATCAAATACCAAAAAAAAAAAATTTAATATTTTTTAATAAATATTTAGTCAAAATCTTTTATTTTGTATCAAAAAGTTCCTAAAACACCTATTTAACTAATATTCTCTTATTTTTAAAGGTCTGCGCGAGCGGCATGATGAAGGACCTTTTGGAGCAAAATAAAAATGCTTGGACTAAACATATATTAGAAAATGTATGAGGGACTATTTGATATAGGCCCCAATAGTTAAATGGGTAAAATGAAATAAAAAAATATAGGGTAAACTGAAATATGATAATAATTTATGGGCATTATTGTAATTTCCTCTAAGAAAAAGAAAATCCAAAGAAAGAAAAATACCTACTTCAAACCCTGTATATTATGGAGAGAGGACCTTCGACGGAGTCCGACGCCACTTTTTTCTTTCACTTTCACTCTCCCTCCCCATTTTCACTTCCTCCAAAATGTTATTTTTTTGTAAATTTTATTCAGTTTGGAGTTTAGAAGGCACTAGGAGTATAATAATTTGCATTGCAATTGTAGACATTTTTTATAATATGCAATACTTGTCTTAGTTACAGGTTCGTAATTTAATTAATCTTTGTTGCTTGATTTTTTTTATTGTCATGGATAATTTTTGTTGTTTCGTCTCTACAATTTTATTCTATCATAAAATATGAGTGGCTAGAATTTTTTTGTTAGGGGCTTGTGATGAACCCTTAAAACTCATCAAATCTCATGCTTTTGGGTTTTCACGAATGATAACTAGTTATTTAAAAATCAAATTTGATTTCAATTATATTCGATGAATAACATAAATTTCTGCATTCTTATCTATAGTTATTTGAAGATTGAGTTAATAATAAATGTATTTAGGTTATTTAATTTCATTGTGATTTATCACATTCTATACACGTATTGAATGCGTTGAACTAAAACAAATGATCAAACTATCTAACGTTGTGACTAATGATAAAATTTTGGTATTTGATAATTACCAACATAATTCTAGTCATGCACTTTTTTTGGAGTTAATTTTGACATTCAAAGTTATTTAAGGAGTAGAATGGATTTTGTTAATGTGATTATCATATTTTATTTTATTTGGGGGTTGGGGGGGGGGGGGATATGATTATTGAATAATTTGAGAATTATTATTGAATAATTTGACACAAATTTATAAGTTCCTAACATTCCCTACATATTAATTTAATCCAAAATTTTAATTTTTAGTGCCCTTTTTAAAATTAATTTAGTTACATTCGTTTATATAATTACATCTCCTTACTCATATTATTGATTTAAGTTTGTACCCATCTACTCCGCACTAGAATTTTGATCTTAAAAATTATAAAAATGAAAAAAAGTATAATAACGATTGTGGGATCCCATTTATTACAATTCATCAAAGTAGCCGACCATCCCAGGTTGATTAAAACGATGCTCGGCTCAAATCGTGAGTTAACTTACACACGAGTATTTTAAATATATTGGAATACTTACGGATATTACAAAATAAGGTACCAACAATCTCGGAAGAGATATTCAGGTACCCCTTGGTATATCCATGTGTTATTTTAAGTTCCTTATACAACTCAAACTCTATAATGATTCACCTATAAATTATACACCCTTACCCGGGGCAAAGGGATGTAATAAACTTTGTTGAGAGACATGATAATAAATAATAAACATCTACGTGGGTGTAGGAAAGTTTTCGAACCATGTATATCGTTGTTGTGTATGATCTTTACTTTCTGGTTGTGTGATTTTTTTTCATGGATTTCCTTATTGTGATATTTTTTGTACTCACACTTGGCGCCATCTGTGGGAAATGATTTCTATTCTTGCAAAAACATTCATCAATAGAAATCCCGTGATGTCTCACCATAGTAGCAACATTCCCCCTACTCGAGATGTCAGGGAAGATCCAGTTCCTCTGAGGGTCAGGTATGAAGTTTGTTAGCATTCAAACCCTAGGTTTTGCTAGTATAGACAACCATCTGAAGAAAGTCAAGGACCACCCTAATCTGCACAGATCTCCAGGTTGATCAATGCTTATGAATATAGGCTTCACGACTAGGAGGAGACTACATGACTCCATTTATAAGAGAATGTTATCATCCAAAGGTGACTTTAACGGATGGAGAGAGATCTCCAAAGGGCCACTAAGAATCACCGAGGTAAGACCCACACTCCTTAGGTTAGTAATACTCGCAGCCGAGGGAGGAGCTCCAGGCGAGACCAGGAAAGAATTCAACATGATAGGTCAAAGCATGGTCGATCAGAGCATAGACATATAGAGAGCCACCACAGGAGCAATGATCGATATAATGATGAGATTAGGACTCTGGTTCATAGAGAAATGGACCAACATCCAACCCACCGTGGATCCAGGTCCACCAGAGAGCTATCCAGGAATACTCTCAACACTCATATGAAATCTCCATTTTTAAGGGCTATCGAAGAGAAAGATCCACCAAAGAAGTTTGTTGTCTTAGGTTCAAGATTTATGACGAGAAAAAGGATCCCATTCACCATGTTTGGCAATACAGACAGTCAATGACCTTATGGAGCCCCAATGATGCACTAATGTGATGTAGCATATAAGTGGTTTTAGAGGATACCTCGTAGGTCGATCGAAAACTTTGCAGCTCTGGAGGAAGCCTTCATTGCTCGCTTTATAACCACCAACTCCCACCCAAATAGGATGGATGCACTGATTACAATGAATAAGAAGTAATAGGAGAGCCTCCAGGACTATGCCAAAAGATATTAGTAAGTTTTTAACGAGATCGATCATTGCTCGAAGCAAGTTGCCATAGATTCCTTCAAAATTGTCCTACCACCACCTCTCTGATGTACCAATCCTTAAAAAATACGCCAAGGTGAAATATGTGTTCCACTCTAATGCAGGGGATAATGGTCGAGCAAAGGAAAACAAGGTAATAGAGAAGAGTGACACTCTAAAGAAGGGAAACAGGAACAAGGATAAGAATTGTTCCAAGAATGGGAAAAAGGTAGATCCCTCCAAGGCGTTTAAGGCCGTTAACGCGGTCTTGAAGGAACCCATTTATAAAATTCTAAGCAACATCAAAGACGATCCATTTATCAAAAGGCCCAAGAATACGAGTGATGACCTAAATAAAAGGAAAAATGTGCTGAGATGTGCATTTCATATGGAAGGCTATCACATAACCAAGAATCGCAAGTCTCTAGAGTCACACTTGGAGGAGTTGGCCCAAGAAGGGTACCTCAATGAGTACATCGATACAAAAGTGGACAAGGTCGCTGGCAATGGTGACTAGAATCCCTAAAATGCCCTCAAAAATGATATAGGACATGAGTTTATAATAATTTATGAAGTGTCGGACCTCAATCAGATCTAGGGGAACACCATTCATATGGAACTTAAGAAGTTAATTGTCGTTATGGAGTGTTTTCACCTAGGCTAGTAAGCTTTGGTGAATAGAGGACGTCGACTACACCAAGTATATCATATTCACCGAAAAAGATTTGGTTGGGGTAAGAACCCCACATCATGACGCATTAGTGATCACACTCAGAATAGCCAATTGGGACATTGACAAGCTACTCGTGGACCAGGGGAGTTCATAAGAAGTGATTTACCAGGAATTGTTCCATAAACTGAAGCTGAACATCACCTAATTTAAAGAATCCACAGTTATTTTTGTCGGCTTTGCAGGAAGGATCACAATGCCACTAGGGAAGATAATCCTCCTAGTTAGGACCGAAAACATATCAAAGCTAATCGAGTTCTTAATGGTGGACATCGAGTCCCTATATCATGCAATATTAGTCAGAGTTTAGCTCCATGCCATGAAGGCCATACCATCCACCTACCACCAAAAGCTAAAGTGTGTTACCAACGGGGGAGTAGTTAAAATTTATGGCGACCAAGACACAGTCAGGAAGTGCTTCATTGCAGCCATTTTCCCCAAGAAGAAAAAGAATAAGGAGGTAAAGGACGCTCAAGAGGAAGCTCGGGAGGGGATTGTACCCTTCAAATAGCAACTACAATATGGTCGACCAGGGGTGGAGGAAACTAGGGTCCACCCCACTGATAGGGTTATTAAAAACCTAGAAGAAGTTAGGGCCGAAGATAACTTGCCAAGAAGGAAATTTTTAATTGGAGACACACTCGCTGATAAAGAGAAGAAAGATTAAATTTCATTCTCAAGAGCAATCTGGACATTTTTGCTTGGGATCCATACGACTTACCAGGGATTGATCCCAGCATAGCCTTCCATCGTCTGCACGTTGACCCAGACCTTCAAATAGATCACTAAAAGGCTTGTTGAATAGACCCCGAGAAAGCTAAGGTTGTGGAAAATGAAGTACGAATGCTAGTGGATGTATGATCCATTAGGAAGCTCATTTTCTCAAATGGTCGTCCAACCCAATGGTGGTACAAAAGAACAACGATAGTTGGAGGGTTTGTATTGATTTCGTATACCTCAATAGGGCATGCCCCAAAGAAAGTTCGCTCTTCCCGAAATAGATTATTTGGTCGATGTTACAGCAACATACGAAAGGATGAGCTTCCTAAATTCCTACTCTAGCTACCATCAGATTCCTTTATTTCGAAACGATCATGATAAAATTTCTTTTATAACCCTAATTGGATTGTATCTCTACAAGGTTATGCCATTCGAATAAAAGAATAAAGGGGAAACTTATCAAAGATTAGTAACTAAGATATTTAAGAAATAAATGGGAGACACTATGGAGGTCTACATCAATGATATGCTAGTAAAAATCAAGAAAACAGGCGACCACCTCACACACTTAAACAGAAGTTCTAAGATCCTCAGGAAATATCGAATGAAACTTAATGCAAGTAAGTGTTCGTTCGTTGTCCAGTCAAGAAACTTCTTAGGGTATTTAGTTATTAAAAGAGGATTTAAGGAAAATATGGGTCATATTGATGCTATCACTAGAGTCTAGCCTCCTCGAATGTTGAGATATGTCCAAAACCTCACTGACGTGCTTGCATCATTGAATCTCTTTATCTCCAAGTCCTATGAATGTTGTTGACCATTCTTTTAGCTCTTAAAGAAGGATAAGGGCCTCACATGAAAAATTAACTACTCGCAAGCTTTGGAAGAAATCAAATCCTACCTTAGAAAGCAACCTTTACTGGTAATTCCAAATAATGGAGACCCACTGTACCTTTACCTAGAAGTAACAGACCATAATATATGCTCTGCCTTAGTGTGTGAAAATAAATGTGGTCAACACCCTATTTACTATGCCAGTAATACACTTCTGGATGTTGAACAATAATACCTGCCTCGGAGAAGCTCGCCTATGCGCTGATAATAGCCTCAAGGAAATTAAAGCATTATTTTGAAGCTCATTCAATAACTATAATCACTTCTAGCCCTATCAATGTTGTTCTGAGGAAAGACAACCTCTCTGGACGTCTCTCTAAGTGGTCAATAAAGATTAGTATATTTTATATCAACTTCTAACTAAGAACGGTGATTAAGGGACATGTCTTAGTATACTTTATTGTTAAATTTATAGCTGGTCAACAAACCGATTAACTAAAAATAGAGCAATCAGCAATAAGGAAGCACAGTCTAAGGACTGGACCCTATACATTGATATATCCTCCAGCTCCAAGGGGTAGGAGTAAGTATTGTCCTCATCACTCCAGAAGATGCCGTGATTGATCAAGGAATCAAATTAGGATTCAAATCCTCCAACAACAAAGTTGAGAATGAAGCATTGATCCCTAGCTTATGCGAAACCCAACTGTTGGGGCTCAAAATGCCTTCGCGTATTCGACAACTCCAAGCTAGTCTCCAGGAAAGTGAGTAGGGACTTAAACGCCAAAGATTATAGGGTGGTAGCTACCTCATTATTGTACATGGACATATGGCATGGTTTAAGAAAATGGACACCAAATAATTCCCCTGGGGACAGAACAATCACGTTGATTCCTTAGCGGCCTTAAGTTCAGCAATTGACTCCGACCTAAGGAGGACTATCTAGATAGAATTCCTCACACATTCAAGTATTTACCAGTATGGATCCCATCCTAAGTTATCTATAGTGTGACATATTGCCCACGACAAGGGGTCGGGCCATCAGATAAGGGTCAAAGTTACTCCCTTTTATCTCTCCCCAAAAAGAAAGCTCTACAAAAATTCATTCACGGGTCCTTATCTCTAGTGCGTCCACCCACAGGACATCGAGTGAGTACTTAACAAACTTTATGAGGGTATTTATGGGAGTCACACAGAAGGATGCAGGATCTTACATTCGTGAGTGTGAAAAGTGTTAGAAACACTCTCCTATGGTCCACCAGCGTGCTAGCCACATGAAATCCCTGACAAGCCCATAGCCATTTATGTAATGGGGATTAGATATATTGGGGCCACTACCTACTGCATCCGGAAAACATAAGTATATGTTGGTTAGCATAGATTACATCACCAAATGGGTAGAGGCAAAACCACCGGCGAACATTCGAGATTCTGATATGAACAAATATATCTGGAGGAACATTATAACACTCCTGGGATAACTATCATCACCGACACTGGCACGCAGTTTGGAAGTAGATTCTTTTATTTCTTGTGTTATGAGTGTGGCATTAAGCATTATTTCAATTCTATGGTGTATCCCCAAAGTAATGGACATGCAGAGGCTTCTAACAAATCAATGCTCAACGAACTCAAAAAGCGGTTAGAAAAGGGCAAGGGTGCCTGGGTGGATGATCCCCCTCATCTTCTATGGGCTTATCGCACCACCTCTAGGTGGACAACTAGGGAAACACCATTATCACTCGCTTATGGGATGGTATCTATGATACCACTCGAAGCGGAACTCCCCACCATGAGAATCACCTTGGTTGACCAAGGTCGTACTGATAATGCATTGCACACTAAACTTAACTTAGCAGATGAGCGAAGAGAGCAGGCCATGATCCATTTAAATTCCTATCAATAATAGCTGGCCAGGCAATATAGCAACAAAGTCAATTCGAGGAAGTTTTTAATAGTATATTATTCCCTAAGGAAAGTCGTCGGTAGTGTCATGAAGCCATCACATAGTAAACTGGGACCAAACTAGGAAGGACGCTTCAGGGTAATTAGAGATGACCTTCAAGGAGAATATCAATTGGAAATGCTGGAGGGCAAGGAGATACCAAGAGTATGGAAAGCATCGAATCTCAAGAACTTCTATTTTTATGTCTTCTTTATCCTTTAGTACATTTAGTTTAAGCAAAATTTCATTTTCAAATTTATGTTAGTTGTGAGATAATCATTAATGAATAAAGGCCAGTTGGCCACTTCACTTTCGTTATTTGCATTAACTGCTTAACTCTTCTTGGTCACGTCTCATTAACACACTCCTTTTCCAAACGATAACTCCTACATGAATGGATAAACTCTTGGGATTATAGAAAGTTATTCAACTTGTTTTTAATTAAGAAACTTCACATAGGGAGCATGGTTTGTAGTAGTTATGACAAGTTAATAGAGGCCTTTCAATTACTACACCCCTCGGGGACTTATTTTAAACATAAGAGACCTCATGAGTTGCCTCTAAAACAACAAAATCCCTAGTTAGGGCTAAGTAGAATGATGGTTCATTCTCGCCATCATTCTACTTAGGCCTAAGGAATTATGATGACACAACCTAAAAGGTATATAGAATGACACTACTAAGGCACGTCAGACTTGGAGAATATTCAAACACAAAACAATGTGTTGCTAACACTATATTTTAACACCTTCTAGTCAGCTAAGAAGCAAAAAATGATAAAACCCAAACAACAAATGACCCAGAGTGGTCAGTTGATATTATCTAGTCAATTAATGTTATTTGGTCAACAAGTATGCATGTTTAGTCAGAATATACTCAAAACATAAAGAATTGATAAATAAAACCTTTTCATTTACTATAATTTGAAGGTAAATTTATAATAAGGATAAAAAATATCCAAGTACTTAAGACGTCTCTGGGTGGCGATGAAAATACTCAGCAATAGTCGCCCTTTAACCATCATCTGGTTTGGGAGCAAGACCGTCCATATCACTATCTAGATCATGCTCCAAGATATGAGGAGGAATTTCATAACCTGATATCCATTTATTATCCATCAAGAAAGGGTTATGGTGGTAGGCAGGGCATTCGGCCTGGTATTTATACTACAACCTAGACTCTTTGGTCATCTTGATCTCCCTAAGGGTGGTCAGCCATCCATGGTAGAAAGATACATCTTTAGCCTCTTTAAGTTTAGCTGGGGCATCTGCCCACCCTGTATTATATCCCTATGACCAGGATTTTTGAGGTCCTATTTTCAATGCATTTCTCATTTTTTTCAACATGCTCCTCCAGACCAGCAACATTGAAATTCAACCCAGCTACCTCCCTTCTTAGATTATCATTCCATACCTAAAGGGCTTCAGCCACTTATATAACCTCAGTATTCTGCATGAGTTTGGCCCTCAAGGAATTAACTTGTTCTTAGACTGAGGAACCTATCTTCTCCATCTTCTGAAGGTTATCTTTTAGCTTAGGACCCACCTTAGATTGGTCATTGTATTGCTCATTTCTTGAATCAAAAGTTTTATAGATCTTTACAAAGGCTCTGCGAGCTTTCAAGATAATGTTTGGCCCAAGGATCTTCCCTAAATGGGTGTTTGGAGGAATGTATCGATATAAATCAACGAACTAAAAACAATGCATATCAGATCACAACCAAAATATTAGCACGCAAAGGTTGAGCAAATGCATGCACAAAAGAAAAAAAAGGGGGGGGGGGGGATTACACTTCATCTTCACTAATTGACAAAAAAGGAGGCCAAAATCCATCACATAAAGTTTCCTAAATTTTTTTAAACTTGTAAGGGATAAAACCGTATAAGGAAGAAAGGAAAAATTCCTAGTCTACGGGCCTCAATTTGTCACCTAATCGAATTTGACAATGGAATCTCTCTTATCCATGGTGGGTTGATCCTTACCAGCATCATTATCAGCATCGACCATAGCATAAACAGTCCCAGTATGAGCAGAAAGTTGACCATCTCCCTCTTTATTTTCCTCGAAAGGGTCAGGACCAGGAGAGTGAAGGCTGAAAAGCTCAAATTCACTAGGAGTTCCAGCAACCTTCAAGGTCTGGTCCCCAACCTTTTTTAAAGGTAACCTTGCATCCATAGGCCAACTTCTACTCGACATCATCAAAATCCTTGTAAAAACCCTCGCGATAGCTCGCGTCTTTCTCTTGGGGAAGTTACTCCTCTAACTTAGCAACCTTGCTGGGTAAGACTTTATTCCAATCGACCAACTGGGCTTTCTCTATGAACACCACCCTAAGAGGACCTAAGTTCATCATAGTCCAAGATCATCTTCTCTTTCTCTCTCTCCCACACCTGGAGAGGTTCAGCAAAGGCCTTTATCTCAAATTTCAGATTATCTTTCAGTTCTTTTTCCTTCCTGGATTTATCGGCGTGGACATCCAAGAGAGTAGTAAAATCAGATAATAACTACGCAGAAGGAAAAAAAGAAATGAGTTAAGTACATAAGAGGGGAATCTAGGGGATTTCAGGGAAAACTTTCTTTTGTCCTTCTTCCTCTCTTCTACTTTCTTTTTCTCCTATTCTCTCTCTCTCTCTCTCCCCCTCTCTCTTCTCTGCCTCCCACTTTTTCTCCTTTTTTTTCTCTTTCCACTTGTTCAATAAGATAGGGCCACTAGTACTGGGGTGGGGGGGACCCAATATCAGTTGTCTTTAAAGACTTAAGCCGATTGGAAAGGACGACTTGATCATCATCATCATCGCCAGGAAACTTCAACTTCCTTCTCTTTAGCAAAGGTGACATATTCTCCACCTCCTCCTCCTCCTCCTCTTCTTCTTCTTCTTCTTCTTCTTCTTCTTCTTCTTCTTCTTCTTCTTCTTCCCTTCTTTCCTTATCTCATTTAGATCCCTCTTCCTTCTCTTCTAACACAATGTGGTTAGAAGGGAAAACTTCAGGAGCATTCAATACTGGAACCATATCATCCAGTAGAGCAATAAAACTACTAGTTATATTCTTTTATTCAAAAGATAGGACGTCGACCTCAGGTGCTCGCTGTCTTGTAGTCTTTCCTTAATATTCTAGGTTTTAAGAAGCCCATTGAAATTAACCTCACTTCTATCAAGCTCTTGATTTTTTATACAACCTGTAAGAATAAGAGAAGATGAACATTAACAAAGAAGGAAGGGGACAAAAAAGAAATAATGCAGAGAGAAAGAAGAAGCGACCTATTTGGATCCATAGTAAAAAATTATTGGACCCCGTTGCCTTTTGCCTATATCAACAGGAGAACATTTCCAGTTTCTAGCAATGAAATCATGCTCCCAGTAATCCTTATGGGAATCTGGAAGATCCATCATCAAAACCCTCTCAAAATTCCTAGTTTTAAATAAAAAAGACCCTCTCTGGTTCATGACCACACATAAAAGTAGGATATTTTGGCAAGGCCGAAAATTGTCCCATATAGGGTATTTATCCTATCGACCCCATTGTGACACCCCACCTAATTAAATACCGGGTGATTAGTCCTTTATTAAACTATAATCAAGGTGAACAGTTGGTTCGTTATTAGCATCACTGTCGTAAAAATAACTTTTCCAATTTAAACACATTAAATAATTAAGCTAAGTGTCAAAACCATTTTAGACATTACTTTCCAAATTTTATTTTATAAACCAACATTTAAAACTTTACATAATTCACAGTTAAAGAATCACACAACAACTATACTGGAATATATAATCCAAATAATTAAACATTCAAATAATTGATTCCAACATTTAAAACATCAAGGAAAAACATCATGACAATAATAAAGCCCAAAGTGTAAATACTGGAAATAAACGAATCACAATATCCAATAAAACAACTGAGTAATGGAAAAGGGCGACACAATCCCAACTGGATAAAATAATGCTAGGAGTGGAATAAAAAATGTGGTCATCTAAGCAAGAGGCCTGCAACTCCCACCTAAGCTGCAGCGCGTTCCTTTCAAAGGATCCTATGCAAGACGCCCCTGTGGCTGGGCACCTGTAATATATACATATATACAAGAGAGAAAGAAAATAGTAACGGGTCAGAGCCCGATTGTAAAAACAGTTTAAAATTAGTTTAGCAAGTATTTAAAATGTTTATTGGCTAATGCAACAACATATTAGTGCGGCACTCCCTTGAGAAATTCTCACCTCTCTTCTAATGTTCACACCTATCGCACTAACTTTCCCAATGGTTTAACTTATCTTATCTTAGGTTGGTCATAAGATTTTAGACTGACAAATTCAATTGTTTAAGAAGTTAATTTTTATTTAACAACCAAGTTCTCATTTAAACCTTATTTGATAATAAAGTTTCTCAGTAATATATTATACATTTCAAACACTCATTTCCATGTTGAAATAATTATTCATTTCGTACTTACCACAGACACAGTAGGTAGTCCCCAAATTCCAGATTTAAATATATATATATTAAATACTCATATAATATATATATATATTCTAACAGCACCCCACATAAAATTTATTGTTCGGGCATACTCTGCTATCCAATCCCCGTATTACTCGTACTATAGGAAATACAAGTTCGGAATCACTATCGAACTGCATTGACACAAAACACAAACAATATTGAGGCGAACCATAGTTCCAAGTCTCTAAGAGGTCAGCACATACCCTCACGTCTCTTAGGACCGTCTGACTATCGATCTGATATCCTTTACCAAGGATTTATATCTTCTAGGGTACGAGTCAATATTCCCCATAAAGGTCCCATCGAGATAAGACTGTCCCAGTGCGGTAACCTCAAGGATTGCAAGTAGTGCGAGCATGATTTTTACACGTATATAGTATATGCATCAACACATTCATATAAATATACTACTTTTACCATATCAATTTAGGTACACTCTCACGACCCATAATTATGATATTTATCCGTGTTACTCGTTATTTAGTTATCACGTATAACGGTTTGTCTCTTTTTCTAATTTGTGGGATTATTCCAACTTACTACGTAACACTTATGGGTTCCTATATTTTCAAGTGTAATTTTCATAGGTACTCATTTATTTTACAACATATCTTCCTTACGAATCTCACCCTTTAACACAAGTTCCCATTGTCCTTTATATGTAAAATAACCCCGCTGTGAGATGTTAATCTCGTATTACATTAACGGGTCCATATATTTCTAAGGTCCTTCTGGTCTTCTTTATATCCCGAAAGGTATTAACATTAATATCCAAGAATGTCTAATCATTTAAGTTGGAATGAACTATTAAAAAGGGGATATGAGTTATACAGGAGGGTTCGATCGATCGATGGTAGGTGTTCGATCGATCGAATCATCAATCGATCGATGCTCTATGGTCGATCGATCGATCAAGCACGTATGGCGAAAACTATAGAATACCAGTTACGGGAATTATCATCCAAAATCATCCAAATCCAATTTTTTAACTCCCAAACAGCCAGAAATTTATACCACAAGCATTATAAACCCAAATGAACAATATTTTAGGTAAGGCGTGCGAGTTTTCATCAAGAAACATGGATTAAAATGGCCAAAATCTATACAATTCTCATGAACCCTAAAAATTTCTTTAACTTAATACTTCTCATTCTTTTTCCAGAATTTCTACTTCTAATCCAACATAAATTTGTGGTTCAACCTCTACATGCGAAGGGGAATTCCAGAATGATGTTTATATCTCTACAACATGCAATTTCTAACCTCCAACATAGGTTTTCTTTCATAAGAACTCATCCTAATCAACCCTAAACTAATATGAATGATGCATTAACTAAATTAAGCAAGATAAATACTTGACTGGGTATTTTTGTTTCTAATTTGTGGATGAAATCAGTGTGGTGGTGATCCTCGTTGCGCGATCTATCATTTGGTGGTAACGGCGGTGCAAACGGAGGAGTTCTTGGCCTAGAACTCCTTGGTAAGCTTTTCCTTTCCTTCTCCAATGGCCGTCTCTTGTTTTTAGTTGTGTTTACCCTAGAAGAAAACTCTAAGCATCTGATATAACCTAGAAAATTCGTAGGTTTCCAAGCCTAAAAATGCAAAATGCCTAAAACGCCCTCCTGGGGTGTTAATTAAGCCTGAAAACGCCCCGAGACCGAAACAAAAACCCCCGGGTACATTATTTTTACTATCTCGACCCTCCCGGACACTTTGGAGCACTCGAAATGACCATACGGGTGACTTATAATTTATTCACTTTTATTAATCAATATTTTGTCTCGACACGACACGGGCGCGTCCCGACTTAAATTTCCAAAATCGTCATTTTATTCACTTGTGACATTTAATAGAACCAATATTATAGATTACTTTGCTCATTAGTAATATTCAACAAGTTTCCAATGATTACTAACTCTCGTCATGTTAGTAATTATAAAAATAATTAATTTCTGAATTTATATTAAATTAATAACTCACATCAAATTTAATAAATCTCCAAATTTAGAAAGCATAAAAATACGGGGTATTACATACTTCCCTCCTAATAACGGAATTTCATCCCGAAATTTAGAAAATAAGGCATACCTGGTAAGAATAAATCTGGGTATCTTTTGCGCATATCTTCCTCGCGCTCCCAGGTGGATTCCTCCACATTATGATGCTCCCACTAGACCCGTACAAGTGGAACTAACTTCGACATCAATCTACTTTCGCTATGGTCTAGGATAGCCACTGGTCTCTCCTCGTAAGAGCTGTCAGGCTGTAAGTCTATCTATTTTATCACGATGTGGGTGTGGGCCATATCATCCCGAAGGTATCGTCTCAATGACGAGATGTGGAATACATCGTGGATGCGATGTAAATGCTCTAGCAGTCCCAATTTGTATGCTACCGGCCCAATCCTCTCGATAATGGGATATGGTCCCACGTACCTCGGGGCCAATTTCCCTTTCTTCCCGAATCTCATCACTCCCTTCATAGGAGATACACGTAGTAATACCTGGTCCCCCACATTAAACTCTCGGAAGAACTGTTTTGCATCGGCGTAACTTTTCTCCCTGTCCTGGGATACTCGAATGCGTCTCCTGATAATCTCATTCCTAGCGGAGGTTTCCTGAATCACCTCTGGTCCGAGCAACTTGTTATCCCCCACCTCTATCCAACAAGTTAGGGAACGACAAGGCCTTCCATACAAAGCCTCAAATGGAGCCATGCCAATCGTGAACTGAAAAGAGTTATTATAAGCAAACTCCACCAGTGGAAGATGTGGCTCCCAACATCCTCCAAAATCAAGGACACACATGCGTAGCATATCTTCTAACATCTGATTAGTATGCTATATTTGTCCATCTGTCTGTGGGTGATAAGCTGAACAAATCTGTACCCATAGCCTTTTGAAAGCTCTCCCAGAAACGCGACATAAAAATCTTGTCTCTATCTGACACAATATTAAGGGGCACCCCATGCAACTTGATAATATCAGCAATAAACAATTGTGCATACTGATTCGTGGTATAGTCTGTTCGCACTGGCAGAAAATGGTCCAC
Organism: Sambucus nigra; assembly: GCA_949130495.1. Taxonomy (NCBI): domain Eukaryota; kingdom Viridiplantae; phylum Streptophyta; class Magnoliopsida; order Dipsacales; family Adoxaceae; genus Sambucus; species Sambucus nigra. The sequence goes on from OX422208.1 coordinate 285,622,042, forward strand.
CTTGGTCAAACGGTCCACAATCACCTAGATGGAGTCGTGGCCCCGCTGTGATGTAGGCAACCCGGTAATAACATCCATGGAAATACTCTCCCACTTCCACGTGGGTATTTCCAATGGCTGAAGCAAACCTGGCGATTTCTGGTGGTCCTCCTTTACCAGCTGGCAGGTAGAACATTTGGACATGAACTCAGCAATGTCCTTTCTCATCCCACTCCACCAGTATTACGCCTCATATCCTGGTACGTCTTATCTCCCCCAGGATGTACCGCAAATCGGGACCCGTGAGACTGGGTCATCACTGTATGACATAAGTCTGCTCCTACTGGGACCACCAATCTCCCATTAAACCTCAAACCCCCATCTGAACTAACAGAATAGGACTCAGCACCCTTATCTAAAAGTCGTACAATCTTCTCCTGGAAAAATGGGTATGCGGTCTGCGCCTGTATCACCCTCGTAACAATCTCGGGTGTCACTATCATGACAGATATAAAGGAATGGGCTACTGCGTCCTGGTGACCCAACTCTTTCCACTTTGCTTTCCAGATGTCCGCTACATCGTCTACCGATCTACGGCTCAACGCATCGGTAACTACGTTGGCCATCCCCAGATGGTACTGTATGTCTAACTGATAGTCCTTCACAAACTCTAACCACCTGCGTTGACGCATATTCAGCTCTCGCCGAGTGAACAAGTACTGCAGTGACTTGTGGTTTGTGAACAAGCAAAATTTCTCCCCCAATAAATAGTGCCTCCATATCCTTAAAGCAAAAACGATCGTTGCTAACTCTAGGTCGTGTGTGGGGTAATTCTTCTCATGCGGCTTAAGCTTGCGGGAGGCAAAATCTATAGCCTTCTCCTCCTGCTGAACTACTCCCCCAAGTCCCCGTAAAGAGGCATCGGTGTAAACCAGATACTCCACGCCCGGCTTAGGTAAAGCAAGGATCGATGCTGATGTAAGATTGTCTTTCAACTTGTCGAAAGACAATTGATAAGCATCATCCTAAACATATGGTACCCCCTTACGAGTCAGGTTCATCAATGGACCCGTTATTTTGGAGAACCCCCGAATGAATCTTCTGTAGTATTCGACTAATCCTAAGAAAATACGTACTTCCGTCGGTGTCGTGGGTTGTCCCCACTCCCTCACCACTGACACTCTACTCATGTCAACTGCTATCCCTTATTCTGAAACAACATGTCCCAAGAACTTTTTTTCACGTAACAAGAACTCGCACTTTTCGTACATAGCATACAGCTGATGCTCTCGTAAAGTCTGAAGAACCTGCCTCAAGTGCTCAACATGCTCTTCCTCGGAGTGTGAATATATTAGGATGTCATCTATGAAAACGATGACAAACTGATCCAAGAACTCTCTGAACACTCGGTTCATCAAGTCCATGAATACGGTTGGAGCATTTGTGAGTCCAAATGGCATCACTCTGAACTCATAGGACCCATATCTCATCAAGAAAGTAGTCTTTGAAACATCATGCTCCCTAATACGTAGCTGACGGTACCCTGACCTCATATCTATCTTCGAAAAGAAAGTTCCTCCCCTCAGCTAGCCGAACAGATCATCGATTCGAGGCAACGGATACTTGTTCCGTATCTTGACCTTGTTCATCTCCCGATAGTCCACACATAACCTCAGTGAACAATCCCTCTTTTTCACAAACAAAACTGGAGCTCCCCAAGGTGAGGTACTCCTGCGAATGAAACCCTGACTTAACAGCTGCTCTATCTGATCTCGTAACTCTCGTATCTCCGCCAGAGCCATACGGTATGGAGCGCGTGCTATAGGTCGAGTATTCGATAATAAATCTATGACAAAATCTATCTCTCGACTGGGGGTAGACCTGGTATCTCCTGAAATACATTGGAATACTCACAAATAACTGGAATCGACTCTAAGGGAATCACGACCTCCTTAGAGGTATCCTCCTCTATGTAATATAAATGAGCGGTCGAGCCTCCCTCTGGGCGAGGCATCGCCACTGCAAACATCTCTTGACCAGGAATGGCAAAGATAATACTCCCACCGAAATAATCTATCATGGCTCTGTAAGCTGCGAGCCAATCCATACCAATAATGACATCGTGCTCATGCATATCTAAGACTAACATGTCTGCTGCTAATACCAAGCTACCAATCTCTACTCCCACACTCCGGCATATAAAGAAAATTAGAGATCCATTTCCTAGTGGTGAGTCTACAGACGTTACAGTGCTCTCTGCTGTGGCTAATAACCCTAAGGCCTTCGTAAAATGGGTAGCTATAAAATAGTGCATCGCCCAAGTATCAAATAAAACCCGACCTATAGTACCATGTATAGGAAACATACCCTCAATCGCGGGTGGTGCCTGTGGAACTGCTGCCTGGTGGACGTTATAGACACGCCCGTACTGTAACTTCCCCTACTGCACTGGAGCGGCTGGAATGGCTGGTAGGACTGGTACCTGAGCTGGTACTGGGAGGGAGGCTGGAAAAAGTGGGCTCTGTGGCTCATTGCGGGCACCCTGCTACTATGGGTCCCTATCACCCTCTGACAATCCTGGCGCTTATGGCCATTCTTGCCACACCCGAAACGTCGGCCCCTGAAATTACCTCCCCTCTGACTCTGCTGACCATGGCCCTGTTGGTCGTTACCACCCCACCACTGGCCCTGTTAGCCCTGATGAAAATGATGTTGACTCTGTTGTCCCTGCTGCTGACCCTGCTACTGGCGGTGTTGGCCTTGCTGGCCCTGCTGATTAGGCTAGCCCTACTGACCGTGCCTAAATCCCCCAAATCTCTGCATGGAATCACCTGATCGAAACCGCTTGCCAGGGTCTCCCTGATGGGAACTCTGCTCATGCTGACCAGTCAGCCCCTGAGATCTCGGTGCTCCACTAGCGCCACTACCCCCTGTCCTGCCCTGATGGCCGGAATCTCCTACTCGCTTGCTTCCCTGCAGATGGAAACGGTGATCCTGGCAGTGTAGCAAAGCAACATTGAGTACATATGTGTAGGTACTCAGAGACAGATTCCCTCTAAGGTGCTGACGGATCCTCCAAGCTAACCCGTCTACAAACAATAGTATCTTCTTACCCTTAGTGGGTGCCTCATCTGGCACTATAGTGAGAAGTCTTTTGAACTCCTCTTCATACTCAGCAATAGTAGAATTCTCCTATTTCAAGTCTAGTAACTTTCACCTCATCTCAGTTTGCATGGGGGATGGAAAATACTTGCGGTCAAACCGCTCCCAGAATGACTGAATTGGGATAATATCCCTCTCCTCCAAGGTTGTGGTGGACTCCCACCACTACAAAGTGGCCCCCACTAGCTTAAAGGAAGCCAACAACTATTTATGCATGTATGTGCACTCATACATACGTGGATGCCTCTGGATATCTTTCTTCCATTGGCTGACAATGATGATATCTGAACTACACGAGAACTCAGGGGGATGCGCCTTCTGAAAGGCATCCCTAACCCGCTCCCATGCTGATGGAAGCTGTGCTGGTACTGGCAGCACTGCCTGAACTTGGGGTGGAGCCTATTGTACTACCGCTAGCGTGGCATTCACCGCCTGAGAAACAATAGCGGCTACCTCATTTGCATTTTCATCATTCCCTGAGCCGGAGCTACTGGTTGTTCGGCTTGGGCACGCCTATCCTTTGGTGCACATCTCGGAGGCATCTGAAACGTGAAGAAATTTATTAGTATACATTTATTATCAAATTTAAAGTAGCTGAAGACATAATCGTAAAAGCAAGAATACAACAATCCTAAAATAGGGCTCTATAAAAAAAATGCTACGCTGAAAGCGAAATAAGCTGTACAGATCCTAAGGACACTAGAACCTGATGCTCTGATACCACCTGTGACACCCCGCCTAATTAAATACTGGGTGATCATTCCTTTATTAAATTATAATCAAGGTGAAAAGTTGGTTCATTCTTTGCATCACTGTCGTAAAAATAACTTTTCCAATTTAAACACCCTAAATAATTAAGCTAAGTATCAAAACCATTTTAGACATTACTTTCAAAATTTTATTTTATAAACAAACATTTAAAACTTCACATAATTCATAGTTAAAGAATCACACAACAACTATCTTGGAACATATAATTCAAATAATTAAACATTCAACTAATTGATTCCCACATTTAAAACTTAAAGGAAAAACATCCTGACAATAATAAAACCCAAAGTGTAAATACTGGAAATAAATGAATCACAATATCCAATAAAATAACCGAATAATGGAAAAGGGCGACACATGCCCAACTGGATAAAATAATGCTAGGAGTGGAATAAAAAATGAGGTCGTCTAAGCAAGAGGCCTGCAACTCCCAACTAAGCTACAGCGCGTTCCTTCCAAAGGATCCTATGCAAGACGCCCATGTGGTTGGGCACCTGTAATATATACATATATACAAGAGAGAACGAAAATGGAAACGGGTCAGAGCCCGATTGTAAAAACAGTTTAAAATTAGTTTAGCAAGTATGTAAAATATTTACTGGCTAATGCAACAACATATCAGTGCGGCACTCCCTTGAGAAATTCTCACCTCTCTTTTAATGTGCACACCTATCGCACTAACCTTCCCAACGGTTTAACTTATCTTATGTTAGGTTGCTCGTAAGATTTTAAACTGACAAATTCAATTGTTTAAGAAGTTATTTTTTGTTTAACAACCAAGTTCTCATTCAAACCTTATTTGATAATAAAGTTTCTCAGTAATATATTATACTTTTCAAACACTCATTTCCATGTTGAAATAATTATTCATTTCTTACTTACCATAAACACAGTAGGTAGTCCCCAAATTCCAGATTTAAATATATATATATTAAATACTCATATAATATATATATTCTAACAGCACACCACATAACAATTATGGTGTGGGCATACTCTTCTATCCAATACCCGTATTACTCGTACTAAGGGAAATACAAGTTCGGAATCACTCTCGAACTGCATTGACACAAAACACAAACAATATTGAGGCGAAGCACAGTTTCAAGTCTCTAAGAGGTCAGCACATACCCTCACGTCTCTTAGGACCGTCTGACTATCGATCCGATAGCCTGTACCAAGGAGTTATACCTTCTATGGTACGAGTCAATATCCCCCATAAAGGTCCCATCGAGATAAGACTGGCCCAGCGCGGTAACCTCGGGGATAGCAAGTAGCGCGGGCATGATTTTTACACGTATATAGTATATGCATCAACACAGTCATATAAATATACAGCTTTTACCATATCAATTTAGGTACACTCTCACGACCCATAATTATGATATTTATCCTTATTACTCGTTATTTAGTTATCACATATAACGGTTTGTCTCTTTTTATAATTTGTGGGATTATTCCAACTTACTACGTAACACTCATGGGTTCCTATCTTTCCAAGTGTAATTTCCATAGGTACTCATTTATTTTACAACATATCTTCCTTACGAGTCTCACCCTTTAACACAAGTTCCCATTGTCCTTTATATGTAAAACAACCACCCCGTGAGATGTTAATCTCATATTACATTAACGGGTCCATATATTTCTAAGGTCTTTCTAGTCTTTATATCCCGAAAGGTATTAACATTAATATCCAAGAATGTCTAATCATTTAAGTTGGAATGAAATATTAAAAAGGGAATATGTGTTATACAGGAGGGGTCGATCGATCAATGGCAGGTGTTAGATCGATCGAACCATCGATCGATCGATGCTCTATGGTCGATCGATCGATCAAGCAGGTATGGCGAAAACTGCAGAATACCAGTTACGGGAATTATCATCCAAAATCATCCAAATCCAAATTTTTGACTCCCAAACTCCCAGAAATTTATACCACGAGCATTATAAACCTAAATGAACAATATTCTACGTAAGGCATGTGAGTTTTCATCAAGAAACATGCATTAAAATGGCCAAAATCTATACAATTCTCATGAACACTAAAAATTTCTTTACCTCAATTATTCTCATTCTTTTTCCGGAATTTGTACTTCTAATCCAACGTAAATTCTTGGTTCAACCTCTACATGTGGAGAGGAATTCCAGAATCATGTTTATATCTCTACGACATGCGATTTCTAACCTCCAACATAGGTTTTCTTTCATAAAAACTCATCATAATCAACCCTAAACTAATATGAATGAAGCATTAACTAAATTAAGCAAGATAAATACTTGCCTGGGGATTTTTGTTTCTGATTTGTGGATGAAATCAGTGTGGTGGTGATCCTCGTTGCGCGATCTATCGTTTTGCGGTGATGGCGGTGCAAACGGAGGAGTTCTTGGCCTAGAACTCCTTGGTAAGCTTTTCCTTTCCTTATCTAATGGTTGTCTCTTGTTTTTGGTTGTGTTTACCCTAGAAGACAACCCTAAGCATCTGATATAACCTAGAAAATTCGTAGGTTTCCAAGCCTAAAAATGCAAAATTCCTAAAACGACCTCCCGGGGTGTTAATTAAGTCTAAAAACGTCCCGAGACCCAAACTAAACCCCCGGGTATATTATTTTTACTATCTCGACCCTCCCGGAAACTTTGGAGCGCTCGAAATGACCATATGGGTGACTTATAATTTATTCACTTTTATTAATCAACATTTAGTCCCGACACGACACGGGCGCGTCCCGACTTAAATTTCCAAAATCGTCATTTTATTTACTTGTGACATTTAATAGAACCAATATTATAGATTACTTTGCTCATTAGTAATATTCAACAAGTTTCCAATGATTACTAACTCTCGTCACGTTAGTAATTATAAAAATAATTAATTTTTGAATTTATATTAAATTAATAACTCACATCAAATTTAATAAATCCCCAAATTTAGAAAGCATAAAAATACGGGGTATTACACCCATTAACTATCTTGTAAACATTAGGGGCACACTAAACAAATACTATTCAAAATATCTAAAGAATATAAGAAACAACTAGTTTGGGGGGAATGTTAAACCCCCCTGAGTTATTGAAAGGGTGTGAATCTAGTTCCCCTTTCGACATCACGAACATTCTGAGGAAGAGGGGCACAGTTTATGACCACCCATTCAAAGATATTGCATTCATGCCTAAGCTCAAATACAAAATTGTTATCTAATGTCACCATAATTGAACAAACAAGAAAGAAAACCCTAGCTACATATACACAATAAGTTTCAAGGAAAGCTAATGAGAAAAGAAGGGTTGAACTTACAAAAATTAATGAAGCGCTGTAAGAAAAGAGGATATTGAAGAAGTTGAACTTTCCAAAGCTTAGCATGCAAGTGAACTGAACTGAACTGAACTAATGAAGGGACTATTGTGACACCCCGCCTAATTAAATACCGGGCGATCACTCCTTTATTAAATTAAATCAAGGTAAACAGTTGGTTCATTCTCAGCATCACTGTCGATAAAAAAAATAATTTTTCCAATTTAACACCCTAAATAATTAGGCTAAGTGTCAAAACATTTTCCATACAAAACTTTCCAATTTTTTTAATTAAAGAAAAAGATTTATTTTAATTTAAAACAACATTTCTACAATAAAGAATCACACCACAATAAACCAAATAACATAATACATTCGTCAATCGAATGTCAACAAATGGAACTAAAACCACAAATCCATCCTGAATAAATCCCATAGAACAAAACTGGAAATAAAAGAAATACAAGATCCCAACAACAAATGAAATGATGAAAAGGGCGACACGTGCCCAATAAATGAGAATAAGAGGAGTGGAGTCAATAACAGAAGCCGTCTACTCAAGTGACCTGCAACTCCCACCTAAGCTGCAGCTCGTTCTTCTCAAGGGATCCTAAACAAGATGCCCCTGTGGCTGGGCACCTGAAAATATACATATATATATACAAGAGAGAGAGAGAGGAAAAGAAACGGGTCAGAGCCCGAAAGTGTGTTTGATTTTAAAAATACGTTAAGCAAGTATTTAAATTGATACAGGCCAATGAAAATCATATTAGTTCGACACTCTCTTGAGAAATTCTCACCTCTCTTCTAATGTGCACGCCTATCGTACTAACCTTCCCCAAATAATTTAGTTTATCTTAACTTACTCATAAGTTTTCAAAACCGAACGATGACAATGTTTTAAAAAGGTTACTTTCAATTTGTAGCACTACTCTCGTTTTAGCTTCATTAAATTATAAAGTTTCCCAGTGTCTTCTCATACTTTCACAAAACAAGTATTTAATAATTTGAGTCAACAACCATGTTCTACTTATCAATTCACAGTAGGCAGTTTAAAGTTTATAACCTCATATATATATTAACTACTCGTGCAATATATATATATAACATCACCCCAACTAAACTATGGTGCGGGCATACTCTGCTATCCGATCCCCGTATCGCTCACACAAAGGGAAATACAAGTTCGGAATCACTCTCGAACTGTATTAACATATACAAAACAACGTTGAGGCGAAGCATAGATTCCAAGTCCAAGAGGTCAGTACATACCCACACGTCTCTTAGGACCGTCCGACTATCAATCTGATAGCCCGTACCTAGGATCTCTAACTTCTAGGGTACGAATCAATATCCCCCATAAAGCAACACATGATAAGATTGTCCCAGCGCGGTAACCTCAGGGATAGCAAGTAGCGCGGGTACGTTTTTCACATGTATATAATATATGTACACACAATCATATAAATATACCCATTCATCATATTAATATAGGTTCCTCCCGTTACCCATAGTCACAACATTTATCCTTAATTTCCCATTATTATGATTACGTATAAGGTTTCGTCTCTAGTTAACTCGAAGGGTTTTCTCACTAGTTACGTAACACTCGTGGATTCTATCCATCCAAGTAGCAAAAATCAGTAGGTAAACGTCTATTCTCTATCATAAGTACTTGACGTAATCTCTCACTTGAATTACGTAGTTTCCTCGTCTTTTAAATAATTGTCCCTAAAATACAATTATCATCTCATAATAAAGTTCTCAACACTTAATCATATGCCCTACTGGTCTCTCCTATATCCCAAAATATTTTATTCATAAAGCCCAAAAGCTATTTCACGATGAATCATGTTCAATTAATTAAACAAGGGGAAAATAAGAGTCTGCCAGGAAGGGTCGATCGATCGAGGTTTGGGGCTCGATCGTTCGAACCTTCGATCGATCGAAGCTCTAGGCTCGATCGATCGATCAAGCAGGTCTGCGAAATCCTGCAGAAGTGCAGTTACGGGTTTTACCAAAATTCTTCACCCAAATCAATATTTTCCAACACTAATCGTCCCAAAACTCCTACTACAAACATAATAACATATTTCCAGATGTTTTTAACGTTCAGCATGCGTATATCCATCATTAATCATGGTTAAGCAACCCAAAATCTCATTTAAACATCAATAACCCTAATGTTTTCTTAACTTTTGTTCTAATCAGTTTTCTCCAGAATTTCCTTCTAACATATCATCAAAAATTCGTGGGTTAATCATCTACTTTACATAATATTTCCAGAATATGGTTATACTGTTCTCTACATGCAAATCCCTACCAAAATTGGGGTTTTCTTCCATTGATTATATTCCTAATCATTCCTACACTAATATGAATATTGCACCAACGAAAATACGCAAGTTAAACACTTGCCTGGGATTTCAGAGGTCTGGTTTCCTGCTGATATTGGTGTGGTTACGTTCTCCTCCTCGCGATCTACGCGTTGGTGGTGACGGTGGTGCAAATGGTGGTGTTTTGGCCTTGAATCACCTTGAGAGCTCTCTCCTCTCTACTCCAATGGCCGTTCTAGGGTTCTGAATGTTCTAACCCTAAAAGGCTGACTTAAATGGCTGCTAAGGATGGCTGAAATTCGTGGGTTTAATTACCCTATTTGGTAAAATGACCAAAATGCCCTCCCGGGTCACTAATTAAGTCTAAAAACACCTCGAGATCCGAACCAAACCCCCGGGTACACTTTTCTGACTATCTCAACCCTTCCGGACGCGTTGGCGCACTCAAAACGACCATACGAACAACTTATAAAATATTTACTTTTATATCTCAATAATTAGTCCCGACGCGACACGGGCGCGTCCCGACTAAAATTCTTAAAATTGTTATTTCATTCACTCGTGACTTATAATATAACCCATATCATATATTACTATGCTCATTAGTAATATTCGACAATTTTATATAATTACTAACTCTCGTCACGTTAATAATTATAACATATTTATTTTCCGGATTCTTATTAAATAATTCACTCTCATTAAATTTAATAAAACCCCCAAATTAATATAGCATAAAAAATACGGGGTATTACATACTTCCCCCCTAATAACGGAATTTTGTCCCGAAATTCAGAAAATAAGGCATACCTGATAAGAACAAATCTGGATATCTCTCGCGCATCTCTGCCTCACGCTCCCAAGTGGATTCCTCCAAATTATGGTGTTCCCACTGGACCCGCACAAGTGGAACTATCTTCGACCTCAATCTCCTCTCACTATAGTCTAGGATAGCCACCGGTCTCTCCTCGTAGGAGCTATCAGGCTGTAAGTCGATCTCCTCTATCTCAATGTGAGTATGGGCCATATCATCTCGAAGGTATCGTCTCAACGACGAGATGTGAAATACATCGTGAATGTGATGTAAATGTTTCGGCAGTCCCAATCTGTATGAAACTGGACCAATCCTCTCTATGATGGGAAATGGTCCCACGTACCTCGGAGCCAACTTTCCCTTCTTCCCGAACCTCATCACTCCTTTCATGGGAGACACACGCAGTAACACTTGGTCCCCCACATTAAACTCCCTGAAGAACCGTTTCGCATCGGCATAGCTCTTCTGTCTATCCTGGGCTACTCGAATGCGACCCCTGATCATCTCAATCCTCGCGGAGGTCTCCTGAATCACCTCTGGTCCTAGCAACTTGTCATCCCCCACCTCAAGCCAACATGTTGGGGAACGACAAGGCCTGCCATATAAAGCCTCAAATGGAGCCATACCAATCGTGAACTGATAAGAGTTATTATAAGCAAACTCTACCAGTGGAGGATGTGGCTCCCAACCTCCTCCAAAATCGAGAACACACATGCGTAGCATATCTTCTAACATCTGATTAGTACGCTCTGTCTGCCCATCGGTCTTTGGGTGATAAGCTAAACTCAACCTCAACTCAGTACCCATAGCCTCCTGAAAGCTTTCCCAGAAACGCGACACGAAAATCTTGTCTCTATCGGACACAATATTCAAGGGCACCCCGTGTAATCTGACAATCTCAGGAATGAACAACTGAACATACTGACCCGTGGTATAATCTGTCCGCACCGGTAGAAAATGAGCCACCTTGGTCAGACGGTCTACAATCACCCAGATAGAATTGTGGCCCCTCTGTGATGTAGGCAACCCTGTAATGAAGTCCATGGAAATACTCTCCCACTTCCACGCGGGTACTTCCAATGGCTGAAGCAATCCTGACGGTTTCTGGTGGTCCACCTTAACCAGCTGGCAGGTAGAACACTTGGCCACAAACTCAGCAATGTCCTTCTTCATCCCGCTCCACCAGTATTGTCGCCTCATATCCTGGTACATCTTATCGCCTCCCGGATGTACTGCAAATCGGGACCCATGAGAATGAGTCATCACTTCATGACGTAACTCTGCTCCTTCTGGAACCACCAATCTCCCATTAAACCGCAAACCTCCATCAGAACTAACAGAATAGGACTCAGCACCCTCGGCTAGAAGTCGCACAATCTGCTCCTGGCAAAACGGATCTGTGGTCTGTGCCTGTATCACCCTCGTAACAATCTCGGGTGTGACTGACATCACGGATATGAAAGAACGTGCTACGGCGTCTTGGTGACCCAGCTCTTTCCACTTTGCTTTCCAGATGTCTGCTACATCTTCTATCGGTCTACGGCTCAACGCATAAGCAACTACATTGGCCTTCCCTGGATGATACTGTATATCAAACTGGTAGTCTTTCACAAACTCTAACCACCTGCGCTGACGCATATTCAGCTCTCGCTGAGTGAACAGGTACTGCAGTGACTTATGGTCTGTGAACAAATGGAATTTCTCTCCCAATAGATAGTGTCTCCATATCCTCAATGCAAAAACAACCGCTGCTAACTCCAGGTCGTGGGTGGGGTAATTCTTCTCATGTGGCTTAAGCTTACGGGAAGCAAAAGCTATAGCCTTCTCCTCCTGTTGGAGTACTCATCCAAGTCCCTGTAAAGACGCATCAGTGTAAACCAGGTACTCCACACCCGGTTTCGGTAAGGCAAGGACTGGTGCTGAAGTAAGCTTGTCTTTCAGTTCGTCGAAAGCTAATTGACAAGCATCATCCCAAACATACGGTACTCCTTTGCGAGTCAAATTCGTCAACGGACCCGCTATCTTGGAGAATCCCCGAATAAATCTCCTGTAGTATCCGGCTAACCCCAAGAAACTACGTACCTCTGTCGATGTCGTGGGCTGTCCCCACTCCCTCACTGCTGATACCTTACTCGGGTCAACTGCTATACCTTGCTCAGAAAAAACATGGCCCAAGAACTGTACCTCTCACAACCAGAATCCACACTTCTCGTACTTAGCATACAACTGATGCTCTCGCAGAGTCTGAAGAACCTGCCTCAAGTGCTCGGCATGCTCCTCCTCGGAATGGGAATATATCAGGATGTCATCTATGAAGACAATGACAAACTGATCCAAGAACTCTCTGAACACTCGATTCATTAAGTCCATGAATACGGCTGGAGCATTAGTGAGGCCAAACGGCATCACTCTGAACTCGTAAGACCCATATCTCGTCAAGAATGCAGTCTTTAAAACATCCTGCTCCCTAATATGTAGCTGATGGTACCCCGACCTCAGATCTATCTTCGAAAAGAAATTCGCTCCCCTCAATTGGTCGAACAGATCATCGATTCGAGGCAACGGATACTTATTCCGTATCGTGACCTTGTTCAATTCCCGGTAGTCCACACACAACCTCAGTGAACCATCTCTCTTCTTCACAAACAAAACTGGAGCGCCCCAAGGTGAGGTACTTCTGCGAATGAAGCCCTGACCTAACAGCTGCTCGATCTGATCTCGTAGCTCTCGCATTTCTGCTGGAGCCATACGGTATGGTGCGCGTGCTATAGGTCTCATATCTAGCAATAAGTCTATAACAAAGTCTATCTCTCGTCTGGGGGGTAGGCCTGGTATTTCCTGAAACACATCGGAATATTCCCTAACAACTGGGATCGAATCCAAAGGGATCACAACCTCCTTAGAGGTATCCTCCTCTATGTAATATAAATGAGCGGTCGAACCTCCCTCTGGGCGAGGCATCGGCACTACAAACATCTCTTGCCCCGGAATGGCAAAAACAATGCTCCCACCGAAGCAATCAATCATGGCTCTATAAGATGCGAGCCAATCTATACCAATAATCACATCATGCTCGTGCATGTCTAAGACTAGCATGTCTGCAGGTAATACCAAGCTACCAATCTCTACCCCCACTCCCCGGCATATAAAGAATATAAGTGACCCACTCCCCAGTGGCGAGTCGACACACGTCACTGTGCTCTCTGCTGTGGCTAACAACCCTAAGGCCTTCGCAAAATGCGTAGCTATAAAACAATACGTGGCCCCCGTATCAAATAAAACCCGACCCATAGTACCATGGATAGGAAACGTACCCTCAATCGCGGGTGGTGCCTGTGGAGCTGCTGCCTGGTGGACGTTATAGACACGTCCATACTGTAACTGCCCCTGCTGCACTGGAGCAGCTGGGATGGCTGGTAAGGCTGGCGCTTGGGCTAGAGCTGGAAGGGCAGGTGGAAAAAGTGGCCTCTGTGGCTCATTACGGGCTCCCTGCTGCTGTGGGGCCCTATCGCCTTTTGGGCAATCCTGACGCTTATGGCCGTGCTTGCCGCACACAAAACACCGGCCTCTAAAATTACCTCCCGTCTGTCCCTGCTGACCAAGGCCCTGCTGGCCGTTACCTCCATGCCATTGGCCCTGTTGGCCCTGATGTGCACGCTGTTGGCCCTGCTGGCCCTGTTGCTGACCCTGCTGTTGGTGCTGACCCTGCTGATTAGGCTGGCCCTACTGGCCCTGCCTATAACCCCCATTTCCCTGCCTGGGATCACCCGAACGGAATCGCTTAGCAGGGTCCCCCTGATGGGAACTCTGCTCGTGCTGACGAGTCTGTCCATGAGATGGTGCCCCACCGGCACCGTTACCCCCGGTCCTGCCCTGCTGGCTGGACTCTCCTGTTCTCTTGCTTCTTTGAAGATGGAAGCGATGATCCTGGCAATGTAGTAACGCTGCATTGAGTACATCAGTGAACGTACTCAGGGATAAGTTCCCAATAAGGTGCTGACGGATCCTCCAAGCTAACCCGTCGACAAACAACAAAATCTTCTTGCTCTCAGTAGGTGCCTCATCTGGCACAATGGTGAGAAGTCTCGTGAACTCCTCCTCATACTCTGCTACAGTAAGATTATCTTGCTTCAGATTTAGTAGTTTCCGCCTCATCTCAGTCTGCACTGCAGGTGGAAAATACTTGCGGTCAAACCGCTCCCAGAACATCTGAATAGGGATCGTGTCCCTCTCCTCCAAAGTAGTAGTGGACTCCCACCACTGCAACGCGGCTCCCACCAGCTTAAAAGAAGCCAATAACTGCTTTTGTACCTGGGTGCACTCATACATGCAAAGATGCCGCTGGATGTCTTTCTTCCATTGGCTAACCGTGACAATGTCGGAGCTACCAGAGAACTCAGAGGGATGTGCTTTCTGAAAAGCATCCCGAACCCTCTCCCATGCAGATGGAAGCTGTGCTGGTACTGGCGCCACTGCCTGAACCTGGGGTGGAGCCTGCTGAATCACCGCTATCGCGGCATTCACCGCCTGAGCAACTATGGCGGCTACTTCATTAGCATTCATTGTGCCTGGTGCCGGAGCTGCTGGCTGCTCGGCCTGGGCACGCCTATCTCTCGGAGGACGTCTCGGAGGCATCTGAAACGTGAACAAAATTTATCAGTCTACAGTTATCATCGAATCTCAAATAGCTGAAGACTTAAACGTAAAAGCAGGAATACAACAATCCTAAAAATAGGGCTCTATAGCAAAAACGTTGAGCTGAAAGCGAAATAAGCCGTACAGATCCTAAGGACACTAGAACCTGATGCTCTGATACCACCTGTGACACCCCGCCTAATTAAATACCGGGCGATCACTCCTTTATTAAATTAAATCAAGGTAAACAGTTGGTTCATTCTCAGCATCACTGTCGATAAAAAAAATAATTTTTCCAATTTAACACCCTAAATAATTAAGCTAAGTGTCAAAACATTTTCCATACAAAACTTTCCAATTTTTTTAATTAAAGAAAAAGATTTATTTTAATTTAAAACAACATTTCTACAATAAAGAATCACACCACAATAAACCAAATAACATAATACATTCGTCAATCGAATGTCAACAAATGGAACTAAAACCACAAATCCATCCTGAATAAATCCCATAGAACAAAACTGGAAATAAAAGAAATACAAAATCCCAACAACAAATGAAATGATGAAAAGGGCGACACGTGCCCAATAAATGAGAATAAGAGGAGTGGAGTCAATAACAGAAGCCGTCTACTCAAGTGACCTGCAACTCCCACCTAAGCTGCAGCTCGTTCTTCTCAAGGGATCCTAAGCAAGACGCCCCTGTGGCTGGGCACCTGAAAATATACATATATATATATAAGAGAGAGAGAGAGGAAAAGAAACGGGTCAGAGCCCGAAAGTGTGTTTGATTTTAAAAATACGTTAAGCAAGTATTTAAATTGATACAGGCCAATGCAAATCATATTAGTTCGACACTCTCTTGAGAAATTCTCACCTCTCTTCTAATGTGCACGCCTATCGTACTAACCTTCCCAAATAATTTAGTTTATCTTAACTTACTCATAAGTTTTCAAAACCGAACGATGACAATGTTTTAAAAAGGTTACTTTCAATTTGTAGCACTACTCTCGTTTTAGCTTCATTAAATTATAAAGTTTCCCAGTGTCTTCTCATACTTTCACAAAACAAGTGTTTAATAATTTGAGTCAACAACCATGTTCTACTTATCAATTCACAGTAGGCAGTTTAAAGTTTATAACCTCATATATATATATTAACTACTCGTGTAATATATATATATAACAACACCCCAACTAAACTATGGTGCGGGCATACTCTGCTATCCAATCCCCGTATCGCTCACACAAAGGGAAATACAAGTTCGGAATCACTCTCGAACTGTATTAACATATACAAAACAACGTTGAGGCGAAGCATAGATTCCAAGTCCAAGAGGTCAGTACATACCCACACGTCTCTTAGGACCGTCCGACTATCAATCTGATAGCCCGTACCTAGGATCTCTAACTTCTAGGGTACGAATCAATATCCCCCATAAAGCAACACAGGATAAGATCGTCCCAGCGCGGGTACATTTTTCACATGTATATAATATATGTACACACAATCATATAAATATACCCATTCATCATATTAATATAGGTTCCTCCCGTTACCCATAGTCACAACATTTATCCTTAATTTCCCATTATTATGATTACGTATAAGGTTTCGTCTCTAGCCTTAACTCGAAGGGTTTTCTCACTAGTTACGTAACCCTCGTGGATTCTATCCATCCAAGTAGCAAAAATCAGTAGGTAAACGTCTATTCTCTATCATAAGTACTTGATGTAATCTCTCACTTGAATTACGTAGTTTCCTCGTCTTTTAAATAATTGTCCCTAAAATACAATTATCATCTCATAATAAAGTTCTCAACACTTAATCATATGCCCTACTGGTCTCTCCTATATCCCAAAATATTTTATTCATAAAGCCCAAAAGCTATTTCACGATGAATCATGTTCAATTAATTAAACAAGGGGAAAATAAGAGTCTGCCAGGAAGGGTCGATCGATCGAGGTGTGGGGCTCGATCGATCGAACCTTCGATCGATCGAAGCTCTAGGCTCGATCGATCGATCAAGCAGGTCTGCGAAATCCTGCAGAAGTGCAGTTACGGGTTTTACCAAAATTCTTCACCCAAATCAATATTTTCCAACACTAATCGTCCCAAAACTCCTACTACAAACATAATAACATATTTCCAGATGTTTTTAACGTTCAGCATGCGTATATCCATCATTAATCATGGTTAAGTAACCCAAAATCTCATTTAAACATCAAGAACCCTAATGTTTTCTTAACTTTTGTTCTAATCAGTTTTCTCCAGAATTTCCTTCTAACATATCATCAAAAATTCGTGGGTTAATCATCTACTTTACATAATATTTCCAGAATATGGTTATACTGTTCTCTACATGCAAATCCCTACCAAAATTGGGGTTTTCTTCCATTGATTATATTCCTAATCATTCCTACACTAATATGAATATTGCACCAACGAAAATACGCAAGTTAAACACTTGCCTGGGATTTCAGAGGTCTGGTTTCCTGCTGATATTGGTGTGGTTACGTTCTCCTCCTCGCGATCTACGCGTTGGTGGTGACGGTGGTGCAAATGGTGGTGTTTTGGCCTTGAATCACCTTGAGAGCTCTCTCCTCTCTACTCCAATGGCCGTTCTAGGGTTCTGAATGTTCTAACCCTAAAAGGTTGACTTAAATGGCTGCTAAGGATGGCTGAAATTCGTGGGTTTAATTACCTTATTTGGTAAAATGACCAAAATGCCCTCCCGGGTCACTAATTAAGTCTAAAAACACCCCGAGACCCGAACCAAACCCCCGGGTACACTTTTCTGACTATCTCAACCCTTACGGATGCGTTGGCGCACTCAAAATGACCATACGAACAACTTATAAAATATTTACTTTTATATCTCAATAATTAGTCCCGACGCGACACGGGCGCGTCCTGACTAAAATTCTCAAAATTGTTATTTCATTCACTCGTGACTTATAATATAACCCATATCATATATTACTATGCTCATTAGTAATATTCGACAATTTTATATAATTACTAACTCTCGTCACGTTAATAATTATAACATAATTAATTTCCAGATTCTTATTAAATAATTCACTCTCATTAAATTTAATAAAACCCCCAAATTAATATAGCATAAAAAATACGGGGTATTACAACTATACCTTTGATTTGAAACCCAATGTCAATTATGAACAGAATCTCCTAAAATGATTTTTGGCGGTTCAAATGCCTTATAGGACAATAGTACCCTCTCCCATTCAAACAAATCACAAGTATGCCATGAAGATCTATTTAGGACGAGCTTACTCCCTCATGTTTCTCATATTGCCATTTCAGATTCAAATCATGAAAATTTCAAGTTATGGACCTTTAAAAATTATTTGCCTAAAGTCGACAAGGGCCAAAAATTTTAGGGGAAATTGTGGGAGCCCATTTATTACAATTCATGAAAGTAGCCAACCAACCTATGTTGATTCAAATATTGCCCAACCAAAATCATGAGCTAATGTATACACAAGCATTTTAAATATATTGGAACACTTACGAATATAACTAAGCCAAAAATCTCAGGAAGAGATATTCAGGTACTCCTTGGTATATCGACATGTTATTTTGAGTCCCTTATATAACTCAACTTCTATGATGATTCACTTCTAAATTTTACACCTTGACCCAAGGCAAAGGGATGCAACAAATTTTGTTTATAGACACGCTAATAAAAAGTAAGTCTCCCTGTGAACATAGGCAAGTTTTCGAACCACATATATCGTTGTTGTGTTTGATCTTTACTTTTTGTCTGTGTGAATGTTTTCGTGGATTTCCTTATTGTGACATTTTCTGTACTCATAAGGATTATACCTAAATTAAAACTATCGCGTTCCCTTGGGTTCGACACTCGAATTTATAAAATTAATACTACTTACATGAACACCTACGCCTATATCCAAATTACGATTACTTATATGAACAACTCGAATTTATAAATCAAGTCATGACATGTTTTTGTTATTTTTGTCCGGGAATGGTTAAAGTTATAAACTAACTTTAGGTAGACCCTTTATATAAAAAGTTATAATATATATATAAAGATTAGAAAAAATGATTTCTTTTCTAAGTAATCCCGTTTTTTGAAAAAAAATGAAAATAAAGTTATTATTATTAGTTTTATTAATTTATTTTTAAAAAGAAATAATAATTTTTTTTATATTTGTTAACAGTTTTTAACATTTTGTAATTAATATAGGTTTTATTACATTCTATGATGTTTTTCTATATATAAAACATTTGTGGGTAAGCACTATATTTACTTTTTTCAGTTTTAATTTTTTTTATGAAGTGCGTGATAGGAATTATGTTCGTAATTATTAAATACAAAAATTTTATCATTAAGCATAACGTTAAAGAGTTAAATAAATTTTTATAGTCTAACACATTCAATACGTGATACATCTTTTGTCAAATCATAATGATATTAATATTTTGAGCAACAAAAGAATATTATTTGTATACAGAAGGAAAGAATCACACTAAAAGCTTACAACCAATTGCTATAAGCAAAATAAATGAGGCCCTTTATCTTATAGCCCTTACAATAGAGGAAATTAGACAAATTTAAATGAAGGAAGTTTTAATCTATCCAAGTTCACAATGGCTTTGAACTCCTTAGGAAGAAGATCAGTTTGAAAAGAGAAAAAAGGGGTAATTTGAGTGTTGCCTTTCTTTGATAAGAAGTCTTCAGCTATATTGGCTTTAATCTACCAACCATTTTATTCTCAAAAGTAAATTTGATTTCTTGGAGAACAATTTCAACGAGAGTCTTTGAATCTAATTCAATGATAACTTTATAGCATTTTAAGTCTTGCAAAAGCGTTAATCCAAGTAAGAGAGCAAATGCTTATGATTCGAAACTATGATCAAATCCAAAGTGAGAATGAAAACACCAGATCACTTGTCCTTTATCATTTCTCAATAAGATCCTCCAACACTAGGACCTAGATTCCCTAAAGAACTTCCTTACACATTGAGTTTTAAGACTCCTTTTGGGAGAAGCATACACTGAATAAGAACGGTCCTGGATCTCTTGACAATGACGGGGATGAAAGCCACGTTAAATAAAGCATAAACCTGCTTGATAATATTGTAAGGGAACGTCTTAATGTTTTCAAACTTGTCTTTATATATGATAATCCATAACTACCCACAAATGATAACATGGATAAATTTGAACTATTTTTTACAGCACTTTTGGGGAAAATACACCAAGATATCATTCTTTGCTTAATGGAACCACAATTAGAAAGAACCCCAAACTTCTTATTGAAATGTTTCCAATACTTTGAAGCTATTTTACTTGAAGAGAATAAATGGTCTATAGTTTCCACCTTGCCTAAAGTATAACAAACACACTTGGATGGACCACGCCTTCTTATCCTCTTCACATTATCATCAATTGGGACTAATACTCTGAGTAGCTTCCAATTAAGGATTCATATCTTTAGAGAAATGTTAGAATCCAATATAAATTTAGAGGAAATTATTAATATTGATGGATATCTAATTAACTCCCAAGATAATTTGAAAGTAAATTCCCCTGATATATATGCTGACAAGAAAAATTGTTCTTTTTGATGATACCATCTCTTATCATTCAAAGCTAAATAAACTGTATTTATAGGAAAAAGATGATGCAACTTCTTTATATCCCACTGACCTTCAGAATCCCAGAAGTCTCTGACTCTACAGGATATATTTGAGTTTATGAGTTCAAATATAAGACCCTATTCCATCCACTTATCCTTGAAGAAATCAATGTTGCCATCTCCCAACCTCCAATTTATATGATCTTCATCTTCCTCTCCAGTTTGCCACATTCTTCCCCATACAGTGGACCTTGGTGTGATCTTTGCCTCCATAGGATGAATACCTTTACAATATTTACCTTTGATAAAAGTGGATAATAAATACTTATTACTTCTTATTTTCCACCATTATTTGACAGTCATTGCTTTTCTAATGTCCTGAAGATTTCTAACTCCAAAACCTCCTTCCTAAATTGGTTTTGTGACCACATTCCAGGTACACAAGTGGTGCTTTTTTATCTCTTCAGTACATCCCCAAAATAATCTAGCAAATGAGGCTACAATCCTATCGAATATATGTGTTGAGGGAGATATTGTAGTTATCATATGAATAGGGATAGTACTTAATAAGTGCTTAATTAGGATTAACTTACCTCCTATTGATAGACACTTGGAATTTCGTCCTCTAAGCTTACCCCTAATCATCTAGTATATATGTTCAAAATATGAATTCTTCTTCCTCCCTACAAAAAGGGGTCATGTAGGGTAGATAACAGGGAATTCCTTAATGGTTATACCAGTGTAGGAGCTCATAGCTAAATCAGTGTTCTTA
This sequence comes from Sambucus nigra, assembly GCA_949130495.1. Lineage (NCBI taxonomy): Eukaryota > Viridiplantae > Streptophyta > Magnoliopsida > Dipsacales > Adoxaceae > Sambucus > Sambucus nigra. The sequence continues at coordinate 285,643,432 of OX422208.1, forward strand.
GGTATCTTATTGGAAATGAAAATTTGACACTTGTCTTTGTTGATCTTTTAACCTACATTCCTTTGATACTCCATTATTACTCTCATAATAAGCTTTATATATCTCTTATCTCAATAGAAGAAAAGAATCAGGTCATCAACATAAGCAAGGTGATTGAGCCTAGGACAACCTAAAGGAAACTTGAAACCAATCATGTTCTTCAGTATTTTATTGAGATTTATAGAAAAATCCTCTACCATTATAATAAATAGGCTAAGGGATAATGGATACCCTTTCCTTAAAATCCTGTTGGACTTGAAGAATCGTTTAAAACTTCCATTTACCACCACAGAGTATCAATAATTTGAGATGAGTCTCTACACCATGTAAATCCAATGTTGTATGAAACCAAACCTTATTAACACATGAATCAAGAACATCTATGACACCCTATCATGAACTTTGGCGAATTCTAATTTAAAGACCACATTACCTCCAAAATTCTTTCATTTGATCATTGAAACCACCTCTTGAGCTAGAATGGCATTCTGTAACGTGTCCATTCATTTTATGAATCCACTTTGATTAGCATAAATGATGGATAGGAGAACCCTCCCCAATCTGTTTGCCGATATCATTAAAATGAGTTTATCGAGGAAATTGACCAAGCTAATTAATCTAAAGTCCGAGAAGTTTTTAGGACAATTAATTTTTTTAATCAAAGCAATCAATGAAGATGTGAGACTTTTAGGGATATGAACCCTTAGAATGAAGGTCTACACTACTTAAACAACATCCTTCTTTATATTCTCCAAAAAAAATTCAAAGAAAAAGCTATAAAAAGCATATGGACAAGCACAACTTCTATTATCTAGTTGCCAAATTACCTCCCTGATTTATTCCTACTCATGGATATTAGACAAATTTTTACTAATCTCTAGGGCAATGGATTTTGTGATAACCTCTAAGAAATGATCATTTTCTCTAATGATGATGCTATCTTTTAGAGTGAATTGGCATTGAAAAATTCATTAGAAGCATCTTCAATTTCTTGGTCTCCCTATCTCAAGTTTCCATGTAGTTATTTAATTGTGTAGATTATTAAAGTTCTTCTCTTTGACTTGACAGAATTTTGGAAAAAAGAGAAGTTTTTCTCTCCCTCTTAAAACCATTTTTTCATGGGCTTTTTTACTCCAATATTGATATTCAATTGAAATCTTTTGTGTGCATTTGGTCTGAGCAAGAGATAAGTTCTCCCCATTCTCCTCTAAGGGATCTATATTAAAATTCAATTCATTTGCCAAAAGAAGGTCTTCTGCACCTCTAGCTTCTTAAAAAATATCCGTAAAGGTTTGCCTACTCCAATAAGAAAGAATTTGTTGAAGGGTTTTGAGCTTAGTAGAAATGGAGATAATATGATTGATATGGGAGATATAATGCCAAGCAACTTTCACCACTTGGCACATACTTGGATTGGAACACTAGAAATGAAGGGTTTTGAAAAGTTGACCAAAAGAATTTTGCATAGGTAGATAAAGAGGACAATGATCAGAGTATAACCTATTTATATGTTTGACCACCCAAGGCCTGAAATTCAAATCATCTTGATTACAAAGAGCTCTAATAACTCTACACTAGATCCTATTTGCACCTTCCCTTTTTTTGAACAAAGTGAAGTTTGAACCAGAGAACCCAAGATCTAAGGCTTTAATATTCTCCATAGCTTCCAAAAATCCATATGCAGAGATCAACTCTATATCATTTCCTCTTACTTTTTCAGCACTACAAGCAAGAACATTGGAATATCCTCTAAAAAGCCAAGGTTGATCAATATACTTTGGATAAGAAATTGACATAGCTTTATTCTTTCCAGTTCAATGTTTTTAGCATACACAAAATAGGTCAAAACCCATTCGTCCATCATTAGAAATGAGAAGCTCATACATTTATCCATCGAAGATTCTAATTTTTAGGTGATTCCTTCTTGGACAAAACTCTAAATTTTGATGTTTGAATTGGTAAAAGCCAAACTGTACCCCAACTTTATATTAAATGAATCCAACTTCTCAACTTCTTACTTTGGCTCTATAATGACCAAGATTGAAATCTTGTGAATTCAATTCAATATTTTCAATCTCTTTATTTACCCTTTTTAAAAATTCTTCTAATGTTCCAAATGACTAAGCTCATCATTTAGACTCAATAGAGGAAATATTTTTTGTACAAGACCTCAATTGTCTATTAATTTGAGAAGATTGTTCACTAGAGACTAAGTGAGTTAATAACTTTTTCTTCACTTTCACTCCTGATTTAGGCCCCCTTTAAAGATTGGATAGTTAACTTTTGAAACAAGATTACATGCTTCATCTGTATTGCCTTTAAGTCTCCCATCTGCACTTGTTTTGTGACTTGATTGATGTCTATGATTTCTCTATCCTAATTGAGTTGAATTGGGAACTTTGCCTTTGAGTTTGGTGGTGAAAGGAGATCGAACCATTTCTCCTTCTTCTATTAGCTATTTTTTAACTGCTTAGTAGGGGATTATACTTTTATCTATTCTGATTCTCTTCTAGAATTTTTATTCTCGAAAAATTAGTGATCTTGGTTTGCTTCTTTGTTTCCTTATTAACAGTGATTACAACATAAGTTATTTCTTCCTCTTTCTTCTTTTTGTTTCCCTTAGAGACTTCATGATACAGATTTGCTATATCATTCTTCTTAAAAGACTTCACAGCCCATTCTCCAGTGGTCTCTTATGTTGGGACTTTATTCGTTGGAACTGATTTGATAATACTCCCTCATTTTTCTTTCTTGTTTCCTTGCTCTTGGAATAATAAATTAACTCCTAAATTACCCCTTCTTTCACAATGGAAGCAATACTTAGGAACCTCTTATTATTCAAAATACTACCTAAAATCTCTCTTTGTGTCTTTATTGGCAATGAAAATCCTTTTAGGCAAAGGTTTTTTCAAGTCAATTTAAACAATATATATAAATTGATCATTAACTCATTCTTTCAATAACCATGATAAAAACGCAAGAAAATTTATGTTATTCCCCAAATAGATTTAAAATTTAAATAGATTTGCAAAAAATAATTTTCATTCGTGACAACCTTAAAGTATTAAAGCTGATTAATTTTGACGGTTCGTAATAAACCCCTAACAATTATATTATAGTAGAATATAAAAGAAGGACAAGCTATTCATACACGTGTCACGAATTTTAGATAATAAGATGTTTCATAAGTGAAAAAAGATAAGTATGTACAAAAGGGATGTTCTTTTGGTATTAAATAACCAGATGCCCTAGTCTTATTAAAGTAAATAATTACTAAACTAACTAACCGAATAAACTAGTTATCTCAGTAACTAAAAGTAACTAACTTACTAATCCATGTACGAACAAATGATGCATTTAATCTACCACAATCCTTGTAGTTAATTCTCTATAACACAACCCTCGAATAACATCTCCTCGAAATATGATAGGTTGAACCAAATAATTGTTACATCATGGAATAAGTTCATGAAAATACCTGACTTAGGGCCCTCCTAGAAGATAAGGAACAAATGGTTGGGGAAGAGTTGTGTCTTTAGTGGAGATATCCTTTGTGGGGTGGCATCAATGCCTCTCATCAGCTCTGGTAGTGAAACTTCATCTTATATATGGTATTGTTTAGTTTGAGGGTATTCCTTATGTAGTCCTTCCTTAGCCTCGTCTCTTTATATCATCCTCAGATCATAGATAAATGGGGTTAGAGTAGTCATCTTCAACATCATAATATTCAATATGATCTTTCTCCACCTCCGTGATAATATCGGGTGTTATCTATGCACAAAAGATGAAAAATATCTCATCCGAAAACATCTGATGGAATTTAGGTTGTTTCTTTATACAGGTTCATCATCTATTGACTCTATGATGGGATCAGGATATGACGCATTTGCTCTAAAACCAACCATGGTAGGCTCTCGAAATCCAAATCTGTGATGTAAAGGGACGATTGGTAGGATAATACATTAAAGGGAAAAACATTATTCACCACCATACCATGGCTTATCATTGTTCATAAAATCATTCAGGAACATCTCATTAGCTATAATAATGTATTGCATCCGGTCAAAATACATAAATTGACGAAAACGTAAATTTAAAAATTAGTTAGTAATAAAAATATGATTATAACTATTGCTTACCTAAATAAACTAACAAAATAAAAAATATATATGACACTAATATAAAAGTTCATTGTTAAAAGTCTATCTATTGAGCACCCCCATATTTTGGGTCCTCCAGTTGAATGACTTTCAACTTCGGTTCAACTCCCTATAGGAAGGGATTTAAGAATTACCCATTTCCCTTAAACGAAATTCCATCCAGGGGGTTCTCTATTTTGACCACCCCGTGTGGGAGAACACGTTTTACGATATAAGGGCATGCTCATCTTGATGTGAACTTTATAAAAAAGAGATGTAACCGAAATTTACAAAGAACAATTTTCTGAGATAGTTTGAGTTACTCACATAAGATGGTTTGATCGTTTAATTATTTTCATTTCTTTATAGATCTTGTCATTTTTATGCATCATTGCATACTTTTTTTGGATAAATTTAACCTCTTGAGGTCAAATGTGTACTCTCGTGTGCATTCCAAACAAGAGTTTGAGTCTTTCCAAAGAAGTCTATTTAGCCAAAAATAATTAGGAAATATCTCTTTATTCAATTTCTTAATTAAGAAGACCTTTTGTGAAGCAGTATATTTTCTAGAATTTGTAAGGATGTTTTTGTCCATTTTCTATTTATATGTCATACGCCATTACATCGTTGAAGAAATTCCAGATCGCATCTTCATCAACGGATCCGAATATCAAACCATTCATGGAATCAAGTTTTCTGCAGTCCGACCGGTCCGCCTATTTTAAAAAGGTACCAGTCCGTGACGGACCGATCCGCCTGTTTGGAGAAAGAACTGGTTCACCCCCAGACCGATCCTCCCTCTACCCGGACCGATCCTCTTTGCACCAAACCAGTATACCCCGGATGATAGCAAACCGAAGAAGCTCTTTTCAAAAAGGAACCGGTTCGACCTCGGACTAATTCACATCTATACCGGACCGGTCCGCCTGGGATAAAATCGAGCAGATTATCTTGAGATTTTTTAGGGCCAGATTTCCTTATTTAAACCAACTTCGGGGAGTTGTTTTCCAAGACTTTTCAAGACGATTTTCAGAGTCCTAAATACTCTAAGTCTTCACCTTTTTTGAGTCCCAAGACTCATGTTTTGATTCACACAACTTTGCCAATCCTTTGTGAATCTTTTTGCAACCCAAGAACACGTCCTTGTATTTGTTCAACCCTTGTGGAGAATTCGTCTCTCTTCTTCATTGCTGACCACCTGGAGTTCCTGCAAGAAATTCCAACCGACACTGTTTCTAGCTGTTGCTTTAAAGATTTGATGAAGACACCGTGCATTACACTTGTGGGAGATTATCAGGTTGTATGTAAGTAAATGGTCTTGTAAATTCTTCAAAGTTCTAGAAATAAAAGGTTTTGCCCTTCGGGGATTTTTCCTTAACTTTGTGTCACTTGTTTTATTTGTTTATGGGTTGACACTTGCACTTTAGATGCATGATTAGGGGCTGAAATTAAGTAAGTGTGCTATATTAGAAATTTTGCGAAGTTAATCAATTATCACACGTTTATACGTCTTTTCAAATTGGTATCAGAGCAGGTTATGCTAATTTATCGCGTATTCCTATTTTTCGCAAAATCGTGTGATATTGATTTTTTTGTAAATCAGTTTTGCAAAAATTCGCATTTTTTCCTATGGAGCACTTATATAATCAGATGCCTATTTTTTATGGGTCTAATTATGCCTACTGGAAAGCTCGTATGAAATCGATTTTGAAATCTATTGACAAGCGTGTTTGGTTGCTTTGCGAAAATGGTTGGACTCCTCCCTCGGTTACTATTAATAACATCACCACTTTAAAACCCGTGTCAGCCTGGACTGAAGATGATTATAAATTGTCCAATTTTAATTCCCGTGGTCTGAGTGCTATTTCTGGTGCTGTCACTCCAGATGAGTTTCGTCGAATTATGATGTGCACCACGTCTAAAGAGGCCTGGGATGTTTTGAAATTGACACATGACGGTACGAACGCGGTCAAAGACTCAAAATTACAAAATCTGGCCACCCAATTTGAGACTATTACCATGTCTGAGTCTGAATGCTTTGATGAGTTTTATGCACGCTTGTCGGACATTGTTAACACTTGTTTCAATTTGGGTGAGGTGATTGATAACACGCGTGTCGTTAAAAATATTTTGAGATCTCTTCCAAAATGATTTATTCCTAAAGTCACTGTTTTGAACTCTTTGGGAAATTAGAAATCACTTAATTTGGAAGAACTTGTAGGAGATCTTCAGACCTATGAGATTGACATGTTTCCCAAAACCATTAAGGATAAGGATAAGGGCATTGCTTTAAAGACTCATTTTAAGAAAAAGAAAGAAAAAGTTTGTGAGTCCGACTCTGAGGAAGATTTTGATTTTAAAGAAATGGCATTGTTTGCGAAATTTTTTAAAAAGTTTCTCAAAATGAATAAAGAAAATTCTTCCAATAAACAGTGATCTTTTGAGTCAAATAAAAAGAAAGAGGAGGCCAAAGATAGTGACAAGGAGGATGATATCAGGTGCTTTGAGTGTGAAGGGAAAGGGCAAATAGCTAGAGAGTGTCCTACTAGGATAAGGAGAAAGGGCAAAGAGACTGCTATTCCCACCACTCTTAGTGATATTGAGGGTGATGAGGGAGATGAGTCTGATAAAGGTTAGGGACATGGGATGGTTTTCGCCTTTTCTAGTCGTGTGAGCACACCCACTTTGTCTCACAAGAGTGCACACGAGAGCGATGATAGTGATTTGTGTTCGTCAAGTGAGGGAGAAAGCGAGGAGGAGAGTGGAGATGAAAGTGAGCTCTAAAAATCTTTTAGATATTTGTACACCGATACCTTGAAAACAAAGAAGTACAATCGAGATTTAGGTCATCTAGTTTTAGATTGGAGAGAGAGGAGGAGTTTTTTAGAAAGGAGAAGTGTGATTTGACCAACACGTTCTCTAGTCTGATGACACGTGTATCCCAACTCGAGAGTGATCTCGAACGTTCTCGAGAGGTAAAAATCAACTTTAAGAATGTACCTAAGAAGGTTGAAAAGGTGGTTCTTAAGGGTAAAGGTGAGAAGTTTGGAATAAGTCATGACGGTGCTTCTTCTTTTCAATTAGCACCCGAGTCGGTTCCCACTTTAATGTTAAATTCACGTAAGTCTCACCCTAATCCACCTAGGCGTCCCATTCCTTTTAGGAGAGCACATCCTAGGGTTTTTGAGAGAGGTGTTCCTAGGCCTATTTATGTTTGCTCATATTGCAAGAGGAGAGGACACCTTAGGGAATTTTGCTTTAAGTTAGGGTATGTGTCACGTTTTGCTTTTACACGTGTTTCTGGCACACATGCACCCATACATGATACTTTACATGCTCCCGGAGACTACATGAGAGAGTTTGCACATTTAGGTGAGCAAGTTAAGTTTTTGGTCAAAACTTCACAAGTATTGATGGAGATTTTTCATAAGTTATCACCATCTTTGGAAAACCCCTTCGCACCTAATGATTGAGGTTTGACTTGTTTACTAGCATAGGGTGATTTTCATGATGACATTGTTTTCCTATTGCTAGTATGTATCATTTTTGTATGTTTTATTTTTTTAAGAAAAATTTTGAAAAATACAAAAATATTTTATTTTGATAAAATTTTGAGAAAATCCAAAAAGATTTTTGTATTTTGTTAGCACCGTTTATGGATGGACACTTAGGATTACTGAGTCACAACATCATTCCATTATTTTCATGTGACTATTTGATAGTGTTTTGAGACAATAGGTCAATTCATCCTTGTGCTTTATGATGTTTGGAGTCATTAAGATGTAATTAAGTGTTACTTCCTACATGTTTGACTCATGTTTCCTTTATTGCACACTTTCACAGATTTGTTTGATTATTGTGCTTGTCTTATCACATGTTGGTTGGGTATTTTCACTTCAATATTGTCCTTAAAACGAACCAACCGCGATAAATTTTGATAAGGAAATTGTGCATATAAGAACCGTGTTGTGAGTTTGTGTGCTTTGTTTGAAAAGGGGGAAGGGTTGCGAAAGGTTCTTTTTGCCTTTGCGAATATTAAGACACCGTTAAATTGGACCTAAAAAATGGTGGAATTTTATTATCCGGGGTCCAAAGAGGATAAAAGAGCCCGAACAAATTGAAAGGCAATAAAAAGATATGCATGCCAAAAAGGGGCCATTTAGGTTTTTGCACCAATTCTCCAAAGTTTGAGAATTTAGTTTTTACACCTCTAAAAGAAAATATATATGAGGGAGTTTGGTTGGAGAATTTAAACGGGTTTGCACGTCCTTGATATGCTTGAAAATGCGCTACATAGTTTTGGACGTTATTGGTGTGGAAATCACTTTGTCTTTGATTTGTTGATTTGCATAAGACGATGTTATCTAAATTTAACAATCTTTACACTTAAGGATACTTTTGATGTTCATTCATTAGGGGTACACATATGCATCGTGCACATATGATTGATTGAGTTGATTTACATGTCGAATGTGTACACACCCATTCATTCCATTTTCATGACTTGGTTGTTTGAGTCTAAATCCATGGTGTGATTTTTGTTGCATATTTTATTTTTCAAATGTATCTTATCTTTGTATGAAAAATTGAAAAATAAAAAATAATTTGTGCATTTGTTTTTGAGCATCTTCTTGCAAGAGAACTTTTGCCATATTGTCTGATGCCCTGTTTTGCTAATTTAATGTCTACTTGGGGACATCATAAACAGGGGGAAAAAGAATTATCATATTATGGGGGAGTTTTTGAGATTTAACTTATGTTTTTATCATAAATCGGTATCTATGTTTATCTCATTTCAAAGTCGATATGTTACGTGGTATTTACTTTGTCCCATGTGTGTAGGTACTACTTTGATGATCTCTGAATTGCACACCCTGATGAGAAAAGCGTTGATATTCCTGAAGATTCGAAGAGAAAACGATGAAGTCTTATTCATATGTATCGTTCTAGTTTTGGGTTCATCGAAGGGTAGATTTGTATAGGAAATTTTATATTTGATAATTCGGTTTTTTTATGTTTTTACCAGCATAGACATAGGGGGAGATTTGCAAGGATATTTTTGACCATTTTCTATTTATATTTCATACGTCATTACATCGTTAAAGAAATTCCAGATCGCATCTTCATCAATGGATCTGAATATCAAAGCATTCATGGAATCAAGTTTTCTGCAGCCGGATCGGTTCGCCTGTTTTAAAAAGGAACCGGTCCGCCACGGACCGATCCGCCTGTTTAGAGAAAGAACCGGTTCGCCCCCAGATCGATCCGCCCTCTACCCAGACCAATCCGCTTTTCACCAAACCAGTATCCCCCAGACCGATAGAAAACCGAATAAGCTCTTTTCAAAAAGGAACCGGTCTGACCTCGGATCGATCTGCATCCATACCGGACCGGTCCTCCTGGGATAAAATCGAGAAGATTGTCTTGAGATTATTTAAGGTCGGATTTCCTTATTTAAACCGACTTTGGGGTATTGTTTTCCAATACTTTTCAAGACGATTTTCAGAATCCTAAATACTCTAAGTCTTCACCTTTTTTGTGTCCCAAGACTCATGTTTGGATTCACACAACTTTGCCAATCCTTTGTGAATCTTTTTGCAACCCAATAATACATCCTTGTATTTGTTCAAACCTTGTGGAGAAGCCATCTCTCTTCTTCATTGCTGACCACCTGGATTTCCTGCGGGAGATTCCAGTCGACACTGTTTCTAGACGTTGCTTTAAAGGTTTGACAAAGACACCGTGCGTTACACTTGTGGGTGATTATCAGGTTGTATGTAAGTCAATGGTAGTGTAAATTCTTCAAAGTTCTATAAATAAAAGGTTTTTCCCTTCGGAGATTTTCCCTTAACTTTGTGTCGCTTGTTTTATTTTTTTATGGGTTGACACTTGCACTTTAGATGCATGATTAGGGGCTGAAATTAAATAAGTGTGCTAAATTAGAAATTTTGCAAAGTTAATCAATTATCACACGTTTATACATCTTTTCAGAATTAAAATAAACTAAAGTTATAAAGTGAGATTTGAAAAAAAGAAATTCAACTCAATTTAATGGAAAAAACTAAAATGCAATGGAAAGTAAATGAATCTAAATACAATTGGAAGTGAAGTAATTAAAATGTGAAGACTCAAAATAAGTAGTAAATAGTTATTAAATTGCTACCAAATGTAGGGGTTAAGGACAAACTTAGCTCTAGTCTTGAGAAAAGTATTTCCTTCGATGGTTAAGAGTTGGTTGAAGAAATTTGGGTTGCCTTTCTCTGGGAGGTGAGTATAATGGATGTGTCCAAAATCGTTGAATGATGGTTTTGAAGTTGGTTCCGATACACTCAAGGCGATGTATACCATAATGGGATGCTTTTTAGGATTTAGTCCCATTAGTTGAGAACGTTCGATTCTATCGTTGGTGTCCGTTCAGATCACATGAATAGTGTGATCGGGGGGTCCTGTTATCCTGTCTCCCGAGGAAGGGCTCGAATGGGATGCTCATATTTCTTGTTCTACGCATTGTGGAAGATACTTTGAGCACACATGACTCGCTTCCATTATTGGAGTCAGTTCCATATATCCCTTGACAGAATCGGGAAAGAGACATATGCTATTAGTCCATGCTTATCTCTTAGTTATTCCTCCCATGACGTATCCCTATAAGCGGTGTGGGCTTTAACTTTTTCCACTTCTTTGTATAATTGTTGGTGACAAGGTAGGTAATTCTAGGTAATTTTTTTTTCCCTGAACTGTTTATCCCATTCGTTCATGTAGACTAGGGGATACGGTATCGAGGCGTACTAAAATGGTTCTTTTTTATGGCGAATTGCGGATATGTCACCTCCTTAGCATTCTGAATTGCTGATTAAAAAGGTGTCTGAGGCAGTCGATGAGAAGTTGTCACCACTTAAATGAGAGTCCACGAGGGGAAATAAATGTACTTCTGAGATCAATCCTCCCCATCTCGTGGATTGTATTGGTACTGCAAAGGTGACATTGTCCATTTCTTGGAGATCTTCATCATATATTTCCTCCCATTCGGTTGAAGGATCAGTATCCTCTATTGAGGGAGTCATAGTTTAGGATCTTTAGAGTGGATGAACTCTATAATAAGGAGTAAGTACGAGATGCAGTGATTGGTTTGTATAAAGTGTATAACTGGTGATGGGGTGCGTATAGTGGTTTGTGTTTCGAATGAAGAGTGTGTCCTCATCCTCAGTTTTTAATGGATGAAGTCAATCATAATGGATGGGTCAGTTTTCGAGAGGGAAGTATCCGATATAACGTTGGTACGTGGGTTAGGGTGAATAGGAACGGGGTTTTTTTATCACATTAATCTTTGGTGTGTTGAGTCTGCCATCGTCTATGAGGTGTTGGAAATAATACTTGAGTGTCCAAAATTTATTACTGATGTGGTTGGACCCTTAATAGAACTTGCAGTAGTAGTAAGCCAACAAATGTTTTTAGCTGACATGTGGTGGCCTAGGATTGGGTGCATTAATGCGACCATACAGTTTTAAAGAGATAAAGACCCGACTTAGAGGGACATATAAATCCGTGAGGTGTCTTTGACAAATCTAGGCTTCTTTATGATAGAGAATTGATTCTTTGGTCGGAGGGACTCTTCATCAAATTTGGTTTCTTCGGTAACCAAACTCTCCTTGATTTTACACCTTATGGGGTCGGGGGCATGCAAGTCAGGGATCAAGGTGTGTAATAGTCCCTTTTTTAGTACATTATTTAATTACTAAAATAAATTATGTGTTCTTGTAGTGACATGTGATGTCATTATTTAGAATTTATACATGGTATACAATCTTTGTTTGAATATTTGGATTATTTGGACTCTACCGGATAATATACTAGACTAAATTATATTAAATTTTGGTTTGGCAATTAGGATGCACAAAATGTATGTAATTTGACTTAAAGTAGTGGGTTTTGGGGATATTAGGTTAGTATATGGGTTGGTTAGTGTTTTGGATTATTTGGAAGTGTTTGGTTGAGGCACATATATAACTTTAGACTAATTTCGAGATTAAGTGTGCCCATATATAGCCAAAGAATAATTTCATGATTAAGTGGCATAAAGAGTAATTAGGGTTCTCATTTTTCTCATTTTACACTTTGGAGAGAAAACCTAAGGCTGTAGAGAAGAGGCATCAAGAGGATAAGAGAAATTGAGGGATTTTGGGGACTGATTCCTCAATCCACCCATAAGGACAGTTTTCTCCGTTTAAGAATTTAATTGGCATTGTGTTTTGGTAGTAGTCCATTGGATTCTACATTAAATTGAGTATAATCTTATTTTGATATTAATTAGTTAATTTTATTTTCAAGTTAATTATGTTAATACTCATGTTAATTACATATATGAAATTGATTGGTTTCACCATGATTTTGAGTTAGAATTATTAGGAATTGATTATATAATGTTAATACATTAAAATCCCCATGTTAATTGAAACATTCCATATAAATTGGATAGATTTAAAAAACTAGGGTTCATCATGTTAAATAAGTAATTCCCTTTCAAATCTTGATAAAACTTGTGCGAATAATGTTAAATATATATTATAATAACACTTTAGAACTAGTTTTGTAATTTGGTGGGTGGTTATGAGTGAAATGAATTTTGAGAAATCATTAATCGAGTTTTGGAGAGATAAATAGGACTTTAAAGGGGATGAATCCCATAACAATGGAAGGGGCCGGCCTATAGGTTAGGTAGATCGATCGACCCTTGACAATGAATTGATCGACCGCTTCGGGTTGGCCTAACAATGGACCGAATGGTTGTTTGGACATATTTTGGGTCATAATGATAGTTTGGGATTACTTCAAGTTTCTTATGCATGTAAAAGTATAAGGAATGTTGATGATTAGAGCTTTCAAATTTGGTGTTTGGGAAATTTTATATTTTGTCCTCGTTTTATTTTGTAGTGGTGAACTAGGTTACGAGACATTAATTCACAAATTTGAGAGTAGGATGGATTGATATATTTTCTTTTAGAGGATTGTAAAATTAGGCTAGACGTCCGAATTTGATAAGCTTTTTTTATGATATGCTAGAAGGGCGTGTAAAAATGAGTGCACGAGTGATTAAACCGAATTTGCAAATTTCCAAGTTAACCTTATGTAATCGATGTCAATTTTTAAACCAATTTTATTCCGCCCTAAAACATGCAACTACGTGTGTGTGTGTCAAACCATCACAAATAAAATTGCTAACTCATATATTTCAGGAAAAAAAAACCTTTCGGGTAAAACCTTTTATCTCACTATAAATACGTAGACCGCAACTTACAATAATTACAATGAAATCCGTAATGAGCACTTCTCAGAACAATCACATAGACATGTAGTCTAGAGTCAGCAAGAACCACAACTCGAGTTCATCCCAGGAATACCCCCGAGTACTCCCTATGACACGCAGTCGTCATCATCCCTGTACCTCCCTCAAGCGGCACCTAAATTAGCAGTACAGATCTTTTCTACAAGAGAAACGTTAGAAAATTGTGTTTTGGGGTTCCAAAGCAATTCACATAAAAAAATTGGGATTTTTGTGAATTGAAAACATAGGATTAAAACCTTAAAAGTGAGAACATAAAGTATTCTTCCAAAGCCATTTCGTGTATAAAAAATTCTCTGGTCTTCTACTGAAAAACGAAGTTGGACAATCCAATTTATAGAAAAGTTGGGTCGACGGGTCGCTTAAATAAAAACATGTCACTCGAAGAGACCAGCAATCGCTAAAATGACTTTGCACGAGATTCCTTTGTCGCTTGAACGATGTGTCAATGTCGCTCGAATGGCTAGAGTGAGAAAGTAATATTTTAAAGCATTCCGCATCAACATTTAGAAAAAATATTTTGACGGAAAAGAACGCCCCAACGCTTAGAATTTTTTTTAGAAAAAATATCCCCACACTTATACTGAACCAGTAAGGGATTAAAAACACAACCTTACCAAAGTTAATCCTATCGAGGCTTGTTGTTGAAGAATACTTGATATTTGGATCTGTCTTGTTGCATATGAGTTCTTGAATATTTTTCGATGATGTAATGGTACACGACATACTCAATTCAGAGTACGAACAATATAAAATATGCCCCTATAAATCTCCCCCTATGTCTATGCCGATACAAGATAAAAACTTCTGAATTATCAAAGACAAAATGACTATACAAATCTAATACCCTCCCATGAACCCAAAACTCATAAGGTATTAAACATGTAAGTCTAAAACTTTTCTTCAAAATCTGCAACTTCAAATCTTTAAGCTTTTCTCATCAGGGTGTGCAACATATGATCATCAATCTTTGTAACTACATAAATGAAAAAAAGAAAATACCTTCAGGATGTATTGAGTTTGAAATGAGATAAACATAAAATCAAAACAAATATGGAATCTCAAATCTCCACCATAATGTAAAGACTCCCTCATAATTCGTTCTCCCCCTTTTTATTTGTCCGAATTAGACAAGGAAATGAATAAACCAAAAACAAACATAGAGTTGTCACGACAAATATGCGTAGCAAACTTGAATCTAACTACGCTCATACAAAATAGTAACTCAAAATCTTCCAATAACTATTTCTAATTTTTCAATTTTTTCATACAAAAATGCAAAAATAATTTCACAAAAATCACACACCATGAATTTACACTAAGATAACCAAACATGGAAACATAATGAATGGGTGTGAACAATTTGATAACAAAATCAATGCAATCAAACATAACACATGCACGATGAATATGTGTACTACTAACGAATGAATCTCAAAATCGTCCTCAGGGTTCGAAAGTGTTGAATATAAATGACATTGACTCAATCCATCAACACATCAAATTTATAAACGATTCCCACACCAATAACATCAAAAACTATGTAATGATTTTCGTGATGCTGTCAGGACGTGCAAACCCGTTGATTTATTTTCCATCCAAAATCCCTCATAAATAATTATGCATTTATTTCTCTATTGAGGTGGCCCCTTTTTGGCATATTTTACTTTTTATTGCCTTTTAGATTTTTCGGGCTCTTTTCAAACGATGGCTTTCACAACGAGTTAATTTTGTACTCTCGCATCCCTTTCCCGTGAACACTCATCATTTTTTGCAATTTAATTCCTCACGGTAAACGGTTATTAAGTGCACTACTTTCATTGTCAAAAATTACCGCATTTGGTTAGTTTTAAAAATAGAATTGAGATGACAACACTCCAACCAATATGTGATAGACAAGTACAATAATCAAACAAATCCTTGCAAGTGTGCATTAAAGGTAAATATGAGTCAAACATATACGTATTAATCACAAATTACATCTTAATGATTCCATACATTATAAAGCACAAAAATGAAATGATGACGCATATCAAAACACTATCAAACAGTCACATGGATATGGAATGAAATTTTGACTCGGCCATCCTAAATGTCCATTCTTATACGTTGTAAACAAAATATAAAAATATTTTTTTGTTTATTCAATTTTTTTAGAAAATGAAAATCTTTTAGGAATTTTTAATTATTTCTAAAAAAAATTGGAAATCTTTTTGTATTTTCCCAAAATTTTTCAAAAACAAAAATCTAATACAAAAATGATACACACTACCAATAGGCATAAAATATCATCATGAAAAACATCTTATGCTAGAAAAAAGTATAAACCTCAACTGTTAGGGATGGTGGAGTTTTCCAAAGGTGGTGACATCATATGAAAAACATCCATCAAGTCATGTGAAGTCTTGACTAAAAACTTTACCTGCTCCCTAAGATGTGAAAACTCTCTCGTTTAATCATCTGCAGCGTTAGGTGCGGGTGCTTGTGTTTGAACATGTATAGTAGCAAGTCGTGACACATAACTGAACTTAAAACAAAACTCCCTAAAGTGTCATCTCTTCTTGCAATGTGCATAAACATAAAAGGCCTAGGTACACCTCTCTCACAACGTCTTCTACGCACTCTCCTATCAGGTACGGGATGCCTAGTGGGTTAAGTTAAGAGCCATATGGATCTATCATAAACTCGGGAACTGGATCGGGTGCAACATGTGAAGTGGACGCACTGTCATGACATATTCCTAGTCTCTCAACATTACCCAAAGTGGGACCGAAGATCATATTTCCTACTTTATTAGATGTGTCCTCTATAATGACCTTTATTCCCGAGCACGTTCAATATCGCTCTCTAATTGTGACATACGATGTTTAAGTTAACTCTTTTCCCGATCTAAAGCAATCAACTGTTCACTCAAAGAAACCTTCACCTTTTCAAGTTGACTTGCTTTTGCCTCAAACACCCTCAAACTCTCTAACTCCCTCTCCAAATATCTCACCCTAAGACCTAAATCCTTATTCAATTTCTTACTCTTTAAGATCTCAACGTACAAATATCTAAACGCAATCTGGATCTCACTTTCACCATCGTTCCCACACTCATTTTCTCCCTAACTCAAAATACTCAAACTATCACCCTCCTCATGGGTGTCACATACACAAGTATCCTCATCATCGTGGGAAAAACTAGGTGTGCTCACGTGACTAGATAAAAAAGTGACAAACTTCCCTTGTGAAGATGTAACACCCCGCTTAAAATAATAACGGGTGGCCAGCCCTATACTACATTAAATCGGGAGTTTTAGATGGTCTAGTCTCAACATCAACTGCCGGTACTATATAATATAGGACTAACTACCCAATATCATATAAGCGAGATGTTAAAATAATTTAAAACATGCAACATACCACGAAACAACACTTTAACACTATGAATAAAGGAAAGAAAGATGCAGGAAAGAACTATGATAAAAGAAATGCGATAATAAAATGATATAAATAACTACAACTGAATATGCCATAAGGAAATAAACCCGAATAAGCTATTGGGTCACAACCAATACAATGACTGAATGAAATAAATATACACATCTATAAATATTCCTTGGGTATAAAACCGATATACAACATGAATCCTACCTAGATTTTTAAGGAAGTAGGAAGCAACTACAAGATACATCATGCAACAGTCCGCATCTGTCACGGCTCCCAAGACTATGGATAGAAGGTCATCTGGCATCCATGCGGTAGGACACCCGTAATAGTATATATATGTATACTGGCAGGAGAGAAAAATGAACGGGTCAGAGCCCGAGTGTGAAAAGTATTTAGCAAGTGTGTTAACCGTGCATAATAAATATCGGTGCACTTATTTCATAATTAAAGTGGAATCGCACTCTCGTGGAACCCCAACTCACCTCTCATCTAAAGGCGCGCACATATTCGCGTCTTCAATTTTATTAGTTAAATTACCCCCATTTATAAGGACAAACTAACTTATCATAGGCCTAGCCTACACCCACGAGATCTGCCTTACTACCCTAACCCCAGAACCCACTCTTTCTAAATACACTTAATTATTTTACAAACATATATGCCGTATTAGGCTTAATGGATTCCGGTTTATAATTTAATTAATTACAATTCTTAATACTTTACCCCAAATACATTTGGGTTGAAACATATGATTTAATTTCTAATTAACAGGCACACAAAATTATTATTGACAAAACTTCTCTCCAATTTCAACGTTGCACTGCGTTTCATGCGTGGGGTGTCTCGCAAAGAGAAATCCAAACAAGGAACCACCCCGTTACACTACTCCTTGACAATGTCGATCCTAGAGATCCATTATGCCACACATACCATATACTACTACTACTACTACTACTAAATTTTTTACTACAATATGAAAACAACTACAAATTCTAATAATATCCTTGGGATGATGTAACCGAAATATTCCTTAAATGCGATACATCAACCCCCATTAATCTAGTACACCATAATCATCCAAGATGTACTCCAAGAAGTTTCATATCCTTTCATCTATAAGATATATAAATATATACATAGGCATTCATTCTAACCATATGTATATGTATACCATCATCTAATCCCATAGCCAAGTGTACATACTACATATGATGTACAAAGGCGAAGCACATAATATACCCGGCTATATATATCACCGATAAACTGCACAATGCTATCATCTTCCCAGTTCACGGCTCATGTAGAAAAACTGGGGCCACCATGGTGGGACTAAACGACACCCATCTCGTGGTAAACTCACGCACACGACGTCCTGGGAAGCGGTCATAGCTCCTAACCGGAAATGAGACGAAACATAGCCACCACGTCTCATCCCAAAAGAAATGTAAATCACATAATAACACACTGGACGACTATGACCTGGGGAATATCCACACCCTGCTTTTCTAGTCAGGATGCTCACCCTCTACGCGCGCAACTTCCCAATGATAGCATGAGCGGGGTATGCTTAACCACATAAGTATATATATCATTCACATGCACAATATTTATACTTCCATATAATCCAATAATATAAATAAACCATCACATAAGGTTTAAATATCCATACCATGTATATCCGCAACATAAATATGTCCATATACTCATATCTATATAAGTATATATACATATATCCACATATCCATATATACAGCTAATTCTCGTTCGTATGCATACGAGATATAAACTTAGCTATAAGTATACATAATCCTCAATATACAAGCCGTCACCACAAACTCATTTAATTTACCTCGATATGTGAATACAATCCCTCACTTGAAGTATATTCATTCATTTTTCCTATGATGAATAGTCTCCCAAAAGTACATATATGTATATTTAACATTAGGGTTATCACCCAAAGTTTAGTGTAGGCACTAATCACTACACATTCCATACATCTCCAATACTAGTTTCGACCATTGATGTATATATACATAAGAATAGTCTATAAACCTCAACTTACCCCAACTTTATTTCAAGTATGGGAACCCCAATGATCCTTTCCACACAATCATAAATAAACTATCCTAACTAGAATTATACTACCTCGTATTCTAGTTGATAATACGATCCAATCATTCCCAATTTTTTTTTTTTGCCTAAAGTTCAATTGTTCTCATGAACCCTTACTCCTATTGCATTACCAATTGTTCCTTAATTTAAACGTTCCTAAGGGTACGTGATCCTTTTCACTCTTTGGTCCCCAAACCTTAATCTCAATAGAATCCTAATTACCGTAAGGATTTGGCACTACTCACGGCCTACGATTACAAGCCATAATCTCGCAAGTCTCTCTCTCTCCAAGAGTTCTTAACTTCACGGCATATCTACACTCACTTTAACCTATAATTAGAATTTTCAATCCCAAAGAGGTTTCCCCACAATCTCTATACACAACTCCAATACATACATGGGTATATTTCTCCTCAATTATTCCAAGGAGTCCTCAAAGTCATAATATGTGAGAAACCCCTTAGTATCTCCAAAACATGTCTCTTACATCATAAGAGAGGACCCCAAGTCAATAAACCCAATCAAAAAGGGTTAGAAATCATCGTAGAAAAATTCCCTAAAATAACCCTATTTTCGAATCGATTCGTCCTGGACCGAATCGATTCTGTCTCAAGGGCGAATCGATTCGGTCATGCAGACCTGCCAATTTGCCTAGGCCGAATCGATTCGCTTTAGGGGAGAATCGATTCGGGTCTGCAGAATTTGAAGGGTTCTTCTTTTTCATCAAAACTCACGAATTTTAAACCCTAAAATTTCAATTCTAACATCCAAATCTTTATCACAACATGATTCTAAGCCAATAAATCAACCCAAAGTTGATCCCATCCATTTCTACACCATTAAACCCATATTTAAACATTGATTTCAAGATTAAACCCAATAATCTAGGTTTTGATATTTATACCCAAAATTCCATTTCTTTAACCCACAAATTATGAAATAAAATACACAAATAGCTATTCAGCAAGATTAAACACTTGCCTCAGATTTGTAGAGGTTGGATCGTCCTCGATGTCGCGTTTGGTCCGGAATCTCCAAGTTTTTCTTCCTCTCTCTCTTCTTTTCTTCTTCTTTCTCTCTTACTTTCTCTTTTCTTTCTATTTCTCTCTTTCTCTAATGAGAAGGATTCATCCGTAAGCCTTTAAATCCCCTAAAACAATAAACCCAGTTTTAAATGTTAGTACACATTTTAAATGACTCGTTTACTCCAAATTGAGCCAAACTGATTTAAAAATATTTCGAAGCCGAAATAAAACCCAATGACAGTCATTTTGACTGTCTCGACCCTTCCGGGATCGATGGTACCCTTAAAATCATCATCCGGAATACTTTAAAATATCCTCTATTTTTGGACCTCAATTCCACATTTTAGAATTCTCCAATTTAATTAAATTTTATTTTCCCAAAAATTTAATTTCTCAGTCTAAAAAATCATGGGGTGTTACAGAAGACTCATCCCCACAATCCTTCACCTCTTCCTCACTATCACTAAGGGTGGCTGGCATGGCAGAGTGTTTGCCCTTTCTCTTTAGCCTAGTGGGACACTCAAAAGATTTATGCCCCCTACCATCGCACTCAAAACACTTATCTTCTTCCTCTTTCTCTTTGTCACCCTCTTTATCACCGCTCTCTTTGGCCTCATATGTCTTTTTGTTTTTCTTAAAAAACTTTTTCTTGGAAGAATTTTGTTTTGAAAACTTTATAAATTTTTTAAAAATTTCGCAAGCATGGCCATCTCAAAATCACCCTCATCTATAGAGTCAGACTCACAAACTCTCACTTTATTTTTCTTCCCAGACTGGGCTTTAAGCTCTACCCCTTTATCCTTAGGCTGGACAGTGTCAGGAAACATGTCAATTTCATATACCTGGAGGTCTCCTACCAGCTATTCCAGTTTTAAATTGCCCAAATTACCTAAGGTATTTAAAAGAGTCACTTTTGGGACAAAACATTTACGTAGCGATCTTAAAATCTTTTAACCACTCGTGCATCCGGTATGGTATCACCAAGATTGAAACTAGTGTTGGCAATATCAAATAAACGTGAGTAAAAATCATTAAAACACTCAGTTTCAAGAATGGTAATCGTTTCAAATTGAGTAGTTAAATTTTAAATTTTAGACTCTTTGATCGTATTTTTTCATTCGTCGGTAAGATGTAAAATGTCCCATGCTTCTTTTAAAATGGTGCACATCATAATATGTCAAAACTCCACAGGAGCGACGACACCAGAAATTGCACTTAGCCCACGCGAATTAAGAGTGCTCCATTTAAATTCGTCCTTAGTCCAGGTAGTCACAGGTTTTAAAGATATTACATAATCTGCAGTGACACTGGGAGGCATCCACCCTCTTTCATAAACTACCCAAACTCTCTCATCAATGGCCTTTAACTGATATTTCATACGATCTTTCCAGTAGGCATAGTTAGACCGGTAAAAAATGGGCATACGATCATATATGTGCTCCATTGGAAAAATTGTGATTTTTTATAAAACAGATTTTTCAAAAAAAAAATTCAATATCACACAATTGTTGCGAAAGTAGGAATACACAATAAATTAATGTAACCTACTCTGATACCAATTTGTAAAAATGAGTGCGTGATACTAATGTAAACCGAATTCGCAGATTTAATCAGTGTTAATTTTTAAACCAATTTCATTCAACCCTAAAATATGCAACTACGTATGTGTGTGTGTGTGTGTGTGTGTGTGTGTGTGTGTTTGTTTGTCAAACCATCACAAATAAAATTTCTAACTCACAAATTTGAGGAAAAAAACCCTTTTGGGTAAAAGCTTTCATTTCACTATAAATACATAAATCGCAACTTCCAATATTTACAATGAAATCCGCAATGATCACTTCTCTGAACAATCACATAGACACGAAATCTAGAGTCAATAAAAATTGCATCTCCAATACAGCTCCGGAATACCCATGAGTGCTCCCTATGACACGCAATCACGATCATCCCAGTACCTCCCTTAAGCGGCACCTAGATTCGTAGTAAAGATCTTCTATACAAGAGAAACTTCACAAAATTGTATTTTTGGATTCCAAAACAGTTCACATAAAGCAATTAGGATTTTTGTCAATTAAAAACAAAGGATTAAAACCATAAAAGTGAGAAGACAAAGTATTCTTCCAAAGCAGTTTCGTGTATAAAAAATTCTCAGGTCTTCTACTAATAAAAGATGTTAGACAATCCAATTTATAAAAAAGTTGGCAAGTCTCTCAAATGAAAATAACTTGTCGCTTGAACGGCTTCACGCGAGATGCCTTTGTCACTTTAACGATATGGCAATGTCGGTCGAACGACAAGAGTGAGAAAATAAATTTTTAAATCAGTCTGCCTCAACACTTAGAAAAAATATTTAGACGAAAAAAATTGCCCAACACTTAGAATTGTTTTTAGAAAAAACATCCCAACCGTTATACTGAACCATTAAGGGATTAAAAACACAACCTTATCATAGTTAATCATATCGAGGCTTGTTGTTGAAGAATAATTGATATTCGGATCCGTCTTGTTGCATATGAGTTCTTAAACATTCTTTGACAGTGTAACAGTATACGACATACTCAATATAGAGTATAAACTATATAAAATATGCCCTTATAGGACATATATCCTATGGGGAGTTTAGGATTAAGTCATAAACCCATGTGTGGGGTAGTTATTATATTAATCATATTTCTTTTATAGATTAAGTGTGAGATAATGCCTAGAATTAAATATCAATGGGAGATTAAACTAATGTTGTGTAGAATCAATTGGGTGTATCATGTATTTTATGTTTTAATAATATTGATATGATTTGTGACGCAGTAATGTTGGGTCTTTATACCCTTACTTACTCAAAATCGTTAGCGAAGGCTAATATATTTTCTTGCGTATTTTTTTCAATACATAACTGGTGTGAGTACTCATGGGACTAGAGGGGATATCCATTATGGGGTATCTATAATGTTGACCATCATAGTACGCCTGTGATAGAGACATGATTTACCTTGGTAATTTTACCCCAAACACTATGTGCTGACGTACCTCTATTATCCCATTTTGATAAAATGGGGGGATCCTCTCATATAGCTTTGGTATGGGGCCATATGATTGGTGAGAAGGCACACTGATTATCTCTAGTTGATGTTTCAGGGTTATAGCTTCGAGACAACTTATAACTCTTGCCAGTACACGCGAGTGATCACTAAAGGCAATAGGGATAAACCTTCATTATGTGCGGGTGTGAGAGTAGCCCATTTATTTTTACGTGTCAGGGACCATGCTTATACGTCGATGTTAGAAACACGTAGTGTATTTCTCCTACTTCAAGTGATTTTGTGTGGTGGTACTTGAGTTCGTCTTATGGGTTTATATCTTATAATATAGATGTATATGAATTATACTGGAGATGTATAACTATATATTTATAAATCGGGGTTTATGCATTGAGTAAATTAGAAATGTATTGTAACACCCAACGCATTCTAACAAGCGAGGTGGCCAGTTACTGGCGCCAAACTATTTTGGTCGTCACTAAATAAGTAATCATTCTTAGCATGTTACAGATATAAGACATACAAAAGCTTCTTACGCAAGATAATAATCAGATTAATCCAATAAATATAACCATTCTTGCAATATTAAAATTCGTCACCGTGATAATCTCCAAAATAAATCCAACTCCGAATAAATATAATCTCAAATAAAATGATCCAACTGTAAATATCTAAATAAAATCGTAAATAATTATAGAACCGATTGGCTCACCAAACCCATAAATAATGTCTCATAATAAGTGTGATTGAAAGGAGAATAATTTGAAGTACTAACGCATCTAAATTAAATAAGTCTCCAGTTGCACCTCCAAAAAATGTCTCCAATTACTCCTATGCATCTACTCGAGTGCTATACGTGAAATGTTTTTTAACGGAATGGGTCAGAGCCCAACGCATGTCTCCAATTACTCCTATGCATCTACTCCAATTACCCCTTATTGGTCATGCACACACTCTTGACACGCTTAAAGTTCTATACATCACACCCATTCCCCTCACTATAGCAAGTCAACAAGATTTCTATCAGTTCTTCACAAACTCGTGAGGTTCCATGCACAACACACCACTATACCCAGTCGGCCCGTATTCTGTCAGCCCCTCATATACTCGTGATGCCAACACACACCCACGTCACTATAGGAAGTCAGTCCATATTCTATTATCCCTGCACATACTCGTGCCGCAAATCCATTTTAATACATGTTTAGTATCTTAGGTATTATTTCTCAATTTCTCATTATTTTATATTAGCCCACCCTATTATAGAACATAAATTCTCAAGCCTACACCTAGTCCCATATCTAGAGGTCTCCAAAACACAAGTACGTCCTGCCCTATTATATAGGATGAATATCAACTATTAATCTCCTCCTAGTCTCATGCCTAGATTATTGAATCAACGGAACGCCTAAAAAATTAACCCTACCCTAAAATATCTCATCCGTAAAATCTACACTAACTAGTCCCATACCTAGAGAGTGTTAAGCACAACTAAGGCATACCCACAAGTCCCATACCTAGCAAGTATTCCTAAAATTAAGGTGAGAGCATAACTACCCAAAAACTCGTCGTCCCCATGATATCAACAATAATTAAAACAATAAGTCACATAATACAATTTATCCATAATTCTATAAATTCCCCATACAATCACAAGTGAATCCAATTTAATTCGGTAAATCCATATTCATAATTAACGACATTTTTTATTCAATAATTTTAATTTCAACATTATGCAAGTTTATGTTGCACACAAGAAAATTTCCCTTTTTCATATCCCCATAATTTGACGTGATTGCACAAGTCCCTTTTTAATTTAAATAAAGTCACCATGGTTTTCTACATTAAAATCTACACCTGTATTAACAAGAATTCAACCTCTACTCTAATCACACAAAGGTTATGAGTCTTAATCCGTATTAATATTTTCCATAAAAATAGTCACAATATAAATTTCAGTTTCCCTATTTAAGGTTCCTAATATATTTTAAGAAAAACATGTGAATTAATATTTAGGCGATATTTAAAATGCTTAAACTACACAGAGAGAATAAAAGTATTCATGCCTGATGAAAAGTTGGATGAAAATTCTGATTGGATGGTTGTGTTCCTCTCAAAAATTGATAAACACTCGTTCTTGAACACTCTTGAGAAAACCCTGTTTGATTTAATTTAAGGCTAGGGTTTTGTTAATGGAAGAAGATATAAAAGAGGAGTCTACTGCTCTGAGGTTAATGTAAATGCATTTTTAAAAATCTAACCCCGAAATACATTTATATAATTAAGTGGAAAAGTTTTAATCCAACACAAATTCTTCAAATAGAGACCTACTGATGCTGAAATGACTGGGCGAATCAGTTTGCCCTACCACCCAAACCAGTTCGGGTGACCTGACACCCCAAAGTCCCCCATTTTTATTTTAAAAGTTGTAATACTTAAAATTGAACTCTGATTTATTTTTCGATTAAAATCCCGCTTTCCTTAATTAAAATCCAACATTATAAATTTCTAAAAATATTTAAATCCAAAAATTTAATTCTCTAAATTCCGAAATAAATTAAATTATTACCGATTTAAAATTACGGGGGGTTACATGTATATTCTAAATTAGTGGCATGAGATGACTTTGGGACTTATAAACTTGATACACGTATTACTATCCTATTTACTGACTCTTAAAGGTATGTTGGTTACTTAGTGACATGTGCTTAAGGTAAAAGATTAAAATAAGATAATTGATTCTAAATATAAGAGATTAATTTAATATTGAGACAATATAGAAAAATGAACTAAGAGAGTAACTTTATTCACATGGGTCACATAGGGGTTAATTGTAGAACCTCATATCTATTTTAGGTTTTTTCGGTTTTTGGTTGGGTAGCTTAAATGACTTAAACTTGAAGTAAGAGATGAAATTTCCATTCCACATTCTAAGGATATAGGACTCGGGAAGTGTATCTCATCTACTTATATCTTTATTTTGTTTCACTAAGATATTGTACAAGTGAACTTATAGCCGGAGAGGATTATTATATTTTAGAGAAATCTTATAATTCGGTGTTGGTTTTTTTATTCTGCATCATTAGTTGGATGGTATCCGAGATGGTTTATATATCTTCCGTATTTTATAGTCTCACATTACATTTACTTGTATAGTTTTAATTGTTTTTTATTATGAAAATGTTACCAAATATTTTTTATTCCCGTAATGTTTTTGTTAGACTTTATTTATTTATATTGGCTTTACACAGTATCATGGCATTTCAGGTTCTAGTCTCCTAAGGTCTAGAGTGCGTCCGTCACCTTTTCGCGTTGCATTCTTTGACTACTTTAGAAATTTATGGTTTAGGACTTATATTATATATAATGACGACTATATGGGGGGTTTCATTCCATTATTCTAGATGAAAAATTTGAATAGACCTACGTTTATCAGGAGGGTTCATTATTTGGATTTCCTTTGTGAGTCTTCCCTCGCATGGGGCCGATTTTGGTCAAGAGTTAGGACTTATTCTCGTGAGACCTTTAGTAAATGTGTAGTGTATAGTTTGAGGGGAAATGATTCCACTCACCCCCTATAGCGAGTTCAATTGTCTTTCTATTTCTACATCGAGAGATATTGATATTGAAACGAATAAGGATGTTCCCATTATCATCATTAGTGCAAGAAGACTTTTGAGTGGTCATAAACCTTATGCGAAGGAATTAGTAGGTGTTATTTGGTAACCCATTCTTTATCACTTATGCTCAGGTTGTGGAAGTTACCTTTAAATATAAAGAAGAATATCCTAACTTTATGAACGATAGTGTTCCTAAGTGATAGTACAAGTATAGAACCCTGCCGTGGTAGTACTTCTACAATCGCATTCAAGCCATACAAGCCGCGGACGGTATCTCACTCGGGGCGCGGCCAGAACTCCTGTAGGGTGCGGACCATTGAATAAGAGGTCGCGGAACCCCAGTGACTCCAGCTCAGGGTCCGCGGACCTCCTCCAACAGCTCAGCGCTGCAGCTCTGGGCCGCACACCCTCATTCACATCTACTGCAGACTTGGTGTACGCCACGTGCTCAGGGCACGTGATTCAACACACTACCTTATAAATAGAGGATCACACCTGAAAGTGGGATCGGTTCCAGACAGGCCCGAGGCACTACAACACAGACTCTCTCTACATTACCCCAACATAAGCTTTGGAGGCCTAGAATCGACATCGCAGCCACCTCACGAGCTCACCGGAATCTCTAATACTATCATGTACTCTCCTTTATTCTCATACTTGTATGCCTCTATAGGCACGATTATATTGTACAACACAATGCACATAAGGAAAAGGGAGCAACACAGTGGATGTAGGCCCATTTTAGGGGTTGAACCACTCTATACCTTGTCTACTCTCTGTTTGCTTGCTTTATCTATTTATTCTACACTTCATACTTGACTTGTTGGCACGAGATCTACCTATGTACGAATTCTCGTATCATCAGTTTGGCGCCGTCTGTGGGAACGAGATACTTCATTCTTGTTTCTCTGCATATATGAGTTCTTCAAACACCTTATTCAATCCCGGGGGGTCCTTTGGGTCATCTCCTCACGGGTCGGTTACTGTTTATTGGACTCCACATCATATTCACACCCATAGGTGGGTATTTCTTATATCCAGATATACTCCACCTTGTGGATTTAGATCCATCTTGCATACCCCTGTGATATCATTCTATCTAGCTAGTATCGAAAAGCATGACGGGCTTTTGCCTCAAAAAGATGAATGATTAGGGAGGGATTATATCTACTCCTTTTTTGCTGCTCTTGGCCTATGATCTAGGGTTTATCATTAAAACTGTACCGTGTTATGCACCGAGAGGTTATTTACCCATGGACCAACCCTAGTAGGTGTGCTCTCCATCAGTTTCGGGAGAGAAACGCAGTTCCCGAGATTCAGGTTTGGGATTGCTCCTTGCTGCCTAGGGGGGGATGCGGCCAGACAATAAATATGTCTTAGGGCCGTGGCCTCCACTAGGGTAGTTATTACAAAAGCTTCAAACATTGAGGAGCGTAGTCAGTCGGGCTCTAGCTCTACCATGGTGTATCATATAAGGCCGCGGCGGTGCATCTTGCTACATGCCTTATGGCCGCGGCCGCGGTGCCCCGTAGCAGTGAATGCTGCATCCCCATTTCCTACTTGGTTACTTCAGTATCTTTGAGATTGCCCACTTCTGTTAGTTTGTTATCAGATTATGTATATACATTGTAAAGACTAACAAAAGCATAGATGGAAGGAGAATCCAGCCGGAGTGCAGAAGTCAAGGATGAGATTGTGCAACTATACAATCACCTTAATCACCTCTATGACAGCCACACCTCGCATCAGACCCAGGTCAATTTTCTCACTCAGAGGGTGCTAATGCTGGAGGCCGCGGCATCTAAGAACATAGGCACGGAAGTGGGGGAAATAGCAAAGCCAGCCATGCCTGCCGCGGCGGTAAATGAAGCCGCGGAATCAACTGTCAGAGGTCAAAAAAGGTAGAAAAAGTGGGGTGTCTGTACTCAGTTGAGCCTCCTGATTGAAGAGATCTTGGAAGTCATCGAAGGGGACAAGATTTTGAGGTGGCCAGAAAAATTGGGGGCTCCACCCCACAAGAGGAACAAAGCTACCTGGTGCAGATTCCATCAGGACCATGGCCACGACACAGAGCAATGCTATGCTCTGAAGGATGAAGTTGAAAGGCTAATCGGGCAAGGGATGCTGCAGCGATTCCTGAAGAATGCATAAGGGATTCAGCCAGACCTAACAGAGGCTTCATACCGCATCTCATCCTTTGTCTTTCTAATTTCAACTATTTATGTTTATGTTTTATGAAGCTCACCGTAGCCTTAATACTCGAGACTTTATGTTCTGTTAGCAAAGTCATTAGCTGCAGCATACATATATAAATATATGAACTAGCAAGTTTAGCTATATCTGATATTCCTCTTGGTTTCATAACCTTCTACCTCACAAAAAGACTTGTTGTCTCAAACAGATTTCAGAGGAAATATGACAAAATTATCTCGAAGGATTATTCTACTTCGGGATGCACTTATGGATGGGATGCGACCTTCATTAGCTCAGAAGTTCCCCTCGGAATGTGCAACTACATCTTATCATATGATGACCATATTCGCAGAAGCATCTGAGGATTCAAGGAGCTTTTATCAGCCACCAGGGCCTATAACGCCAATTCTCTGCTCTCAGAGTGCGACATTAGCCATGGGGGCTTACAACGCCCATTCTTAGCTTTTGGGACTCGTCATCTAGTCAGGGATGGCTTTATATATATTATTAGCTGTGGGTGGCTTAATAACATAACCCAGCCTGGAGAGGCTTGATAATGTCTCGCATATTAGCTGTGGGTGGCTTAATAACATAACCCAGCCTGGAGAGGCTTGATAGTGTCTCGCATATTAGCTGTGGGTGGCTTAATAACTTAACCCTGCCTCGAGAGGCTTGATAGTGTCTCGCATATTAGCTGTGGGTGGCTTAATAACATAACCCAGCCTGGAGAGGCTTGATAGTGTCTCGCATATTAGCTGTGGGTGGCTTAATAACATAACCCAGCCTGGAGAGGCTTGATAGTGTCTCGTATATTAGCTGTGGGTGGCTTAACAACATAACCCAGCCTGGAGAAGCTTGATAGTGTCTCGCATATTAGCTGTGGGTGGCTTAATAACATAACCCAGCCTGGAGAGGCTTGATAGTGTCTCCCATATTAGCTGTGGGTGGCTTAATAACATAACCCAGCCTGGGGAGGCTTCATAGTGTCCCAAGATCGACTAAAGGAAAGCCATGAAAGACAGTCGAAGCGGCTATAGGAGGCTCTGTTACTATGATCATGAAGCATGTCAAAACTACAGAAGGATGGCCTCGATTTCCCAAGGCCAAGGTTCTACAGCCTCATTATCTTGTTGAGCAGTCAAGTAGATGCCGCGGCATCCTCATCCACCGCTGCCCTAGCACTGGATGGGGACCTGCCACAGTTGAATGGAAAAAGCGACTGAGAGTTGCTGAGGTGGACTTGAATTCAGAATATTTGCCCTCGTTCAAATCATCGCGGCATCAATCTATTCATTATTTCTACATGGAAATATAACAAAAAGGGCCGCGGCTTCTACGAAAAATTAAAGAAATCAAGCCGCAGCCCCAAAACCAAACTTCATTGGCACCGCAGCTTGGGGGATCACAGCCCTACAAAGGTACTTGGGTAAAACAAAAAAAAAAGATTGCATCAAATTATACTATGCTGCCGCGGATGATTAACAAGGGAGATTGCATCAAATTATACTATGCTGCCGCGGACCTAGCTACAAGTCCTACAAGTTCATTCAATACAGAAAGCAAGTTGCAAATATGAGGCAGTAACGCGCAACCATTCATTATAGCAGGCAATGTAAAACATGCAATATTGAAAAAGAAGGAATATTAAGTAGGCAATCAGTGATAAAAATCTGGCCGCAGCCTTTGTATTAATAGTCAGATTACAAAATGGAGGCCGCAGCCACAACGGAAATCTAAGATTGTAAAAAGTTGATGCAACAGAAATTGAGAATTTAAGAGGCCGCGTCATCATCATCGTCAGCCTCTTCTCCGCTCGCGGCAGTCTTTGTCTCCCCGTCCTGAGTCGCTGCCTCTGCTTCTGCCTCTGCTTGGGCTTTCAGCCTTGCTCTTTCCTCAGTCGCGGCCTTCAGCTCAGCAATGCACTCTTGATGTTCTGCATCACTTAATTTCAAAGCGAGGACCGTCTCCTTGGCATCAGGGAAGCTCTTAATAATTATCTGCCGCAGCTCCTGGTAGCCGCGAAGGTATGCCCTGTTGTTAATGAGGAAGAAATCCTTGGAGCCTTTGAATGACTCCACGGCGTGATCTATAGCTAGCTGGAGGGCGTCGCCATGATAAACTTCCATCTTTTGTATGGCCACGGCGTGGGCTTCATCCTTCTGAACAGACTTGGCTTCTAGCTCTTGATATTTCTGCTGGAGGAGGGCGAGCTTGACATTTGTAATCTCTGCAATGTGGGCGGCTTCGGCTGTTTGGGCCTGTGATGATTTCAAAGATTCCGCGGCTTGATTGAAATTCTCCTCCGCTTCCTCTCTGGCCTTGGTGGCCTTCTCCAAGTCCATATGGGCTGCCTGGAGGGCCGCGGCAGCGGACGCTTTCCCTGCCTCAAAAGAGGTGATCCGTGCAGACTGCAGGTCCACGGCATGAGCACTCTTCTCGGCCTCTTTCAGCCTGTACAAAGCCTCATACTTCCTCTTCTGGACCACAATGACATCGGCGGCATGTATGAAATAAAAGACGTTAGCAAAAGTACAGAAAAATATGAGATGCAAAGATAAAGTGACAAGTACGTACCCTCAGAAGGCTATGGAGGCCACAGTCCTCCAGATCCTCGTGATCCTCCCCAACCATCCGGTCGAGGTCTGCGGCATCCAAGGCTCACTTCATTCTCCGCGCAGCCTTTGCAGTAGTATCCCAGGAGGAATTTGGGTCAGGCTGCCTTAATTGAGGCCTTGGCCTACCATCTGGCCCGAACTCTCCGCGGAATTGGGGAGATGGCAAATTTGCATTAACCGCCACTACAGTTGGCGGGGGAGGAGAGGACGATGGAAGAGGAACTTCCGCTGACATCAGTCCGGCCGCGGCCAAATTTTCCCCTATGTCGTCATCAAAGTGTTCATGATGCGCAGAGTTTTCGTCATTAACCACCTGATCCACGGCAGGATCAGTGGCCTTATCTCCAGTAGGGGCCGCGGCAGGTACTTTAGTTCTGGTCCTTTTCCTCTTCCTGCTTCACGCAGTGTTATTTAAGACGACTGCGTCCTCGTCCATCTCTGCTAGCTGCGCCGCTAGCAATTCCTTGTCAACTTCTTCACCTGAAAAGGAATAGCATGAGTTCAACAAGTTCAAGAAAATAAAATAACCGCGGAATAAAAATAATGGCAGTCAATTACCCTCTGCGCCCATCTATTGAGGAATTGATTTGTTTGGGAAGAATCCCGCCTCAAATATAGTTGCCGACGTTACAAGTATGCTGAACTTCTTATGCTCAGCAGGAACTTCCGCGGCCTCAGCAACTCTTTTTCCCTGCCGCTTGTTTAAGTGCAGATTGTCAAGGGCTGCAGAAGGGAAAGACAATTCAAGTTAGTGGAAGTTACGTGAAATTAAAGGACGCGGCTATAATCTTATACCTAGTTTTGAGGGTGAACCCCACTGCCGCGGCATGTTATATGATCTCTCTCTTTCATTCTCCTCGGGTTGCATCTCCCAGCCTTCACCGGAGATGTAAAAATATTTCCCCTTCCAGTTTTTCACACTGGTCGGTCTCCCAGTGTAAAGGGTCTCGTCCCTGCCGCGGCTAGAAAAATAGTAATAGCCCGCGAACTTTACTGTGTTCTCCTTTGGGCGGTAGAAATGAAAGAACTCTGCGGGAGTAATGTCCTTTTTGAACAACTTCTCCCAAAGGACGACTGCAGCAAGAACAGCTCTCTAACCGTTGGGATCTAACTGAGCTGGGGCCAGTTTCATTGTCTGGAAAATGCGATGGATGGGAACAGGAACAGGCAGCCGCAGCCCATAGATGAAGGCGTGCAAGGGGAAGCAAATTCCATCGTCGGACAGAACCGTGCACGATCTTTGGTTCGCGACAGGGGCTGAACACGTCAAATTATCTGGAAATTCGAAAGCCTTAGCAACCTGCTCAACCCAATCTTGGGTCATCGAGCCGCGGATATCAAGCGCAGCCAGTGGTCTCTCAGCCCTCCCAGAGGTGCCTCCTGGGTTATTTCTAGCAGCCGCGGCATTGTCTCCTCCGCCCATTGGATGTGTACTTGAGTTGGCTTCCTCTTCCATCAGCTGAGATTGAGAATCCTTCCCAGATGCAAAGTTCGAAGAGGATGAGTCAATTATCACGCAGTTCGGGCAGTCTTTCAGTTTGCAGGGCCCAACTGATTTCAGAGGGGGCACGGAAGTAAGCTCTGGGGGAGAGGTCCAAAAATGCTTTGCCCAAAAGCCTCTCAATAACTCGTCTGGGTCAAAGCTCATATGGCTGCAGTAGTACCTGAAAAGCAGAGTTCGCAGTTAGGCGCCGCAGCCAGTATGACTTGTAAGACTTCAAGAAGTCGCAGAAGGGTATTTTTAAGTATTAAAAGTTTGGAATTACGTCCCTAACACAGTTATTAATGGGCGAACTCTATTGCTTATGGGACCGTACGGCCCCAACTGGCCACGGCCACATCCATATTTATTGAACATGCGCTGCCACAGAAATAAGATAGAATTTCTTTAAGGCATTCCCGACCGCGGCCATTCATAATTCTTCAGACAATTCGATATGCTCTAGTAGCAACTATAGTTATTTTACATTGAGGTCTTGGGTTCATGAAAGTTTTAAGGCTGTTCTAAGATGACCAAGGGGGTGATTTAATGCCGCAGATGATGGCTTGAGGGACCGCGGCCAATTAGCATGGTTTGACGCAGAATTGCAAGTTCAGACGATTATTATAATCCTAACATGCCGTGGCCTCTATCCTAAACAGTTGATTATCCAATTTTTAACCATTCTAAGATCAAATTCACAGAATGTGGAGGGTTCGACTATGAACATCAAGAACAGTGATATGTATTTCATATGCAGCATATGTGGGAAAAAGCAAAACGAATAAATAAAACCCTAGATTTCTAGCAAATGAACCAGGAAAGGCATAAAAAGGGAAGAAAATTGTAAATAGTGGTTGAAAAGTCACCTGGGAATGAAGGGAATTGCGAAGAACTGCCACACACCACCTTGAACTGCCACACACCGCCTCGGAGGGTCGCCGGAATATGCAAGAAGAAATGTGCAGAGTTTCGCTCTCGATTTGCTCTCAAAAGTTTTGGAAACGTAATGAAGTCCACGGCCAGAAACAATTTATATAAGGGAGCGCGGAAGACAAATCGTCGCTTTAGAAGCACCGCGGCACCGAGGCTACTAAGCTGCAGTCCCAATATATCTCCCTTGGCACTACGGCTTGGGGGCTTATTGATAGTACAAGTATAGCACCCTGCCGTGGCAGTACTTCTACAATCGCATTCAAGCCATACAAGTCGCGGATGGTATCTCACTCGGGGCGCGGCCAGAACTCCTGTAGGGTGCGGCCCTCTGAATAAGAGGCCGCGGCACCCCAGTGACTCCAGCTCAGGGTCCGCGGACCCCCTCCAACAGCACAGCGCTGCAGCTCTGGGCCGCACACCCTCATTCACATCTACTGCAGACTTGGTGTACGCCACGTGCTCAGGGCACGTGATTCAACACACTACCTTATAAATAGAGGATCACACTTGAAAGTGGGATCGGTTCCTGATAGGCCCGAGGCACTACAACACAGACTCTCTCTACATTACCCCAACAATAGCTTTGGAGGCCTAGAATCGACATCGCACCCACCTCACGAGCTCACCGGAATCTCTAATACTATCATGTACTCTCCTTTATTCTCATACTTGTACGCCTCTATAGGCACGATTATATTGTACAACGTAATGCACATAAGGAAAAGGGAGCAACACAGTGGATGTAGGCCCATTTTAGGGGCTGAACCACTCTATACCTTTTCTACTCTCTGTTTGCTTGCTTTATCTATTTATTCTACACTTCATACTTGACTTGTTGGCATGAGATCTACCTATGTACGAATTCTCGTATCATCACTAAGCTTGTAAAGACTAAGGCCAAAGTAGGACCAAATGACTAGAGACGGTGTTAACTTGACTTGAGTAGGGAGGACCTCACCAGTAGAAGGAATTAAATATGGGAAACATACCCAAAAGAGGTTTACAGGAGTAAACAATATGATATATTATTTTTAGTGGGGGCATGACCAATGAGAACAGGTCTGACGAGGCTAACTTTTATAGTATGAACTGTGGAGTGAAGGTCAGCAAGGCCACCAATTGGGTTGTCGTTTCGACTATCTCCATAAAGGAAGGTGTGACACCTGTGGAGATTTAGTCCACTTAGTTATTATATGACTTCATGGAAACCATTCTATTGGGTACCACCGGGGGATGGTTATGGGTATGCTTATGGCTTATGTGCTTGCGACTTACTTTTTCGAGTTTTATAGACTTCATTTATATGTGGATACCCCTACAAGTAAGGGGAATGTTTTACGTTGTTATAATAGAGATGATACATTTTTTATCATTTCGAAGTATTTTGGGGCTCATTTGGTTTATTCATATATATAGCATAAGCCTAATTTCGAGATTTAGTGGATTAGAGAGTCATTAGGATTTTCATTATTCGAATTTTACATTTTGGAAAGAAACCCTGAGGCTAGATAGAAGAGGTATTAAAAGGATAAAAGGAATTGGGAATTTTTTGGATTGATTCTTCAATTAATCCTCGAGGCCAATTTGTTCTATTTAAGAATTTAATTGGGATTATGGCGTGGTAGTTGTAGTCCACTAGATTCTACGTTAACTTGAGTATAAACTTATTTTAAAATTAGTTAGTTAATTTTATATTTAACTTAATTATATTAGTAACCATTTTAATTACATAATTTAAAGTGGTTGATTTTACCATATTTTGAGTTAGAATTATCATAAATTATTTGGACTTAGTTATGCAATGTTAATCCATTAAAATAACCATTTAAATTGAAGCATTCCATGTAAATATCAACTCAATTGGAGAATTTATAAAAGTACAGTTATTGACGTTAAATTTGATATTTCCTTTTCAAAAATTGACAAAAATTAGGTAAATGATGTTAGATATAGGTTATAATCACATATAAGAAGTGGATGTGTTGTTTGGTTGTTAGTTATAGATGAAATGAAGCTTAGAAGACATTAATTACGTTTTGAAGAGAGAACTAGGAGTATAAAGGGGATGAATCAACAAGGGAAGGGTATGACCTATAGGACAGTCGATCGATCGACCCCTGACAGTCGATCGATCAGATCCTTGGGTTTGGACCAAATTGGTCAATGGGATGTTTGGTTGGATTTCGAGGCATGCTCGTAGCTTAGGATGGGCTTTAAGTCTCTTATACATGTATAAGAAAAAGGAATATTGAGGATTACAACATTCAATTTTGGTGTTTAGGAAATTTGATATTTTGGCCTAGTTTTAATTTGTAGTGGTTAAATGATTTATGAGATGTTAGTTTACAAATCCGAGAGAACGATGGATTGATATATGGTCTTTTGGAGGCTTAGAGAATTTATTTATATGGACATATTTGATAGGTTTTTGTGATATGTTAGATTGATGTATATCATATTGATTAATGTATGGTCTTTTGGAGGCTTAGAGAATTTTATTAGATGGACATATTTTAAAGGTTTTTGTGATATGTTATAATGATGTATATCCAATAACGACAAACTATTCAATGTTTTCCAAGAAAGTCCATTGTGCAAACCCATTGATCTTCTACTATATAACTCCCTCAAAATTTCAAATATAGAAGAATTCACTTTCAATAATTTTAAACAAATCATAATGCTCATATGTAGTGAAGCATCAATGAATTTAAACAAAATGGCTTTAACACTTCTATTTTTGTGTCCCGTTAATCTTTTTAGGCATTTTTATGGAAATATTGGTGATAAAAAGAACTTTAGCGTATATTTGTCGTTGTTGTACATGCTCCTTCTAATCAAAACCTTGAATTACCTACAAAATATAACAATCTAAAGTGTAGAGGTAAGTAAGGGTATCGATCCACTTCCTAGGGAGTAAGCTAGAGACAAATTCAATTGTAATTCACTTTTTATTTTCGTTTTCTGCTTTTTCACTTTTCTATTTGTTTTTTAGCTTTTTCAATATTAAAACAATAGGGTGAGGTGAAGTTTTAAACTAAACTAAACTAAACTAAGATAAAAATAACTAACTAGAAGTAGACTAAAATGAATAATAAAGTCAAAACTAAAAATAAGTGATAAATGAGGTAAATAATTATGAGAACAATCAAGGAGTGGGTTTATACCACAAATTTTAGTTATTCTAATTAATTTATTGAATTAATTGAATTTTTCCAAATTAATATCAAAATTACAAATCAACTCTCGTTGCAAATGTAATTTTAATAGTAACATTTTAGAAAATTAAGTTTAATACCTCACAACTCTAGAAAAATAAATCTACACTCCTTTTAATTAATCACCCGCTAAGATCGCTTAATTAAAATTTATGTAAATTTTAGAAAATAAATTTTGAGTTGAAATTCAAGTTATAATACGCCACTTAAGAAACCCCTATCCCTAGTTCGAATCTAAAATGGGTATTATCACTAGAATTTCGATTTTCTCTAGAAAATCATTTACCCTCTCTCGATGCGTAAATTTAAGGGTGAGGGATCAAAATTAACATTCAAAGGGACTTTTCAAGTAATTAAACTAATTAAAATAAAATAACATCAAATAAGGGTTTTACCCCACCCCTTGAAAGAATTTTTAGCCTAACATGATATGAAACATGACAAATTAATAATCAAATGCATAAAATAAATGAGAAGAGAAGAGAACAATCAAACCACAATCTCTTGAAGTGAAATTGAACTTCTATTCTTTGAAATTAAGCACAATCTTTCCGATATGAGCATCCAATAATAATCAACGCAATAATCAACTCAATTGAATTTCACACATTTATCACTCACAAATATCTTAAAAAAAACAAAAATAAAACTATTTACAAATATTTCTACCTAATTTATTCTAACCTAACTCTCTACTTTTCTCTAAAATTTCCTCTCTCTATTTGATGATAAGTCTCAAAGGAGCATGGTCTTCTTATATAGTAGACACATGGAGCAAATGGGTATATTGGGTAAATGGCTAGGGGTGCATGTGGATATGGTGTGAGGTAATGTGAATGAGAATAAAAATATGATATGGTGAGGGGTAATTTTGGAAATTGCTTTTGAGTGGTTAGTTGGGGTATAATGGGTAAATGGGGGTAAAAAGTGGTTTAAGTGGCACATGGGTTATTTGTTCGGTTTTGCTTTGATTGGTTTGTTGGCAGCTAACGATTCTGAGAATGGAAGAAAAATGGGTTTGGGTTAAAGCTTGAAATGGGTCTTTGGGTAATGGGTTGGACATGGGTAATGGAGTGTGGGTTCGATGGTTGAAGAGCAGGTGGAGGTGAACGGATTTGGGTCTAAGGCTGGCCGGAGATGTCACCAGCTTTGGAGGCCGGCTGGGCGGTGGCGAGCACGGAGAGATAACGTCGGAGGGTCGCCGGGGTTGGCTGGACACCTGGGATCGGGGTGATGCTCACTCTGCCGGACAAGGGGTGACGCGCGGGGGAAATTGGGTCACGGGTATGGAGGCTATCCAGCGTTAGGGTTCGGACTCGCCGAAATGAAGGTAGGAGATGACGGTTTGGGCTGAGGGTAGGGGCTTGGGTTTTGGTGTAAGAGCTGGAGGTATAAGGGGTCTTAGGAGGTGCCGGTTAATGGTGGCGCCGGCGGGTAGGTAGCGGGATTGGGGCCGCCAGAGGTGGGGGGCTGAGTAGAGTCACCAGCGCCGTCAGAAATAGGTCGGTCGCGGCCGGATCTGCTGGCGGCAGGGGTTGTTGGTGGTGCTGTAAGAGTTGGGTGATGAGAGAGGGTTAGATGGAGTTTTGGTTATGGAGGTGAGAGGAGAGTGCGGTGGAATGTTGAAGATGATGTGGGTTTGTTATTGTGTGTGTGAGGTGTATGTGAATTAGGTGAGGGTGAGAATTATGGAGGTGTAGGATAAGTGGTGTGTGTGTGGTGTATGTGGGTTTAGTTTAAGTGTGTGTTTAATTTGGACACCCAAAAATGACTAACTAAAAAAAAAACTACTAAAACTAAAAATCTAAAAATTAAATTCTTATTTTAAAAAAATAAAATAAAGACTCAATAAAAAAAAAGTGAAACTAAAAAAAGAAATAAAAATAAAAATAAAGTCAAATAACGCTAAAACTAAAATTCTAAAAAGGAAATGCAAAATCTAATAAAACTAAAAATACATGAAATCCTAAAAATTCTAATCCTAATAAAATAAAATAAAACTAAAACTAAAAACTAATGGAATAAAAATACTAAATAAAAAGAAATATAAAAATTGGTAAATAAATCCTAGAAATTCTAAATAAATCTAAAATAAATCCTAAAAATAAAATAACACAAACTAAAAATCTAAAAATGATAAAAAGACACAAACAAAACACACACAAGGTTTAGAATAAGTTTAGGCTAGGCTTAGGCTTGGGTAGGGTCAGGGAATTGGGTATTTAGCTCCATTTTAACTGCAAATTGCTCCGAAATATAGCTTTTGATACCGCAACTGCAATTGAGCCTGCATGATAAATATTTAACCGCATAAGACTCAAATTGCCGAGAATTAGCAACTAAAGTACGTCTATTTGGGGTATAAATTGTACAGTTTTGGGTGCTTATCACACCACCCCCAAACAGAGCATTGCTAGTTCTCGAGTAATAAGATAGAGAGAAAGAGAAAGATAAGTAACCAAAAGTGTACCACTTTCGCGGGCACTTGCGATTTCACTTAGCATGTGCAATAAGCCTTTAAACCTATAGGTTGCCCTATAGGACGAGTTGTGTCTCGTGAGGGATTCTAGGGAATATACCCACAAAATTCTTATTTGAAAAGATTTATTGAAAGGCAGTCAATCTGTTATTAGACGTAGAATAATCGCACAATCCATCACAAGAAAAATATTTTCAAAAATACAAGCTAGAAGCGTAAAAAGTTTAGCTAACTAAATACTCAAGGCACATCCTTTCTAGAACTCAACGTGTGTAGTGTGAATCAGTCAAAACGGGTCGAGTATCACAAGAGTAATTCCTAGATTGCCTTGTCGGAATCAACACTTCAACTTCAAATCTCACTAGATATATCTCTCTCAAACGAACTCTCGAGATTAGGGTTAGTGTATCTCTCTTGTGTGTGAGGAGGGGAGTAAATGTAAGCAAGTTCAAACGTCTCACACACACATAAAAAAGAACGAACAATTAGGAAGAAAAGTGATCTCATGAAAGAATGTTAATCACTAAAGTGGGAACGTCGAGTTATTCACCACGTTGACTTTCATTTGCCCGAACACCTAGGGAAAAATATGGATGATAATGGGTGAGGGGGAAATGAAATGGAAAGGATATGATAGGTAGGATGGATGGGATGAGGTAGGTAGGATAGTGATATGATGGATAGATGGTGAATATAAGATGAATGAGCGAGAAGAGTGTACTATACATGAAGAACAAATGTCTTTATTTCAAATAACTAACTACACTCTCTTTCTTTTATTTTCCTTCTTTTTTTTCTCTTTTTTTTTCGATTTTTCTTTTCTTTTTCTCTATTTTTGCTATATTTTTTTTCTTTTTTTTTTCTTTTTGCTTACTTTTTAAACCAACAATAAAGACATTTATCACACTCTTTTTCTCAAAACAATGGATGATATATGAGTGGAATGATAAATGGATGGTGTGGGGAATGTATATGACATATGGGAAAGTAATGGGTTAAATGAATGAGCATATGATATGGGGAAAAGTGGTAGGTGTATGGATGAAAATCCTAGTGATTGGGACAAATTTCAAGACACGTGTTTCTTACAACTCGAAAGTGATGTCGTTCTCAGTAATCAAGCCAAAATTTGAAGAATAATGAGATCATACAACAATTAAAGTGCGGACCCAAACGAAGTTGAATCAACTTGTGACTCGGAGATTGCGTAAAACACTCTTAAAGGGTGAAAGGTACAAATCTCACAAGCTAAAGTCTCCACTAATGATCCTTAAGGTTCCCTTTAGAATTGTAGTACTCCTCAACTCTAAACCGTAGTGACGTGATACATGCGCAAATTTTGTTGAGTCTAGAAATTCATGGTGCAACATGCCTTGTTATGTATTACATAAGCTATTTATAAAAGGAATATCCTCTAGCTTGATTCCTAGACTTTGAAAGATGGATGATTGAAAATTCACATCAATGAGTGAGATGAAAGAAACTGCACGAAATTTTAAAAATCAAGTTTAAAACTCAAAAATTTTCAAAAGAGGTACGATTTTGATAAAATTCTCCACCCCCAAACAAAAAGGAACATCCTCTTCGATGTTAAGTAAAATGATTTTTAAAATTGAGACCATAAGGTAGGAAGGAGATTACCAGAATGAACTGCTAATGAAGTGGACAAATATTGCCAATAATAAACCTGAATAAAAAGTGATAAGAGATAAACAAAAAATGTGTACAAGTCTATAAGCATGATAAAGCATTGGGTGATGTGAAAACACCACCCCCAAACAGGATGAAACTAGTACAAGAAACGCGACCTGCCTCCCCGTAGCGCTAAGTTTAATGTCTTCAGCCAGACCGATGAAATCTCACCCTAAAGATAAGATCTATGAAAGCACGAGGTGGCAGAAGAAGGGGTGATGAGAATCACCCCCAAACAAGACTGAAGCGTCAGTCTTGTTGGATAAAGGCTAAAGTGGTCAATGCACTTGTATAGCAAAGTGAATCACGCGATGCAAAGCATCGGTGGACCATGGGCGGGTGGGTATTAAGGTAAGGGTGAGGGTGAATAGGCATCGGTCACGGGCCTTATTGAGCTGAAAGGTGAGGGAAACTAGGGACCTATAAGAATGGTGCTCTAATTGGTGAGGGAGGTGGAATGGTGTAGAAAGTGGAATGGGGTGGGGCTCATAAAAATTACACCATTCTATAAATGGGTGGCGATATTGGTCGCGCCGTGACACGCCAGGGAGCTGTCAAGAAGAAAGATCAACACCACAAGGAAGTGGCGGGTATAGAATAACAAGCTCGGAGTCATGGTGGTAGAGAGTTTCACCAAAAATCCTCTCGTAGATGGATGATGGTTTCAGGTTAGGATCTAAATATGTAGATGGAAACTTGAAGTGTGCAAAATCAAGATCCAAACCAGGTGGTGGGGTGGAAAGGATAATGGGTGGGTCGGGTGGGACAAACGGTGGAGGAAGATGATTCAACTAAAGCGTGGGAGACACACACTCATTGGGAGGAGTAAATGAATACTCACAAGGGAGTGTGGTTTCTAAAGATGGAGTTGCCAACTTCTCCATAAGAGTAGCATCGGTAAATGGGGTAGGTGGGTAAGACGAGGCACCAAGATCTAAGATAGAGGAATCTCTAGAAATATCAGGCTAAAAAAGAGCCATGCATGGTGGGATATCATCCATATCCGGATAGTTAGGAACTATCACGGATTCAATCTCGGGAAATTGGTGAGCACTCGTAGCCGGAGCTAACCTAAAAGATATGGGCATGTCAGAGACATATGCAATTGGGGCATAAGGTAAAGGCTGGGGCATATTTTTTAATATGACGGGAAAGTGAGTGGGAACCTCAAAGTGGGGTTCATGATGACATGGTGGGATTTGATCAGTCTCACTATCGAAAGGTAAGTCAACACAATTGTCGACTTGGGACCCGGACCATGGAATGGTCTCAACGTCAAGATTCTCAGAAGGATAGGGTTGGTCACACTCAGAATCCGTGTCACAAGAGGACAAATCATTATCACACTCGGTGGAAACGATGGGTGGGGCCATGGGAATATCCGACTCTCTTGCACACTCCAATTCAGTTAACCTTTGTTCAAGCCTTTGGAGAGCTTGAGTTTGAATTGCTTGCTCTTGCTCAAGTATGAACTTTAATAAGAGGGTTTCGAGAGCGGAGGTGGATAGTGGTGGAGTGATGGGTGGCAGTGGCGGTTGAGGTGGACACAACTTGCTATAATAGGAACTATATGGAGAATACTCATATGAAGTGTGTGGGGTGGGTACAAGTTCATCATACACGAAAGAATCTCTTTCGTGATGGATAAAGGGTTGATACGCATGGGGTGCGTAGTGAGGTAACTGATCGTGAAAAGGTGCAAAAGGTTGCCATGGCGACTGTTGGAACGTGTGAGTATCCACAACATCGGGTTGGGATTTGTATTTCATATAAGGGTGATCAGGCCTCCACGAATAGCTCAGGTACTAACAGAACTCGAAATTGGGTGCATCGGGATAATAAGCCGAGGTGGGTTCCGGAATAGTGTCATATGGATACACATGTTCCATGGTGGGTTCGGATGGATATGACAAGTACGGACACCCATGGGACATGTGATCGGCATAATAACAGTGGGTGCACAACAAAGGACGAGACACGTCGACACTTGACACCGAGGGCATTGGAGTAAGAGGTGCGTGCATAGATGGGTCAAGAGTACCAACGATACTCGTGAGAGAGGTGAAACCACTAAGGATATCATAAAGAGAAGGCTCACGATCACTCTCACACGTGTCCCGTGACAATGGAAAATGACCAAAGTAGTCCCGTAAAGGACGTTCTTCGGCCATGAGGAGAAAAATATTATTTGGAATTTTTATTTATTTTTTCAAAACGAAAGAAAATATTTTTGGATTTTCTAAAATAATGAAAGAAAACATTTTTGGATATTTCTAAAA
Source organism: Sambucus nigra (assembly GCA_949130495.1). Taxonomy (NCBI): domain Eukaryota; kingdom Viridiplantae; phylum Streptophyta; class Magnoliopsida; order Dipsacales; family Adoxaceae; genus Sambucus; species Sambucus nigra. The sequence continues at coordinate 285,687,068 of OX422208.1, forward strand.
TGAAAGAAAGAAAATATTTTTGGATTTTTTGTTTTTTTATAAAAATGAAAGAAAATGTTTTTGGATTTTTTGGAAGAAAAGGTGGGGAAAAGTGTCGACTCTAAGAATTGACGAACTAACTAAAATCGACTACCGAAAAATGGAATTCGACACATACACAAGTCGAGAAAAATTCCTAATTAGCACATAGCCAATTTTCATCTTTAAATTTAGTGAAAGGGTAGTCAAATTTTAATTAAGTCCGCGGGCGATAAAAAATCACGAAAATATTTGTGATCGCCTTTGAAAAATGTTCTCCTAGTGGTCTACCTAGTTGATTGATTTTAAATTTAATGATGGCTAGGGTAGCACACAATGGTAAGCGAGTGAGTCGGGTGATGAAATCCCTTCTCGTGAGTGACTGGGTGTAGGTCTTAGTAATTTAATTCATCACACCATTCAAAAAATAAATGCGAGAATAAAATCACACAAGACCACACAAGTACACACAATAATTGACTCACTAATAGGAGAGGCGCGAGGATTTGAGAAATGTACCTCCCACGGTTTTTACGCCGTGGGGTGCCGAAAAATTTGAGTCGACCGGGGGAGACCAAGCCTATCTCAGTCGTCCCCGGGAGTCCTACCGACCCAAGGTAAAGAGGCTTCTAAATCCTCGCCTTTGGACGCCCTCTCTCCACCTTGTCCGGTTTCCCTATCACGCTTGGCTTCGATTAATACAATTTTGAATGGAGAATAAATGGTGTTTCTATGCACCGCAATACAAGCCAAGGATAAAATAATCCTAAATACAAGCCTTCTAAAATAAAGAAAAATGGTACTAAAAAATAATAAAGTACAAAAAAAATAAATGAACTACAATATGAAATCCGCTCCGAGCTTCACGATCCTAAGAATGGCAACGACGCCATTTGATAAAAAGAACTTTTGCGTATATTTGTCGTTGTTGTATAAGCTCTTACTAATCAAAACCTTGAATTACCTACAAAATATAACAATATAAAGTGTAGAGGTAAGTAAGGGTATCAATCCACTTCCTAGGGAGTAAGCTAGAGACAAATTCAATTGTAATTCACTTTTAATTTTCTTTTTGTGCTTTTTCACATTTCTAATTTTTTTTAGCTTTTTCAATATTAAAACAATAGGGTGAGGTGAAGTTTTAAACTAAACTAAACTAAGATGAAAATAACTAACTAGAAAGTGACTAAAATGAATAATAAAGTCTAAACTAAAAATAAGAGACAAATGAGGTAAATAATTGTGAGAACAATTAAGGAGTGGGTTTACACCACAAATTTTAGAAATTCTAATTAATTAATTGAATTAATTGAATTTTCCCAAATTAATATCAAAATTACAAATCAACTCTCATTCCAAATGTAATTTTAATAGTAACACTTTAGAAAATTAAGTCTAATACCTCACAACTATAGAAAAATAAATCTACAGTCCTTTTAATTAATCACCCGCTATGATCGATTAATTAAAATTTATATAAATTTTAGAAAATAAATTTAGAGTTGAAATTCAAGTTATAATACCCCACTTAAGAAACCCCTATCTCTAGTTCGAATCTAAAATGGGTATTATCACTAGAATTTTGATTTTCTCTCGAAAATCATTTACCCTCTCTCGATGCATAAATTTAAGGGTGAGGGATCAAAATTAACATTCAAAGGGACTTTTCAAGTAATTAAACTAATTAAAATAAAATAACATCAAATAAGGGTTTTACCCCACCCCTTGAAAGGGGTTTTAACCTAACATGATATGAAACAAGACAAATTAATAATCAAAGGCATAAAATAAATGAGAAGAGAAGAGAACAATCAAACCACAATCTCTTGAAGTGAAATTGAACTTCTATTCTTTGAAATTAAGCACAATCCATCCAATATGAGCATCCAACAATAATCAATTCAATAATCAACTCAATTGAATTTCACACATTTATCACTCACAAATATCTAAAAAAAATGAAAATAAAACTATTTATAAATATTTCTACCTAATTTATTCTAACCTAACTCTCTACTTTTCTCTAGAATTTTCTCTCTCTATTTGATGATAAGTCCCCCTTTGAAAGAGCATGGTCTTCTTATATATTAGGCACATGGAGGAAAGGGGTATATTGGGTACATGGCTAGGGGTGCATGTGGATATGGTGTGAGGTCATGTGAATGAGAATAAAAATATGATATGCTGAGGGGTAATTTTGGAAATTGCTTTTGAGTGGTTAGTTGGGGTATAATGGGTAAATGGCGTAAAAGGTGGTTGAAGTGGCACATGGGGTATTTGTTCGGTTTTGCTTTGATTGGCTTGTTGGCAGCTCACGATTTTGAGAATGGAAGAAAAATGGGTTTGGGTTAAAGCTTGAAATGGGTCTTTGGGTAATGGGTTTTGAATGGGAAATGGGTTGGACATGTAAATGGGTTGGACATGGGTAATGGAGTGTGGGTTTGATGGTTGGAGAGCAGGTGGAGGTGAACGGATCTGGGTCTAAGGCTGGACGGAGATGTCGCCGGCTTTGAAGGTCGGCTGGGCGGTGGCGAGCGCGGAGGGATCAGGTCGGTCGGTCGCCGAGTTGGCTGGACGCCTGGGATCGGGGCGATTCTCATGCCGCCAGGCAAGGGGCGACGCGCGGGGGCGATTGGGTCACGGGTATGGAGGCTATTCGGCGTTAGGGTTCGGACTTTCCGGAATGAAGGTAGGAGATGACGATTTGGGTTGAGGGTAGGGAATTGGGTTTTGGTGTGAGAGCTAGAGGTATAAGGGGTCGTAGGAGGTGCCGGTTAATGGTGGTGCCGGCGGGTAGGTAGAGGGATTGGGGCCGCCGAAGGTGAGGGGGCTGAGTTGAGTCACCAGCGCCACCGGAAATAGGTCGGTCGCAGCCAAATCTGCTGGTGGCAGGGGTTGTTAGTGGTGGTGTAAGAGTTGGTTGATGAGAGAGGGTGAGATGGAGTTTTGGTTATGGAGGTGAGAGGAGAGAGTGTGGTGGAATGTTGAAGATGATGTGGGTTTGTTATTATGTGTCTGAGGTGTATGTGAATTAGGTGAGGGTGAGAATTAGGGAGGTGTAGGATAAGTGGTGTGTGTGTGGTGTATGTGGGTTTAGTTTAAGTGTGTGTTTAATTTGGACACCTAACAATGACACTAACTAAAAAAAAACTACTAAAACTAAAAATCTAAAAATTAGATTCCTATTCTAAAAAAATAAAATAAAGACTCAATAAAAAAAATGAAACTAAAAAAAGAAATAAAAATAAAAAAAGTCAAATAACACTAAAACTAAATTCTGAAAAGAAAATGCCAAATCTAATAAAACTAAAAATACATGAAATCCTAAAAATTCTAATCCTAATAAAATAAAATAAAACTAAAACTAAAAAATAATAGAATAAAAATACTAAATAAAAAGAAATATAAAATTTGGAAAATAAATCCTACAAATTCTAAATAAATCCTAAAAATAAAATAACGCAAACTAAAAATCTAAAAATGATAAAAAGACACAAACAAAACACACACAGGGTTTAGGGTAAGTTTAGGCTAGGCTTGGGTAGGGTCAGGGAATTGGGTACTTAGCTCCATTTTAAACTGCAAATTGCTCCGAAATATAGCTTTTGATACCGCAACTACAATTGATCCTGCATGATAAACAATTAAGCGCATAAGACTCAAATTGCTGAGAATTAGCAACTAAAGAACATCTATTTGGGGTATAAATTGTACAGTTTTGGGTGCTTATCAATTGGCTTTTGAAGAAAAGAATATTTTGATCTTTTGTATCCCCTTTCCATTTCTACACATATAACAATATTTTCCCAAAAAAGAAACCCGAGCAACGGTTCTTACATACACAACTTATCTCTTTTTACATTTGGTTAGTTATTAAGAAAAATTGAGATGAGAACATTGTATTCAATACATGATAATGTTCAAAAAAATATGTGCGCGTGTGCAATAAATGTGACAAAGAGTTTAGCATGTATAAAGTAATCATCAACAATCTACGTAATGAATATCCACACATTATTAAGCACACTAACGAAACAAAGCCATGTCTCAAAGCATTATGAAAATTTCTCATGAATTGATATATTGTATGGGTGATTCGAATATCTTAAATGTTCATCCATATGGTGAAAAATGAAAACACAAAAATCTTTTCATCTTTTTCAAAAATTTTAACAAAATAAATACTTTTATAATTTTTCAAACTTTTTCCAGAAAAAAAAAAACTCTTTTTTGGAAATTTTCAACATATATCAAAGAGAAAAACATATCAATACAACGACAATACAATCTAACAATAGGAATATAAATTACGAACATGATGAATATCCTATTCTAGATAAAGTACCCGAACTCAATCAACAAAGAAAATACTGAAATACTTCTTAAGATCCTCAAATCTGAGGGCATTTAAAGGTTTTGTGAAAATATCAGCTAATTGACGTTTGGTGCTCACAAACCTCAAGGACATGACCTTCTCCTCAATAGGATCACATATAAAATGCTCACATATTCTAGTAATATTGGACTGAACGTGATATATGGATCGCACTCATATTATCAAAAGAAATCATTGTGCCTTGTGAAATCCCATAATCTTCCCACATTTACTTGATCCATGAGAGTTGCGTGTAATAACTTCTGGCGGCAATATATTAGCCTCCATTGTTGATAGAGATATGGAGTTTTGCTTCATGCTCAACATAGAGATAAGATCACTCATAAAGTCAAAAGACCCACTCAAAGTTCTCCTACGACCATAAACATCCCCAGTCCAATCAGCATCTAAATAGGCGGAATAACAATCATCGGTATCAAAAGAATACCAAATATCATAGGAAAGAGTGACACTCACGTATTTGATGATACGTTTATGTGCGAGCAAGTGAGAACCTTTTCGGGATGCCTGGAATTGCGCACATACTCTAACACAAAAGGCAATATTGGGATGACTAGTGGTCAATTAAAGAAGACTACTTATCATAATTCAATAAAGGGTTTACTCTGCTGTGACACCCCGCCTAATTAAATACCGGGCGGTCACTCCTTTATTAAATTAAAATCAAGGTGAACAGTTGGTTCATTCTTAGCATCACTGTCGTAAAAATAAACTTTTCCAAATTAACACCCAAATTAATTAAACTAAGTGTCAAAACCATTTTTAAGCTTTTAAACCAAATAGTATTTTTAAAGAAAACTTATATATTTAATTAGTAACAACATTTTCAATAAGTAAGAATCATACAACAATTATCCTGGAACATAATCCAATTACTTTAAACATTCAATATCCAAAATCCCAACATTTAAAACTAAATGTAAAACATACATGCTAAATAAATCCCAAGATAACAGTACGAGAACTAACTGAAATATAAATGTCCCAACAAAACAGATAAATAGTGGAAAGGGCGACACATGCCCAATAAATGAGTATGATAGATGTGGAGTCAAGTAAACGAAGTCGTCTATGCAAGTGGCCTGCAACTCCCACCTAAGCTCCAGCACATTCCTTTCATGGGATCCTAAGTAAGACGCCCCTGTGGCTGGGCACCTGTAATACATACATATATATACAAGAGAGAGAGAGAGAAGAAGAAACGGGTCAGAGCCCGATAGTGTGTTTGATTTAAAATACGTTTAGCAAGTATTTAAATTGATACAGGCCAATGCAACAACATATTAGTGCGACACTCTCTTGAGAAATTCTCACCTCTCTTCTAATGTGCACACCTATCGCACTAACGTTCCCAACGGTTTGTCTTATCATTTATCGCACTAGTCTTCCCAATGATTTAACTTATCTTAGATTACTCGTAAGATTCAAAATTTAACAATTCATTTGTTTGAAAAGAATATTTCATTTAGTAACCATAGTTCTCATTTTAACTTTATTAATCAATAAAGTTTTCTAGTGTCATATTATACTTTCTCAAAATAAGTATTTACAATTTGAGTCATCAACCATGTCCTACATATCACATCACAGTAGGCAGCTCCGGATTTCAGAATTTCATATATATATTAACTACTCATAAAATATATATATATCATAACAGCACCCCAAATAAAAACTATGGTGCGGGTATACTCTACTATCCAATCCCCGTATCACTCGTACTAAGGGAATACAAATTCGGAATCACTCTCGAACTGTATTAACACATGCTCAAACAATATTGAGGCAAAGTATAGATTCCAAGTCCCTTAGGACCGTCTGAACTATCACTGCGATAGCCTGTACCAAGGATACCTATACACAAACAATATGAGGCGAAGCATAGATTCCAAGTCTCTAAGAGGAAAGCACATACCTGCATCTCTTAGGACCGTCTGAACTATCATTACGATAGCCTGTACCAAGGATATCTATCTTCTAGGGTACAAGTCAATATCCCCCATAAAGGTCCCATCGAGATAAGACTGTCCCAGCGCAGAAACCTCAGGGATAGCAAGTAGCGTGGGCATGACTTTCACACATAGATAGTATATGCATACACAATCATATAACTATACTAATATTACCATATCAATAATGGGTATATTCTCAAATCCCATAGTTACGACTTTTATTTAACATTATTTAGTTATCACGTATAACCGTTCACATCTTACTTATTTAGAGGAACCTTTCCACTTACTACATAACTCTCAGGGACTTTATCACTGGACCGGTCCGCCAGCAATAAAAGAACCGATCCGGCTAACCGGACCGGTCCGCCTTATATCCGGACCAATCCGACTACTGATGGCCAGTATACCCCGGACCGCAAGCGAACCGATGAAGCCTAGAAAAGAACCGATCCGCTCATCAACGGACCGATCCGCCTCAGAATAAAAGAACCGATCCGGTAAATCAGACCGATCCGCCTCAGACCCGGACCGGTCCGCTTGGGATAACTTAAACGATTTCGCAGAATTTCAGTTACGGGTTTCCCCTTCTAACTTACACCAAATCCATATTTTACAATCCCAAACGTCTCAAAATTTGTACTACTAACATCCTAACATGATATCATACATTTCTTACGTAAAGCATGTCAATTTACGTCACTAAACATGGATTAATCATGCCATAATTCTTTTACATCTTCAAGAACCCTAGAAATCTCTAAATCATGGTTCCAATCTGTTTTCCCAGAATTTTCTTCTTATAAACATCATAATTTCGTGGGTAAATTCCTCTACATGGCAAGGGTTTCCAGAATTATCATTTAACCCATAACTACATGCGATTCCTATCTCAAATCTTAGGTTTTCTTCCATAAAACTCATCCTAATCATTCCTACCCTAATATGAAAGATGCATCAACGAAATAAGCAAGATAAACACTTGCCCGGGATTTTCGACGTTCTGGTTTGCAAATGATTTTGGTGTGGTTGCGTAGTCTGTTACGCAATCTACGCGTTGGTGGTGGTGGCGGTGCAAACGGATGGCTTTTGGGCCTTGAATTTGCCTTGAGAGCTCTCTCCTTCCTCTCCTATGGCCGTTCTTGTGTTTGTGATTTCTAACCCTAGCTGACTAACCTAAATGGCTGATATAGATTACTGATTTTCGTGGGTTTAATTACCCATAAATGTGAAATGACCAAAATGCCCTCCCGGGGTACTAATTAGGCCTAAAAACGCCCCGAGACCCAAACTAAACCCCCGGGTACACTTTTCTGACTATCTCGACCCTTCTGGACGCGTTGGCGCACTCAAAACGACCATACGAACAACTTATAAAATATTTACTTTTTATTTATCAAAATTTGTCCCGACGCGACACGGGCGCGTCCCGACTCAAATTTCCAAAATTGTCATTTTATTCACTTGTGACATTCAATATAACCAATATCACATATTACTTTGCTCATTAGTAATATTCAATAAATTTTCCATAATTACTAACTCTCGTCACGTTAATAATTTATAACATAATTAATTTCCGGATTTTTATTAATATAGCATAAAAATACGGGGTAGTACATCCGCGTCGTTGCCTAAAGTCTCTTTTCTAAGCTTTGTCAATGTACTCATAAGGGTACATGAGTTCTTATCGGAGTCTAAACCGAACTCCTTGATAAGGTCCCTTGAATATGTGGATTGAGAGATGAATATCTATTCCTTTAGGCGACCAACCTAAAGACTTACGAAGAACGTAAGCTCACAAAACATGCACAACTCAAACTCGATCTTCATCTCCTTCTCAAAAGTGTGACCATATCGGGAGGACTTGGATACAGATATTATGTTGTTCCACATAGACTTGGGCAACCAAGATACCACCACTCTCTCATAATAAAAAATGTCTTATACACCCCCCTCTCTTGAAGACATGAGCTAAGAGATAGGAAGTGAGCCTCTCGTACTAAGCATGGGGTGATTTCTTCAGACCATACAGTGCCTTGTTAAGATAAACAAAGTGTTCTGAGTGTTTTGGGTCTTCAAACTCCTATGGTTATTCCACGTAAATATCCACCAGCTGAATTCCATTAGGGAAGGCATTCTTGACATCCATCTCATATAACTTGAAGTACATATGACATACTATTGCGAGTAGTATGAGGACAGACTGAAGCCTAGCAACAGGAGCGAATGTCTCGTCAAAGTCTATACCCTCAATCTATGTGTAGCCTTTAGCAACCAAACTAGCCTTATTACGAACTATGGTAACAACTTCATCCACCTTATTCTTATAAATACACTTGGTACATCTCATATTAGTCTCTATAGGTTGGGAATATAACTCCCAGATAACATTCTTATGAAATTAAAGCATCTATTCTTGCATAACGGATATCCAATGCGCATCCTTGAGTGTTTCTTTTACATTTTGCGGCTCAACTAAGGGGGTGTAACAAAGGTAGCTAACCATATTCTGAAGTTGACTGTAGGTCTTGATACCTAGCGTGGGATCACCAAGTATAGAGAAAGGGTCGTGACTCTTATGAACCCAAGCTAGAGGGTTCTATAAATTAGAAGTGGGATCTACCAAGGTAGTATAAGGAAGAATATGATCGTCACGAAGGGTGCATCATCCTTACAATAGGGGCTAGGAGCAATCAACGTCGGAGGCATGTCATCTCAATTAGTGACGTTTATTATCTCCATAACCTTAGAGCTTGCCACGTTAAACACCCTATAAGATCTACTCGTCGATGAATATCCTAAAAATATCCCCACATCGCCTTCGGGAGTTAAACTTTCCAAAATGATCTCTATCTTTCACGATGTAGCAAGTACACCTAAATAAATGGAAATAAGATATGTTGGGATTCTTCCCTATCCACAACTCAGATGGCATGTGCAGTGTGTATGGACGAAGATATACCCTATTCACCGTATGGAATGAGGTACTCACTTCCTCTGCCCAAAAATGTCTACACACATTTCCCCTAAGAAGCATGGATCTAGCCATATCTTCTATCATCCAGTTATTCCTTTTGACAATCCCATTTTATTGAGGAGTACGAATGATCAAAAAATCATGTTTGATCCCCACTAAATCACAATAGCTATCCACTTTATATTATTTGAATTCAGTGATGTCGTCACTACGCATCTGATGAGGCTCTTCGAGCGAGTAGGACCCATAATATCCATGTGAATCAGCTCCAAAACACGTGTCATGATAATGGTATTCAACTTTCGATAGGGATTTTGAATTTATTTTCCTTGTAGGCAAGGTCTACAAATCGTGGAAGTTGGTTTCCCAAGTTAGTGTAAGCCAAGAACTAGGTCCTTTTTCACTAATATCTCAAGACCTCTAAAGTTCAAATGAACTAGTCATTGATGCCAAAGGTCCATAGAGGAGATTGTGGGACTTTAGCACACAAATGAGGACTTGGGCCCAATCCCATACCAATTATCTTAGATCCTCACTCCTTGTGGTACAAGTTCACCGAATTGATCATATATGTTGCATTTATGCCGGTCAAACTTTATCGCAATGTTTGCATCGCACAGTTGACTTATGATAATTAAGTTATCTTTAAACCCTTTTACGTACAACACATCATCTCATTTAAAAAATCCAGGAATCTTAACTTATCCACGTCCTAAAATACTAGACTACTCCCATCTCTAAAAGTGACTTACTTTCCCTTTCAATCCTCAAGGTTGGTAAAAATGATATGTCACTACCCATGTGCCTCGCATACTTATTATCACCATCGAGAAGTATTTCGAACCTTGAGAGGAACATGAACAACAAGGGATTTATCATCATGCTTAGTTACCCAAGTGGAGGTAAACTTTAATTTTCCCTTGTCATTGATGTCTCTAGTCGTAGCGTTAAAAGATTTTTCAAACGACACAGAGATCCATTAAAACTTTTCCATTAGGGCGATTAAGAACTCAACTTGCTCTCTAAGACTACACAATACCTATAGCGGTGGATTATGTGTATGTTGAGTTATTACTAACTTATAGCAAAACTCTCTAAGGTGACCTCTCCTTTTGCCAAAAGTGAAAACATAGACTTGTTTGGGTTTACTGTGGTTCACTTTGTTAGGTTGAAATCTCTTTTTAGGTTTTGGTTGAGGCCCATAAATATCTATCACAAATTTAGGAGCTGATTCGATGGGAATGGGAAGTGGATGCACCATCATAACCTATTCCTCGCCTCTCTCCAAAACCTAACGAGGGACCGAGGAACATCTTTCCAACATCCTTTAATGTATCCTATATAATAACCTTGACCTACTAGGCACGTTCAATATCTTTCTCGAGTTTGGATATAAGGTCTTGAAGTTTCTCACAACTCTTCACGGATGCTTGAAGATCTCTTGTAAGACTAGCCACTTTGGTTGTTAAGTCACCACTCTCCTTCTCAACTAAAATAATTTCTCTCTAAAAAAATTTCTCACTGGGGGCTTTTTCTCTCTCACCTCTCTCAACTTAAAGATCGGCGTAAGCATTTTGAAGGTCACTCTCGCTCCCACTTAAAACATCATCTCCATCACTCTCTTCTAAATGACTACACTCACTGTTGAGGTCATCATGTTTAGAAGCATCCTCATCATCATGAGGTTCACTAGAAATGCTATCATGACTAGACATGAACATGATGCAGTTATTTCCATGCAGTTATTCGTCCCTAGAATCCACAGACTCGACATCACTCTCACTAAGCGTGGCATTGAAGGTAGCTTTGCCTTTTTCTTGTCTCTTTAACTAAGTAGGACACTCATGAGCTTTGTGACCCCCGCACTCATAACATCTCTCTTCATCTTTATCAGGGTAATCTTTTCATTCTTTTTCTTTTTGTAAAATTTTTCTAGCCCAATTTATATATTTTTTCTCTCTCAAAACTTTATTTTCTTTGGAAGTATTTTCTTTTGTAAGTTTGAGAATTTTTTTGAATAGTTTTGTTAAAAAGGATAAATCATTCAAGTCAAAATCATATTCGGAGTTATACGACACTTCCTTTTTCTTTTTTAGATTGTACTTTCAACGCAATTCCCTTTTGCTTAGGTTTAATAGTTTTGCGAAACATATCTATCTCACACATTTGATGGTGTCCTACAAGTTCTTTTAACCTAAGACTGTCTAATGTCACAAATGAATTAAACATTTCCATCCTATATTTTTAATAGAGAATTAGGCTCAATGTCATGTTCCATCATATATTTGGATTTATAGGACACTACATGCCAGGTTTATAAATATAGTCCGTGTGGTACAATAACATTTCTTTGTGTGGTTCCTAGAGAGTTAAGATTACGCAAAATAGGTATTTTTATTTGTTTTAGTTAAAGAGGTATTTATATTTATACCCTTACTCATACCCATTTATAACTCATTCTATGAAATAAACACATAACCCGACCTCCACCCCACCCTACCCGACCAACCGGAATCCTCGTTGGAGACGGTTGAAATCCTCATCGGATTATTTATTTCTCGCCATTTCTCTATATCTTTGTCTATTCTTTCATTTTTGTGGTCCGTTCCAACTGCGCCATTGCTAGCGTTGGAAAAGACGGCTTTTCGTCAGAAAAATGGAATTTTTTCCAGAAAAAAATGAAAGTTTTAGTGAAATAGTAAATTTATCATTTTTGATACTTTTGTCTAAAATATCTAATATGGGTTTTGTTGGATAGATGTCGACGAGTAGATTTAAAATATGTAAATTTTGGGAATTTTGGATTTATAGATTTAAAGCTACGGACACTTAAAAATTTGATTTCTTAATCAGTTGTCCAATGGTATATTGGTCATTTTTTATGATTTGTTTATTATAGGGACTAAATTTATAAAATTATGTGATGTTTCCTATTTTTACAAAATTTTGCATTGGGTTGGACCATTACTTCAAAGCCCCTATTTATAATAACACGTGTCTCAAAAATTTTCTCATCTAAATTAAAAGTAGAGTTTACGATATCAGACAATCGTTCGTAAAATTCATCAAAAGATTCACACTATAGCATATTTATAGTCTTAAATTATGTGGTGAGATTTAGAATCTTAGAAGCTTTCATAGCATTGGTACCCTCATGGGTGAGTTGTAGGCTATCCCAAGCTTCTTTAGACATGGTGTATGTCATAATGAGGCGTAACTCGTCAGGGGTTACGACTTCAGAGATCGCAGTCAAACTCTGTGAGATAAAGATGCGCCATTTAAAATCATCCTCTATCCATATAGAGATATGTTTTAGACTTTTAACATTTTCGTTAGTCACTGTGGGTGGTGTCCACCTTTTTTCACAAACAAGACAAACTCTTTCATCTATAGATTTTAACGTAGACCTCATCCTAACTTTACAGTAAGCATAATTTTACCCATCAAACACGGGCATCCTATTATTCAAATTATCCATAAAATCCAAATTTTTAATAGATCATGCAAAAACTTAGTGTACCTGGATTTGATACCAATTTGATAATGCAAGGATTCTATGGAATGATTCATATATTCGTCAACCACACAAAAATTTAATTTTACCAAATTTTATCCTTGATTTAATTTAGTGTGCATAAAAATATGTGGTCAAATTTTAATTTCAGTAAACGAAGCATACAAATACTCGAAGAAGTAAAAAAAAATCCACAAAAGGGAAAAACCTTTATTCAGTACTATAGAGTAATTGACAGACACAATTGACTTACAGACTACTTAGACAGTTAATTCGTTCGAACGACCAGTTAATTCATTCGAACGATGTATCTATTTTCATTCGAACAGGATTCCAATGACACAACAAATGACATTCCAGAGAAGGATGAAAAAGAAACTCGTTCGATCGTTAGAATATCATTTTAATGACCTACCCAATATCGCTGGAACAACTTCTAACAAGGATTTGAACGCGATTATAGAGATGACCAATTGAGTCGATCCAAATTTTGTCCGAACTAAAGAGAACGCGTTCTACCGACATAACATATCTCGTTTGAATGACAAAAAATTCTCATTCTAACGAGATAGCGGGATTTGAATAATTTTTCTAAAAAACATTTAAAATCATTTTAAAATACAAATTCTTAAAAATTCTAAAACCCTTGGAAAAATAAAGCATTACCAATTACATCCATAACTTCCTCTAAATGGTGGTGAGACGTGCGATTCTTCCATCTTCCAAAAGTCTTCAACTTTGTCTTCGAATCCATAAAGGTAATCATGAAGGTGTAGTGTATTCGTAATGGGATAAGACAAACTAAAAAGTAACCTTGAGAAATTATAAAACTTGTTCTTATAATATAGGATTTCAATAAAACCTCTTCTCAAAAATTGGAATTGCACCATCTACCACGACCTTAATCATAATCCCACATGACATTGTGCTGGAACTTATCCATATCTACTACATTACATTATTTATCTTTTATAATGTCATACTAACCATCATTACTACTGATATGCATCCATTACCTCTTTATCTTCAAAACAACTCCTTGTTTTAAAAAATAACCCCCAACATGTTTGATAATGAAAAGGGGGAGAATATGAATTGGGAAAAGTATGATATAAAGATGCTACAATAAAAGGGTGAAAAATATTTTTTCTAAAACAATGTCTGAAATCAAGGGGGGGTGGGAGGTGGGGGGACTTTTAACCTTATTCTCAATATATATCAATTGTATTGTCATAATAAAAAAAATGGGAGATTTTGAAACTAAAAGTATTTCTACCAAAAGGATTTTGTATGATGAAAACACAATTAATCCAATATCACACTTCATTATCTTCTCTCTAATTCACTTGAGATTAAAACAAGCACTCGGTACATTATGAGATATGTTACAAGCAACACATCAACCTGTAACAACGCTCAAGTAGTAGAAAATAATGAAGATCCTAATTAACACCGTGAAGATCATTACCAAGTCAATAAAGATCACATTCAATACAATATTGACTCATAGCATCCATCATTCCTCAGCAAAGAACATCTCTCAAACCTTGAGTCCAGTTCAACATCACCTACCACGCAAAAAAATCTCAGTACATCATCACATCAATTAAGAGAAGATCAAATCTCAAACATATATACATATCATAAGACCACATTTGATGAACTAAATTCCTGTTAATTATTACTTTATTTTTGTTGTACTTCAAGAATTATTGAACAAAAGTAAAGTAACATGTTTTAACATGTATATCCTCAAAACCAACACACCTAAACCAAAGCTAGATCTCCTTAAACCTTCCCTATATAATGACCCTAAACCCAGCATTCGTTTTCCTAAACCTGGGAGGTTTAGTCTACTAAACATTAGTGTTAGTGGAATAAATGTAGTTTTATCTAGCTACACCTTTTGACAGCAAACTACACCTTTGACACAGCAAACTAAACCCAACTAGAAGGAGTTTTAGTCAACTAAACCCTACTTTTATTCAACTAAAGTGTCAGATTTAAAACCAACCATTTGGTAAAACTCTCCAACATTTTATCCTAATATCCTAACATTTTCCAATAAGATTACCAACCTATCACAAACCTTTAGCATCCTCCTAGCACTATAAATAGAGCCCCTCACCTTCATTCCAAATCACCATGCCTCAACTTAAGATCATGTCTTCCTACTCGATCTTTCTTAGAGAGAAACCAAGACCCTTAACCCCTTTCCACAAATGCGAGATTCAAAGCGAAATCTCAATTATATCTAAAGATCCATTGAAGTAAATCTTCAAACACCAAACCTTCTCAAGTTCCAAACCAAACACCACAAATTCCAAAAATCAAAATCTATCATCAAACATGTTACAAATCCCAGACCCATTTAATCCAAGTTCATGTTAATCCTAAAAATGGTGCATTTCCAGAGAGAAAAAGCTCCACGCATTTTACAAGATTTCTATTAAGAAACAAATCCATCCTTACCAAAAAAATCCACTTGTGTTTTCAAGTGACGTAAACACAGAATTTGTCTTGAACCAAGTTACCCAAATGGGATGATCTATACGAAGAGGTCGTTGAGGTTTTGGAGTGTATTGACTTCTTATGAAAAGATGATGTCATTGGAACCAAAATGGGGGATAAATTGGATAGTTTAGATGAAGAGCAAAGACCAAAAAAGACTAACTAAATAGTCAATATATGCAGAATGCTATCATACGAGGAGCTTCAAGGAGAAATCAACAAGGTGGCTGAACAACCCGAGATAGATGAGGAAATGGGGTTTCTTATTTTACCCTCTCCTATGAACTATATGACTAGGAAAGGGAGTCATTACCAAGTTCCAAACTCGTAACGATCAGCGATTGATAAGGTAAAAGGTGCTGAGAATCTTCCTATATAAAAAATGACCCTCGAGTAGAGAAAGATTATCTATCAGTTGAAGAAGACCCAAGCTAACATCACTTTATGGGAATTCTTTATGTCTTCCAGCTTCACCATAATGCCTTGATCAAACTACTCACCGGGACCACTGTCCCTCCTTCCACCATGCTAGAAGCAACAGTGAATCTGGTCGGATCTTTAACCTCTACTATAATGATCTCTTTTTTCAAAGAAACAAGTCCCTAAGATTGGACCAAATCACAACAATGCCCTCAATATCTCCGTCAAAGTCATAGGAAAGACCATCCAACTTTTGCTTGTGGATAATGGATTAGATCTTAATGTTTGTTCATTGAGACCCCTCAATTACTTGGGACTAAAAGTGAGCGACCTTGACCTACCCTCTGCCGTAGTGTGCGCTTATGATAATACTTATCGAGAAGGGATGGTATCCATAAAGCTTACAATGGGTACTTTCCCTATAAACCCTATTATGGAATTCCAAGTCATCGACATCTCGACTTGTTTTAATTTGTTGCTTGGAAGAATATGGCTCCATAGTATCAAGGATGTGTCATGTTCCCTACGTCAGAGACTGAAGTTCTTTGCCAATGGGCAGGTCAACACCATCCTGGGCGACGACGGTGACAATACTGAGAATGCAAGCACTAATAAACTGATACTAGAGATACAACATGGGGCAAATGATATGCTTATGTTAGGTTTTCGAGTCGAATCGCTTTTGAACCTAGTAGGGGACAATTTCATTATGATTCTGATGTTAAAAAATATATACTTCATTCCCGGACTAGGAATAAGAAAACGATAATAGGGAATAATTGCGCCCATAATATTGAAGAAAGACTTTCCTCCTTATGACTTAGGTTATCAACCACTAATAGAGGAACTCAGAATGCTCTGCTAACCTCGGTTGAAGAGAACACTAGAAAGTTCCAAGACTGTATCAAGAGATTCCTTGAACGGAAGATTCATCAAAGAAGGTGAAGACTCCATTTTATGGCTTTCCTGAACAGTGGTATGGTTAAGTGGATAAGAAGATGAAGACAAAAATGGAGATCTTTTTTGAAGATAGATACTCATGGGAGAAAGTACATAGCATCATATTCAACCACTCATTTAGAAGACAATAGTTGCTACCAGAGGTTCCGAGGAAAGTGACTCCGGGGATTTATTTAACTTGCAGACACTGTGGCTAACACTCTGCATGATGCACTCAAGCGCTATATCATCGGATCCATCCCACTTAATCAAAGCTTCTGATGCATCTCTCCTCAACTGGAATGCTATACCAGTTCCACCTACTTAAATAAAACCCAACTTTCATGTTTATCCCATTCCCTTTTCTTTTTTTGTTCCTCCCTATTCTGATACAATCCATACCTCCTTCGATGAGGTTCTCAACAGTTTTTTTCCCAATAATGAAATAAACAAAGATTTTGAGTATCTCGTTATGCCCTACATTTATTATCTTAATTCTAATGAAACTCTTGATGATGATGATTTTGCAAATGAACAATTCTTAACTGATCTTAATAAGGACAATAACAAATAACATAATCACGTTCAAGTTAATGAAGATGAAACTGTTAGTATTAATCTTGGTTCTAGTAGCTAAATTCATAAGATTAGGATATGGTCTACCCTTGACGAGAAAGAGCGCATAAAACCTAAGGAATTTGTGGATCTCTTCACATGTTCCTACAACGACATGCCCTACATTGATCCCGAGATCTCTCAGCGCGAGATTCTAACTATCCTAGAATGCAAACCGATCAAACAGAAACTGCAAATGCTCTGCACCGATCGGTCATTCAAGGTTAAGGAATAAGTGGCCAAATAGTTGAACGTGGGCTTCATTCGCGTGATAGAATATCCCACAAGGCTAGCTAACACCATACCAGTACTGAAATTCGGAGGAAAGGTTCTCATGTGCGTTGACTGCCAAGATTTGAACAAAGACTCTTTGAAGGATGATTACCCGCTACCCAATATCAACATGATTATAGATAACATGACTACTCACTCTCTTAATTCATTTGATAATGGGTTTTTTAGATATGATCAGATCAAGATGCACCCGGATCATTAATTAAAATTCGCATTTATCACCCCTTGGGTAACCTTCTGTTATATCGTTAGGCCATTTGGTCTAAAAAATGCAGTGGCTACTTACCAGAGGGCTGCCATAACCATCTTGCATGATTTGATACACAAATAAGTTGAGGTCTATGTGTATGATATAATTATCAAGTCTAAGATTTGAGAAAGTCATGTTCCCACTCTCCAAAAATTCTTCGAGCGACTACGATAATACCAGATGCAACTTATCCCCCAAAAAATGTGTTTTTGGAGTTAGCAAAGGAAAGATTTTGAGATTTTTGGTTAGTGAGAAGGGGATTGAGCAGATCTTGCCAAACTAAAAGCCATACTTGAAATTCCACCACCTCAAACGAAGAAGGAAGTTTGGGTATTCCTTAGAAAATTACAGTAAATCAGTCAGTTCATCAGCTAGTTGATTTTTATTCGTGAACCCATCTTCAAACTCCTCTGAAAGGATTCAACCAAGATTTGTAACAAAGCTTACCAAGAGGCCTTTGACTAAATCAAGAAAAACCTAACCCGACTTTCGGTTCTCATACCACCACACCCTGGTCTACCCCTACTCCTATGCCTAACCATAGCAGATACCACAGCTGGATCTTTACTAGACTAATACCTTGAAGAGTCTCACAAAGAAATATCCATCTACTATGCCAGTCAGAAGTTATCTAGGTACGAAGTTAACTACACTACCTTAGAGAAAGCATGTGTCTCCCTTGTCTAGGTCACCCAAAAATTATGACTCTACATGCTCACTTTTAACATCAAACTTGTTTCCTGGATGGATCCTATCAAATATCTGCTTGAGAAACCTGCCCTATCTAGCCAAATAGCTCGATGGTTGATGTTTCTAGATGAATTTGATAATATGTATGTCATGTTAAAATATATAAAAAGAATATTCATCTTTGACTACCTCCCTGATTACCTTATGGAAGAAAACGATGTTTGGATTTCTTTGTTCCCAAATGAAAATATCATTTGGCCTCCCAAGAAATGTTCTTTGACGGTGCCACCAATAAGAAATGATTGGCATTGGGATACTCCTAATTAGCTCTGATGACTCTCACACTCTCATTGCCATCAAGCTGGATTTTCCTTACGCTGACAACATGATCGAATACGAGGCATTCACCGTAGGCCTCAAGGTTTCTAATAAGAAAGTAATTTTATCCCTGTATGTCTACGGGGATTCAACCCTCATAATTTGTCTAGTACTCAGAAGATAGAAAGTTAAGGACAATAAACTCTTACCCTTCCATGCCCACCTAGAAGAGTTTGTCTCCCAATTCCAATACATCACCTTCCACTACCTACCCCGAGAAAAAAACAACTTAGCCGATGACCTTTCTACCTTAGCCTCCATAGTTGACACACCCAAAGGAATAACGAGGGCCCCCTTCCTAGTCCAAAAGTAAGCTAAACCTACCCACTGCTACCAAATTGAGCTCATCACAGAAAAATATCCTCATATAGACGATTCTTGGTACTATGATATTTGGTGCATCCTCAAGCACGGTAGGTACCCCTAGGATGCTAACAAGAAAGACCGATCAACCCTTTGAAAATGGGCTTCCCAGTACATTGTGTGTGATAAATCATTGTTCAAGAGAAACTTTGTTAGAACCCACTAAGACTGCATCGCAGGGGCTAACAATGAAGAGATGTTGCCAAAGATCCACAACGAGGAGTGTGGACCCCACATAACTGGCCATATGCTTGCCAAGAAAATCATCTGACAGGGGTACTATTGGACTACCATCATTCAGGATTGCACCGCATATGTTTGAAGATGTTTTAAATGATAACAATTTTCTAACCTCTAACACTTACCTCCATGAAAATTATAAAACATGACTTCTCCCTAGCCATTTTCCACATGGGGCATTAATATCATAGCGAAAGTTACACCCAAGGCCTCCAATCGGCGTGAACTCATCATGGTTGCCATTGACTACTGCACCAAATGGGTCAAAGTGGAGTTAGCAGTTCTGAATGCTAAAAAGGTGTCCAAGTTCATTCAAAAAATATCATATGCCATTATGGGGTCCTGCACGAGTTAGTGGTAGAAAATGAATTACGTTTTGAAGCAAAAGTCATAAAGGTAGTCGACGAGCATGGGATTCAGAGGCATTAATCTTCTCCCTATCGACCTCAAACCGACAGTGCAGTCAAAGTTGTTAATAAGAACCTGAAAGCAATCATCAACAAAATAACCGAGAGTTTATGATATTATGCTGATCAGATCCATTATGCCCTCTGGGAGTAATGGACTTCAGTTTGAACATCTACCGGGGCTACCCCCTACTCTCTGGTATACAACATGGAAAAAGTCCTACCTATTGAGTTAGAAATTCCTTCACTACATGTCAATGTTGAAAGAAAAGTCAGCGAGGAAGACTGGCATCAAAGGTGTCTTAACGAGTTGTCACTCTTTGTCGAAAGGAGACCAACATATCTATATCATATATAAGGGTACCATCGCCGAATAGCACTATCATTCAACATGAGAGTCAAGGATCATGGTGTCTAATAAGAGGATTTATCCATTAAAGAAATGGAAGAAACCATCAGGCACCCTAGAGGGAAATTCAAGCCCAATTAGAGAGGCCCATACTTTGTGAAGAAGATCATATTTGGTGGCACTTCTATACTTACCGACCTCGATAGGGAAGTGATGGCTTGACCAGTTAACCTAGACTGTCTCAAGAAATTTTACCCTTAATCTTGGCTCACTAGGACTCTTCTCACCTCCCTTGTATTTTTAAAAAAATCTTAATTTCCCTCTACTCAGAACTATATGGGGCCTAATCCTCTAAAAATATTTTTACTTTATGAAAATCAGAAAATTTTCAAAACCCCTAGATGTGCGTAAGTAGCTAATATGCTTTACATCAGCACGACCTCCTTCCGTTTCACAAAATTCTATTCTTTTCTTATCTCTAAGAACAACGATTCATTTTTATCATGTACAAGAACATAAGAATTATGTATGCCTTAGCGATTTGTATAGATAATTCAAATGCAAAAATCATCAAGAGGCAAAACAATATAATCAAAATTTTCTTTATTTCATTGAAGAAAAATTCCATTATAATTACATTAGCATGGGGAGTCAAACAACTTCCTTGCCAACCTAACCTTAATTTTCCTAAAACAAGACAATATACTCTTAAAACAACCTTCCCAAAGTTATTCCTACCAGAAAATAACCCAATTTATAACCAAACAACATACAAAAGCTTCACAAATAAAAGTCCCCAAGGATCCTCCTCGCAGATGCGAGAAGAACCAGCCCCATCATCGTTTACATCTTAGGGTCCCCAAACTTCCCCTCCTTGGACGAAATACCGAAGGCATTCAATGGAACGGTAAGACTAGACCAACCTATGGAAAATAAAAAAACCTCCTTCCATGGTGTCAGACATGGCAAACCACGTTTGCCCGGTCTCCACGACCAACATCTTATCAACCACCCTCCTCCACAACCACTTCATATAATCCCTTGAAACATGCCAGAATCTACCAACATATTGGGAAGAAAGGGTCAACGATCGACGATTCTCCCATAGAGAACCCAATCGCATCTGCAGATGTTGTGTCAAATCCTCCACAAGAAAGAAAATTATTGTCTCAGGTGGAACAGGCTACTTCCAGCCAAATTGATACAGAAGAACATACTGGTATTCCCCCAGTTCTAGAATGGGCTGTAACTCCCCCACTAAGGCACTGACCAACACAGTCCTCGAGCCTCATGCTCCCTAAACTAGTTATCCGAGCTCTTGATATATATCCAGGCCCATGTTGATAAAGTACCAAGTAAAAAAGTTTGGCACAATTGCCAAGAGATATTTAGGAGCAACTGCCATATGGAATCTCCCCGACAACCACATGAACAGTATAACTGGGCTACACCTCAAAAAATCGGAATGGCCTCCCCGCTAAGCGTCTAGACCATTCAGAGTCTCTGCCAGTATTACTGTTACAAGATTACCCTGATTTGACATCCACGAAGTGATGGATGCAAGTTATGGGCCCACCAATAGGTCCCCGATCACCAATAACAATTTTGAAGTTAAGCCAAGGACGACGACTTTGACATAACCCGCATCACCAACATCCTCTAGATACACAAAATGTAGCATAATCGAGAGACAGATCAATCTTCCTATAACCAATGATCGAGACGTCGAGGGCGAGATATGGAAAAGTACTGTTAATATCTCGCGAGGAGATCGAAAGAATTCAATCATGGCCATAGAAACACTAGGATTTATCCCCAGCATGGTAGATAACTCTTCATAAGTCGAACAAACTTTGTCCAAGCTAAAGTGAAAGACATTGTCCTCGTGGAACCAGGATTCTACTATCGCCATTAACATGTTCCATTCAATAGATCGACTGAGCCATAATGAAACCCGAAGTATGCTGAAAGCATCATAGTATACATTATATAAGCACATAGCCTCTAAGTTTTTGAGGTAAGAAGAAAATTCAACACTCTCGAGGAGAGCCGTATTCCAAAATTATGAGACAAGAAGTAAGAAGTATGAAAAAGAAAGGAAATGTGATGGGTGAAGAAAATACTCCCCCATTACCCCTTTTTATAATTGGAAAACTTAGCCAAACAAAAAAGTCCTTGAAATCCCAGAGGAAACCATGCCCCTATAAGGACCAAGTAGTGGAAGAAAGTACAATAAAAGCCTTGGGTGATTAGACTGGACTGACATACCGATAGGCAGGATAAGGCGTATGCCGATCGGCAACCCCCTATTTTTGGAAAATTCCTTTTTTCCTCTTATGTCATAACCGAAAACTCAATAAAAATAATTTTTATTCTATGGAATTAAGAATTCTTCTCCATATATTTTTACTCATCCTGTTTTAAAATAAATTTTCTCTCGGATCATTTTAAATTCTTTTTATAGCCTAAGCAGTAAAGTAAAAGTGCATATGCATTAAGTCACTAAATAAAAAACACCAAAATCCCATTTCATTGCATATATATTACTTTATTACATTTATCTTGCAAGAAAACACAAAAATAATGGGACTGAGCCTGAACTCCCCAGAATACTCTCTCTCTCTCTCTCTCTCTCTCTCTCTCTCTCTCTCTCTCTCTCTATCTATCTATCTATCTATCTATCTATCTATCTATCTATCTATTTATCTATCTATCTCACCTTCACCTACTTTCTCCCTATTCTCTTTCTCCCTTTTTTTTCTCTCTCTTTCTCTCTAGAAGACCCTCCATCTCGGCGGCGTATGTGCCTTTCTCAGTGATGAGATGACGAGTCTTGTCTCCTTAAACTAGACCCCTCCCCAGATGAGGTAGATGACACCAAGAGAGAAGGAACTAGGATCGAGTCTCAAATATGAGTTGTCGCAGAAGCCACCCATTCTAGAATGTCCTTTAACTAGGTAGTCGACACCCGGACATATTGCAAAAAAATAGAAAACAACAAATCAATCAATCTGATGCATAGAAGAAATCAGAAAAACAAAATTCAAAGAAATGAAAGTTATAAGCATCCTCTGTCAGCCCAGCACCTCCGGCTCCATCGCATTGGGGTGATGAAGCATACACACCGATCCTCCATCAGACCGTTGAATCTTGTAGGATGGAGGGGCCAACCCTAGAAACGTAACCTATGATGTCGTCACCGCTATCGATGTAGACGCACCACCTGTAATGTTCACGGACCCCACTGGCTGACTCGTTCCCCTACCAAAGCCCTTAGGGGGAAGATACATAATGTCATATTTTTTGGGAAGCATCATCTAACTTGACATGAAATCTAAATAATCATAGGTTGCCACCGTGTCAGTATATACGACGAATAAGTCTCACCTACCATCGCCGCCACCATCGCCTCCTCTGACGTCTCCCGCTTTCGCCTCATATACCTTGGGGGCCTCACAGGTGGCACCATCACCTCATCCTCCACCATGTGTTAGACTACCCTCTTCCCTAGATACCAGAAATAACTGAACTCATGCGCCAACAAACAACGCAGCCATGCGTTCCCCCCGATCACCCCCGTCTACTGGATGGCCGCCCCCTAGGGATAGAAGGTCACTTGCAAAATCCCTAGCGAAAAATCAATTCCTAAAAATTTGATCAAGGAAAATTGTCTCAAAGGAAAGAAAAATGTTCCCGATCGCTCGTCATTCCATTCAAGACCTGACGAACTACTGCCAAAGAGAGAGATCTCCTAGAGTGTCGGTTGGACTTTCGCCACCTATACATAAGGCAGAAGTCCCCAACAAACTCATCCTTCAAAGGTATTAGTTGGGCTTTAATCACGATCACCTCATAAAACCACATCTGCAATGGACAAAGGGTCATCAATTAGAAGAAAATAATAAAGGAATCAAGAATAAAATTCATAAATGAAAATGCAAATGCATAGAGGAAAATGCATAAAGGAAAAAATACCTCTGAAAGATAAGTGGCGCTAGTATAAGTGTACCGGCAGCACCAGATGAATGCATCTAGCTAAGAATAAAGGGTTACCAAAGTCCATCTCCCCCATTGAAAAAGAGGGATATTTGAAAATACCCTCAAATAAGGCAAAAACCATAAGTGGACTCGTCGCCACCAAAAATCCTCCCAATATCAAAAGAATAAACAAATGAGCCATATGTCGTACTGTAACCTGTCAGTGTCGTTGATCCGTTGAATCAACAGAACTTCCTTCAAAAGAGACAGACAAATGGAGTCTCTAGAGATTATTCTCTCCACATCACCCAACGCCACTTCCACCACCGCTGGTATCACTCGCAAAGTCCGGTTCACCTCTATCTGGGCCCCCTCACAGTCCAACATCAATAGTTGCTGCACATCAATCGGAGTCACTGTCATCTCCCCAAAGCCAAAATGCATAGTGCGGGTCGTATCCCACCAGCTCTCCCCCAAAGCGTAGAGAACAGCCGTCGAAAGAGGCGTCTCATATAGTGAAGATGCCAAATTACCAAAACTGGCTAATGAAACCACCCAATGCACCACTGATGGAAGGTGCTCCCAGATATCTTTAAACTCCGTCTTCCCCCGAGAATGTAGGTTCGATTTAGAGATATTAGTCCGTCTAGGCCAATAGGAAAACCCTTGTCAAAATTCAAAAAAATAAAGAAATAAAGAAATACCAAAAGTCGTTAATACTTACATAGCCAATAGGGTTCACCAACCTAGAGGATCTATGGTTCACTAGCTTACGAAAAAGAGTTCGCTCGTCCCTAAACGACTCGAACGAGTCAAACACATTCTCACTACCTAGCGCTTGGAGCACACTGTCCCGCCACTCCAAATGTGCCCAGTAGTCAACGTTCAACCATGACATATGGACCGTACTCCTTTCAAAAATTGTCATTTGTTAGTTTTGGAGTAGAAATGAACGCTAGAACACTTCGCAGAGAGGAAAGGCAGGAGATAGAAGATCTAAACGCTGTGAAAAATGAAAATATTTCGCCCCCTTTTTATAGGAGGATAAGGGGCATGACAATTAGAAGTTCCGAACCACATACCAATCAATATTGTCCCTTCATCTACCCGAGGTAGGCCAAAAGACTGTACCATTACCATCGTACAATAATTCCCCAAAATACCAGAAAATCCCCCCAAAATTCGTAAAATTACCAAATGAATTTTAGAACCTTTTTCACCAAGAAAAAAGTTTTTTTAAGACTCTCTGATCCCCAACTGGATTAATACCCATTTTCTTCAAAGAATTATCTTCCCTAGAGGAATTCCCAAAATCAATTGGATATCTCCCCAGCAACGCCTCCAAGGGACACAACATAAATTAATAAAAATTCTCCAGTAAGGTTGTACCCAATCATCAGATTAATATCTTTTTGCCCGTGGATTATCCAAACTTCCCCAAGAAAACTACAACTTAAGGTCCTAAGAATAGGCCTCGACCCTCAGAATTGGTCACCCCTACCTTAGGTCCTCAAAATTGACCCCGACCTACAAAATTGGTCGCTACAACTTAAGGTCCTCAGAATTGATATCAACCATCAGAATTGGTCACCTCAATTTAAGGTCCTCTGAATTGAACTCGATCCTCAGAATTGGTCACTCCCATCTTAAGCCCTCAGATTTGGCTACGAACCTCGAAATTGGTCACCCCTACCTTAAGCCCTCGAATTAGCTTCGACCCACATAATCGATCACCCTTACCTTAATCCCTCAAAATTGTCTTCGACCTCCATAATTAGTTACCTTTACTTAAAGCCCTTAAATTGTATTCGACCCACATAATTGGTCATCTCAACTTAAATCCCTTAGAATTGTCTTCGACCCGCAGAATTGGTCGCCCGTACTTAAGTCATCAGAATTAACCTCGGCCCTCAAAATTGGTCGCCCCTACTTAAGGTCCTCAGAATTGGCCACTTATACTTAACGTCCTTCGAATTGAACTTGACCCTCAAAATTGGTCACTCCTATCTTAAGCCCTAAGAATTGGCTTCGACCCACAAAATTGGTCACTCTCAGCTCAAGCCCTCAGAATTGGCTCTGACTCGCAGAATTGGTTGCCCCTACTTAAAGCCCTCAGAATTGTCTTCGACACGCAGAATTGGTCACCCATACTTAGGTCCTCAGAATTGGTCAACCCTTAAAATTCTTATCTTGAGAATGATTTTGAAAATTATGTTTTCATATCGTACTTAGTTGTACCGGTTTTGATTATCAATGTTTAACAAATGAGCACGTTACTCCCTCCTGTGAAGGGGTTTAGACTAAATTATTTAGAAAGATATGTAAATTTATATTTGATAAGATTTATGACACACCCCAACCCAGTTACTTATAATTAAGTTTGAAACTCAAAGTGAGTCAAATCATAATTACCTTGACCAAAGCATAAACACGAGTATATTTTTTTCAGTTATTAACATGGGCCAATAAAACTAAAACTTTTCACATATTTTGAGGTAAAAATTCTTATTCAAACTTACTAAAAAGATAAGTAGGCTTAAATTAACCCTTTTATGTTTGACCAAAATCATGGTTTTATGCATCCATTGCTAACCCCACCGACCTCCTATATTTGGCAGTGATATCACAATACCTGAAAACCATAAACATAGGAACCATGGGCAAAATAGCTAAGAAAATGCATCACTACTACACTACTGCATAAAATTAAATGCAATAAGTCAAATCCCCATGATGATATATGCATACTTATTCGGCTCATTCATAAAGAATGACCAATTATATACTTATCCAGCCATTCATAAAGAATGACCAATTATATACTTAACCGGCCTATTCATAAATAATGACCAATTATATACTTATCCGGCTCATTCATAAAGAAGGGCTAATTATATACTTAGTTGCCTCATTCATAAAGAATGACCAACTTATCTGAATCAAGATTCACATATCCTGTCTGTAATAGATAATTCTCCCCTATTTCGAGTCGGGGAGTAATCTCCAATTTTGGTAAATTGAAATGAAGAGTTTCATATTCATAACATTATGATCATATCCATAACCATACATAAATACAGTTTACTAGTGAGTAATATTATGAGCTTATCCATAGCCATGTATTAATGCATCTTATCAGTGAGTACACTCACCTTGACCACTTAATGGGTTTTACCTTAACCAAAGCATAAAAACGCAAAATCGACACAAGAGAGGAGTCTCAAGATTATCTCAAGGAGATGACCAAGGGAAAAGTCCTTGCAAGAAAAGCAAAAGGTGAAGAATAAAGAGTATGCATCTACACTAGAGAAGAGAGAGGGAAATAAGAAATTTGGCACTCAAGACAGGAAAGAAAAGGGCAGCCAGTCCCTAAAGTAGATTAGTTCTCTCAGTAACACCTATCTCCGTAGTACCAGGACCAATACCTAGTTCCAGAACCTATCTCTGCAGCATTGGAACCAAGATCTGGCTAGGCATAGTTGAAGTACAATCAGTTTTTTTCATAAATGGGATCAAGAAATTTCTTATCATGCGGATCAAAAAGAGGCTGATGTACCAAGCAATCAAGGAAGGAAGTTCACCTCCAATGGGAAAAGAAGTTTGAGTCCAAGAAGATGAAGTAATAAAGGAAATAATAGAAGGGAGAATTAGTACGGGTAAGAGGAAAGAAGGGAAGGAGAAATATATGACTACCAAGAATCCTTGTAAGTAAGGGTATCAATAAGTAGATTCGGGATATAAGAGATAGTAGAGCCAGTAGCTCACAAATCTCATTATCTTTATCCCACTTCGATCTCGATGTGTTAAGCAAAGTAATGCCCCGAATTTTACAATTATTGAAATAGAATGGATAGAACATAAATGGAAAAATAAAGAAAAGGAAAAGGTTTATATTCTATGAACACAAGACCCAAAATATATGGATTATGAAATGATACCACTATTAGTGAACCACAGGAGAAGCGACAAAGAAGAGAAAAGGAAGATAGAGATTACACAAACATCATGATTAAAAAAAGAGACGATAAAGCAAAGGAAAACGTATCTTTTTTCAGTTATTAACAGAATCAGTAAAACTAAAACTTTTAACATTTTTTGAGGCAATTAGGCTTATTCAAACTTACTAATAAGATAAGTAGTCTTAAATTACCCCTTTTACATTTGACCAAAATCACGGTTTTATGCATCCCTTGCTAACCCCAGCGACATCCTAGATTTGGCAGTGATATCACAAAACTTGAAAAACATAAACATGGGAACCATGAGAAAAATAGCTTAGCAAAAGCATCACTACTACACTATTGCATAAAATTAAATGCAATAAATCATATCCCCATGATGATATATGCATACTTATTCGGCTCATTCATAAAGAATGACCAATTATATACTCATCCCGCTCATTCATAAAGAATGACGAATTATATACTTAACCGTCTCATTCATAAAGAATGACCAGTTATATACTTATCCGACTCATTCATAAAGAATGAACAAGGCCTTGTCACGGTCATTGACCGTGACAATTCTTTGTCACGGTCGTGTCAAGGTCAATGACCGTGACATAAAACGCGTGTTTTTTGTCACGGTCAATGACCTTGACAAGGGTGGCCGGCTGAAAGGTGACAATTTGGCCATTTTGGTGTAGTGACCCAAAACCCAAGACCCGAGGATTGTCGTATACCTAAGCTTTGATACCATTTGTAACACGCCAAACGCTCGAAAAGACACGTGGCATGCTACTGCGATAAAAATAAACTAAAATCATCAATAACGGGTAAAGAGCATCTAAATTTACACAATTTAAATATAACAAATTCACGATTCTTGTATTTCCACAATAGCGACTGAAATAATGTTTTTCTCAAATACAACATTCTGCAACAAAAATTAAACCACTAATTTATACATCAAAATGTATCCTCCAAATCCATGATATAAAAAAATTATCCAAAGTAGTCCATAGCGTCCCTATCCACACTAACCTACGAACTAAAAGAAAATACATGGAAGTACACAATATGACAGGAATAACTGCTCAAAAATAATTAGCACGATGAATAAATTGCAACAATACGAATTGTATATTCAAATCAAATGCATTACTCGTGCATTATATCAGTATTAATTTCTCAACAACACATCAATGAGTCACCAAACCTCACCTCACTTCCCCTAGGCATCTCAAAGACATATACCGATTTGTGGGACTAATGGTGAGTGTCCATTCTCCGCGCGATATTAAAATCTCATGACACTATCAAATCACAATAAAATATATCACAATATCATAGATTCCAACAGTTATTCGGATGCCAAATGAATATCACAATTCAATTATAAGTGCAATCGACACAAAATACAACCGGAATACTCACGAGAGAATTTAGGATCATATGATGTAAGTCCCATACCTTAAAATCATCACATGATTCATCACATAATTTTATCCTCTAAATCTTATCGCACCATCACGTTCCTCTCGCGAAAATAATCAAATCACGTTGTATCCCCAACACGAAATAACACCCAAATAGGCCTCCAAATCTAAGGTTAAACATTGAATAAAAATAGGGGCTAGGGTTTGCATACAGAGGGCGAGGAAATATAAAAGGTCTACTGCATTTTTTTGTTGTTAAAAAGTTGGTTAAAAACTCCTACTTGTGACCTCTTTTTATAAGGAAAGAAATAATTTGTAAAGGCTCCTACTCTTCAAAACAGACCCGCTGACTCAAATCTGGGCATAGTCGATTGATCGACTCTAGGTCGATCTATCGACCCTTTAGGAAAAACGTTAAAATGAAATGTTTAAAACTTAAAAACTCCATATAAACCTCATTTTAAATCCAAATTCAAAACTGATTGAAATTCCAGTTTTCAAAAATAAAACTCAACATATTTAATTATAAAAAATAATTATGTCCAAAAATTTATTTTCCTCGATTTTTTCAAAAATACCCGTTTAAAAATTCGGGTTGTTACCCCCTCATGCACTACTAGGTATAATTATAGGACATTGTAAACCCATAAACTCAAATTAACATCAATAGGAAATCATTTCGCTATCACACAAACTGTACGACCCGCATATCCATCGTTGTACGATAGGATCCAATCCCATTGTCCCCACTCAGTGGATGGTCATCTCAGCACATAGGATCAGGTTAAATAGGGCCTAGGTAGATCCAATGTCTATCACCATGAATATCAAGGGAAGTAAATGGCATACGGACTCCATCAAGTCCTTCCTAGTATGTATCCCATAAAGAACACACCCACACCCACACCCACACCCACACCCATAGCCACGGTGTGATTGCACACATGTCAAACAAATCAACACAAAGCCTACTGAACTGGGTTAAATAAATAGTCTCCTTTTTCACGAGTACTTGGGTAAATTTAACTTCAACCATTTATATAATTATAGAATGAAACCTTAAGAATCCAAATTCTAGGTATTATCTCCACTTAACATATATACACATCAATATGAATAAACAACTACCCTAAGAGATGCGTTATAAATTGTTCTCATTAATCGTATAATCTACACAATCATTAAACACTATGCAACATTACAACTTTTAACTGGAATATAAAAGTCTTTATATTAAAAATCCATATCTAAACCCTACCACAATTATATTTATTTAAAATTATTTAATTCCTAAAATTGAACCCCAACCAAAACCTACAAAAAACAAACCTTAACCTAACTTGATTCTGTCAACCCATCAAGGTCGGATCGATTTGGGCCTGCACCATATTGATCTGATGGGGCCCATGTCTTCTTATTCCTCTTGATTTCTTCTCTTATGGCCATAGCTAAAAAACCTCAAACCCTAAGGCCTCTAATGTAACATGCATAAAATTCAAAACCCTAAACCAATCGACTTCAATCAAATAAGTTCCAAAATTACCCTTTACCTCCCATATAATTTATTGGAATCTAAAAACATCCTAAATGAAGTTGGAACTAAATAACAAACCCTAAAACGTTCCTTAATTATCCAAGTACCCCTGAAGTTATAAAGTGAACAAATTACCCCTTGAACTTTTAAAAAGATCTATAACTTAACCTATACTTCATCTCTAGACCTAAAAGTTTATATCAAATTAAACCTCAAGACCTCAACTAACTAGAATTTATAATATTAACCCTTAAACATTCATAAATTTACACAAACGTCGCAAAAACATGGAAAAATTCCATATTTAATACCAAATAAATATAAAATTTCCTTTTAAGGACGAAAACCAAAACCCTAATATTTACACTTATCCGTTTCAAGTAAGCCTCCACATATGCAGAAAAGGATAAAATCACGTGGCTACACCATGTATCCTTATAAACTTTATTTTCCCATAACTTTATCTTCTTAAAACTATGGATAAATCACCTCTCATTAGCACTAATGAACTCTCCCCAACCTAAACCCCCACGAATCCTAGCCTGAAAACCCACCCCTTCAACTGACACTAAGTTCAAATTTTACTTTGTAAACTAGTAAATTATTATTTTTGTGTACTAATTCTTGTTTTTTTAATCCCAAATTCTTTTCACATTGTCATTATGTCCAAACTAATCAAAATAACCTAGATCTAAAGTAGAGAACAATGCCTGTTTGAAAATTTCTTCAAAAAATCCATTACAACTTGAGCTTTAATGGTGAAACTTCATTCTTTGATACTGCAATAGATTCAAAATGAGGAATGAGCTTCTTAGGAGCCCAGGAGCTGAAGTTCACTAGCCATTTTTGAAAAATCATAAGCTTTGAACCTTAATTTCTCAAAAGTGTTTTTTAATTACAGAAATTGAAAATGAAAAATTCTCTTCAATTAGGATACCTTAATCCTTCAAATCAAAGCCAAACGCTTCCCTGGGATGGAAAAAACCCATCCATAAGCCTAAAAACCATTGCTATATCCAATAAACCAAGAATGTTTGGTAAAATGTTCAGTAAAATATGCAGTAGTTATAACTCGATGGATACTGAACCTTACTCCATAACTTTTACATTTGAATTCCTTGTGGAAAATTAGGCTGGATTGTTAAAGTTTCATCTTAAATGTTTTTAAAAAGTCAGAAGTTATTCATGGTCAAATTTTTTTCAAAACTGAGGTCAACTATCTAGAGGTTGAAGATGAACTTTTCAATCAGAAACATTGACCAGGCACGTGAGGCCGCGTGACGAATAATTTTTTTTATTTATTTTTTCAATATTTTTATTAAATTTTTCTGGTCAAAATGGTATAAAATAAGGTATTTTTTGGTCAATCCTAGCTCAAGTTATAGAAAAACCAAGGTTTTATGTTAAATTGTTTTTCCTATGTTTATAAATTAACCCCTCAAGGTTTTTTCAAGTTATGAGTTTTGACCCTAACTTTTTTCTGCAAATACTTTGATTAATTTTTAAGTTAAAAGTCTTTTAATCCGTCTTTAAAATTTGACTTTAAGAACAATATTTTAAACTCCCCAAAAACTAATTACCAATTAGTCCCTATACTTTTAATAGAAATAATTTTGCACTTATTTTATCTACCAAACCTTATTACCAATCACCTATACTCACAACTATGTTCATTTACAGATAATAAAGCACCTGACCCTCCCGATCTCAACTTCAATCCCAACTAAGCTCGTTCTACTTAACATACAAGTAGGTTTTGCCTTTTCAATATTAATTTTTAGTGTATTTGTTATACTGCTATTGATATCACACCGTGATAGACCAAAATTATTCTTATGTGACAACCCGCTCACCAAAATAAGGGGTGACCAGCCCAATACTCCAATATAACAGGAATCATAGATGGAATCATTCTCAGCATCACAATAAAATACAGAGTATCCAGGATAACCGCCCAATATTTCAGAAAATCGGTTGCCAAAATTTTGTTTTAAAGTTAAAGAAAGAATTTTAACAACCCAATACTGAAAAGAAAGTGGGAACCCCAAGAATATATACATACTATAATAACGACGAGTATACATAAAAAGGACAGAATATGTTGTCGGTCCACAGACTCTACAACAATGTTGAACAATTTCAATAAATTATATAATACATTACATTAAACAATTACAAAGGCTTGGTCCTCACACCCGAATAAAAGACTTAAATCTTAACTAGAGTGCAAAAATGAAAGAGGCTATACAAGATAACCCGTAATACTCGCAAAGCATCACGGCTCGTCAATATCACCTGAATAGGAAGGTCAGAACAAGCATCCTTGCGGCGGAGTACCTGAGCGGGTACAAGATGTATGTACAAAAAGAAAGATGAACGGGTCCGGGCCCGGTTTTATATGATCACCAGATGAATAAAGAGTATGACAGTAATGAATGATAATCATGAGTAAATAATGAGAATCTAACTACACAATTTTATGCATGAGAGTAAGAATAATAACATTTAAATTAGAAGCTTACAACAAAACCTTGTTCCATTTTATAGTGCATTCCTTAATAGGAAATATAATCAAAGTTTTAAGCTCTTTATGGCTTTTATCTCAATTACATGCCCTTCATGGCATTCAATTCCTTAGCAGGAATATCATTATCAACAAATGCTCTTTGTGGCATTTCATTGTGCTCTTTATGGCACTACATCATGCTCTTTATGGCATATCTCATACATCAAGTCCCACTTGATTATGAATAGTTATATTTATATACATATAACATTTCTAAGACCGCCCCTCCGAGTTTCCCCACTGGGCGTGCCCCTAAATGACCATCATCTTCCAGGGCCTATCTATACAAGACAACCTCGGCACCTATAACGCAAAACGTCGGGAAGCGTCCATATGCCCGCGGGAGAGTCAATACCACACCCGGAATCTCCTCACCAGCGCAGAAAACATAATATAATCGCTCATATGGCCTATGGACTATATCCAGCTTGCATTCACTAGCCAGGGGGCATCACCAACCACGCGACCTTCCTTTATGATGTCATTTAGAGAGGTTTGTTTAAGTAAATTAGCATTTACCATATTCATGATTAAGTAAATTATCATTTACCATCATTATCACCATTTCCATTTCATTTTCTTTCCATATATACGTGTTTCATTTTATCCGAAACCATAATCATTTACATTTTTGTAAATACCTCATATTATACCTGGAGCCATACTTAATCCATCTTATTGTTATAACCTCGATGAATAAATAAGCTTTCAATTTATTCTCCCAAGATACGTTGTGAAGTTATTATAGTCCATCAAGACTAACATAGCTCAAATGAGCTTCTAAAGTCTCCCCAACATAACACAAAGACTCCTAGTTTCATAATGATCAACTAGAAGAACGAATGCCCTAACATCAATTGGCATAACCCCAGAAAAGTCCCCATATGACCTCTTTCTAATGTAGAGAAGTACCTCAACCCATCTAGGACTCTAGGACCCTAAATTTACTTCATACAAGAAGGTTCTTCAGACCTAAACCTAAAGAAGAAGAAAATTTAAATTGAGTTAGAAAATTAACTCAAAATTTCTGCACTACCGAATCGATTCACCCTGGCCGAATCGATTCGGACTGGAAAGAGAATCGATTCGGACCAGCCGAATCAATTCGGATGGGAAGACCTGACTTTCTAAAACTTAACGAATCGATTTGGACCATCCGAATCGATTCGGACCCTTCAGACCTGGACATTGCCCTTATAGCGAATCGATTCGGCCAGGCCGAATCGATTCGGTGCTGCAAATTTTCCAAGTTTTATCTTAAGGGTTATGAACCCTAATTTTGCCAAACCTCAAATCTCTTCCATTTTAAACATACCCAACAACATTTACGTACCTAAAGTCATCCTAACATGATTTATAACTACTATAATCAATAATTCCATCATCAAAACTAAGATTAGGGTTTAATACCCATAAATTCCATTTCTGATCCATAAATGCAAATACACATCTATCGTACAAATTATTCATCTTAAATCACATATTAGCAAGTAGAAAACTTGCCTTAGTGTTGAAATCTCAGATCTCTTTGTGGTAGAGGCAACAATCAATCTTTAATCTCCATTTTCTCTCTTCTTTCTCCTCTTTTCTCTTCCTCTTTGTTTCTCTATTTTTCTCTCTATGTTTAAGACATAAAATAGGGCAATTAGGGGATTTAGAAGACTAAAATCGGGGCTTAAGTTTAAGGTTCCCAACTTAAGTGGTTAATACCACATTAAAATGACTCGCAAATACGCAATTGAGCTAAAACCAGGTAAAAGTGCCCGAAATACAAACATACAATATGACACTTATTCTGACTGTCACACACCTTCTAGGACTAACTACGCCCTCTAAAATGACATCCGAAATTTTTATAAAATATTTCAAGTTCCGTTTTCATTTAAACCACAGTGTCATTTAAAACACATGACACTATAAAATATACAACTGAATGATATTTACTTTCACATACAATAAATATACCACAATCTAGTAAATATTAACTTTCAACTCATTAAATTAATATTTACTCCAGTTCCAACAATTTTATATAATTACCTTATACGGTAAGTTAATATAAAATTGGCCTCCTAAAAGTGAGGGTTGTTACATACTCCCCCCCTTATGAGGGAATTTTGCCCTCAAAATTTAGGCGTACCCTACCCCCAATCATAAAAAGGGGTATACTATTCTAATTTCTCATTTTATCACCATAATAACTTCCTCGTTACCATGGCGTCCCAAATGGACTCAGACTAAGGTCGTCACTAACGATCTCAGTCACATTCTTGGTGCTCTGGCATAGCACCAATCGTTTCTCATGAACTATAGATCCTTCCCCTTTACTACTACGGAAAAGAGACAGTCACACAACTCGGCACAAATTGCCTTACTTCTTAAATCATGTTACATCCCACCTTGGGGATAACTACACCCACACTAAAGGCTTAACCCCAACAATACTCGACTTCTCTTTGCATAGGCGTATCCATTCAAAGCACATGACTCAAAAGTCAAATCCTGAAAGAAATGTTTCGAAACTATTCCAAGTCCACGGAATACATTTTCCACTGGTTCCATCGAACGGGTATGTGAATTTCTTCATCGGTTACACTAGACCACTCACGGTGCCATAGAATAGGAAAGGTCCATAAGGCCATTCAAAAGCCTAATGGTTGTACAGGAATTTCCATCCATACACAATACTGCTCCGTACGTTATGTATCTTAAGGCGCACATTCAAGATATTCCCTTCGGCATTAAGTCAACTTCCTTCATTCATCCATACACTTTAGGGTAGTAAGGTATACTCCATTTCCATACGGTTCCCATACCTTCATGAAAACTTTACCAAACCTTCGGAATAAAAATCAAGTTTCCATCCATGACCAGGGGCACTTCATACATCCCTATCATTCTTCCATGTAGAGCGGGGTGTACTCTTCTAAATATAACCCACCCATAATGGCCGAAAAAGCAACAATTTGGTCGAACGATCAATAATTTTCTCAAATAGGATCATGACCAGCTCGATACCGAAAATTCAAAAAGAACATCTATGAATCTACTTTTCTTCATTCCATCGCTACTCCTCTTCACACGAGTAAGTGAAGTGGTCAGTAACAAACGTAAATGCTCATTATACTTGGCATTCCATGCCTTCACAAATCATTCGACGGGTTTTCTACTCGTCATATCTATTACCCAAATCGCTTTACCTTTGCGAAAGGGGATATCTCATCGATAGTTCTTTATAAACTTTATACACCAACTCGACTCCTCCCACAACATATCGCAACAACTTGTTGTTCACAATAAGGACCAAATTTCCTGCCTAGGAAGTAGTGCCTCTTTTCTTTAAGGCGATTACTACCGCAATGAATTTTAAATCAAGCGTGGAATAATACTTCCCACAAGGTTAAAACATGTGAGGCACATAAACAATGGGTCCATGCTCCATTATTATTACTCCACATTCCTGGAAGAGACTTGTTCATTCAATCTACTCTCGGGCTTAACAACACGGGCTCAGGAGAAAAAGTTAATTTATCCACTCAACTTCCCGCGAGTTAAGTTACCAGCGTAACACTCTTTCTAAGAGGGGCCTCATCTCTTTTGGCCTAACTTTCAAACCTCTCGAGATTCCACCCTTCTCGTTTCTAAGGACCTACTCCCCCTAACGGTTAACTCATAACATATTTGTGGTCAACTCCCTATAGCCATCCTAAATCAACGTCACATGCCATAATGGCCTTATGTCCTAATAAATTTAAGGTCAATTATATATATCCTATCTAAGTCGTATAAGTATGATACTAAATGTATCCCTAGTGCCCAAGACCTTTCTCAACTTCCGACATTCGCTCGATTTTATGCGTGGGACATCTCGCCGAGGTAAAATCCAGACAAGGAACCCTCCCGTTACACTACTACCTCGCATTGTCGGTCATCAAGATATGACGGTCTAAGAGACATGATTGGGACAAAAAATTCTAATTTACAACCCTACTAACAAGGTTTTACTTCTATGTTTTACCATTCAAATAATCAAAGATTTCAATTAATCGGACATTTACTTTCTGTAAAGTCTTTCGAATATATATCCCATTATATAAACATGGCCTTCTCATCAAGGCATAATCCATAAGTCTCAATTCGACTTCATATCTCCGTCTTCCTCACATCGATCAGAGGAGAGAACTATATATAGTGCTTCTATCTCGCACTTTAGTATCCCTTAATCACTCAACTACGTGATTCTCGGCTAAACCTTCCAACCCCACTTCTAATAATTGAATAAAATAAAAAGAGAGAAAAAAAATAGCGCCTCTCCACTCACAACATCGTTAAGTGTTCATGTGGCGGAGTGTATCGCAAAGCGAAATCCAAACAAGGAACCCCTCCTATGCATTAGTACTTAACCTTGTTGGCCGTGGAGATAAGGCATAACATCCACATACAATACAAACAAGCAATAGAGCACTCAACAAAGGGACACATAATGAAATTAACACATATTACATGTATACAATTAAAATATCATCACTCGCTTCATAACGAGTGAAGAAATCATAAAGGTTCCCTACCACGGAAGTCATATTACTACCCTTTCTACAATAATGTTGATACCATTACAAGCTTGATATACACACTCGAATCTAGAGTAAACACAACACTACTCTATCATTTTATGGAGGATGCATCACCCACTACTAAGGTGGAATTCCCACCAACATTCTTGCTATTCACTCCGGGCAATACTAATGGTTCTCAGACACCGTACTCGAGTCTTATCCGAACCAAATATTACTTCCACCAACTCCCCAACTAGGCACTTTATCCTGGCCCTTGTTTTCCATTTAACAAAATTTAAAATGAGTGGTTCTTCGCTCCACAACATAGCCATTGTTCCGACTCTGGCCGACAACAATTACCCACGCAGTCCCTTTTACTTTCTAAGTAAAAGAGGATATGCTCTCGGCCTCCTCTTCCGCTGTTCAATGAAACCTCCCCAGGCGGATGTCCACCAATGGGGTTTCATGATCATTACTCCATCAGAAGTGTTAACGACACTTATTCTGGAGCCTATCATTTTATGGTGCACGGTCTCCCTAACCGTACAACACTTTGTTCACTATCGGCCTTTAACCGAGCATTGTGTGAACATTTGAGAATCCACCTTCTCATCAGTCCAGATATCCCGAAGAAACTCGCCGTTGCCAGTGTCCACCGGCTTCTCTATGGGCCAAACTTCCTTCACCCACAAATGTGGTGACTACGTTCTCACCGTCTTGACACTATTCCTACTGGAGGAAGGATTTTCCCTCCATCCTTTTCATCTAGGCACTTATAGACCCCTTCCTTAGGGCCAAAGCTCTTGTACTTCATGCATCCACCAAGTGGGGACG
The DNA here is from genome assembly GCA_949130495.1 of Sambucus nigra. NCBI lineage: Eukaryota > Viridiplantae > Streptophyta > Magnoliopsida > Dipsacales > Adoxaceae > Sambucus > Sambucus nigra. The sequence goes on from OX422208.1 coordinate 285,726,232, forward strand.
CAGATCTTCCATCTTACTTCAACATATGGCCCTTACCATGGGCTCTTCTCCACTTCAATTTTAAAGTTGCTTGGAGTACCAAGCTTAGTACCACTCTCTACTCCTAGCGGTACTGGGAAAACTACATCCACTGTAATTAGTAGTCGCAGTAGCAAAATAAGAAAATGCCACAAAAAAGAAGCGACCTCCAAGGCGGTCCTCATCCCCGACCACAATTTATAGTTCTTAGTAACCCTTCCCATGACGCCTTCGCGACGACCTTCTCTGGTGTCCTTCTTCAATCGACCTAAGAGTCTCACACGAATGCGTAAAAGACTCTATAGGTTCTACCTCATAGCAGAAGAATGAAATCTCACAAGAGAAATCAACGATCTTAGTCCTAAACCTCTATATCAAATCAAAAGCAATGCTGAAAACATAAGGCGTCCACACAGATTCCTAAGGACTCTAGAACCTGATGCTCTGATACCATCTGTGACAACCCGCACACCAAAATAAGGGGTGGCCAGCCCAATACTCCAATATAACAGGAATCATAGATGGAATCATTTTCAGCATCACAATAAAATACAGAGTATCCAGGATAACCACCCAATATTTCAGAACGGGTTGCCAATTTTTTTTTTTAAAGTAAAGAAAGAATTTAAACAACCCAATACTGAAAAGAAAGTGGGAACCCCAAGAATATATACATACTATAATAACGACGAGTATATAGAAAAAGGACCGAATATTCTGTCGGCCCACAGACTCTACAACAATGTTGAACAATTTCAATAAATTATATAATACATTACATTAAACAATTACAAAGGCTTGGGCCTCACGCCCGAATAAAAGACTTAAATCTTAACTAGAGTGCAAAAATGAAAGAGGCTTCACAAGATAACCCATAATACCCGCAAAACATCACGGCTCGTCAATATCACCTGAATAGGAAGGTCAGAACAAGCATCCTTGATGCGAAGTACCTGAGCGGATACAAGATGTATGTACAACAAGAAAGATGAACGGATCAGGGCCCGGTTTTATATGATCACCAGATGAATAAAGAGTATGACAGTAATGAATGATAATCATGAGTAAATAATGAGAATCTAACTACATAATTTTATGCAGGAGAGTAAGAATAATAACATTTAAATTAGAAGCTTACAACAAAACTTTGTTCCATTTTATAGTGCATTCCTTAATAGGAAATATAATCAAAGTTTTATGCTCTTTATGGCTTTTATCTCAATTACATGACCTTCCTGCCATTCCATTCCTTAGAAGGAATATCATTATCAACAAATACTCTTTATGGCATTTCATTGTGCTCTTTATGGCACTACATCATGCTCTTTATGGCATATCTCATACATCAAGTCCCACTTGATTATGAATAGTTATATTTATATACATATAACGTTTCTAAGACTGCCCCTCCGAGTTTCCCAATTGGGCGTGCCCCTAAATGACCATCATCTTCCAGGGCCTATCTATACAAGACAACCTGGGCACCTATAATGCAAAACGTCAAGAAGCGGCCATATGCCTGCGGGAGAGTCAAGACCACACCCGGAATCTCCTCACCAGCGCATAAAACATAATATAATCGCTCATATGGCCTATGTACTATATCCACCCTGCATTCACTAGCCAGGGGGCATCACCAAGCGCGCAGACTTCCCTTATGATGTCATTTAGAGAGGTTTGTTTAAGTAAATTAGCATTTACCATATTCATGATTAAGTAAATTATCATTTACCATCATTATCACCATTTCCATTTCATTTTCTTTCCATATATACGTGTTTCATTTTATCCGAAACCATAATCATTTACATTATTGTAAATACCTCATATTATACCCGGAGCCATACTTAATCCATCTTATTGTTATAACCTCAATGAATAAATAAGCTTTCAATTTATTCTCCCAAGATACGTTGTGAAGTTATTATAGTCCATCAAGACTAACATAGCTCAAATGAGCTTCTAAAGTCTCCCCAACATAACACTAAGACTCCTAGTTTCATAATGATCAACTAGAAGAACGAATGCCCTAACATCAATTGGCATAATCCCGAAAAAGTCCCCATATGACCTCTTTCTAATGTAGGGAAGTCCCTCAAGTCATCTAGGACTCTAGGACCCTAAATTTACATCATACAAGAAGGTTCTTAAGACCTAAACCTAAAGAAAAAAAATTGAAATTGAGTTAGAAAATTAACTCAAAATTTTAGCACTACCGAATCGATTCGCCCTGGCCGAATCGATTCGGACTGGAAAGAAAATCGATTCGGACCAGCTGAATCGATTCGGATGGGAAGACTTGACTTTGTGCAACTTAACGAATCGATTCGGACCATCCGATTCGATTTCGGCCCTTCAGACCTGGACACTGCCCCTACGGCGAATCGATTCGGCCAGGCCGAATCGATTCAGTCCTGCGAATTTTCCAAGTTTTGTCTTAAGGATTATGAACCCTAATTTTGCCTAACCTCAAATCTCTTCCATTTTAAACATACCCAACAACATTTACCTACCCAAAGTCATCCCAACATGATTTATAACTACTATAATCCATAATTTCATCATCAAAACAAATATTAGGGTTTAATACCCATAAATTCCATTTTTGATCCATAAATGGAAATACACATCTATCATACAAATTATTCATCTTAAATCACATATTAGCAAGTAGAAAACTTGCCTTAGTGTTGAAATCTCAGATTTCTATGTGGTAGAGGCAACAATCCATCTTCAATCTCCATTTTCTCTCTTCTTTCTCCTCTTTTCTCTTCCTCTTTCTTTCTCTCTTTTTCTCTCTATGTTTAAGACATAAAAAGGGAAATTTGGGGATTTAGATGACTAAAATCGGGGCTTAAGTTTAAGGTTCCCAACTTAAGGGGTTAATACCACATTAAATTGACTCGCAAACACGCAATTAAGCTAAAACCAGGTAAAAGTGCCCGAAATACAAAAATATAATATGACACTTATTCTGACTGTCGCACACCTTCTAGGACTAACTACGCCCTCTAAAATGGCATCCAAAATTTTTATAAAATATTTCAAGTTCCGTTTTCATTTAAACCACGGTGTCATTTAAAACACATGACACTATAAAACATACAACTGAATGATATTTACTTTCACATATAGTAAATATGCCACAATCTAGTAAATATTAACTTTCAACTCATTAAATTAATATTTACTCCAGTTCCAACAATTTTATATAATTACCTCATGCGGTAAGTTAATATAGTAATTATATAAAATTGGCCTCCTAAAAGTGAGGGTTATTACATCTTAGTATGTGTATCTTATGATACTTCCAGACTATATATGTTGTTATATTCTGTGAAATTATATTATTGATCAATTAGATCATGTTAACCCCACTCATATAATAACTAACTTCATGAGATTTTTTAGATGACTGAATAAGTTCACCCCTGCACCTACGTGAAAATTATCATTATATAAGCATAAATATTAACTAAGGAGTAGACTGTCATGTTATACCAAGAACTTTTCTACTCGGCCAAAGCTCTCAGATGTTTGATAGTCGAGTTATCCACTACATACTTATGAGTGACACTTTAATAATGTTCATATCTAGTCGTTCTTCCCCAAAGTTTTGGGTTGACATGGACATTAATATTTGGTTATGGTACTCATGCTTAATTATTTCTATACCAATTAGTAAAATGGTAAGTATGGCATTATCTATTTAAATTCCTTAGCTTTCTTTATTACGAAAATTATACTCATGTTCCGTGTCAAACAATTAAGTCCATCACACTCCAAACATTTATCAACATATAACTTGTTACAGAATTAGTTAAAGTGTACTTAGCATATTTTTGCTAATCCTCTTTCCCTAGATGTTCCAGGCTAAACAGGCTAAACAGGTTAAATCTTGTCACTTTTTATGATATGCACGGATCACATGTTTTCCTATATAACTATATGGAGGGAGATTAAAGAAGATGGGAGCAAGGAGTGGCTTATTTCAATGACTTAAGTTATTTTTTAGTTTTGGGAATAATATGTAATATCAGTAACTCACCCCTATGGTGGTAGTACAATAAATTTTCTACTATATTTAATTAATAAGGTTCTATTTTCTGCCTTAATATTAGTTCTTTGCCTTGTTACTATCTTATACATTCATACTAAAAAACAGGGTGTGATAAGTTGGCATCAGAGCGTGTTTCGAAAATGTTCTAGGTATGATTCCTATAGAGTATAGTTTACCATAGAATATTAGTGAATTTATATTTTTCATAACTTCTTTACTTTTATTATATAATAAATATATTTTGGAGCATGAATACTTGGCATTCACTACTCTTCAGTTTGATAATTAAACCCAATAACCTATGGGAAACTACGGTAAGGGAACAAGCTTTTCTAAGACAATGCCATGGTTAGGGAGGTAGATGAAGACTACATTAACTCCAGTAATGTCTTGAAATACTAGTGTTAACTAATTGTATTTCAGGAGAAGCTCAAGGAATGATAAAGATGCGCAATTATATCGACGATCGAATCATTCTACAGGAAGCTATCAATCTTTCTTGGACTAATATTGAACTGCCTCCTCCACTCCACCCCGAGGCTACTTCTAATGGTGAACTTATTGAACTTTCTTGGGGATGCTCCTGTTATTCTACCAATGATGACCCTTTTAAAATTGATGATTTTGACTTCGTTCCTGACTCCGATGCATCAAAGATCGATACTATAACTCTAAACTAGAAAGATAATACGAGGAGTGTCCCCTCATAATTGTAAAATAGTCAATAAAATAGGTGTAAATATTATGAAGAAACTAAAAATTAGGAGGAAAAATAACTAAAGACTGTATATGAAGCTAGAATACGTAGGTAGTACTATATAATATTACATTTACTTTCATGTATAATATAACTAAAGTTGTTATAATGTGCTCTCTTTTCAGATTTTGTTCTTATACATTTTATCATGCAATTATTATGTAATGCTCTAGGATGGTTAACACTTTTACTCCTTCCATCGGAACTCAAACTGAGAAGACTCACACTGAAGGAATTATAAAATGCCCTGAAGAACTAACATCTTTAGCTAGACAACTATAAGTACCACATCCCATTCCAGAATAAATTTTCGACGAAGCATGTCTAACGAATTCTCTTAAAGAATATCTGAGACGAAAACCCCATCTATTTCTTGGTAAGCTAGGAGCTAGTGAAGATGAGAAGGGAATACGTCAAATCATAAAAATATTCAATGGGGGTAGGAGTCATTGCAAGTCTTTGAGTAACTATGGTATCCTACATGTTTGAAAGTGAAGTCGATTTCTGATGGAAAGCTATAACCCAAACTTGCAATGTATCCATTTTGACCTGGGAACAATTTCATGAAATCCTCTTCAAAAAGTACTTTTTTGAAAATTTAAAGAGACCAGGTGATCGGATGTTTCTTGAGATTATAATAAGCGAGTCTATTTATGGCTCAGTATGAAACCAAGTTTACTAAATTGTCCATTTATGTCGCCGAGTATATGGATACTAAGATAAAGAAGTGTGAGCTATTTGAAAGAGGATTATACCCAAGAATCAAACTTGTGTTACCCCTTTAAAGATCTGAGACTTTTTCGAACTTATTGAAGTTTCTTCAACCGTCGAAGAAATTTCCCATCAAGAGGATATGTACGTTCACCTCACCCTATCAATAGGAACAATCGCATTGTTATAACTTTACCCAACCCTCGATCCTGATGATATCCCCGTCCCAATGGAAATTTTATTCCTAGATTCACCATAGTACCACCTATCCATTAATACCATGCCACGAATGCTAATAATTATGACATATCTATCCCCAATGTCCAAAATTGAATCCCTTTGAATTCGACTCCAACTAAGAAATCCTTAGTCAATTAGAGAAAGCCCTCCATTCCAAATGAAGCAAAGCTGTAACAACATTTTGAAACTTGAACCGGTCCCTAATAATGGAAGGAATTATGCCATATTTCCTATACGAAATTCATATGACGTGGTAGAAGGTACAGAAATCTTTCATAACTTTCCCTCTCATATTTTATTTGATTTTGGTTAAACTCATTCATTCATTATCCTTATATTAGCTAAATTTTTATAAATTGTGTCAAAATCCTTAAATCCTCCCCAGGAAATAGAAATGCATACCGATGAAATTAATACACCTATCCAAGGATATGAGAATTATAATATTCAACTAGGTATAGGTATTATTTTTGTTAATATAATAATCATGGATATATGCGGACTCGATATTATTATCGGAGTGGATGTATTATCAAAACATCACGCTTATATCGATTGATATACAAAGAAAATTATATTTTTCGAACCATGAGAATCATTTTTATATATTGCAAGGAATGGATTATTCTTAACCTTCAACTTACCAAACCTAAAATTCATTTTCTTCCTTATTTCTTAGAATTTTGGAACAATTCAATGATGTTTCCCCACATGAATTTCCAGGTATACCCCCTTCCCAACAAATTGAATTTACCATAAATATCTACCGAAATATTTCTCCTATTGCGATACCTCCATATCGAATGGATCCTTTAGAAATCTGTGAGATTCATACCCAATGAGATGATCTACTCTAAAAGGGTTTTATTCTCCTTAGTTCATCTCCTTGGGGAGCACCTATGTTATTTGTGAAAAAGAATCATGGAAGTTTTAAATTATGCATAGACTATCGTAAGTTGAATTCAGTAACCATTAAGAATTGGTATCCTCTACCTAGATTTGGATATTTATTTTATTAACTTAGCGGTGAAAGAATCTTTTTCAAAATACATTTACGATCCGGTTACCATCAATTACCTATAACGTCTTTCAAAATACCACTTTTTGAAATGCTTATGCTTTTTGAACTCGTTATGGACATTTCTAATTTACTGTAATATCTTTTGTATTAACCAATGTCCCTGTCGCTTTCATGGGTCTTATGCATAAAATCTTTAGGCCTTATCTCGATCAGTTCATTATCATATTCATTGACGATATCCTCATTTATTCCCAAAATCATGTGGAGCATTACCAACACTTAGAAATAGTATTAGGCACCTTGAGAAACCATATATTGTATGCTAACAAGAGCAAGTGTGACTTCTCAGTGAAGGAAGTAATATTCCTAGGAGAGGTAATTTATGAAAGTGGTTTCCAAGTTGATTCATCTAAAATTATGACAATTTTAGAATAGAAGAACCCCACCAATATCACCGAGATTAAAAGTTTTCTCGGATTAGCCAGTTATTATCTCCATTTTATAGAACGATTTTCCTGAATCGCTCTCCCATTACTAAATCTAACAAGGAATGAAGTACCCTTTCAGTGGCTTGCCAAGTGTGAACAGGAATTCCAAATTTTAAAGGACAAATTAACTACTACCCCTGTCCTAACCATTCCTTCTAGTAATGTAAGCTATGACGTGTACACTGATGCTTCGTTGCAAAGTTTATATTGTGTCTTGATGCAAAAAGGTAAGTAGTGAAGTATGGATTTTGACAACACAAAGTTCATGAATGTAATTATCCTATACAAGATGTTGTGTTAATCATCGTGGTTTTTGCTTTTAAAAATATGGCTTTGTCTTAATCATTACGGTGAAGAATTTTAGGTTTTTTCAGATCATAAAAGTCTAAAATACATCTTCACTTAGAAAGACTTGAATTTACGAAAAAAGGCTTTGGATGAAATTTTTGGAAGATTATAGGTTAAGTTAAACTACCGTCCAAGAAAAGGGAATGTTGTAACAGGCTTATTAAGTCATAACCCCATTAGTAGACTGAACACCATAGTTTCATATGATGATGCTGTTACCATAGAGCAATATGACCTTCATCCAATTAGGCCTTTGTCAACATTCACTAACATTATTTCTTATCCAAACTTGAAGAGGAATATTTCAGAACAATAACTCCAAGATCCGTTCGTAATGAACCAACAAATTAGAAGTAGAACTGGAGAGTTATCATATAATAAGGAAATAGTATTACAAATTAGAAATAGATTGTATGTGTTGGATAAATCATCCTTACGAGAAGAGGTATGGAAAGAAGCACATTGTTCTAAATTCATGATAAACCATGAAGGTCCAAAATGTATCATGTATTGAAGAAATAATATTAGTGGACGAATAGGAGGAACAATATAGAGAACTTTATTAGAAGATGTCTCACATGTAATCATGTAAAGATAGACACACTACAACCTTTTCCGATTCTCGAATGGATATGGTATCATATCACCATAGATTCGTTAGTGGACTACATCTTACGTCCCAAGGATATAACTCTATTTGTGTGGTAGTATATCGACTCACCAAATATGCCCATTTTCTTCGAGTGAAAACTGTTGACTCCTTCCAAAAACTCAATACACTCTACATTCGAGAAATTTTCAGATTACATGGAATTACTTTATTCATAGTATTAGATAGATATTATCACTTTCTAGTAAGATTTGGTCAAGAACTCCAAGACTTAATGAGTACTAAACTTCATTTGAGTACCGCATTTTATCCCGAGGAAGACAGACAATCTGAACATACAATTCAAACGTTGGAAAATAAGTTAAGAGTTTGTGCTTTTCACATGCCGAACAATTAGAGTGAACACTTATCATTAATTGAGTTTTCATATAGAAAAATTAACCAATCAAATATCAAACCCTCCCAATTTAAAGGATTGTATGGAATGCCATGTGGCTCACCATCACCTTGGACCAAATATGGAAATATTAAGCAATTTGGTCCCGAAATAATCCAAAAACTACCGAGAAAATACAATAGATTAGAAAAAGACTCAAGACAGTCCGTGATCGACAAATAAGTTCCACAGATCATCACCGAAAGCCATTAGAATTTCAAATTCTAGATCACGTATTTTTAAACCTTCCCTTTGCAAAGGAATCCTATGTGTTAGGAAGATAGGGAAACTAACACCAAGATATATCAGAGCATTTAGTGTTGTCAAAAGTATTGAGCCTATGACATATGAGTTAAATTTACTGGCATAATTATCATATATTCATAATGTATTACATGTGTCCCATCTGCGTTGATATATTATAAACTCTACACATGTAATTACGTGGCATAAAATTTGTATTCAACCTACGAATTTGAGGAACGTCATATTTAAATATTAGACCATCAGGTGAAGGACCAACGAAAGAAAGAAATTCCCTTAGTAAAGATACTCTGGGAACATCAAAATCAACAAGAAGCCACATAAGAACCAAAATTGGTAATGGGAGAACAATACCCTGAGGTTTTTTAAGGTAAATTCGAGGATGAGTTTTTTTAGGTAGGTAGATTGTAATACCCAAACAATTCAAAACCTTGAACCGATTGAATTGAATCAAATAAGTATCTAAATTACCCTTTAACTCACCTACAATTTACTCAAACCCAAAAACATCCTAATAAATTTGGAACTACATCACAAACCCTACAACTTTTCTTGATTAAACCAGGTACCCCTAAAGTAATAAACTAACTAGATTACCCCTTCAACTTTTAGACAGAGCCATAACTTAACTTATACTTCATCTGTAGACCCAAAAAAAATATCAAATTAAACCTCTAGACCTCAACTATCTATAATTTATAACCTTAACCCTTGATCTCTCCTAAATTTACACAAATGACCCTAAACATGGAAAATTTTCCATATTTAATACCAGATAAATATAAAACTTTCATTTCAAGGACCACAACCAAAACTCTAATATTTATACTTTCCCCTCGCCAATTCAGCGTCCACCTAGAGAGAAAATGAAAAAATCACATGGATACACCATCTAAACATCCGAATCTTGTTTTATCACAACTTTATCTTCGTAAAACTATGGAGCAACCACCTCCCATTAGCACCAATGAACTCTCCCCAACCTCTGGTATAAAACCCCCACGAATTATAGACTAAAAACCCACCCCTTCAGCCAGTCCCATATTCAAATTTTCCATCTAAACTAGAAAAATGTTTTCAACCCCAAATGTTTTTTGCACCATCATTATGTCTACACCAATCAAAAGAACCAAGTTCTTACATATAAACGTGCCTATTTGAAAATTTCTTCAAAAACTTCATTATAGATTGATCTTTAATTAATGGTGAAACCTCATTCTTTGACTTTGAACTAGATTCAAAGTAAAGAATGAGTTTCTTATAAGCCTAAAAACTCAAGTGCACTAGTCATTCTAAAAAAAAACATGAGCCTTGAACCTCAATTTCTCAAAAGTGTTTTTTAGTTACAGAAACTAAAATCCTAAAAATTATCTTCAACTAGGATACCTTAATCCGTCAAACCAAAGCCAAACTCTTGCTTAGGATATCATAAACCCAACCATAAGCCTGAAAACCATTGCCATATCAAGTAAAGCCACAAATTTTTGGTCAAATTTTCTGTAAAGAATAAATAGTTGTAACTCTATGGATATTCAACCTCAATCCATGAAGTTTATATATTTGAATTCCTTGTTAAAAATTGGATTGTATTGACTCAAGAATCATCCGAAATGGTTTAGAAAATCAGAAGTTACTCAAGGTCAAAGTTTTTTCAAAGCCTAGGTCAACTGTCATGAGTTTAAGATGAAATTTTAAACTAGAAACCTTGACCAGATGGTGAGAACCTTGACCAATAAAATAATTATGATTTTTTTTTCAATATTTTTATTAAATTTTTTCGGTCAAAATGGTATAAGGTAAGACAGTGTTTGGTAAACCCTAGCTCAATTTACTAAAAACTAAGGTTTTAGGTTAAACACATTTTTCGATATTTATAAATTTACGCCTCATGGTTTTTTCAAGTTATGAGTTTGGACCCCAACTTTTTTCCACATATACTTAATTAATTTTGATTCAAAAAGTTTTCTACCCCTTTCCAATTTGACCTTAATACCAATATTTTAAACTCCCAATAATATAATTACCAATTATCCCCTAGACACAACTTTCCATTTAATTTTTCTAACAGACCTTATTACCAATAACCTATAATCGAAAATATATTGTTTGGTAGATATTCAAGCACGTGACTCTCCCCATTTCAACTTCAATCCTGACTAAGCTCGTTCTACTCAATGTAAAAGCAGGTTTTGCCTTTTCGATAGTAATTTTCAGCGTATTTGTTTTACTGCAATTGATCACACACTGTGATAGCCCTGAAATATTTTTAGTATGTGTAATTTATGATACTACCATAGTACATATGTTATTAAATATCGGTGATATTTAGTTATGGATCAATTAGTTTAAGTTAACTCCTCTCATCTAATAATTCATTTCATGAGTTGTTTGAATTAGTTCACCCCTGCACCTACATGCAAATTATCCTTTTATAAGTACTAGTATTAACTAAGGAGTAGACAATCATGTTAACCCATGAAACTTTTCTACAAGGCCTAAGGCCTCAGATGTCTGAGAGCCGAGTTTATTGCTACATATGTATGAGTGCCACTTTAATATTGTGTTTAGCTAGTCATTAATACCCAAAGGTTTTTGGTTGAGATTGATATTACTATTTGGTTACACTAAAAATGCTTGATTATTTTGATACCTATTAGTAAGCTCGTAAGTATGGAATTATCAGTTTAAACTCCTAAATTTTCTTTATTACACAAATTGTACATGTGTTTTGTGACAAAAAAATAACTTTGTGAACAATCCAAACTTCTATCTACATATAACTTCTTATAGAATTGGTTAAAGTCTAATTAGCATATTTTTGCTAGTTCCCTCCAGATGTTCCAAGATAAAGAGGTTAAATCTGCCTCCATTCTTGCGATACGCATAGGCCACATGTTTGCCTATATAACTATATGGAGGGATATTAAAGAAGAGGGGAGAAAGTAGGGCTATTTTTCAATGACCCATTGTGGCCATACTTGATCCCCACCGCAGAGGAAGAGGATCCTTCGGGTCCCGCGCGTCCCTCTCGGGAGAGCGCTTCGGCCGGCGTCGTTTGAGATGTGATGTAAAAATGTAGAGAGATTCAGAGTCAATAGTCTATTTTACTTAAAACAGACAAAATAAAAAAGGGGAAGCCATCCCGAAGGATGTCATTAGAAGACATACTGGTGCGTGCGAAATCAAAATGATTCGAATTGGATTCAGAGGCTTAGTTACGAAATGGGAACGTGTTAGGCACCCATTCCGCCCTTTCGGTGTCTCATGGATATTTGCTATTTTCCATTATGTTTCCCCCCGTGATATGTGTGCATGTGTATATATATAATGAAGGTAGTAATCCTCGACTTGTATCATGAAAAAGATAAAGCGAGTCATCCGTAGGAACGTATAAGAATAATATTAGAAAGTAAGATTTACGCGATTACCCTTACGTTGATCGTTATAATGGAATGATAACGCCTATGGCGTAAGACGTCACTAAAAGGAAAATGGATTTAGAGAAGATAGAAAATAAGAGAAAAAGTGAGAAAAAGGACTCGAGTCTCGGGTTTTACCCCGAGATGCCTACGTAGCCTATAAAGGAATCAAAGTCCACGTAGTTCGCATACCAAACGAGGGGTGGGGTTTATCCCATAAATCCAAGTGGGGAATCTCTTATTTGTGAGTGTGTGTGTGTGTATAGAAAAAAAGTGTTTTAGTTATAAGAATAGTGTGGAAAAAGTGCGAGAATCCCTACTTGGAATTTATGAGCAAACCCTCTTTTTCTTGTTTTTTGGGTTTTTATTTATATGAAAATATGAGATGTGCAATAATAATAAATAAAAATTATATTAGGATGTGTGAGATGAGATAATAAAAGTGCTAAGTAAGGGAATGAGTTTATTGGGAATTTAAGAGAAATTAAGAGAGTTTGAGAAAGTTGGACCTTCTTGAAGATCTTAAGATTGATCTTGAATGTTGGAGAGCAGCCCTTGTGCTTGGATGATGATGGAGAGTGACTAATTCACCAAGTTTGATGAAAATGATGATGAAAAGTGGAAGTAAAAAAGGGATTTGGAAGTTGAAATCACGCTACCTTCGAGAGAGGTTTTTAGGATTGGCTGAGAGAGATTTTTATCAGATCTGGGCTCCCCTTACAAATGAGGTGAAGACCTCCTTTTCTAGGCTCAGGTCAGTGTCGATCGGCATATACCTGTTCCTGACTATCGGCAAGTGCCGGTAGGCAGGGTCTGGAACCTACCATTTGGCAGTGCGCTTTAGGCTTTTTTGGAAAATCGACCGTCGAGGGCAAACCGTTGGTCAGAATCACGCACGGGGCATACCGTTGGAAAGGTAATTCAAATACGTTTGAAATTACTTTGGACCGCTCCCGAGTTCAGGAGATGACTTTTGGTCAAATATGGCTCAGAAGCGTTTGTCGATCCATTGGACGGGGAATCGTTCGGACGCAAGCGGATCGTTCGTTCGCATGGTAAGTCTGAATTGTGCACGGGGCGGACCATTTGAAATTTTAGGAGATGTACTTCGACATTCTAAAGATTTTGGCCCAATTTGGATAGTTGACTTTGGCCTATCGAGCCTGAGAAGCGTTCGGTGACTTCTCAGAGTTAAACGGATCATTCGTCCTCATGGAAAGTCAGAATCGCACACGGGAGGGACCGTTGGAAAGGGTATTATGTTCCCTTCGAAGATTTATTCAGCCTCGATTGAGCTGAAGAGTTGACCTAGGTCAAACAGAGCTCGAGAGCGCCCGATGACCTCTAGGTCAGGTTTCGGACGCAAATGGATCATTCGTCCGCATGGTAAGTCGGAATCACGCATGGGGCGGTCCGTTGGAAAGGGTATTCAGTGCCCTTCAAAGATTCATTGAGTCTCGGTCGAGATGAAGAGTTTGACTTTTGGTCAAACTCAGCCGGAAAGCACCCGATGGCTTCTAGGTCAGTACTCGGGATATGACCTACGTTTGTAGTGATGAGGGGAGGTACTAGGGACCTAAGGGGAGTTAGGGGGTAACATAATGGGGTGTCTATAGAGCCCCTCGACGGGTGAGTTTGGAACAAATGATGATCGTCGAATAGACACCACATGATTTTTTTGAGGGACTATGACCGATTCAGAGGGTCGAGGCCGATTTAGAGGACCTAAGGAGTGTGCTAGGGATGATAAATTATGTGGATCAAAGCCAAATATGTGGGCCTAAGTGATAAGGGTGACAGATTCTGTGGGTCAAAGCTAATTTTGCGGGCTTAGGGTAAAGGTCTAATAACCGAGGTCAATTTTGACCTAGAGAATGGTGAAGATTGAGGATCGGGGTCAATTCTGACCCAACTCAGGTGACGATCCAAGACCGAGGTCAATTTTGACCTAAAGAGTGGTGATGATCGAGGACCGAGGTCAATTATGACCTAACTCAAGTGACGATCCAAGACCGGGGCCAATTCTGACCCAAGAGTGGTGACGATCGAGGATCGAGGTCAATTCTGACCTAACTCAGGTGACGATCCAAGACCGGGGCCAATTCTGACCCAAGAGTGGAGATGATTGAGGATCGAGGACCGAGGTCAATTCTGACCTATCTCAGGTGACGATCCAAGACCGGGGCCAATTCTTACCCAAGAGTGTGACGACCAAGGACTAAGGTCAATTCTGACCTAACTCAGGTGACGATCCAAGACCGAGGCCAATTCTGACTCAAGAGTGGTGACAACCGAGGACCGAGGTCAATTTTAACCTAAATCAGATGACGATCCAAGATCGAGGTCAATTCTGACCTAAAGAGTGGTGATGACCGAGGACCGAGGTCAATTCTGACCTAACTCAAGTGACGATCCAAGACCGGGGCCAATTCTGACCCAAGAGTGGTGACGACCGAGGATCGAGGTCAATTCTTTTTTAACTCAGGTGATGATCCAAGATCGGGGCCAATTCTGACCCAAGAGTGGTGACGACCGAGGATCGAGGACCGAGGTCAATTCTGACCTAACTCAGGTGACGATCCAAGACCGAGGCCAATTCTGACCCAAGAGTGGTGATGACCAAGGACTGAGGTCAATTCTGACCTAACTCAGGTGACGATCCAAGATCGAGGCCAATTCTGACCCAAGAGTGGTGACGACCGAGGACCGAGATCAATTCTAACCTAACTCAGGTGATGATCTAAGATCGGGGCCAATTCTGACCCAAGAGTGGTGGTGACCGAGGACCGAGGATCGAGGTCAATTCTGACCTAACTCAGGTGACGATCCAAGATCGGGGATAATTCTGACCCAAGAGTGGTGACGACAGACGACCGAGGTCAATTCTGTCCTAACTAAGGTGACTATCCAAGACCGGAGCCAATTCTGACCCAACTCAGGTGACTATCAAAGACTGGGGCCAATTCTGACCTAAGAGTGGTGACGACCGAGGACCGAGGTCAATTCTGACCTAACTGAGGTGATGATTCAAGACCCGGGCTAATTCTGATCCAAGAGTGGATGAAGATTGGATTTTGATTCTGCTGGAGAAAAAGGTTTATGATTTTGATCTGAGTTGGGTAACTGATAGTTGGGGAAGCTTTTAGGAGAACTCGTAGGTGTGGAACAACCTATTTTGGTTGTGTAAGAGAATTTCGCTGGGGAAGTGATCAGGCGATCCTTAGGGATCCTCTGGAGCTTTGCTGGGAGGTGTATCACTTGGATTTGAGGATTCCGTTGGGGAAGAGAGGTTTCGCTCCAGCGAATGCGAAATTTTCTTGGTGAAAATGTTCAAAATCCATCCTGGAATTTTCAAGAATTTTTCGAGTATTTTTCGGGGCTTTCTGGTATTTTCTAGGAATTTCTGAACGAAATTTAAGGTGGGTGTCGGTTGGCATGGTATGAGGGGTGCCATTTTGTAGGGTCATGGACTTTTGGACTGCCTCAGGAAGGCAAGGGGTCAGTGCCAACCGGTATGGTAGGGGGAGGTGCCGATCATCATGGCACTTGGCATCCTATAAAAAGGGGGCGAATCCCTTCATTTTTTCACAGCTTCTTTTTCTTTCTCTCTCTTTGTAATTCTTTTGCAAATCATTCTAGAATTTCGATCTTCAAGAAATGTCCACTTTTGTGAGCACTGCAGTCCACCGGGAGTGGTTGACCGTTGATGATTGGGCGAATGTGGATTGCAGGGACAGGGTGCCCCTTGCTTTGGGGAATGTGAACTCCTTTGATGCTCTTGAGCCTGTTGCGGATGAGTGGACTTTGCTGCAGGAGCCATCGCGTCATCGATCTTCGAGAGTGATCCCCGGCAGTTATGTAAGTAACCCGACCTTTGGCATTCTTCTCTTTTCGGTGGTTTTTCTTTCTTTCTTGACTTTTGATGAGGCTTTTCTTTTTGCCAATCGGATATTTCTTTGAAGAAAATGCATGCCCGCGGGACGATGGGTTTCAAGGACTTCTGGGAGCATCTCCCACCTGTGGTGCATTGGGTGGTATCCTCAGCGAGTTTTGGGAGGTTGGCATCGGCACTGGATGAGACACCTCGTTCGACAGCGGTCTTGTGCGCTTTGGGAGAGAGGTGGTGGGACACTATCCACACCTTTCATTTCGGATTCGGGGAGATGACTGTGTCTCCCATAGACGTGCAGTAGCTGCTGGGCCTGGATTGTGATGGAGAGCAGATAGAGGTTGATCGCTCTTTACGGGTGAGATCAGAGGCAGTGCATGCGGCACTTGGTGATGTAAGGAGGATAGTTTCTATAGATTCTATCTGGTTGTCCCTGCTGAAGGATGTTCTTCTCAGCATGGTGATTCATGTGGAGAACGGGATGCAAGTGAGGCAAATGGCCCGATTATTCATTCCGCTGGTGTTGGGAGGTTTCATGGTGGCTTCGAGTGGCAATGTCGTCCATTTGTGGTTTCTGCCGTACCTGAGGATGTTTTTGAACATCCCCTTATATGATTGGGGGAGTCTGACCTTGGCGACCCTTTAATCCTCTCTGGAAGCAATCAGCCAGTGCTGTCGGTAGACCTTTACTGGGGCCACATACCTTCTTGAGGTATTCTTTAATTTACGCATTTTCTTTTCATGCCTTCGCATTTTCCTTTCATGCATTTGCATTTTCCTTATGGGTTTCTTTTTGTTTGCGAATTCAGACGTGGTTCTATGAGGTGATTGGGTGCAATACCCCACTGATCGCTTTGAAGGATTACACAGTTGGGGACTTCTGTCTATTGTATTGATGGCGTAAGGCCAACTGGTAGTCAAAGGGATCTCTCTCCCTGGAGGCGGTGCGTGAGGTCTTGAATGGCCTGACCAGTGGTAGGGTGAGACTCTTGCCATTTCAGTCTTGGTTATTGCACCTTCTGATCTTGTATTGATTTATGCTTCCTTGGAGATTTTAGGTGACCTTTTATCACTGGGGGACAACCATTCGGGATGTGGGGGTGACCGGGGTGAATGCGCGGATGAGGCGCTTGCTGGCGCATGAGTTCGGCCATTCCTGGGACCTCGGGGAAGGGTGATTCGTTAGATTGCTGAGGATGTGGTGGTGCCACCCGTTCATCCTCCTACGTCTATGAGGCGGGAGTGACTGCTGTCAGAGGATGAGAGGATCGCGACGATGATTGGCGAGTCCTACCTTCTATACACCGATACGGCTGCGCCGTATGACTATATGGATTTTGTGACGAGCTGGTTGATGGCGCCCAACATATATGATGCGTTGCCCTTCCTTCCTACGAGTTCTAGTTGGGCGGTGGGATCTTCCCACAACGGTGCTGGTCCGTCAGCATCTACGGTGGTGACGACCTCAGAGGTCCCTTTTGTGCGACTGCATACCCCTTCGTACAACATCCGGCGAGATGATGGAGGGATGGTGCCTATGTTGCACCGTCCTCATGCGATGGATCTAGAGGAGTTGGGTTTCACAGAGGAGGTCCCTCGACCTACGGTATACCTTTCTGTTCCTTTCTCTCTTTCTATCTGTTTTGGTCATCCTTGCTTTGATACTGATTTTTCCTTTTCTTGCAGCAAGTCCGGGTGTCGACTACTTGGCTCAGGGACATCAGAGACTGGATATCTTCAGTGACTGCCCATATTTGGGATGCGGTTCATGTTCCTTCTTGCTTGGTGCCGTCTGCCTCATTTGGAGAGGACTCTGGCTCGGGTAGTGGTGCTGCGTCATCTCGCCGTAGGGGGAAGAGAGCACGACGCAGAGGTGGAAGCTCTTAGTGAGAGAGAGAGAGAGAGAGAATGTGGGTTCGGGCTGAGTCCCGTTGTTTTTTATTTTTCTTTTTATTTCCTGGAAAATTTTTGTAACATAGAACACAAATATATGCAATGCAGTAGAGTCTTTTTATTATCTTTTATTTATGATGAATGAATGCACATGCGCTTTTTACTTTGCTGTTGAGACCGTAAAAAGGAATATTTTTGGAATTTTTTGAAGGAAAGTTTTTTAATTTAAAAAGGAAAATTATATAAGGAGGAAAAAAGGATTCATGAAATTCTGTTGAGAATATCAATTTATTTTTATTGAATTTTCTGATTTGACAAAAGAGGAAAAATGAAAAATTCCAAAAATGGGGGGTTGCCGATCGGCAAGCCCATTGTCCTGCTTATTGGTAGTTCAGTCCAGTCCTATTAATTCAAAGCTTTGATTGGTACCCCCTTCAGCCTTTGGTACCTTGTGGGGTAGGATTCCCTCCGATTTCTGCATTGATTATGTCCCTTGTGAGGGTTTTTAAGTATAAAAATGGGGAAGGGTGGAGTGTTTTCATCACACCTTTGCATTCTTATCTACTTGGACACTATTTCTTAGCCTTGCAAGATGGCTCTCCTTGGTAGCACCGAGTTTGCCCAACTACCTCGAAGCCTTGGAAGTTATGTTCTCTTATAATGTCGACTATGATGCTTTCAACATGCGTAGAGCCTCCTTGTGACGCAATAGCCCTCTTGAGTGGAATGTGCTGATGGCGGTGGTACAATTCTGGTACCCCAAAGACCATGTATTTCTCTTTGGGTTGGAAGAAGTTTATCCTACCTATAAGGAATTTTCTGCCATGCTGGGTGTAAATCTTAGTGTTGCTGCGGCTTTGCCCGAATTTTCCCACTCTCCCAGGGATTTGTTGGCCGAGCTTCTTCATATTTCGCCTTCGTCGGTGAGATCATTAGTTGCTGGAGGAATGATCTCCCTCCCGACGGTGCTACGATCTGTGCATTTGCAGGAAGTAGGTGATGTTGGCTATGCTGGAGCCGTTGTTCTGGACCTGGTTCCAAAATTTCTACTGGTGACTGGGGAGGTCCAAGTGGACCCACAACTTGCAACGATTACCTCGTGGATGTCATATCTTCGCAATCATGCGGCGGTGATACTGGCGGAGACCCTGAATGGCCTGGATGCGTGGAGAGAAAGCCATTCTGACTTTTTGAGGGGTAGCCCTGTGATGCTGTTCATGTGGCTGTCTGAAATATTCTTCTTGGCGACTCCTCCGGAGTATCCCTTGTCGGCCGTACCCAATATCTTTTCACGCTACTTCATCAGCGTTGGCCTATATGTTGAGAACTGGGAAAATTGGCTTGTGGAATATGGGGCTCGTGGGATGTATTGGTCAGTGCCTTGGTGGGGACAGTTGCAGCCTGTTCTGGAGTTAGGAGAGTATTCATATGTGCGGATGGTTGGTCTCAGGCAGACCTCTTTTTATTTCCCTTGGCGGATTTTGCGCCAATTCGGTTGGGCGCAGGTCGTGCCCCCTCGGACCTCAAATTTCTTTTCGGTAGAAGATTTGACTGAGCGCTTGTGTCTGTTGCTTGGATCTCTGTGGGAAAATCGACATCTGTCGACCCGTCCCTCTCAGTCTGTCGGGGAGGTTTGGCATGTCCCCAAAGATTATATGAAGTGGTTATGGAGGATAGTAGTCAGCAAGATGTTGGCAATAGAGACTGGACAAAGATGGTTTGTTTTATCTAACACCATGGAAGGGGGTGTTCTGGTCTTTTCGAAGATGGTTAAGGCTCATCGATCCATGGAATGTTTACGACAGTCTATTCAGGCAGGGGAAACTTGGGGACCTCAGGATGAGGGTGCAGGCTCCTCTGGTAGCTGTGGATGACAGTTGTGGAGATTTTATTTGGCATTTTATGGCAGTAGGGGGGAAGGAAGTTATCCGTTCCTTTTTCTTATGTAATCCATGCTGAATTTTCTTATTAATGAAATAAAAAAGTTTTTGATCATCCAGCTGTGCCTCTCGATGAATTTTATATTTTTAATTATCTATATTGATCGCTAAGGCATACATAATCCTTTTGCTCAAGTATTTTTAGAATGAACCGCCGTTCTCGGAGGTAAGAAAATAATAGTATTTTATGAAAAAGAAAGGGTCGCACTCATGTGAGGTGCATGTGCTGCCTACGTCTCTCTGGGGTTTTTGAAAAGTTTTAAAATAGTTTTTGTAGAGGATCAGTCCCACGTAGTTCAGGGTAGAGGGAAATGAAGAGTTTTTTTTTTAGAATAGAAGGGGGATGAGAAGAGTCATAGCGCGCCAAGATTTCGGACTTAGGGGTAGAACTTCTTAAGACGATCCAGATTGACTGGACGAGCCATCCCTCCCTCATCTAGGTCAGTGAGCATGGCAGCGTCGCCGGATAAGATTTTCTTCACAATATAGGGGCCGCTCCAATTGGGCTTGAATTTCCCTCTGGGGTCCCAGATGGGTTATATTATCTCTTTGAGGGCTAAGTGTCCCTCTCAGACACCTCGGTCCTTGACTCTCTTGTTGAATGATCGGGCTATTCAGCGATGGTATCCCTGTATGTGGTACAGTGCTTTTAACCTTCTTTCATCTAGGAGGGCTAGCTCATCAAGACGGCTTTGGCACCAGTCTTCTTCACTAACTTTACTTTCGAGCATGATGAGTAGAGAGGGTATTTCTAGCTCCACAGGTAGGACTGCTTCCATGTCGTAGACCAGGGAGTAAGGGGTAGCCCCAGTAGAGGTTCGGATTGAGGTTTGGTAGCCCCAAAGGGTGTATGGGATCCGATCGGCCCAATCCCTACAACTTTCGGTCATCTTACTGATGATGGCTTTGAGGTTTTTATTGGCGGCTTCAACTACACCATTGGTCTGCGGTCGGTAGGGAGAAGATTTTGTTTCTGAATCCCATAATCATTGACTACTTCCGTGACTTCTGTTTCAGAATGCAACCCGTTATCTGATACCAGCTCGTACGGGACCCCATATCGGCAGATGATATTTTTCTTATGGAATTTGGCCACTTTCTTGGCGTTCAATACCGTGTATGACTTAGCTTCGACCAATTTGGTGAAGTAATCGATGGCGACTAGGATGAACTCATGTCCGTTTGAAGCCCTTGGTGTAACCTTCCCTATGATGTCGACACCCTACGTGGAGAATAGCCAGGGAGAAGTTGTTTTGTATAATTCTCGTGGAGGCAAGTGTTGATGATTAGAGAATTCCTGGCATTTGAGGTATCTATGGACATAGGCGGTGCAATCTTGGATCATGGTGGTCCAGTAATAGCCCTGTCGGATGATCTTCTTGGCGAGCATGTGACCATTCATATGGGGTCCACATTCCCCGCTGTGGATCTTCTGCATTATTTTCTTAATCTCAGCCCCATCAATGCAGTGTAGATGAGTTCCATCGAAGTTCCGCTTGAGTAGGGCTTTATGACAGATAATGTACTAGGAGGCCAGTCTTCGGAGGGCTGTTCGATCTTTCTTGTTGGAACCCTCGGGATACCTACCATGTTTGTGGAGGCACCAGATATCATAGTACCAACAATCGTCTAGTTTGGGATCTTCGGTGGAGACAAGATCAATATGGTAGCAATGGGCCAGTTTGTATTGCTTTTGAACCAGAAAGGGGGCCGTTGTTATTCCCTCGGGCATATCGACCATGGAGGCCAAGGTAGCGAGAGCATCGACTAGGTTATTCTTTGTTCGGGGTAGGTAATGGAAGGTGATATCTCGAAATTGGGTTGCTAAATCTTATAATTAGGCATGAAGGGTTGTAGCTTTTTGTCCTTGACTTTCCACTTTCTGAGCACTTGACCGATGATAACGGCAGAATCCCCGTAGACATCAAGGTATTGAATACCTTTCTTGAGAGCGACCTTGAGGCCCACTGTGCATGTCTCGTATTTAGCCATATTGTTGGTGCAAAGGAAATCCAATTTAATGGCGATGGGAGTATGGGAGTCATCTGGGGTGATCAGAAGTATCCCAATGCCATAGGCAGCTCCATCAAAGAACATTTTCCATTTGAGGCGGTCTTGAGTGGTGTAGAGGATATTTTCATTTGGGAATTCGAAGATCCGAACTTCTGCCTTGTCTATGGGGTAATCAATGAGGTAGTCAGAGATGGATCTTCCTTTAACAGTTTTTTGTGTGACATACACGATATCGAACTCGGTTAGGAGCATTAACCATCGGGCCATTCGACTGGATAAGGTGGGTTTCTCAAGTAGGTATTTGATGGGATCCATTCGGGATACAAGTTTGATGGGGAAGGCGAGCATGTAGTGTCGCAACTTTTGGGCGACCCAGACAAGGGCGACACATGCCTTTTCTAAAGAAGTGTAGTTGACCTCGTACCCGACTAATTTGCGACTGGCGTAATAGATGGATCTTTCTTTATGGGAGTCTTTAAGGTATTGGGCTAGCAAAGGCCCAGCTGTGATATCGGTTATGGTTAGGTATAGGAGAAAAGGGAGACTAGACTGTGGTGGCATGAGAACTAGAGGTTGGGTTAGATATTGTTTGATTTGGTCAAAAGCTTCTTGCCAGGCCCCGTTCCAAACTTTGGTTGAATCCTTTCGGAGGAGCGTGAAGATTGGTTCACAGATGGGGGTGAGCTGTCTAATGAACCGGCTGATATATTGTAATTTTCTAAGAAAACCTCAAACTTCTTTCTCTGTTCATGGCGGTGGCATCTCATGTATGGTCTTCATATTTGCAGGATCTGCTTCTATCCCCTTTTCGCTCACCATGAATCCTAAGAGTTTTCCCTTTATAACGTCGAAGACACACTTTTATGGATTAAGTCGCATCTGATACCGTCGCAGTCGTTCAAAGAACTTCCGGAGAGCGGTAACATGACCTTCTCTAGTTTTGGACTTAATAATCATATCATCCACATAAACCTCGACCTCTTTGTGAATCAGATCGTGCAGGATGGTTGTGGCATCCCTTTAGTAGGTAGACCCATCATTCTTGAGACCGAATGGCATAACGGTGTAGAAAAAAGGTTCCTCATGGGATGATGAATGAGGTTTTTTCTTGGTGGTCGGGGTGCATCTTGATTTGGTTGTATTCGTCAAACCCGTCGATGAATGACTTGAGAGCATGACTGGTTGTGTTGTCCACGATCATGTCGATATTGGGTAGCGTATAATCATCCTTTGGAGAAGATTTGTTTAAATCTCGGTAGTCCACACACATTCGGACCTTCCCTACTGATTTCTGCCCAGGTATAATGTTGGCTAGCCATGTGGGATATTCGATTACCCGAATGAAACTCACATTCAACTGTTTAACCACCTCTTCTTTGACCTTGAGCGACCATTCGGTGCGGAGTTTTCTCAATTTTTGTTTAACTGGATTCTAATCTGGGCCAGTGGGTATCTCGTGCTGAGCTATTTCAGGATCGATGTCGGGCATATCATCATAGGACCATGCAAAGATATCTACGAACTCCTTCAGCAATTCTCCGAGTTGTGCGCGCTTATGCTCGTCAAGGGTGGCCCCTATCCTAATCTTGCCCAGTTGGCTACTAGAATCGAGATTAATAACAATAGTCTCTTCTTCATTAACTTGAATGCAGTTATGTTATTTATTATTAACCTTATTTAGATTAGTTAAGAATTGTTCATTCGCAAAATCATCATCATCAAAAGTTTGATTAGAATTCAAGCAGTTAATGTAAGGCACAACAAGATACTCAAACTCTTCATTTATTTCATTGATAGGAAAAACAGCATTCAGAACCTCATCAAAAGAGGTCTCGATTACATTTGAGCAAGGGTGGACAACAGAAGATGAAATAGGATAAACATTGGGGTTAGGGGAAATTTCAAGAGGTAGAACTAGCGCAGCATGCCAGTTGAGGATAGGAGTATCAGCAGCTTTAATCAGATTGGATGGATCCATTGATACAGTCCCTGAATGAACCATGCAGAGTGCCAGCCCCAGTATCTACAAGTTGAAGGAATCTTTAGAATCACCTTCCTCAGTTTCTTTGGTATCTTTAATGAGCGGTTGTATGCGGCGTGGGAAAATTTTGGCCCATGGGTAACTATCTTGGAAAAAGATCTCCATTCTCGGCCTCATCTTCTTGTCTGTGTGGTCATACCATGGTTATAGAAAACCGCAAAAGGGGAAGTCCTCGCTTTCTTTGATGAATCATCCATTTAAGGAGTCTCCCGAGATAGTTCAGATGCAGTCTAATATTCTCTTTGGGCGAGATTGGTGGATCATTCTGAGCTCTTGTTCTGATGGTTAATACCCTAAGCCGCAAGGAGGGAAAGCTTTCTTCAGTTCGATGGGCTCGGGTATCCCTTGCTGCCTTTGCCCTAGCCCCAGTCCGGGCATGAAGTGCATGTTTCTGAACATCTAGGTCATATTGACTTTTCCATGAGGGTCATATTCTAGACAAATCCTTTCTTTGAAATCGTCCCCTGCTGGGAGTAGGAGTGGCTCGACTCGAAATCCTGATAGGAGCATATCATTTGACCCGTGCTGTATCTCAAGAATTAGATTGCTGGTGCTTGCACCCTCGATATTTTTGTCGTAACCCAAAATAGTGATGACTCGCCCGTCGGCGAAGAACTTCAATTTCTGATGCCGTGAGGAAGAGACACCCTTGATATTATGGAGACAAGGGCGCCCGAGCAACAGGTGGAAACAAGCTGGGATGTCTATGACATGGAATTCAACGACAGGGTTTATAGGGCCAACCCCTATTGCAAGTTTTATGGACCCCATCACCTCACGATGGATATTATCGTAGGCACGCACAACGACGGATGTTGGAACGAGGTCGCTTTCTTTCAGGCCTAAACACTTGAAGGTTCTCAGTGGGCAAACGTTCAAGGCGGATCCGTTATCGACAAGGGAGAGTGGCACGGCCTTTCCTATAACTTCGACGGAGATGTTGAGTGCATGATTATGATTCAGCCCAATTATGGGGATTTCTTCTTTAGAAAATGATAGCATTCGGGTAGAGGTCATGGATCCGACCAGATTTATCGCTTTTTTCTGGTGTGGTAGATGGAGGAACTATGGGTCTAGTGAGCAATTTGATTAAAGCATTTCTGTGTAGCTCGGAAGACATTAAAATCCCACATAGAGTGATGTTAGCTTAGGTTTTTTCAGTTGATCGAGGATCTTGCTCTCCTCGATGGTCATCTCTGGAATAGGAAGGTTTTCAACACCCTTCCCTTTGTCATTTGCTGGTAGTGATCTTGGAACCTGGTAATGCCTCCCTGATCTGGTCATGTGATTTACTGAAGAAGAAAAGAACATAAACCCTGTTTCCTCGTCAATCTCAGGTTGTTCTACCACTCTGTTTATTTTTTCGAGGAGTTCTTCAAATGATATTATCCCACATATGTCGGCTATTGGGCTAGTTCTTCCTAAACCTCATTCTTCACTCGAATCTTCGAATTCTTCCTCCCATCCGGTGGTAACAATTCTGTCTTTCCATGTAAAGTCGATGCATTCCATAACCTCAACAACTTCGTCATACAGGTCCTCCCATTCTGTGGGGATATGTGTGATTGAAGGGACCAAATGCCCTTGTAGCTTCAAAGTGTTAAGTAACCCAGTGATACTACAAATGCTATTGGTTTGCCTGAATAAATATGACATAGTCTGGACAACATCATCTAGGCTGACTTTGTCGGTTGGTACCACTAATTTATATGAATCTCGGGCCCATTTCCGTGCTTCCAAGAATATTGTACTGAAACTCTGGCAATCGATGACCATCTATGAGTGAAATTTCAGCCCGAACTCTAGGAGTTGGTTTAACACCTCTGATAATTCCATACTTCCATTTTCAGAACGAGTACGGGCGGCGATACATGCTCTGGTAAGGAGTGACAGTGCCTGATCAGTAAGACTAGTAGGGTGTAGGAGGAAATGTGGGAAATTTTAAAGAGGTTTAGGAGCGTATATGGGTGTGCTTTGCGTTGAGGGATCAAAATCTGGGTTTTCTTCCAAGAAGATGGCATTGGTGTGATTCGAAAGTGGATTGTGAGTACTGTTTGGCTTAGGATTGGCTGGTGGGGCGATGGTACCCCGGTCAATGAGATCTTGGATTATGTTCCGAAGGTGAAAGCATTGATCGATGGTATGGCCAGCAGTTTGGTGAAAGGCGCAATGAGCATCAGTCTTAAAGTTTCTTGGGAGTGGATTTGGCAATGGACGTGGGTCTAAGGGTTTGATAAGGTTTCGCCTTAACAGGGCTTGGTAAACTTTGGAGAGGGGAGCATGGATCTCAGTGTATTCCCTTCATACCGGGGGAGGACGACTTTCTAGTGCCCATGAAGTGGTTGGTTGAGAGATGTTGTTGATGGTTGAGACGGTAGCACTGGCAGGCTTGTCATACTTTCTAGGGGTGAACTGTCCGGACACCTTCTTCGGTTCAAACTCTATTTTAACGAGACTTTCCTTGATTTCTACTCCAGCCTCTCTAAGAGATCGGAAGTGGGGATAGTATTTTCCTCCCATCGTCGCTCGGACATGGGGCAAGAAGTTCTTCTTCACTATGTTGACCTACTCTTCCTCGGATGGCTGATTGGTCATGGTGGTTGCTTGCTCCCTCCACCGGGTTATGAAGTTACTGAATGATTCTCTAGGATTATGTTTGAGAAGCTCTAAATCATGACAGTGACCTCAAGCTCTTCGTTGTATTTGTACTGCGACATGAATTCTCGGGCTACATCCTCCCAGCTACGAATTCTGGATTCCTCAAGAGATAAAAACCATTAGAGGGAACTATCCTTCAAAGTTTGCTGAAACAATTCTGTCATCGCCTCTTCAGAAGCCCCTAGTAGAGTCATGGAACGATGGTAACTACGAAGATGGATAATTGGGGGGCCACTCCCTCCGAACTTCTCGATATTCGGCATCTTGAACTTCTCGGGCAACCTCGCTTTAGGATAAGGAGACATGTGGGTGTAGTCCATATAATTCACAGCGATCCTAACCTAGTCAAACTTCTTGGTGAGCATCTTAAAATCCTCTTTGACTTTATTCAACCCTTACTCCTTTGGATCAGCGACCACAGGCAGGTTAGCCATAGGCTGGGCAACGTTTGGCATTGGAAGCTGGGCAGGCAGTGGTCCATTGGCAGGAGGGCCATGTGGAGCATGATGATATTCTTCAGGATCCCAGATAGGATCGGGTGGACCCATAGCATGAGGGAATAAGGCATAGGGCTCTTGAGGAGTAGGAACTTGGTTTCGTTGCATCTCTCGGACCTCGGTTTGGTTGTTATCAATCTTGGACATGAGCTGAGCTAGGACTATCGTCAGATCTGGCTGCATGATTGGTACTTGATCTGTATTCTCCATGGAAAATGGAAGGATTCCAGACTCGGAAGAAGTAGTAAAGGAACAAATAAAACTCCGGGGTGATTTGACTGAAGACCGAAACTAGTAGGGAGCCAGGCCAAGGGCTTGCGATCGACCTGAGAAGGCGTAGGATGAGATTTATTTTTGAGAAAAAAAGGAAGAAGTATTTTTGAATTTTTGATAAAGAAGGGAGAAATGTTTTTGAATTTTTTATAAAGAAGGGAGAAATGTTTTTGGATTTTTGATAAAGAAGGGATAAATGTTTTTTTTGATACGGGACTCAGCATGATTATTATGATTATTATGTTCTCACTTGTATTTAATTCTCCTAAATGCAATGTCGGACGGGACCTGAGCCTGGAAAAGTGGGGTTCTTAATACACGCGAAGCTATGGTTGGACTTGTAACCAGGCTCACGAATAGGGTCCCGTTTTAAAAATGCGCAAAAATTGGGCGGCAGGCCGACCCAGAATTTCGGTAACCGGCAATCTAAAGTGCGTGTCCTATGTTTGACACCTATATGCGGGTATGTAGTTGGTTAGGTAAATTAGCATGGGTTCCCCCTTTTGGCGTGACTTCCACGATATCCGTCTTGCTCTTGCGGCCAATCGGTACGTGTGGACAAGCCATTTGATATACCTGAGTGTACGTGAATTGCCTCATCATATACCTCATGGGGATGGTACGTGTGAGAGTGAATTCGATATACTCGGCGTACGTGAAAGAATTCCCTACGATATACCTCCCGTCATGACTTCGGTCAAGCGGTACGATGCGGGGGAACCGTTCGATATACGTCGAAGGTACTTGGCTAATGGAAGGTGAGAGTCATATCGCTTAGGCTAACTGCGACCTGCCGGACCAGCGCCCATCACGAAGTGACCCTCCAGTTAATGGGTAAAATTTGGTCAATAGAAATTCTCTTTGGTGATGTTATGTGAATCATGCATGATTCCCTTATTAGTATCTTATGATGAGAATGCCTTTCTTGATTATGCTAAACAGGGAGCAAAGTACAAGTACCCCAAAAGGTACACCAAGTATGGATAGGTGATGCGTGCAACATGGGGATATATGTGATCCTAGGTGCACGTAGTGTGAGTAGAGCTGTCAACGGGTCGTGTTAACGGGTTAACGGGTCATGTTAACGGGTTAACGGGTGAAAACACCCTTAACCCGTACACGACCCGTTAAGACTAACGGGTCAAATTATAATACCCAAACACGACCCGTTAATATTAACGGGCACACGACCCGAATCGTTAACACCCGTTAATATTAACGGGTCTAAACGGGTAACGGGTTGGGTGACCCGTTATTACCCGTCAGTACCCATTAATACCCGTTAGTACCCATTAATACCCGTTAGTACCCGTTAGCACCCGTTAATACCCGTTAGTACCCGTTAATACCCGTTAGTACCCGTGTAATATTGGTTCGGGTCACACGACCCAATAAAACCTGGTACCACTAACGGGTGATAATGGGTATAAACGGGTTTAATCGTGTAAGAGTACAAACCCAAACACGACCCGTTATGATAACGGTTCTACCATGTTGACCCGTTAATGACCCAAACCCGATAAGACTAAACCCATTAACTTATAATTTCGTGTCGTGTCGTGTCGTGCCTCATTTTGCCAGGTCTAAGTGTGAGGTGTACATGGAGAATTTTCTATAAGTCTGTTAATATAAGCATAAGCATGGGATACACATGGAAAATGGGAACATGTGGATATAGGGGGGAAACATAAACAAATATAGCATCCATGTAAATAGAGTCAAGCCCTCAAAACAAACACAAGTCCCCAGTAGAGTCGCCACTGTGGCCATCCCCGATTCCTGCCGCGGTGGAAGAGAATCCTTTGGGTCCCGCGCGTCCCTCTCCGGAGAGCGCTTCCTCCAACGTCGTTTGAGATGTGATGTAAAAATGTATAGAGATTCAGATTCGCCAGTCTATTTTACTCAAAACAGCAAAAGAAAAAAAGGGAAGCCATCCCGAAGGACGGCATCTGGATACATACAGGTGCGTGCGAAACCAAAATGATACGAGAAAGGTTCGGAGGCTTAGTTACGAAATGGGAAGGTGTTAGGCACCCATTCCTCCCTTTCGGTCTCTCATGGATATTTTCTATTTTCCTTTATGTTTCCCTCCGTGATATGTGTTCACGTGTATATATAGAATGGAGGTAGGAATCCTTAACTCGTATCATGGAAAAGATAAAGCGAGTCATCCGTAGGAAGGTATAAGAATAATACTAGAAAGTAAGACTTACGCGATTACCCTTATGTTGATCGTTATAATGGAACGATAACGCCTATGGGGTAAG
This sequence comes from Sambucus nigra, assembly GCA_949130495.1. Taxonomy (NCBI): domain Eukaryota; kingdom Viridiplantae; phylum Streptophyta; class Magnoliopsida; order Dipsacales; family Adoxaceae; genus Sambucus; species Sambucus nigra. The sequence goes on from OX422208.1 coordinate 285,756,075, forward strand.
ACGTCACTAAGAACAAGTATATAGAATATAAGGAAAATGGATTTAGAGAAGATAGAAAATAAGAGAAAAAGGACTCGAGTCTCGGGTTTTACCCCGAGATGCCTACGAAGCCTATAAAGGCATCAAAGTCCACGTAGTTCGCATACCAAATGAGGGGTGGGGTTTATCCCATAAATCCAAGTGGGGAATCTCTTATGTGTGAGTGTGTGTGTGTGTGTATAGAAAAAAAGTGTTTTTGTTGTGAGAAAAGTGTGGAAATAGTGCGAGAATCCCTACTTGGAATTTATGAGCAAATCCTCTTTTCTTATTTTTTGGGTTTCTTTTAATATGAAAATATGAGATGTGCAATAATACTAAATAAAAAGTATATTAGGATGTGTGAGATGAGATAAAAAAAGAGCTAAGTAAGGAAACAAGTTTATTGGGAATTTAAGAGAAATTAAGAGAGAGTTTGAGAAAGTTGGACCTTCTTGAAGATCTTGAGCTTGATCTTGAATGTTGGAGAGCATCCCTTGCGCTTGGATGATGATGGAGAGTGACTAATTCACCAAGTTTGATGAAAAGGATGATGAAAAGTGGAAGTAAAAAAGAGATTTCGAAGTTGAAATCATGCTGCGTTCAAGAGAGGTTTTTGGGATTCGCTGAGAGAGATTTTTATCAGATCTGGGATCCCCTTGCAAATGAGGTGAAGACCTCCTTTTATAGGCTCAGGTCACTGCCGATCGGCATATACCTGTTCCTGCCAATCGGCAGGTGCCGATAGGTAGGGTCTCGAACCTCCCATTTGGCAGTGACCTTTAGGCTTTTTCGGAAAGTCGATCGTCGAGGGCAAAGCGTTGGTCAGAATCACGTACCGGGCATACCGTTGGAAAGCTAATTCAGATACCTTTGAAAGTCCTTTGGACCACTCCCGGGTTCGGGAGTTGACTTTGGGTCAAAAATGGCTCGGAAGCGTTTGTCGATCCATTGGACGGGGAATCGTTCGAACGCAAACGGATCGTTCATCCGCATGGTAAGTACGAATCGCGCACGGGGTGGACTGTTGGAAAGGTTAGGAGATGTACTTCGACATTCCAAAGAGTTTGGACCTGTTTGGAGAGTTGACTTTGGTCAACCAATCCCGAGAAGCGTTCGGTGACCTTTCAGAGTTAAACGGATCGTTCGTCCGCATGGAAAGTCGGAATCGCGCATGGGACGGATCGTTGGAAAGGGTATTCAGTACCCTTCGACGATTCATTCATCCTCGCTTGAGCTGAAGAGTTGACCTAGGTCAAATAGAGCCCGAGAGCTCCCGATGGCCTCTAGGTCAGGTTTCGGATGCAAACGGATTGTTCGTCCGCATGGTAAGTCGGAATCGCGCACAGGGAGGTCCGTTGGAAAGGTATGTAGTGCCCTTTAAAAATTCATTGAGTCTCGGTAGAGACGAAGAGTTTGAATTTTGGTCAAACTGAGCCGGGGAGCGCCCGATGGCTTCTAGGTCAGTACTCGGGACATGATCTAGGTTTGTAGTGATGAGGGGAGGTACTAGGGACCTAAGGAGAGTTAGGGGGTAACAGAATGGGGGTGTTTACACCCATATTATTTTTCAGCTTTGGGAATAATATGTAATATCAGTAACTCACCCTTGTGGTGGTAGTATAATAAATGTGGACTATATTTAATGAATAAGGTTTTATTTTCCACCTTAACTAAGTTCAATGCTTTGTTACTATCTTCCACATTAATATAAAAACGGTGTGACATCTAATGCATCAATTTTTCCCTTCTCCTTCACATGTGAACATCATACGATTAGTAGGATCCTATTTGTACAAGTTGTAGTGATTTAAAAACCCATTTATAGATCTAATTTAAATAATTATTTAAAAAAACACGGGTTTATGTTTTACACATGAATAATCTAATTCAATAAAAAATTATCATCAATTAACATGATTAAAGTTTGGGTTTTACACATTATTATAAGTATGATTCACATCTAACCATTTCTAAGTTTTATTAAAATTATTCAATTCTTAATTTGTTTATTAAATTTAAAGTTACATGAGTTCTTCAATTAAAAAACAAGGATTCATCATTAGATTAATCTGAATTACGAATTAAGGTTCGATTATAACATAAATTCAAATTATTACACCATCTTCATAGATTGCAACACAATACTTTGATTCTAACATATATATAATTACACTCTTGAACAATGCAGACTTCCTTGGATTAATTGAAGAATAAATCCCCAGAGTCCCCTAATTCTTAGGGCAAAAAACTCATTTCTTCAATCCAGGCTTTCCTTCTCCTCTTACTTAGTTGACAAGGCTCTCCCAAAGTGTGTTATGATAATCATTTTAAGATAATTTGATTTATTAAATCTCTAATCTCGAAATTAGGATTAGGGCCTGAAATATCCTCAACTAAAAAGTCCCAAAACAAGATCCAATGGCCTAAAACATGGCCCAACCATATACTAACCCAGCGAAACAAAATTGAACTATATTAAAGGTCAAACTAGAATTTGTAAACATCTCATGAACCTACTCGAAGATTAACATATTTTACAAGTCAATCTTCTTATTAAGTTAATTAATTAGCATATTAAATAATTAATTATTCGATACATGTACCTTAAGTTTAAATATTTATTAATAAATAATTAAATTGTGGCTCGGTATTACAAGAACCTATTTCACAATTAGTTGGACCCGATGCTAAGGGAATAATAAAAAAATGGAACTCTAAACACCAAGCCACTGACCATTCCATAGTTTTCCATAATACTAAGGCACTTAATTGATTATCTTAATAAATTATTATCATTTTGCCAATATCTATAATAGTAAGAGTCCAATAAATACATAACTTAATTACATATTATAATATATGTAACATTTCAAAGTCAGATTTCAATCTACTAAAGGCAATTTAGAATATCCACAATCTAATATCACTAAATGATATACTTCATGTCATACGAAAATGTCAATTAATCAATATCTGATAATCAATTTAATAGTTAATTAAATACGATAAAAATACAGGGTATTACACACCACCCTGTAACTAAGGAAATTCCTCATCAAAATTTGATTATTTTATAAAGCTAACTCAAAGGTATAAGAATATCTCATATGCATAACATCCTCTCACTAATTGATAAACTATGTTATCTCTTGTACGTAATATATTTCGAGGTCTCTCTTCGTAACTCGCATTCGGCTATAAACTCAGTCCCCTCATTTCAAAATGTAAGTAAAAAAATTGTGCCATAAGAGCTTCCTACTCATGTGCACATAAGAGACATCATGCATATGTTGATAGTGATCTGTTCAGCCCAAATGATAGAGTCCCATCCTATTAAACATTGTGAAAAAGACCTACGTATCGGGGTGCCAACTTCCCATTAGACCTCAACTTCTATGTTCCCTTCCTCAGGGATGGATTCAAAAGTACATGGTCTCCTTCTTGGGACTCCCATCTAAGCTTCCACTAGTACTTGATATCTCATGAGCCCTACCTCCTCTAAAGTGTCCCAAACATAATTTGATACGATTAACTTACTAATCACCATTTCTAGCCAACTTTGGTCAATCTGTCTTCAATGATCCAAATTATATGAAGTCCCCCTTGGGATATTGGTACCCCACACAAAAGTTTATCAAAAAACTATCCAACTTCTATATTGGTATCTTTAATAGCAAAAATTCCTCGGATTTACCTAGTGTTCCACATTTTTATTAACAAGTCAGGTGGTAGACTAAGATATAAACTTTGATAATACATGCATTACTCGGTATGATCAGTATCTTTTTAAATCATAAACCTCCTTTTGATTTAATAGAAAAAAATGGAACTCCTACTGACTATAGTTCTTGTACGCTCTCTTTACAAAAAAAAATTCAATACTCGGACCAGAATCATCCGTAACACAATATCGGGTGCAACACACACTATTGGTAAAAATGCCTATTTTTTTTTATCAAGTACTTGTATGATATCACAATTATCTGCCCATTTTGTTTATAGAATAACTCTCGATTGATGGCTTTAAGAATTTTCTACCATGTTTGCCTTCTTCAATTGTTATTAAATGGATAAATGATTTTCCTTCATGAACACTAACCACCTCCTTTGATCCATTTTCAACGTTCATTGAGGAAGAAATATGGAAATTTCTCTTGGTCTAAGGCTAACGTGAATCTCTCATCCAATAATTAATGCCTCTAAACAAAAAGAGAAAAGTTATGCTTGCTCGTATGAGCTGGATCGGTGGTCCCTTAATCTGCATGAATCTCTGAATGAACCTCATATAATACCTTGTTAAACCATAAAACTTTCTGATTTAGTAGGTTCCATGGGGTTTACCCACTCTATATTTGTTGACACATTACTAGGATCCATAAAATACCAACTTCTAATGCAACGTTCCCCAAAACTAAACTTTATATGCAAAAGATCCACACTTGGAGAACCTAATATATAACTTGTGTTCCTAAAGTTCCTATGGAAAATTCCTCATATAAAGTGCATGCCATCTTCAGATCAAGTGTATACCACAATTACATCACTAAATACAATAATGATGGTCCATGTACGATCAAGATACTTTATTCATCATATATATGAACACTTTTGGAGCATATGTCACCCAAATGTCATGACCTAGACGCATATGCTCCCTCTCATGTCGAAAGAATTTTTTCGAGGCTATCTTCCTCCCGAATCCATAATTGTTGATAACTCGAGTGCAATTTAATCTTAAAAAGAAAACACACTCCCCTAACTCGATGAAACATGTTGTCAATACGTAAAAACGAACAATTGATTAACATAGTTCCCGTTAGTCCACACATAAGCGTAGTGAACCGCCTATATTTTAACAAAGACGACCGAAGCTTCCCCAGAATGACTTAATCATAAAAAAAAAACCTTATATTGTAAGATGTTTTTCCTTCTCCAATTACTCTTTCATCTCGAATGGATATAACTAATAAGGTGACCTCAATACGAGCCTGGTGCTAGAGCTTAATCTATGACAAAAATGAATCCTTGTATATGCGATAAATTGGTACCCCTTCAAACAATACTACAAGAATATCAGGTTATCGATAAATTCTATAAGATATCGTAACCCCTTATGATGTAATCATATTTGTAAAACATTAGTGTGTGTTAGACTCTCCCTAGAGCCTGTGAATAACTATAAGAAACATTTCACGTGTGAGAATGACAAATATAATATATTACCCACACTAGTCGATGTAATTGTTATACCATATTTTTATAAAGGACTTCAGGCTATATAGAGTAGCTCAACCCTGAACGAAGTGGTGACAGAACATGAGCTTATCCACCTAAGTTGACCCACCTAACTCGCTTAGCCGGATGACAAGAAGGAAAAGTAGTTACCTGGGACCCTGATGACTAATCAAGGAACATTCCATCCGGATTTATATTTTGGTTAGCATGTGTTAACCTCCCCCACTTGATGGACAGTACCCTCAAATTACTCAATGAGTGATCCTCTAATCTAGGAGGTCCCTATTAGGCCTATACTGTCAAACACATTTTATTCCCTCTACTAAGGTTACTATAAATAGTGGGATCCGTCCAAAGGGAAAAGGGAAGCCAACTAATCTCAGATAGAGACATAGTTGATTCAAAAACAAATCCTACACACATAAACATATGGGTACATTGATACCCTAGATACTATTATATTCACTAAGATAATTCCAAGTATTGCAAATCACCCGATGGATGTAAGCATTCCTAAGGTTGAACCACTTATATCTTGTTGTTAATCCTCTTATCCTCACCCCATTCTCATACTTATAATCATATTACTATATATTATCTCTAATTTTGTATTACATTAGCTAAGACATAAATTAAATTCTATTTTTAGATGATAACATAATGGCATCATTTGTAGGAAATGGCTAAAAGCCTAATTGTTTCTCGACCAAATTCTACCTCATAATTATAAAAGAGTTAAATTCTAAATTAAAATCCTATAAAAAAATTATTTTATCTACTAATATAAAATTTCTTGTCCAAAATCCCTTGATTTCAATGTCACCTTTAATTTCTACTAAAAACTTTGCCAAAATAATCCTCCATAAATCTAGAAATCTCGCCATACTCTATTTTTCTGTGACGGATTCTCTATTTTACTTGACACTCCTTGATGCAATGGATGGACACCCAAAAAGAAGCAGGGAGAAGGAAGACACACCCCCTCCACCACTGTTACATTAGGAGAGGTTGATGGATTCATTCAAAGTCTAATTAAAAGCCAAGAAGTTATGCAAGATAACATGAGGAAACTCACATAAAGTGTGATGGCCTTAGGAAGATGAGAAGATTCTCTTCCAATCACCTCAGCTCTAGAAACAGGCACTAATAAGCATAAAAAAATGCCTCTGTAGACCCACTACAGGGATAGGAGAAAAATGAACCGAGGTAAATCCTTAGAAAATCATAGGAGATTAGACATGGGATCTGAGATGAATAGATCTATTTGACGATGAGAGTCTCAACTCGAGGAATCATCTTACGAACCTGGTAAAACCTTTACCCTATGAAAAAATGACGATGACGGTGATGATATGTATTCAGAGGAACATATAAGTGCTTTTAAAAGACTTGGCAAGGTGTCAATTTTTAATAGACTGGGAAGAAGAGGGGTGCAAGCACATCTGCACCCACATGAAGACATTGGATTAGAAAAACATTAGGAGATAGATCATGGATGAGGAGGAAATTCAAGAGTTAACGCTAAGGGATCAAACCAACATGAGAAGGCTCGCACAAGGGAAGAGTGTTTGGCAGAGAGCCGTAGACAACAAAACATTGCGACTGAGGAAGCTCAACCTTAGAAAGGATAAATTAAAAGGATAAAAGATCGTTTGAGCGATCTTATTAAAACAAAAAATCTATTACAAATGATCTTAGTCCAAGGATCTTCATTCACGATCCATGTGGTTAGTTATCCCACTCCTACAAAATTTCATCCGCCAGTGATTACTCATAAATATGAAGGAAAATCAGACCCCATTTTAAATTTTGAGCAATACAAAGCCGCATGTGGCATATTATTTATAGCCGATGAGATGCAATGCAATGCTTTCTCATGCCCTCTCAACTCCCCTGCTCAAATTTGGTACAATGGTTTACTTAAAGGAGAAATATCAAAAGTAAAATAGGTATATGACCTCTTCGTCAACAACTTTTGCTTTGGAGAAAAACCTGGAAAAAGAGTGGCGCATTTATTAAGTGTCCAAAAATGAGAGGATGAAATAACAAGGGCGTACATTACTCAGTTCAATGTTGAGAAACTGTAGGTGGTGGAATAAATTGAAAAGATGGCCATCCAAGCAATCATGTACGAGCTGTTACGTGGATTTTTTTTTTAGAAACTAGCGAATCATTCCCAATCACATGACCAAAGTCTTGGCTAAGGCTGGAAAAATCATGAATATAGAAGAGGCTATGGCTATGAAAAAGTTCAGTCACAAGAAGTTAGATGACAGTAGTAGCTCAATGAAGAAAAACGAGAAGGCCTCCAAGGCGAATAAGGAGAAGAATCCATTCCAAAAATTTGACAAATGCACTCCTTTAACCATAGTGGTGTACACTATCCTTGACGAGATCCGAGGAAATGGTGAGCTAACGTTTCTAAAAAAACTGATGACTCCTAGTGGAAGAAGAGACAATAACATGTTCTATAAATTCCACAATGATCATGAACATGAGACTAAGGATTTCTTGACCCTAAAAGATGAAATCGAGACCCTTATCAGGAGACGAAATCTCAATAAATACGTGGAGAAGAATGACATTCAATCACAAGCTCGTGGGGATTGGAAGAACAAGAGAATGTTAAGATCACCTCATACCAAGAAATAATTCCTAAAGAGAGCACGAGAGAACGAAGATGATGAGGAACCTGACCACCCACCTCATCCTATTGAATCCATGGAAGAGATAAATATGATCTCTTCTAAATGCCATATCATTGCTGGAGGAGATTCTGGTGGAGACGATGAACCAATTGAAAGGACAACATACATCAATGAACCGAGAGCTTGTCACAGCAACAAATATGTAAACATGATAGCAGTAGCGGCCATACGCCCTCATAATGTTATTAATGAAAGATTAATCATAGGATTCTATAGGGATGGCCTTTGAGGATTATTATATCTTATGTCGATTCACGGGTGACTATCACGATGATACATGGAAAAAATGTGAAAAACATCTTGGTGGATAACAAGATCTTGATTGATGTCATGTAATATAACATCTTTAGAAGATTGAAGTTTTTTGACAGAAAACTAAAAGCTTATCACCATCCCCTAATTGGGATTTTAGGATCATAAGTATACCCTGTGGGTACCATAGAGATAGAATTCATGATAGAAGCTTGGCCGATCTACAGAATTGAGAAAATGAGATTCTCCATCCTTGACAAGAATATCTCATCGGTTTACAATATAATCTTTGGGAGATTTGGTTTGAATAAGTTTTAAGTTGTGCACCACTGCCTGAAATCCCTTGCCAACTATGCTGTCATTATAGTGAAAATGAACCAGGTAGAAGAACGTGAATGTTATTTCACCTCAACCGATGAGGAGGAAATGGTTAAATTGACCCAAACCGATAAGATCGAGACATTATATCCTCGGGATGAAAATAGGATAATAGTTGGGGAAGCCATTCAAGCAACCGAGGCAGTTATACTAGATGATGAACACCCTAAAAGGATAATCCATATAATCTCGTCCTTAGATCCAGACCTCAAGAAGCAGTTGGCGGATTTCCTTTGATCTATAAAAAGTTTATTTTCTTTGAGTCATGAAGATATGCTTGGATAAGATCCTACCATCATCTACCATGAACTTATCATAAGTAAAGAAGCAAAGACAATTAATTAGAAAGACGGGTTTTCTCAAATGAGAAGAATTTGGCGATACAAGACGAAGTGGCAAAATTGAAGAAAGCTAAGTTCATTAAAGACATGATATATCCGGACTGGCGAGAAAATATGGTCATAGTACCAAAAAATAGCCAATGGTGGATGTACATGGACTTCATAGATCTAAATAAAGCATGTCCAAAGGACTACTACCCTTTAACTTGAATAGATTAGTTGGTGGATGCAATGGCCGGACACGAGCTTTCGAACCTGATGGATGTGTATTCCAGCTATAACCAGATCAAAATGAAGTTATAAGACAAGGAGAAAAAGTCTATCATCACTATCTGAGGTACCTTTTGATATAATGTAATGCCTTTCGGACTAAAAAATGTAGGTGTTACTTACCATAGGTTAGTGAAAAAAGTATTCGAGAATCAGATCGAAAAAAGCATGGAAGTTTATGTGGATGATATGGTGACCAAAAGAATAAAAGCAGAAGACCACATAAAAGACCACGCCAGACATTTAATGAGCTAGAAAAGTATCAAATGAAGCGGAACCTAGTGAAATGCATGTTCGGATTCAACGCTGGAAAGTTTTTGGGTTTTATGGTGAATCGAAGGGGTATAGAGGCAAACCCTGACAATCTACAAGCGTTGATTAACATTCATCCGACCAAAAATGAGAAAGAAATGCAAAGTCCGACAGGCCGTGTAGCAACTCTAAATAGTTTCATGTCTGAAGCCACAAATAAATGCCTTCCCTTCTTCGAAGTTATCAAAAACTCTTTTGAATGGATGGAGGAATGCCAAATAAATTTTTTAGAACTAAAAGGATACCTAGGAAATTCCTTGTTATTATAAAGGACAATCCTAGGAGAAAATTTTGTACCTATACCTGGATATATCAGGATTAGCTATCAGCTCGACCTTAATCAGAAACGATAAGGGAACCCAAAATCCAGTATATGACAAGATCAAAAGCTTTTGCTGGAGCAGAAGTGAGATATTCTAGAATTGAGAACTTGTCCTTATCTTTGGTAGTTTTTCCAAGAGTGATGAAATAATATTTCCAATCTCACTCCATAGTGGTCTACACCGATCTCCCGCTTCGGCAAATCATCCATAACTTAAAGAATATGGAAGTTTAATTGCATGGTACATAGAGCTAGGGGAGTATAAAATGTCCTACTAACCAAGAAAAGAAATAGGGGGCAAGTTGTAGAAAATTTCATTACAGAGTTCACTTATGAAGAAGATCAAGCTACAAAAACTACATTAGTAATTCCTATCTAGTAGATTCAGAGCCCAGCCGAGATGATAAAGGAAATATAAGATGATTAAAATAAAAACCTCAAAGAATCTTACCCTGAGGCCAGTCCAATAGATATGATCAGATCCATTCCTAAACTATTCATAGATGGTTCTCTAACTCAAGGTGATTTCAGTGATAACTTTTTGATGAGTAAAGTGTTTGTAGATGGATCATCACGTGCCAATGAGAGTTGAGTTGGTTTAATAGTCAACACTCCTAATGGAGGTTATGTATAATATGCCCTATGATTCAAATTTGGAGCATCTAACAACGAGGTAGAATATAAAGCCATAATCGCTGGACTGGAGCTAGCTATATGAGTGGACATATTAAGGCTCACATTGACTTGTAGTTTGTGGTGAATTAATTACCGAGAGAATAAAAAGCAAGGGAGGGTAATATACTTAACTACATGGAAAAAGTAAAACTTTTGATCCCCAAGCTCAAATCACTTCGAATGATAAGGATACCGAGAGCTCAAAATACTAAGGGATATGTTTTAGCTCTGCTGGCTTCATCCACAAAGAGCTCAAAAGAACTATTCCTATAAAAATATTGTCATATAGGAGAATTGATTTTGAAAAAGCAAACCTCCTTGAACTTAACATGGGCCCGTCATGGATAGATCCAATTATTAAATACTTGGAGGAAGAAATACTACCTATCGACCAGAAGGAATTGAAAAGACTACGTTATAAAGTGTCCAAGTATCCAATGGATAAGGGACCTGTAAAAAAGAGGCTTCACAGTCTTACTGATGAGATGCATACATCCCATAGAGGTAGAAAATCTAATTAGAGAGACTCATGAAGGGTCGTTCAGAGCACATGCGACAAGACAAATGTTGGTCAAAATAATATACATTTATGGATATTACTCGCCAACAATACAGAAAGTTTGGAAAGATTACACGCAGAAGTGCAATAAGTGCCAGAAGTTTGGTGTGGTGCATAAGAGACCTCACACTGAGCTAGTACTGACCACATCACCTTGGCTTTTTCCATCTGTGTTCTGGATCTAATTGTCCTCCTTTCAAAGACCTAATAAGGATTCAGGTACTTGGTTATAGAAGTAGACTACTTCACCAAATGGGTTTGGCCGAGACCCTTATTGAGATGACCTATGGAAAAGTGTTTTAGTACATATGGAAGAATTTGATAACTAGATATGGAATCCTACACATTTTCATAGCTCATCATGAGACTCAGTTTATAAACGAAGAATTCCAGGAGTATTGCCAGAAAGCCAACATAAGGAAGTTATATTCATCACCAACTCATATCTAGTGTAATGGATAGACAAAAGTCACAAATCAAACTCTACTAGACCGGATGAAGAGCAGACTAGAAGCAACTACACAAAATTGGATAAATAAGTTGCAAAGTGTGTTATGAACTTACATAACAACACCATAAATAGCCATATGAGAAAATCCTTACATGCTATCTTTGGGGAGTGAATCCATGGTGCCAGTGGAGATATGATTACCAAGACATAGAAAACTAAACTTAAACTCCCTAAAAAGTGATTTTACAAGAAGATTGGACTTAAATATTACAAATTAAGTTAGGGAAACAATAACACTAAGGGTGACAACATATCAATAGTACATTACTAAATTGTATAACAAAAGATTAAAGCTGAGCACGGTCAAAGAAGAAGACTACGTCTTAAAGAATGTTACATAAAAACATAACAAGTAGAAAGCTAATTGGCATGGTCCATATCATGTGGCCGAAGTAGTATGACCTAGAACCTATCCTATTAAAATATCTGGGGGGGGGGGGGGCATTCCAAAACCCATGGAATTTAGAGCACCTAAAAAATTATCATTATTGTATACTAATAGAACTCATCAAAGTTGTACAAACAAGACTCATTTTATGAAAGTATTCTTCTTTTCTTACGTCTTGATCCAATTGTTATTTATTTATATAGATCAGGTCAGCTTCAGCCAACCCAATTTATATAGTGCACGTCTTTGACTGCACAAAAATATTTTTTGGAGAGGATGTATGGACAAGATCTAATCATATACCTTCCTTATATTTGGAAACACACATATTTGACTGAGCCAAATAAGTAGAACAGTTCATCTTCATCCAACTCAATTGACCAGGCAAGTAGATCAGGTCGTCTTTAGCCAACCCAATTGATATCATGCACGTCTTTTACTGCACAAAGGCATTTTTTTTGAAGAGGATGTATCGACATGATCCGATCACATACCATCCTTACATTTGGAGACACACGTCCGTGACTGGTCCAAATAAGTAAATCAGATTAGCTTCAGCTAACCCAATTGACCTGGAAAGTAGATCAGGTCGACTTTAGCCAACCCAATTGATATAATGCACGTATTTACCTTCATAAAAACATTTTTTATAGAGGATGTATAAAAAATATCTGATCACATACCTTCCTTATATTTGTAAAGGCACGTCTTCAATTCTTCCGAATAAATAGATTAGGTTGGCTTCAGCCAGCCTAACTGATCAGGCAAGTAGATCAAATCAGCTTTAGCCAACCAATTGATTTAATGCATATTTTTTATTGAAAAAAAACTTTTTTTTGGAAAGGATGTATACACAAGATTCGATCACCTAATATCCTTATATTTTTGAAAATTCACGTGTTTGACAGTGCCAAATAAGTAAATCCAATCGGCTTCAACCAACCTAATTGATCCGATAAGTAGATCAGGTTGGTTGTATCCAACTCAAGTGATAGAATAAGTGTCATTGACTAAACTTCATTATCATAAGAACTAGTAAATCTATATGCAAATATATACCAGAGCAAAGTAGATAATAGGCAGAAAATAGATACAAATGACATCCATAAAGAGTACAATAAGCAAAGATAAATGCTATAAACTTCATACAAGCCATTACATTGAGAAATTAAACAAGTACTATCATAAAAGTTCAAAAAATAAATCTATTAAAATTACAAATGATAAAAGTAAAGAACATATTAAATAAGGCTAAGAAGTAGCTCCAACATCATTTGTAGTTGTTTGATCAACAATTTCATTAAGAGCAGTCCTTGACTCACGGACTGTAGTTTCAATTTCAACTATATGGAACACTTTTATATCATCCTCTGATGCAGACTCATCATCTCGTCTGGAATCTCATTCTTCCTCTTCCATGGACCTGTCCTTGTCATCATCACCCTCCTAAGACACGACAGTTGTAGCATTCTTAGAGTGTACTTGGACACCTTTGTCTTCAATTTATCATATCCCTTGAGGAAGGAAATGGTGGTGTTAGTGGTATATTCCTCTCAGGCCTTAAACTCTTTCACTGCCTTCTCCTCTGCCATAGATGAAGCTACCACAACCTGAGAAAGCTTTACTCTCAAAGTCTCTAGATCACCTTGGGCAATTTTGAGACATTCCTAGGTGAATTTGAGATCACTCTCTTACTTTATGAGCTCTTTAACTTGGCGACAAGGAGCTCATTGCACTCCTGCAGTTTATTTTGGGATTTAGTCAGATTGGCCTTAAGATTTTTGATCTTGTTCTTGATCTCCTCTTTGGAAGTCTTGAGGTAGCTAATAACATTCTCTGAAGAATTTTCTTTCTCCTTCAAGATAGTAGCATCCAGGTTATTTTTCAATAATAGAAGAGTGAGCTTAATCAAAGAAAATGAGATCATATTAATAAGAGTATAACAAAAAATATTATTTCTTTCCTACATTGATGTGTAAGCCTTGTTGGAGTTAAGGTTCCATAAGGCATCCACATCCAAGATCTGTATAAAGTGAAAATCAGGATAGTATCTTACATTACATAAGACAATAGTACTGTTGGCCACATTGAGTAAGACGGAGTGAGGATCTTCCATCAACTCGTCTTTATCAACTGGGGGATCCATCTTGAAGGCCTTGATGGTGCCAAGGTAGACGAGGAGCCTACTTGCTTGACTAACTGTTGAGTTATTATCCTAGACCCTTTAGGATCCTTAAGTAAAGGATCCTCCAGAGGCCTCTTCTTGGATACCTGTTGGACCTCAACAACTTTCCCCTTACCTTTATCGATGATTTCCTTTCTAGTTTCATCAACAGCTAACCGTGTAGCCTTAGCATTGGTCATATGGAGGGGGTGTCATTGTGGTGATGTTTAGTGCCCGCTTTTATCGTTGATTTTTAGAAACTACTTTCAGAACAAGGTCTTATAGTTGCTTGGCCTTAATTTATTTCATGCGTTCGTGGGAGATATATGGTGGGGCCATCAAAGGTGAATTGGGGTGAGGGATAGAGTCTGAAAAAAAGACAAGAGCAACAAAGAAGTTAGCAGATTTATCTAAAATATGAGGTAAAGACTAAAGACAAAGGTCAACTATTATTAGGACAATCTAACACTTATTAAAAAATCTAACCTTCTGTGACCTCCTTCTCGTCATCATTGTCCCCACAACCTTGGCTGACCTCTGCCTCAGTAACTTCCTCCTCTTAATAACTTTCTTCTTCAGGAGGCTCTTAGGTGTTGAGGTCAATAATGTTGGTGGCTAGGTAGTTTTTCATCTTCCCAAACCTCTTAAGGGTATATATATCCTCAAAATACACGGGTTTGGAGACGTTTTTTATAATCTTCACTAGCCTTTTATCTAAGGAGGGGGCTTTCTTGGTAATCTGACCAAAATGAGTCTAATATCTAGGCATGCTCATTCCTCTTTCTAAGTCATTAGGAAAGAACTACTAAGAACCAGATATGAAGTCATACTTAGTCTTTTAGTTATGATTGCTAGTCTGGGAGACTTGGACCAGCTTACTGTTTGACTGACTAGGGGAGAAGTAATAGTACCCTAAAGTCCTATGATTATCCTTAAGACCATATAAAAATAAAAATATTTTGTTCTATCTCAAAACCCCCATAATTATTCCAAAAGATCATAGCTCCTACTATAGTTCTATAAGCGTTAGGGGGAGCTGGGTGAGGGACAGGCCGAAGACTTTTAGAATAGATCTTATTGAATGATGGAGTGGCAGATGAACTCCTACCTAGAGATCCCAAATAGGGAAAATTCTCCTAACGTAGGCTATCTCTTAAATGTCAGGAATACTTATAGAGAATTCATTGGGAATGGAGTTTTAGGGGGGATTGAAGGTAATCCTGAGATTAGGGATAATTCCCCCATTAGCAACATTATTTGGGATTAAGAAACCGAGGCAGCCCAGCGTGGCAGCTCAAGTGTGTCAACTCAGTGAGGCAGCTTAGTGTGGTAACTCATACTTTAGCTTATTGGGTTAGTCATATTGTATCTTTGTTTATATTGACTATAAGCTATAACGGTTGTAATTATGTAACGAGAATAATAATGAGTTTTAGTGTGAGGTCAAACGATACTCGCGAGAGACCAGGCTTGGCAAGGCCTGGGAGAGATTTCATGCTCTATCGAAGGACCTCACCGTTGAAACTTTAGATGGACTTGGTTTGGAGGATTGAGAAGTGAGACACCATTTGGGCTTGTTCGACCATCTTAGATACACCTGGTAAAACACCGAAGGACCCTTACAGTGGAACCTCGGGCGGAACAACTTGGAGTTCCATCGAGCGTTGAGTTATGAGCCAAACAACATCACTTTATCTGATGCCACTAACTAGCTAGGTAATGTCACACCTGCACTTGAGTAAACCACGGTGGTATTTGGGGCTGTTAGACAGTTGGTGAGCTACCTATGTGACAACAGCCCCTGACACACAGTGGGTAGGCAAAAGGCATGTCTTGGCATTTAATGTTTATGACGTGGAGACAACTAGTGAATCAAGTATTTAATGTTTGTACATAGACTATGATGGATGTCTTTCACAGGCATTAATGGCGGAGTTGCCTCGGGGATGGTGTGGGAGGCTATTTAAGGACCCCAATTACCTCTAAGGAGATGATGATCTTTTTTGAGAGTTCAGAAGTGATTACTAGAGAGTTATTACAAACTAGAGAGTTTACTCACCCACCATTATCATTTATTACGAAGATTTTAATACTTGATAGAGGTTCTTGAGGGTGGATGGTGTCTTTTGGCTTCCTGCTAATGTGTATCTAGGGTGATTACTTCCCCCTCCCTCTAGCTAAGTTACTTCTAAGTTCATTACTACCTTCTAAGTTATACATGAGAGATCTGTGAGCTTAAACCGAATTTATCTTCATTGAGTAATGTTTGAATGTCCTATTGTTAATTAATAGTATTGATGCTTAACTTGTCATTCCTATACTCAAAAAGGGGTTACGCCTCCATCTTATCTAAACTACCCTCTTACATTTGACGACTCTGCTAGGAGGCATTCTTCTAAGAAAGGAGTATGGCGCAAGATAACATTAATCGAAGACTCAACTTTGATGACATTTAACACAGTGAAGAATAGGTGGTGATAGAACTGGAGGCTCTAAGGGATGGGGCCCCTCAAATGGAGGTACCTCCAGTTTAGGCGACGACAGACGTTCCTGGAGTGACACAAGCTTCCATGAGTGCTGTGTTGGGACCAGCTCAAGTGGCACTCCTCATGAATAAGTTTTATGAGTTCTTGCAAACTTCGGTAGCTTTAACGCTGTTAGGAGGATTTGAAGCCAACTCCTGCATAACACCAAGGTCAGCCCCAACGGCCCCACCATGTGCGGGTGTAATGGGAACAGTCCCAGCAAGTATACCCTCTGTTATGAATCCATCAGCGGGAAGCTTAGGAGTATCAATGGATCTAGATATGATGATTGCTCAAGCTGCAACGGGCACTCAGCCCGTGGTCCCGTTGGTTGTTGCCCCCGTAGCATCACCCATGGAGGAAATGAGGAAGAAGATGCAGAAAGAGATGATGAAGTTCATGCAAGCTTCCTTGTAATCTATTGGTGAGGTAGCTTCGGTTTATGATGAATTTCTAACACCTTATCCCCAGGAATACAACGATAAGCCCTACCCAAAGAATACATTCCTCCTATTTTTGAAAAATACAGAGGGAAAGGTGGAACCCCGAAGGAGCACATTAAGCGCTTCGTTGAACACTTGAGGGCGCATTGTAATAATAAGGAGATCAGGTTGAGGGAGTTTTCTAAATACTTAACCGATAAATCATATACCTGGTATTCTTATTTAGCTCCCAAGAGCGTTTCTATGTGGGAGGAAATACATGTCTTGTTCGTCCATAAGTTATTTCTGGCTGAAGATGAGTTTACCGTGACCCAACTAGGAAGGGAGAAGCAACGACCCGGGGAAAAAGTGGTGGCATACGTCTGAAAGTTCAGGGAAAGATCCCTCGATGTGAGGGAGGAGGCTAAAGAATCCAAGTTATTGCAGATCTGTGCGGAGGGGATGCTTCTTGAGTACATATATCATCTCATTAATGAAACGCGCGAGGGGACTTTTTCCGCGTTCTTAAAAGAGAGAAAGAAATATCTCCTTGGTGGTGCGAACAAATCCAGTAGTGGGACCCATGATGTTTAGGCAGCCGATACAACCTGTGGGGGGTAGGTCTCAGCCCCCACGGGTAAGGTATATCGAGGGAGCAGATGGGGGAAAGGCGACGAAGAAGGATAATAAGAAGAAGTTTGGAAGAGACAGGGAGGACCCACCACCATTGCCTTATACAGTGGAGGAAGCTGCCAGCTGTTACAATGCAATGGTTCAAGGCGGAACGATCTATTAACCAAAGGGCATTTCCAAGGGGGAACCCGATGCGGAGACAAGGTCGAATCCCAAATATTGCGAGGTCCATCGGAAGATCCATCATCTCACAGAGAGTTATTTCACACTGAGGAAAATCATTGACAAGTACGTAAAGGAAGGGATATTGCAAATCCCTCTGCAAAACGTTAACAACAACCCACTTCCAGCACATGGGACCAATCTGGTGGTGGCCTATGATGAAGAGGCAGAGAGAGAAGAAAGAGAGCCAACGTCGAAGCAGGAGGAGTTCGAACAAGCTCTGGAAGATTGTACGGAAGGAATGGCTAATGTAGTACTGGCCTATAATGAGGCAAGCGCCGAAAAGGTGTAGGACGTATACAGCATTGAATGCGAGGAAGTAGACCCAGTCCTAGAGTACTGTGCATTTTCAAAAGCCCTAAAATTCACCTGGTTTTTCGACCAAGTGGGGATACCGAAAGAGAGTAGGTTGGAAATAACCTAGGAAATACTTGACATTACGAGAAAGAATGCAGTCCTTTCGCTGAGATGGAAGGTTTATGTCAGAAGTAACCTTCAGTGATGCAAATAAGGCTGTAAGATTCCCTTATAATAAGCCATTGTATATAACCTCCAGCATTAACGGAATTAGTTTCCCAAGGACTCTTATGGATGGGGGAGCTTCCATCAATATTTTTCCAATCAACTCCTTCCATGAAACCAATATTCCAGAAGAAAGGTCAGTCCCCATGACTTTGGTGATTTCGGGGTATGATAACCAATCTTCCAAGTCCATTGGGTATGTTAATGTTGGGATTGTAATGGGAAATTTGAGTTCCCATATCAAGTTCCACATAATAGAGAGTGCAACTTCCTATCATCTACTAATAGGAAGGGTGTGGATGCACAATCAACGGCTAGTTCCTTCCACGTACCACCAATGCGCTAAGGCAAACATCAAGGGAATAGAGGTTACCATTAGGGCTATGAAGAGGCCCTTCGCTGTCGAGGAAGATCAATTGGTGGATGCGACATTTTATACAAAGTTGGAGGAGGATGTCATGTCCTAACGAGAAGAATGGAGGGATCCTGGATTCCATCTATGAGAGAAAGGATGGGGCCCTTGAACAAGCAGAATAAGGAGGTTACAAGCAGCATAAGAGTAATGGCCGAAGAAGCTCACCAGGCGGTCCCTCGGCCCCAAAACATTTCGAAGCAGCTCAAAGACAGAATGAGGCCCAGAGTGGATCCGATGGAGCATGAGGTCCAAAGATAAAGAGTGCTGAGTTGATTTTCAGGAGGAAGAGTTGCTGAGGCTTCTAGAGAGAAGAAGAGGAAGACAGCTATAACTACCAGCAGACAATGTAAGATGGTCATTATCGAAGAAGGAAAGGTGGTATATTGATTATAATTGTGTGAATAGGCAGCTGAAGAAGATGACAACGAGGCTGACCCGATATATGAGTGCTTTTTAGTGGATCAGCGGGGACAATGTATGGTGATAGACAACTCCAACGTACATGAATTTGTAGAAGAAGTCACCGAATAACTAGAATACATGGCGGATCAACCGAAATTACAGGCGCAAGAACAGGAGCAGCTGAACCTGGTGAAAGAAGAGGAGGACCCAAGGCCTATTTTTATCATGAAAGATCTCGGTAAGGAGAAAAGAGAGGCTTTGGTTATGTTGATTCAAGAGTTCATTGAAATTTTTGCATGGAAATACACAGAGATGGAAGGGCTGGATGAGGGAGTCAGCTATCACAAATTAAACGTAATGCCTTCATCCATTCCGGTGAAACAAGCAATAAGAACGTACAAGCCTGAGCTAGACTTAAAGATAAAGGAAGAGGTCCAGCTCTTACTGGTGACAGGGTTCATCAAATTGATACAGCACCCTCTTTGGCAGTCTAGCATTGTCCTGGTGGGAAAGAAAGACAAAAACCAAATAGATATCTTGATAGATGTATCGGCTGGTCATGAGATGTATAGCTTCATGGATGGGTATGTAGGGTACAACCAGATCAAGATGGACCCACAGATGCAGAGAAAATGGCGTTCGGGACCCCATTGGGAAATTTTATGTACCGAGTAATGTCGTTTGGACTCAATAACGCTGGGGTTAATTAATAGAGAATAATGATGGCCATTTTCCATGAGTTCTTCCACAAATTTGTGAAATTCTATGTGGATGATTTGGTCATCAAATCAAGGAAGGAGGAGTCACATCTGGGCGATTTGAGGAAGGTGTTTTCCCGATGCAGGAAGTATAAATTGAGGATGAATCCATTGAAGTGCATCTTTGGGTTAACAAGTGGGAAATTTCTAGTCTTCGTGGTTGATCGGCAAAGGGGTACAGATGGACTAGGACAAGCAACGAGCGATCTTAGAGATGCTAAGTCCCAAAAGGGTGAAGGAGTTGAAAAGTTTCCTCATTAAAGTCTCCTATCTTTGGAGATTTGTGACGGGGTTAGCCGAGATGACACGCCCGTTGATGCAGCTGTTACGAAGGAACATGAAATTCAAGTGGGAGGAGGTTCACCAGGATTCACTCGCTAGGTTGAAGAAGCTAATCATTTCACCACAAATCATGGTTCCCCCACAGGCAGGAATATCATTCCAGCTATACCTCACATCCACCACGAGGTCCGTGGGAGCTTTGTTGTCATAGGATATTGATGGGGAAGAACGACCTGTCTACTACCCCAGCAGAATCATACATGGGCCAGAAGTCAGATATAGTAGCTTGTAAATGCATTATTTAGCCTTAGTATTTGTAGCACAAAAACTTAGACATCATATGCTATCTTTTACAATTCATATTGTAACTAGATGTGATCCTATTAATTATTTGCTACAAGAACTGTGATTGGTAGAGAAGCTAGGTGGTTTCTCATCCTCTCCGAGTATGACTTGAAGTGTGTGGTTCCTCACGCAATCAAAAGCTAAGCGTACGCTAATTTATTGGCAATTTTCCCCTCGGAAATGTTTGAACCACCCAAAGAAAGTATTTTAGGAGAGGATTTGTAGGCCAATCCCCTATATGCAGCGAATGAGGAATAGGGAATGCGGTTCGATGGATCTTTGGTGAAAAAGAAGGGAGGAGTAGGGGTTATTCTTTCAAAAGGAATGGAGGAGATTTGCCTTTCCAACAAATTAGATTTCCCTTGTTCTAACAATGAGGCGGAATATGAAGCATTGGTACTGGGGTTTTTAGAGGCTCTTCGAAGAGGAATCCGTACACTCTGCATCAAAGGTGATTCGAACTTGGTAATTCAGCAGGTGAACGGAGAATATGTGTTAAAGAACACGGGTTTGGAACCATACAGCACAATCATTCAAAGGCTCCTCTACCAGTTCCATCGAACAAAGATCAAGAGACATCCCAGAACAATGAACCACCATCCAGATGCCTATGCCACCAATACCCAGAAAATGGTTATGAGGAACGATGCAACTATCGTTGTAATCCAACGAAGAATGTCTCCTTCGGTAGTACAGTCAATTTTACCGATGGAGGAGGACACAGACTGGAGGGGAGAGATTAGGAAGCAGCTGGAGTCTTGCAAAGGAATGATGGTACTAGAAGAATTAGCTCAATACTTCACAAATGAGGGAAACCTTTACTTTAAGAATGCAGGAGGATGATTGTCGAGGGGTATTGGCCCAGAAGAGGGAGAGCGGAGATTGAAGAGAACACATGAAGATCACTACGAGACAACTGAGATACCCCTCTATCGAAGAATGAAAAGAGAGGGGTATTTTTATCCCATAATGAAACAGTACGTGGCAGAGCTACAACGGAAGTGTGACAAATTCCAGTTATTCTTCAAAGCAGTTTAATGTCATTTTGTGGAAGCTCAACCTGATTGGAGACAGTCGTATATTGACTTTATCAGAGATGGAGTTCCCCCAACATAAAAAATTAATGCGATGGGACTCAAGAGGAAGGCCTCGAGATTCTACATTTAAGACGGGAAACTTTATCGAAGGGGATACTTCAACATGCCGTTGTGTTGCATCACTAAGAAAGAAGCAGCCGAGGTCCTCAAATAAGCGCACGATCCAGCTCACATAGGAGGGGCCAAGTTATATGACCAATTGATGATGTTGGGGTATTATTGGCCAACAATGGAGAAAGACTTTACTGAGTTCATTCAAAAATGCAAAGCTTATCAACTTCATAGAAATATAATTCGTGCCCCATTGGTGGACCTACACTCCCTGTAAATGCCTTATCATTTTCACACTTGGCTATTTGACATGGTAGGGGAAATACATCCTTCTTCGAGGGGGAAAATATGGATACTAGTAGCAATAGAGTGCTTCATAAAATGGGCTGAAGAGATACCACTGAGAAGGGAAATAACGGGGGTGGTGAGCAACTTCATCAGAGAATACATCATTTGCCTTTTTGGGATCCCAAAGGTTATCCTTTCATATAATGGAACCGATTTTGTCAATTCATAAGTAATGATGCTCACAGACATATACTCCATTGTCCATCATACTTCGACGGTGGCATATCTAAAGGGAAACGAGCAGGCCGAAGAAACTAACAAAACTTTGGTTAATATTTTAGCTAAAACGATGGAGGATTTCCCAAGAGCATGGGATAATATGATACCAGCTGTATTGTGGGACTATCGAACAACTAAGAGAAAACCCACAGGGTATACTTCATTCTCCCTTATTTATGGGGCTGAGGGGATTCTCCCAGTTGAGTTAGAAGTTCCCGCAGCTCGATATGCTTTGCGAAGTAGCATGCTCCCTCAGAATAGACATGTGCAGCTAGAAGCGTTGGATGAACACAAAGATAATGTGATGCAACACTTTCAAATGTACACGAAACATCTCTCTAGGGCATATGATAACTTAGTGAGACCAAGGAAGTTCATGGAGGGAGACCTCGTATTGAAAGTAGCGATGAAACACATCAGGGGGCTTCCTCTACCCAAGTTTGCAGCAAATTGGGAAGGACCTTTCATTGTAAAAGAAGCTCGTGACTCAGGTTATTGATTAATTTCAAGGATGGAAGAAGATAAACCATTAAATATTAACAATAAATGGTTGAAATTCTATCATGTGTAAGTAATTAGGTTTGAACCACTGATGTATCTAGCTGTTGTTATGAATACACAATTTTTTTATGATGAGTATGCAAGTTCTTTTTATTATAGCGCAAGTGGAAATGAAAGAATTATAGAACTTCATGATGTACGAAAGTAGTTGTAACACAAATAAATGACATGGAAAACATATATCTTTCTTCATTCATAAACTTTGGGTCATTACAAAATTAGGAGCTATCGCCCAAGAATTACATAAGAAGAAGAAAAAAAGAAAAATATATACAAAAGTTCAT
This sequence comes from Sambucus nigra, assembly GCA_949130495.1. Classification (NCBI taxonomy): domain Eukaryota; kingdom Viridiplantae; phylum Streptophyta; class Magnoliopsida; order Dipsacales; family Adoxaceae; genus Sambucus; species Sambucus nigra. Next base: position 285,779,294 of record OX422208.1, read on the forward strand.
TAGCCTAAGAGGAACCACAGATCTGGGGAAGAGAAAAAATCTCCAGGAAGGCCCGAAGAATCTGCTAAGGAAGACTTTTGGGGCATTCATAGAAACCTCCAGCCTCGTTTGCTCTTGTGTACGCTCGATAAGGAGTTTCACTCGCTTCATCTTCACCAAGCGTAGAGCTTATTCGAGGTCCCCCACCTCTTTGTCAAAGGCTTCAAGAAGAGGTTCTAACCCATCGAACTTGACTTCCTCAGCCGTTGATCCTCCTGATGTTTTCAGAGAAGTTCCCTTTGGCTATCCAGTTATTGGATTTTCAAAGTTTTCAAATGCGTAATAAGCTAATCATGACGAAAGCCATCACGACCCAACTCCTTTAGGTGACCCAGGAATTAGTTGAGGAGGTCTATAGTAACGGTTGAGGTCGAAGTACCGATAATCTCAGCCATAACGGTAGCCATGCCCTGAAGCCTATAACTCATCACAGAGATGTTGGAACGCAGGCAATCCACGGTAAACATTTTAGGATGGTGGTTTGCAAGCAGCTCAACTACCAAGCATTGGTTGACAAGCATCTGAGGAGAACGCTGGAGCACCATTAGGCAGAAGGCATGAGGATCCAAATCGGGTTGAGGGAGCTCATAGCCAAATTCGCTCTCAACAGCAACATCGGTCGTGGAACCTTAATCATTGTAGCTGGAGTCTTATGAAACAACGGGTTCCGGATGGGGTGAGGAGGCAGGCGAAAGAACTGGTGGAGAATCCTCCTGAGCAACCTGAGAAAAGTTAGAGGAAACAATGAGTTTATGGAAAATATTAACAAGTGTTTTCGTTATTAAGTCATCGATATAGGTGATGTTTATGAAAAATCTTAACAAGTGCTTTCGTTTTTAAGTCACAAATATAGGCAGAGTTTATGGAAAATCTTAATAAGTGTTTTCGTTGTGAAGCCATCAATATAGGTGGATTTTATGAAAAATCTTACCAAGTGTTTTCGTTGTTAAGTCACCGATATAGGTGGAGTTTATGAAAAATCTTAACAAGTGTTTTTGTTGTTAAGTCACCAATATAGGTAGAGTTTATGAAAAATCTTAACAAGTTATTTCATTGTTAAGTCACCAATATAGGTGGAGTTTATGTAAAATCTTAACTAGTGTTTTCGTTGTTAAGTCACCGATATAGGTGGATTTTATGATAAATCTTAACAAGTGTTTTTGTTGTTAAGTCATCGATATAGGTGGAGTTTATGAAAAAACCTTAACAAGTGTTTTCGTTTTTAAGTCACTGATATAGGTGGAGTTCATGAAAAAAACCGTAACAAGTGTTTTCATTGTTAAGTCACCGATATTGGTGGAGTTTATGAAAAAACTTTAACAAGTGTTTTCGTTGTTAAGTCACCAACATAGGTGAAGTGGGAGAGACTGAGAAATGCAGAGAAATTAACGAAGTACCTCAGCAGTATCATCGGCGAGAATAGGAGCCACCGTGGAGTCCTCAACGATGCCCCTAACACAAGAAGCCTCAATAGTCGACAAAGCCCCCTCGCCAATAAACGGTACCAAGGCCAACGAAGGAGTTTCACTGGAAGAACACGAGGAACCTCCAAGCGATGCCCCAGCATGGGCAGACACTGAAGAATCTCCACACGGGACAACAACATCAACCTTGGCCTCAAAAAGAAAAAAAGACACTAAGAGCGAAGGGTGGGGTAAGGCTTGGCGAAAACTCCAAATAAAAAACCAAGTGTTAGACACAAAGAGCGAGTACAGAAAAAAGGGCAGCAATACAACTAAGCATAACTCACCCCCGTTATGGCACCAAATAGGGGAATTGCAGTCAGGGGTCTCGTCAGTGCAATGGGAAGGAGAATGTTATCTATCAGAGACGCCACTTACACCTAACACATCCCAACATATTACAATGATAAACAAAGCAATAGGATAAGGAAAAGACGTGAGAATTGATAAGAAATTTACTTTAGGGTTACTCTCCTCGACCATAGTTATCAAATAAATAAACAAATGGATCTTGCCTTAAGAAAAGAGGAACAAGAATCAAACATGCACACATAACTGAGATCCATAGGGAGAACGAGAATTTATAACCACTAGTGAAGGTGGAGAGGAGGTAGCAACAGAGGGAGCTGAGGATGGAGGTATCTCGACTGTCCATTTCTTCTGGGACTTAGTGCCCAGAGTTTTCTTCCTTGCTCCCATTGCATCATCACCTTGAGGTACCCTAGACCTTTTTCTCCTCTTTGCCGCTGGCTCAGTAGGATCAACTACGATCGTGAGAAAGGCAGCCAAAGGAGGAACGACAATATCACACCATTGAAACTCAGCATTTATTCTTTCGACCTCAGCTTGAACCTGCCTCCTCAGCTCTTCACTTACCTCTACATATATAGAAGGGGGAATGGAGGCAATATGGAATGCCTCCAAGGGAGTTTGTGCTTGAGATTTGGACTTGGATTTTAAGGAAACCCCACTTTTGGACTTCTTGGTCTTTTTAGCAGGTGGGTGAGAAGGCCCTTCCCCTGTTGTAGCTTCTACCGAAGGGGAAGGTGGTTTGGGGGTTGTAGTGGCCTTGGTCTTGGGCATGGTAATGGGGATCATAGGGCGGTCTGGAGGAAGTTCAGTAGGAGCTACTTTGAGAGTCTGGCTTAGAGGGAACTCAATCCCAAGAATGGAATTACCCATTAACCCCAACTCCAAGGTAAAAAATGAAAGAACTGGAGGATACACGAGATCCCCCGATGAACTCAAAAATTTGGACTAGTTGTCTTGGCCAGTACTTTATTGCAAATAGAGGGGTCACGTCCCCTTGCCTGGTGATGCTAGGAATGGTGACTCGCCCAACAATGTTAAAACTCACTCCCCATGCAGTAGTTGAGGATAACAGGGAACATGCCTCGCTAAAAGAGACCTTGGGGTTAGATGATTGAAAAACTGGGCGAGGAGCCCCTTAATCGAAGCCAACCTGACGGCTGCATCGGTTGGGATTGTAGTGGTCAGTGGTGTATCCTGAGTTGGTGTAAAAGGGAAGGTATCCGAGAGAAAATAGAAGGACCACAACTAGTGAAGGGTCTTCAATAATGAGGTCCAGATTAGTTGCCTGGACCACTCTTGCTTCATGGTTGAAAAAACCACAAGTGTAGAGAAAGATATCCTCTTCATAGGGCCTCATCACAAAATTCAAAAAATCATCGATAACGAAGGTCAACTCCTTTCGGCGTTGTCTCTTGTGATAAACAAAGGAGCATGGGGGCAAAATTGTTTCCCCCAAAGGAGGGCGGTTGGTCTTGGCTGCTACGACGGGAAAATGCACATAGAGGAAGCCTGTTAGGAGGACACAGTTAGCAAAGTTGACGAGGTTATAATAACCCAGAGATCGTTCCATGTCGAAAAGGGTTCTATTAAGCCATGTGTATAGGGTTCCCAAGGCAATTGCAGCCAGAGGAAGCTTGACACAACGGGCCAAACGGAGGGATATATTGATGAGGTCCATTCTAGGTTGGTCGTTGGGTTTCCCCATTAAAAGAAAATGATAAAGAACGACAAGGATGTAGGCAGGAAGTTCCAGCGATGTGCCTTGATCGAAGGCAACCTAAGAGGAATTACCTTCAGAAGGATCCTTGAAGAAATAATTGATAAGAGGAGTAAAGGTAGCTTTGTTTGAAGTACCCATGCACCTTTGACATATACGGTCTAACTTTAAACGGTCAGCAGTCTCTTGGGCATCCAAGGCTTCATCAGAATAGGGCTCATGCCCTGTTGCCTCAAGATCTAGGAGCTCATACACGTCCTCTAACGTTATTGTAAACTCTCCCCACACAGTAATGAACTTATGAGTGGTAACATTCCAGCGAGATACCAGAACGGTAAGGGCAGCATTATTCTTGGACAGGCTGAACTCACCAAACCACTTAACCTGATGAAGTCAGATTTTGGTGAGAGTGTCAGCATGGGAACTCTGAATATGGGAGTTCCAGGAAGCAAAGTGAGCAGAAGAGCCCCCAGGACCTTCGAAGTCGATGTGGGACCATGGGAAGTCCCCTCGCTCAAGACGGAATCGAAGAGTCCCCTTTGGAGGTAGAAAGCCCCAGTCATCGGCACTTTCATCTTCATCACCAAGTGTCAAGCATATACTTGGCATTAAAAATTCAAGTCATATAAGATCCAGTAAATTCATCACCCTTGCCGAATATGGGGGACCGATGCTAGAAGCGCAACTGGTCCTGGCGGGCAGCAGTTAATGAGGTGGTAGCGGAAGTGGTGACAATAAGGCTAGTAGGTGGAGAACTGGTGGTAGGTGTGGTAGGAATACTTGACGAAGCCATTGTAGACAATAATTAAGTACAAAAAAAGAAGCTCGATAAATGAAGGGTTGGGAATGAAGATAGAGAAGAGCAACCACATGTGGTGGCATAAAATATGAGAGAAGAAAGAAGATAGGTAAGAGCTTGGTAAACAATGGATTTCACACAGAGTTCTCTCTCTAAAGAAGGAAGGAGCTTGAAGAAGATGAAGGAAAGAGAAGAGTTTGAAGAAAAGAGACATTTTAATCCTTTTAAGGAACTCTTCTGTTGAGTTTCCCACCACCACACGTGCAAGGCTGCCTATAATCATTTCAAATGTACTCGTGGCACTTCGGGAGGTGTTTTGACAGCTGAAAAGATAGCGCCACATCATTTATGAAGCAACGCCTAGGGAATAGAAAGGTTTTCCTTCTTCATCAAGTTTGAGTTTTGGCGGCAAAATTTTTATTAGGCATATCCAATGACTCCCAACAGAAAAGATGTCCCAACGGTTCAAAAAAGCTACGATGTCCCCTCGCCACAAGTCCAAACATTATTTAAATGGTGACTCAGCTACATCGGGGGTAATTTATGCTTTTTCAAACATAGCGACGTATTATAAGGGAGAATTTCACTTACCAATAATCAAAACGAGTATTTGAGAAGGTTAGTAGGCCTTTCGGGAGAATTTCTAATAATAAAGTTAGAACAGTTGAAGCTCAACGTCAGGAAAAAGTGGCGATGTCCCTTCGCTAAAGCACCAATAATCCGTAGCACTTCGGTTTAGGTACATCACGGAGAATTTTATTTTTTCCTATAGATTCTAACGCGGTGGATCTAACGAGGGAAAAGATGCCAGAATTTTTCCACATAGAAAAGGTTTATCGGATTGAGAAGTTTTCATGCAGACATTTCTTGTTCCAACAACAAATCTCTCCACGAAGGGGAAAATGTAGGGGTACTTGAAGGTAATCCTGAGATTAAGGATAATTCCCCCATTAGCAATAGTGTTTGGGATTAAGAAATCGAGGCAGCCCAGCGTGGCAGCTCAAGCGTGGTAACTCAACGAGGCAACTTAGCATGGCAACTCAAAATTTAGCTTGTTGTGTTAGTCATATTTTATCTTTGTTTATATTGACTATAATCTATAACGGTTGTAATGATGTAACAAAAATAATAATGAGTTTTAGTGTGAGGTCAAACGGTACTCGCGAGAGACCAGGCTTGGCAAGGTCTGGGAGAGCTTTCATGCTCTATCGAATGACCTTACCGTGGGAACCTTAGATGGAATTGGTTTGGAGGATTGAGAAGTGAGGCACCTTTGAGGCTTGTCCAATTAACTTAGATACACCTGGTAAAACACCGAAGGACCCTTATTGTGGAACCTCAGGCGGAGCAGGTTGGAGCTCCATCGGGTGTTGAGTTGTGAGCCAAACGACCCTCTACTTAATGTCACATCCACTTTATCTGATGTCACTAACTAGATAGATAATGTCAGACCTGCACTTGAGTAAACCACCAAGGTATCTGGGGCTATTAGATAGTTGGTGAGCCACCTCTGTGACAACATCCCCCTGACACACAGTGGTTAGGCAAAAGGCATGTCTTGGCATTTAATATTTATGACATGGAGATAACTAGTACATCAGGTATTTAATGTTTGTGCCATAAAGTATGAGGGATGTATTTCACATGCATTAATGGCGGAGTTGCCTCGGGGATGGTGTGGGAGGCTGTTTAAGGACCCCAACCACCTCTGAGGAGATGATGATCTTTTTTTAGAGTTCAGAAGTGATTCCTAGAGAGTTATTACAAACCAGAGAATGTACTCACCCACCATTGTCATTTATTATGAAGATTTTATTAGTTGATACAGATTCTTGAGGGTGGTTGGTGTGTTTTGGCTGCCTGCCAAGGTGTATCTAGGGTGCTTACTTCTCTGTCCCTCTAGCTAAGTTACTTCTATGTTCATTACTACCTTCTGAGTTATAGACGAGATATCTGTGTGCTTAAACCAAATTTATCTTCATCGAGTAATGTTTGAATGTCCTATGGTTAATCAATAGTATTGCTTCTTAAGTTGTCATTACTATACTCAAAAAGGGGTTACACCTCCATCTTATCTAAACTACCCTCTTACCGGAGTATAAGACCCATATATGGGACAAGTCTTTTGCTCGAACAACACTCCTATACTACTTAGCATCTAAGGTTTATGGGTCAAAGGAAAGGACAGGGGCATCATCCAATTTCATGTCCTCAGCTATGAGAGGAACAAATACTGGAGATGTGGCAGGGGATTTTATTGTTAGCAAGGATTTCTCTTCTGAAGTTAACATTATCGAAATGAGATATCACTTGTATCTATGTAATTTTACCACCTACCCTAATATTTACACTAACCAAACTCTTTGCGATATGGAATTCAGAAGTACTATACTCAACACTAGGAGGTTTGGGGTCTGAAGAGGCAGAGGAAGCTAATGTAGGGGTATAGTTAGGGTTTTCTGGATCATCGTTTGGTTGAAGAGTTTGTAGCGGAGAGGGAAACTTATCAGAGAATGCCCCATAGTATATTTAGTGAAGCTCATAGATTTGTCTCCAAATCCTATAAGACTCACTCATACAAGGCACCAAATATTGTTACAAAAGAATCCCTAACCAAATAACAAATACACCCTCACAAAACCCTCATGCCGGCAAAAATAAAACCCTAAAAATTCTTTAAAGGCCACTAACGATCTAAGAAAGCTACAATAAATGAAAAAAGAATCTCTACCAACAAGGAAGAGAGTTACTAAACTAAAAATGAGACAATGTTGGACGGAACTACCTGAAAAGACATGGATGGAAGGATGAAATTTTGGAAAGGATCAACGTGAGCTTGGGTTAGAATATGGTTGGTAGATATCTCTCTCTCTCTCTCTCTCTCTCTCTCTCTCTCTCTCTATCTATCTATCTATCTATCTATCTATCTATCTATCTATCTATCTATCTATCTATCTATATATCTAGGAGCCGAGGAAATTTGTTTTTTAAAATAAACCAAACACATATTTTTCCCCACTTTTATACCTACAAATGTCTACACACGTACAAAGTTTATTTTTAGAACTTAGGAGAATGATTGACATGTGGTAGGTTGGAGTATAAATGAAATAATTTCCCAAAGCAGTCAGTTCGGCCAGTCGAGCAGTTGAACCAGATAGAAAACCAACAAATATTGGTTAATACTAAGGACAGAGAAAAACTTCACTGACTGCTTAGCAGTTACAAGGAAAGTCTTGGGGGTTATATTATACCATGTTTATGTAAAGGGCTTATAGCTATTTTGAGGATCTCGTCCCTCATCGAATTGGTGATAGCACATGAGCTCGGCCACCTAGGTTCATCCACTTCACTTACTTAGCTGGATGAATAGTCAAGAAATAATCCATCTGGATTTAAATTTTGGTTACCCCGTGCTGACCTCTGCCGCTTGATGGGCAAGACTCTTAAATTACTCAAGGATTGCTCCATTAATCTGGGAGGTCCCTACTATGACCATAATGGATAAAACATTGTATTCACTCTACTAAGGTTACTATAAATAATGGAATTGCTCCAAAGGGAAATGGGCAGCAACCTAATCATTGATAGAGACATAGTTGATTCTACACTAAAGATTATGACCTACACACATAAACACTTAGGTAGATCCACACCCTAGATACTATTGTATTCATTTAGATAATTCCAAGCATAGAAAATCACCTAGCTGATGTAATCCATTCGTAAGACCAAACCACTTTTATTTTATTGTTAATCCTCTTATCCTCACCCCCTTCTCATACTCATACTTATATTACTATTTGTTATCTCAGATTTAGTATTCCATTAGCTAAGGCATAAATTACATTCCATTTTAGATGATAACACTAAACATAACACATAACTAACCAATCCAAGACCAATAACTAAATTGTATGACCTCATTTCAAAAATCAATAAACGAGAGAAAACCAAGCTGATAAATAACAACTGTTACATATCCACAATCACGACATAAAGATTCATCAATACCCATTAGGGTATACAAATATAAAGAAAAGTCAATGTTGAAATCTGTATGTCCCAATATAATAGAAAAAATATTAATAGTAAAAAGAATGAGAACCCCGTGGTGTCAACATAAGACTCATGCGCATAATCCATAAACATAAACATAACGATTTCTCGATGTCATCTCTATAATAACTAGTTTCCCCTAAGTCATATCCTAACTAAATAGCCCCTCTAACTACAAGTGTAATAATTTACTCTAAAATAACCATTAAAATGGCAGCCTTGCTGACCCTATCATTACAGATGGTCCTGCTGATTTTGGCCTTGTCTGCCCTTCCCTCATTTGTCATGGCTTATGGTCCATAATCCCCTTTTCCCTAATGGCCCTGATATTTTGTATTTTCTGCCCCTCTGAACCTCTTAGGGCCTTATCCCTATATAAAATACATATATAAGGTAGGTTTGGGAATAGCTAAGGGAAAATAAATTTAATATGATTACTCTGAAATCATCAAACAGGGGAAAATAGATAAAAAAAGTAGCTATCCATTTTGACAACAAATAGTTAGAGTTTGGATCTCTTTTATCTACTTACATATTGTATAACTCGTTGATCCTTAAGCTAAGACTTGGTAACCGTTAGATAAGTCCATTAGTTACTTTTTAAGGACCTTTGTATTTGTGACAAAGGCTACAGTGACCTTAGACTTTCTTGGATAAATCCTAGGACGTATCTCTCATTGCAAAAATATATAATATGATCTAATATACAAAGAAACACCTTTGACATTGGATGAAGATTCCTCAACTTAGGTCTCAACCACTTTATATACTTGTCTATCACATTAACATATTTCCCCACTAACCTATTTGAGATCATATGGGGAGAACCAGTTGGGTATGAGGTCTCAAAAAATTTCAATACTCACTAGTTTTGCATTATTTGTGGGAACGATAAGTTCCTTTCATTTTATAAAAATAATTTATTTTAAATACCCTTAACGTATGCAATATAAGACGAGGTCTTGAAATTTAAAAGAGGCTTGGTACTAAAACACCACCTCCTCCTTTCCTTTATTCACAAAAACTGCAACTGCATCCTTAACCATATACTTATAAACATACTCGATGGACTTGAGAGTTTGGGTATGCTCATCCCTTTTCTTCTTTAGAGTTAATATCTCATTCTTCTTCTTCTTCTTCTTCTTCTTCTTCTTCTTCTTCTTCTTCTTCTTCTTCTTCTTCTTCTTCTTCTTCTTCTTCTTCTTCTTTCTTAAGACTTCCATATCATTAGTCCTATTATGTGTAAGAGCCTCATATTTATCCTTCATGGTGTCCAAAGGCTTTTGATTATCATCCACCTTAAAGAGAGCATTATTGTTACTCATCATCCATTAATTGAGATCAACCATCAACATCAGAACCTACATCAAGAGAGAATACAAGATGTTAAAAAACAAAAATGGATAAATAAATCTTATGAAAGGAAAGGACATGAGAAGGGTACAAACCTGGAATACTTTGTTAAGGGAGAGGTTCAATATTCACCTCTTTCCATATTTCCAAAGTATTTCTTGTTGTAATCAGCAGTAACCTTGAGGAGGAATTTTTAGAATCAAATAGATTTACCATATAGGGTCAGCTTACAAGGCATAAATTTGTCTCGTAGAAGTAGTGTTAACAACCATCACTAGCCTCATAGGACTCAGAGTGGGGTAAGTTTCTTTGGAAGGACCAGTCTTGTTTTAGTGCTTCTTATACGCCTTGTTCTCATTAATTTCTCTTCCCTTCCTCTTAGCCATCTCTTCTTTCTCACCCAACTTACCTCATGTCTCGAACACACCGTCCCTTACTAGTATAGGGACTAATGTGACACCCCATATATTTTAATACTTAGGTTTATCAAGTCTAGTTATTAAATTCTATAAGTTATTAAATAAATGAAATATCATATGTATCAAGAAACAGAAACAATAGCTGAAGATGAAAAGAGTGTGATATGGTTAACCTCAAATATAAATAAAGATGAAATAAATTACCAACAAATTAGATTAATAAAAATCACAGTGGTGAATAATACTTCTTAAATACATGCCAACTAACTAACGTGTCAAAATCACCAAAAAAATAAATTGAGTACAATGTTAGAAAAGTTAAAAGAGATAAACCTCACATCGCTCAAATACATAAAATAAAAGGTAGGGTCCAACACATATGTCTCCGAAAACTGGTGATGACTTGAATGATAAATTGATAGTCATAAGGGAGAAAACTAATTCTGGTGTGTCACTGGTGCACCTGGAAACAATGGGATGAGTTAGGCCCAATGCAAGATAAAAAGATACGGAACCCAAATAATAAAACTAACAGTTATATATATAAGTAATAAATCGACAATTCTCTATTAACTGGAAACACCCTTATCGGTATTAATTTTTTAATATTAACTTTTATACATCTTTTTATAAACGTATTAACAACCATAAATTTAAAGAACATTAGCATGACTAATAACCCTTGAAGATTAAACATAAGTAACTATGAACTATCCCCAACTAATGGTAGTGGTCACTAGTAAATAGACTAACAAATTGGGACTAACCCCCGGCTAACTAACATGGTCATTAGTATAAAAAATAATAACCCATCACTAGTTCGTAACTAACTATTGAATCACTAGCATGTAAGTTCACCATTTTTATCGGGCATAAACTAAATCAGCAATAACTAGCCCCTGACTAACTAATGAGGTCAGAAGTACAAATGTTCGACGTTTTTATCGAGAACAAATAAAACACCAATCCAACAACTCTACCCCATCCATGATAATATCCAAACAATCATAAAACCTTCACTCCATATGAATACATTCTTAAATCACAATTATTCGGTCCAAGCCCCCTTTATCATATTAGCCTACTAGTATAATTAATACTATTATGATTTTTTTTCTTTCACTTGAATATATTTAGCTATATAAGAATTTGTGACTCTCTTTTATGTCATTATAACATTTTCTTATCCTAAGTACTCAATATTCAATATAGAATTTCATGTGTTTACGGGTTGAGGGAAGGAATGAAAAATCTATGTAAATCAACATAAACATCTTATTTCAAATATCATATGTGAGTCAAGTTACCAATGAAGTTTAATAGCATAACGGCTATAACAATCATGATTTTCAAATGAAATTCTAATATCCTTATCACACGAATTACCATTAGAAGTCACCAAGAATGTATGATGGATCTCAACAATGGTTAAATTACATGAAAGAGATGAATTATGTTTTTTAACATCATTCTCACTTTGTGTATGATCCAATTAAAACAATAAGAGGGTCCATCACGATATTATTCTATTTTACAAATTATTTCTCTCATTTGTATTATTTATATCCCATTTACAATTTACAATCTTTAACTAAGGTGAATTATTATAAAAAATTAATGACTGAATAAATTCACATGCAATAGATATATAAGTTATTATATGGAAATTCATAATTCAAGAATATTTCTTACATAAACATAATGATGATTAAAACCTTAATTATCTCTAATTTCTTTTAAAATTTCAATTAAGGTTTTGGTAGAAATTCCTACTTATACAAACTAGAGGGGAAGAGTAAATTTTATCTTACCTCGGTGTAGAATTCGAAGATGCGTAGAGATGATGATGATAATCCTCCCTTGAATTATGTTAAATTACATTTTGTCTTCTTCTTTCTTCTTTCTTTCTCAAGATCGGTTTTTGTATGTTAATGGAGGTTTGTTGCATCTAGGTTGATTAGGGTTTTATTTAGACAATATTGAGAGGTTAGGTATTTGAGAGTGAAGATTTTGAGGCAAAAAAAACTTAAATGAGCACGAACACCCATTTAAAATGACCAACCAATGGCCACTCGTGAGGGATCTGCGACCTAGCCTCAATCGCAATTGGTGCCATCCATGGTCGTAACATTTCCCCATTTTGTTTTCTTTTTAATTTATTTTATTTATCGAATAATTATTTTTGTTAATTAGCTAAATACAACTAATTTCATCACACGCAGACCGTTGTTTCCCCTAAACTTGGTCACCAAGTAACAAAAAGAAAAAAAACTTATCAACCTTAGGTCTAAATCCATAATACAAACTAACCATTAAGCTAATAATCCCAAGTTACATATGTGTTATCTCATTAACATTTAACACTTTTAATCCCAAGTAATATATATTATACACGACACGATTTATTTAATTTACTCGTAATCCATTTTTCGATGATTCGTTCAATTAATTCCTTATTATAATTATTTACTTGAAATACGGGATACTATAATTTTCCATATAATAATAAGAATTATGTACTCGGAAATCACAAACAAAAGACATGTCTTCCACAAAACAACTATGGATATCGTTGTCTCGTTAAATCATCGTATTCCGAAGTGCACTCCTCGTTGTTATGGAGGTTCCACTGAACATGCACAAAGGGTATTTACATAGAGCACAACCTCTAAACTATCATATCCATAATACCAAGAAGTTGTTCACTATAAGATGCATTTAATAATAAATCAATCACACCCAAATTAATATGATTATATGCAATTGTATAATGCAAAAATCTAAGAAATGTAGACATGAGAAATACAGTTATGTACCCGATCAATATGATCTGAAAGTGATAAATGATACAAAACACACTCCACCCCTCCTTTAATCATAAAAGTCCCATTATGATGTGGCCCAAATTTCTCTTTCTCCCTGAAGCACATCACCTCTTTCATTGGGGAGATCCAAAGTAGTTACTTCTATCATACCTTAAAATCCATGGGTTATTTCCTTAAATATGTATGGATCTTCTATTGGTCTTAATCTCCTCTTTAATCATCTTTATACTTTCAATCATCTCTTGAATGAATTCTGGTCCCAATAGTCCACTTTGACCTAGGTCTAACTAGCACATTGGTGATCAAAATGATTTTCCATACGATGCCTCATAAGTTCCATAGATATAGACTTTTGAGAGTTATTATATTATTTAAATTCCACCAATGGTGAGTTTACTTCCAAACTCCACTTAATATCCATCACACATGCTCTTAGAATGTCCTCCAAAACCGCGTTTAATCTTTTACCGGCCATCCAACTGTGGATGGTAAGTTGTGCTAAGATACAACTAATTCATCATTACCTATTGTAAACTTTCCCAAATATGTACTGTAAAAATAGATCACAGATCAGAGATGATCAATAGAGTAACTAGAGGTAATCATACAATCTCTTAGATATACAATCTCTCTAGTTTCTTGGTTAAAAAGTCAATACATATGACCAAAAAGTCCAACACCTTCGTAAGGCAATCGACTATAACCCAAATAGAATTATGGTAGCAGGGCATTAAAGTTTTCCCTAAAACGAAGTCCATCGAGATGTTATCACACTTCCAATCAGGAATGGATAAAGACTGAAGCATACATGATTACTTTAGATGGTTCACTTTCACTATCTGACATCTAGTCCATGTATATACAAACTTTGCCACATCTAACTTCATGCCTACCACCAACACTATCTTCTCATATCTTGGTACATTTTATACCCACTAGGGTGTACCGCAAACTATGAACGATTTTCTTACATAATGTCCCATCTCAACTTCTTATATGAGGGTACCAAAACTCTAGTCATTATCGCAACCCACAATCTGATCCCATTGAATACAAAGGCAAACCATTAACAAGGAGTTCAGACACCTCTTCCTTGTGTATTATGTTCTTAGACTTCGTTCTCGTCATTCATTCCATAGTCTTTGGGATGACCATGAACATCCACAACACTGATAATTTCCCTGAAACCCCAATCCACTAACAGAAGGGATGATATGCTACCATTGAGTCTCAATCTAAATATTTATTCTATTCAATTACTCTTCCCTCGATGGTACTGGATTGTAAACTAAAAATTATTTAAAATCTCAAATCATCTCCGCTTCTTCATATTGAAATATTTTGGAGTCAATAGATATTGCACACTATTTTGATCACTAAAGAGTCTAAATTTTTTTACTTAAATGTAGTCTCTCTGAAGTAACAAGGTATAAAAATGGTCCAAACAAAATCCATTTTTTTTTATTTTTTCAAATTAAATATTAAACTTAAACATAATTACCCTAAATTGCACTTTTATATAATTTTTTAATGAAATTTGTGTAAGCCAGTTTTAGCTAGTTTATTTTATCCTAAAACATGCATCTTGATAATAGCAGAATAAAGAAAAATAAACAATCATACAATGCCGTATGTACGAGGAAAATCGAAATGGAAAAACTCTCGGATGTCCCAACCACACAAATTCACTATGATAAGGAATTACAAAGATCAACATATGCCGTAGTTCTATGAGGTGATTGCACATTTTCCTTTATGCATTCATATTTTCCTTCATACAATTTATTGTTGATTTCTTAATTGCTGACCTTTTGCAGGCGTAGTTCTATAATGTGATTGGGTTTAACACCCAATTGATAGCTTGGAAGGATGAGTCTGTTGGGGATTTCTGCTTGATGTATCAGTGGTGGAACTCCAATCGAAAGTAAAAAAAGTCCCTTTCTCTGGAGGCGATGCGTCAGGTCTTAAATGGCCTGACGAGTGAGTTGGTAAGTCCTTTTCTTCTTGAGATTGTGTTTCCTTTAATGATCTTTTCCTGATATATATGTTTTATTCTTCTTAGGGGATTGGCAGGTGACCTTCTATCCCTAGGGGACGGCCATCCAATATACGAGGTTGACTGGGGGACATGCGCAGATGTGAAGTCTGCTAGCGCATGTGTTTGGCCACTCTTGGTACTTCGGGGGAAGAGTAGTTCGATAGATTTTGGAGGATGAGGTTACGGTTCCACCAACAAAGCCCCCGGTATACATGAGGTGAGTGAAGGAGATGTTGGATGATGTAGAGGTAGCGACGATGATGGGTGAGCCTTACTCATCTTATACCGACTTAGTGGTGATGTATGACTATATGGACTTTGTGTCGAGCTAGTTGCTGTCTTCCAACAAATATGACGTGATGACTATTCCTCATGTGGGTTTGAGTCGGATGTTCGGTTCTTCCAATGGTGCAGGTAGGGCATCGACATCAGCGGCGGCGATGACCTCGAAGGTTCCTTTTGTACGGATGGCCACTCCTACTTACAATATCCGATGGGAAAATAGATGGTCGGTGCATGTGCTTCACCGTCCTAATGTGATGGATCCGAAGGAGTTGGTCTTAACAGAGGAGGTCCTTTGACCCGAGCTTTATTTTTTATCTCTTTATCATTTTAATTTCTTGATTTCTTTCTTTGCCTCAGATTGAATGATTTTATCTTTTATGTTTCCTTTCGGAGCACATCCGGGTCTCCACCACTTGGTTGAGGGATATTTGGGATTGGGTATCTTCGGAGACTGCCCACATTGGGGATGAAATTTCATATCCTTCTTATTTGGTGCCTTTTGCCTCGTTTGAGGAAGGGTTCAGCTCGGGGAGTGGTGGCACGCCATCTCGTCGTGGAGTTAAGAGAGCATGCCGTAGGGAAGGAGGATCCTAGAGAGAGAGAGAAGGAGAATAGTAAGAAAGAATAGAGAGAGTATGGTTGTAGGTGGAGAGAGAGAAAAAGTAGGTGGGTAAGGCTTATCCCCATTGTATTTTCTTATTTCCTGCAAAACTGATGTAACACAACAAATATCTATGCAAATGAAATGAATTTTTTTGTTAATTTTTATTTTTTAGTGACTAATGCACATGCTCTTTTTACTTTGCTGCTGAGACCATAAAAAGAATTGGAAATGATTAGAGAAATATTTTATTTTAAAATGGGATAAGTAAAAACATTATGATAAAGAAATTCTGAATTCCCTTAAAATAAAAATTATTTTTATTGAGGTTTTTTATTTTGACAAAAAAGCAAAAAAGTGATTTCCCAAAAATAGGGGGTTGCCCATCGGCATGACCCTTGTCCTGCCTATCGACATATCATCCCAATCTAATCAACCCAACACTTTGATTATACTTTCTTAAATTTCTTGGTACTCTGTTGGGTAAGTTTTACTTTGATTTATGCAAGGTTCTTTGTCTTTGTTTGAGAGTTTTCAAGTATAAATAAGGGTGTGGATGGAGATTTTTCTTCACACTTCCACATCCCTTCTCCTTCACATTTTTCTTTACTCACATTTTTCTTATTTTATGATATGGTTCTCCACGATAGTGTTGAGTTTGTAAACTACCTTGAAACCATGGAGGCGATGTGCTCCTACAACATTAACCACGATGCTTTCAATATGCGGAGAGTCTTTATGGCATGATCAACCCATAAAGTGGAATATGCTGATGGCAGTAGTTGAGTTCTGGTACCTCAAGGACCGTGTCTTTTGCTTCAAGTTGGATGAAATCTGTCCGACGTATGAATATTTTTCTTCTATATTGGGGCTAAATACTGGCATTGCAATGGCTATGCCTTATTTTTCCTGGTCCCTTAGGGAGCTGTTTGTGGGACTTCTCTATATTTCACCTTCAACAGCTAGGTCGTTAGTCACGGGAGGGATGATTTCTCTTCATGCGGTGTTGCGGTCTGTACATTTATAGGATCTTGGCGATGCTGACTATGCTGGAGCCATCGTTCTGGGCCTTATTTCAAAACTTTTGTTGGTAACAGGGGAAATACTAGTGGACCCCCAACTTGTAGTTGTTGTTTCCTGAATGTCGTAGCGTCGCAATCCTGTGGAGTTGATACTGGCGGAGACTTTAAATGGTCTGGATGCATGGAGGGAAGGTTGTTCCAACATTCAGAGGGGTAGCCCTATAATGTTGTTCATGTGGCTATCAAAGAGGTTTTCATATGGTGGTACCACCTAAGTATCCTTTAACGTTGGTGCAAAACTTCTTTTCACACTAATTCATCAGTGTAGGCCTGGTCGTTGAGAGATGAGAAAATTGGTTCATGGAGTACGGGGTTCGAGTCTTGAACTAGTCAGTGCCTTAGTGGGGGAGTTGTTGTCTATTTTGGAACTCGGAGAATACCATTATGTTTAATTGGTAGGCCTTTAACATACTTTTTTCTACTTTCGCTAGAGGCTTCTACGCCAATTTGGTTGGGAACAGATTGTGTCACTGCAAACACTGGGCTTCTTTCCTATGGATGATCTGATAGCGCGTATGGACATGCAGCTTGGATATTTGTGGGATAATCATTGACCATTGATCAATCCATCCCAGTTTGTTGGAAGTGTCTGGCATATCTCAGGGGACTACATGAATTAGTTATGGAGAAAGGTAGTTTCCAAGATGTTGGTTGTGGAGACCGGGCAAAGGTGGTTTGCCATATCTGACATCCTAGAGATAGGTGTTATGGTTTTCCCCAAGATAGTCCAAGCTTATCATTATATGGAGCATCTTCAGGGCTTTATTCATGCATGGGAAGTTTGGGGACCCCAGGATGTGGGTGATGATGGGCCTAGTTCTTCTAGAAGCTGTGGGTATGATGTGTGAAGCTTTGTTAATGGGTGTGGTTCTTTATTTGGGAATAATTTGTGGGTTATTTTAGGTGTGGCGAAACTTATTTTTATTTGGTTTTAGGAAGTTAGGAGTAGGCTAACATAGGAAGTTATTTGACTCCCTTTGCTGGTGTAATCGTAACGAAATTTTGAATAATGAAATTAAGGAATTTTTGATCATCTAGTTTTGTCTCTTGATGAGTTTTGCATTTTATTTATCTATACCAATTTCTAAGGCATACATAATCCTTTTGTTCATGTATATGATAAAATGAACTATCATTCTCGAGAATTTGAAGAGAATAGCAGTGTGTGAAAAATGAGGGAGCCGTGCTCATAGAAAACATATGAGCTTCCTACGTACCTCTCAGGGTTTTGAAATTTTTTTGAAATTCATTTTTGAAAGAGAAAGGATTTTTAAAGAATTAGGCCACGCGTAGTTATGAGTAGAGGGAAATGATTTTTTTTAAGAATAAAAGGGAGATGAGAAGAATCGTAGCGCGTCGAGATTTTGGCCTAGAGGTAGAATTTCTTGAGACGATCCAGGTTGACTGGACGTACGATTTCTTATCCTTCAAGATCAGTGAGCATAGCAATGCCGCCTGACAAGATCTTCTTCATAATGTATGGGTTGCTCCAATTGGTCTTGAATCTCCCTCTAGGGTCCCAGATGGGCTCTATAATTTCTTTAACGTCTAAGACCCCGTCTCGGACACCGCGATCCTTGACCCTCTTGTTGACTGATCGTGCTATACAAAGATGGTATCCTTGTATGTGATATATTGCTTTCAGCCTCCTTTTTCCAAGACTGAAAACTCATCAAGATGGCTCTGATGCTAGTTTTCTTGACTGACTATTCTTTCTAGCACGATGCGTAGAGAAGAAATTTCCATCTCTATGGGTAGGACTGCTTCCATGTCATAGATTAGAGACTAAGGGGTGGCCCCAGTAGATGTTCGAACTGAAGTGTGGTAGACCCAAAGGGCAAAAGGGATCCGTTAAGCCCAATCTCGGTAACTATTAGTCAGGTTGCTGATGATGGCTTTGAGGTTCTTGTTGGATTCTTCAACTACTCCACTGGTTTGAGGCCAGTAGGAAAAAGATTTATGTCTCTAAATCCCATACTCATCGACCACCTCGATAATTTTTGCCTCGATGTGTAACCCGTTGTTTGATACCAGCTCGTGTGAGGCCCCATATCAGTAGATGTTATTTTTTGGATGAACTTGGCCACCTTATTGGCATTTAGCACTGCATATGACTTGACTTTGACCTATTTAGTGAAGTATTCAACGAAGACCATGATTAATTCATGTTCGTTAGATGCTTTGCGTGTAACCTTTCCTATGATGTCAATGCCCCATGTGGAGAACGGATATGGAGAAGTCATGTTGTACAATTCCCATGGAGGTAAGTCTCGTAGGTTGGAAAACTTATAGCATTTAAGGCATCTTCGAATGTAGGCTATGCAATCCTAAACCATGGTAGTCTAGTAATAAACCTGTCGAAAGATCTTCTTAGTGAGCTTATGGCCATTCACGCGGGGTCTGCATTCCCCCCTATGGATTTTTTGCATCAAATCTTCAAGGTAAGCCCCTATAATGCAGTGCAAATGGGCTCTATTGAAGTTTTTCTTGAACAGTTCTTTATCGGAGACAATATTCTAGGCATCTAGTCTACGAAGGGTTGCTCAATTTTTCTTATCAGAACCTTAGGAATACTTACCATACTTGAGGAGGTACGAAATATTATAGTACTAGTAGTTAGGTATCTCGAGGTGTTCTACTGTGCTAAGCTCAATGTGGTAGTAGTAGGTTGGTTTATCTTTCTTTTGGATAAGGAAAAGGGCCATGGTTATTCCTTCGGGTATGTCAAACATATAGGCTAAAGTAGCGAGGCCATCGGATAGCTTATTCTTTGCTCGAGGCAGGTAATGGAAGGTGATATCTTAGAATTTGGAAGCTAGGTCTTCTAAGTGGGCATGTAAGGGTAACAGTTTCTCATCCTTGACTTTCCATCTCCTGAGCAGTTGATCGATGAGGAGGGTTAAATCCCCATAGACATCGAGGTATTGAATTCCCTTTTTAAGGGAAACTTTGAGACCTACAATGCATGCCTCATATTTAGTCATGTTTTTGGTTCAAGGAAAATCTAGCTTTATGGGAATGGGAGTGTGAGAGTCATCAGGGGCAATTAGGAGTATCCAAATTCCATACCCTTTCTTGTTGGTGGCACCGTCAAAGAACATTTTCCATCAAATATCTTATTTGGATGTACAGATGATATTTTCATTTGAGAATTCATAAATCCAGACATCGACTTCTTCCATAGGTTAGTCAGAAAGGTAATCAAAGATGGATCTTCCTTTCATAGCTTTATACGTGACATACACGATAACCAACTCAGCTAACAGAATCAACCAATGGGAGATTCGGCTGGACAAAGTGGGATTCTTGAGCAGGTACTTGATGGGATCCATTCGGGTACTAGTTTTATTGGAAAGGCGAGCATGTAGTGTCGTAAGTTTTGGGTGAATAAAACAAGGGATACACATGCTTTCTCTAAAGTTGCGTAGTCAACTTCATACCCGACCAACTTATAACTAGTATAGTAGTTGGCTCTCTCTTTGCGAGTTTCTTCAAGGTACTGGTCTAGTAAATCCCCAGTTACAGTATCTGATACGCTTAGGTATATGAGTAGGGGAGGACCAGGCTATGGTGGTATAGTACCGGAGGACAGGTTAGGTATTGCTTTATTCGGTCAAAAGCTTCTTAGCAAGGTTCATTCCAAACTTTGGTAAAATATTTTCCAAGGAGTTTGAAGATGGGCTCATAGATGGAAGTCAACTGGATGACGAACGGATTGATATACTGTAATTTCCCAAGGAATCCCTGAATTTTCTTCTCTGACGGGGGTGGTGTTATCTCGAGTATGGCTTTCATCTTGGCAGAATGTGCTTCGATCCCTTTCTCACTAACCATGAATAATAAGAGTTTTCCTTTGGTAATGCCAAAGACACATTTTTGTGGGTTAAGTCGCATCTTACATTGTTGTAGTCGTTTGAAGAACTTCCAAAGAGCGGGAACATGACCTTCTCTAGTCTTAAACTCGATAATCCTATCATCCACATAGACCTCGACTTACTTATGTATCACATCGGGCAAGATGTTTGTGGCATCCCTCTGGTAGGTAGCCCATGCATTTTTTAGACCAAATGGCATGACGGTGTAGCAAAAGGTTACCTAAGGGGTGTTAAATTCATGTCTATATTGGGTAGCGGGTAATCATCATTTGGAAAGGCCTTCTTCAAGTCTCGATAGTCGACGCACATGCAAAGTTTCCATCCTGATTTTGGAATGGGTATGATATTGTCTAGCCACATGGGATATTCAATCTTACGAATGAAACCCACATTCAACTGTTTGACCACTTCTTCTTTGACTTTGAGAGACCATTCGGTGCGGAGCTTTCGCATTTTCTGTTTATCTGTTTGCATTCTGGGAGAGTAGGAATATCATGCTAAGATATCCCAGGATCAATGTCGGGCATGTCATCGTAGTACCATGCTAAGACATCAACTAATTCCTTTATTAATTCCTTGAGTTATGTGTGCTCATGCTCGTCAAGGGTGGCGCCTATCCTAATCTTCCGCAGTTGGCTACTAGAACCAAGATTAATAACAACAGTTCCGTCTTCAACAACTTGAATGCGGTTATGTTGTTTGTTATTAAACTTATTTAAATTAGTTAAAAACTGTTCATTTGTAAAATCATCATTATCAAAAGTTTGATTAGAATCAAGATAATTAATGTAAGGCGCATCAAGATACTCAAACTCTTCATTTATTTCATTAATAGGAAAAACAACATTAAGAACCTCATCAAAGGAGGTTTTGATTACATTAGAGTAAGAATAAAAAACAAAAGAAGGGAAAATGGGATAAAGATCAGGGTTAAGTTGAATATCAGCTTGTGGCACAGGTGCACCATGCCAGTTGAGGAGAGGTGCATCAATAACTTTGATCAGGCGGGATGGATTCAATGATGTAGCCCCTGAGTGGATCATGCAGAGTGTTAGCCCCAGTGTTCGTAAATTAAATGAATCCTCAGAGTCACTTCCCTCGGTATCATCTATGGTCTCTTTAATGAGAGGTTGTATATTATGATAGGAACCCTCGGCCCATGAGTAGTTGTCTTGGAAAAACATTTCCATCCCAAGTTTCACCTTCTTATCCACATGATCATACCATGGTTTTGGAAAGCCATAAAAGGGGAAATATTCACCCTTTCTGATGAATCTTCTGTAACACCCCGCCTGCCCGGGGAGAGCGAACGGAGCGCTAATGCGATAAAATAAATCCAAATCCACAAGTGAGAAGTGACAAGGTATAGAGCATCTAAATAAACCCACAATAATATAAATCCACTAATCTCAATTCTTCAAATAAATACAACAAATCTCTCGAATTAAATACAACATCTAACTCAAAATTAAAATAAAAATCTCCAATGCTCTATACAACAAAATAAATAATACAAATCTTTCCCAAACAATCCTCGCTAAAATCAATCTCCATAGCGCCCCAAAATCCGCGCTAACCTGCCACTAAAAGAAAATATGGGGAAGTACACAATACGACAGGAAAGATGCTCAACAAATATATATTAGCGATGAATAAAATGTAACAACACGAGTACGAATATTCAAATCAAAATGCAAATCTCAAAGCATTTATCAATATAATTTCTCAAGAACACTTTAACCGGGTCACCAGGCCTCACCACATCCGTATATGCTTTATCAAGCCATAGCCCGAGAAACATGAATTTTGGCGGGTGCCCAACATCCGTGCCATATTAAAATCTCATGACAACGTGCTCATCAACAATATAATGATACCACATGAATCAAAATAATTTCAACAATTATTTTCCAGATTTCAATGAATTTATCAATTCAAATATGAGTTCAATTAATAAGAATTCAAAGAAAATGACACGCGCGAGATTTAAGGAGCATATTGTGTAAACCCCCATACCTCAAACCACGATGAGAAACCAACGATCACATCCTCAAGATCAAGACAAAACATCTACAAAAGCTCCTCCAAGAACCTCCAACAAAATAGCCCTAAGAACACCTCTAATCTAAGGTTGGAACTCACAAATCTCAAGGGCCAATGTGTATATAAAAAGAAGAGGAATATAAAATATATTTGCTGCCAAAATTTGTGCCAAAAGTAGGTTAAAAGGGTTGCCCACGACTTCCTTTTATAATGCAAAGAAATGAAGAGTTGGAATCCAAAAGACTCATTTAAATAAGGCAAAGAAATGAAAAGTTGGAAGTCAAAACAACTCTTTAAAATTACTTAATGTTCGCCGACTTAGAATTACAAGGGTTAAAAATATTTAAAAATCATTTTAAAATCCGTTTTAACTCCGTTTTCGAAACCGTTTGAAATTCTTGCCTTTAAAAATAATAACCAACATATTTGAGCAATAAAAATAATTTTATCAAAAACTTTATTTTCCTCCATTTTCCAGAAATTAATTAAAATAGCCCAAAAATTATTCAATCATACGAATGAAATTATTTTTATTGCCACATGGGATATTCAATCATACGAATGAAACCCACATTCAACTGTTTGACCACTTCTTCTTTGACTTTGAGAGACCATTCGGTGCGGAGCTTTCACATTTTCTGTTTAACTGTTTGCATTCTGGGAGAGTAGGAATCTCATGCTAAGATATCCCAGGATCAATGTCGGGCATGTCATCGTAGTACCATGCTAAGACATCAACTAATTCCTTTAGTAATTCCTCGAGTTATGTGTGCTCATGCTCGTCAAGGGTGGCGCCTATCCTAATCTTTCGCAATTGGCTACTAGAACCAAGATTAATAACAACAGTTCTGTCTTCAACAACTTGAATGCGGTTCTGTTGTTTGTTATTAAACTTATTTAAATTAGTTAAAAACTATTCATTTGTAAAATCATCATCATCAAAAGTTTGATTAGAATCAAGATAATTAATGTAAGGCACATCAAGATACTCCAACTCTTCATTTATTTCATTAATAGGAAAAACAACATTAAGAACCTCATCAAAGGAGGTTTTGATTACATTAGAGTAAGAATAAAAAACAAAAGAAGGGGAAATGGGATAAAGATCAGGGTTAAGTTGAATATTAACATGTGGCACAGGTGCACCATGCCAGTTGAGGAGAGGTGCATCAATAACTTTGATCAGGCGGGATGGATTCAATGATGTAGCCCCTGAGTGGATCATGCAGAGTGTTAGCCCCAGTGTTCATAAATTAAATGAATCCTCAGAGTCACTTCCCTCGGTATCATCTATGGTCTCTTTAATGAGAGGTTGTATATTATGATAGGAACCCTCGGCCCATGAGTAGTTGTCTTGGAAAAACATTTCCATCCTAAGTTTCACCTTCTTATCCACATGATCATACCATGGTTTTGGAAAGCCATAAAAGGGGAAATATTCACCCTTTCTGATGAATCTTCCTTTCAAGGAATCTCTCGAGACAATCTTAGTTCTTTTTAACATTCTCTTTAGTCGTGGATAAAGGATCATTTTATGTTCTTTTGCCAATGGTTGATAGCCCAAGCCACAAGGAGGAAAATCCTTCTTCAACATAATGGATTCAAGTATCCCTTGTTGTCTTTGTCCTAGCCCCGGTCCAGGCATGAACTTCATGTTCTTAAACATCTGGATTACATTGACGTTTCCAGGAGGGTTATATTTTATACAAACCCTATGTTTCGTATTGTCCCCTACTGATAGTAAAAGTTGTTCAACCCGAAAACCTCATAGAAGCATATATTTTGTCCTGTGTTGTATCTCTCGTACTGATTTGTTGGTGCTTGCATTCTTGACATTGTCGTTATCGCCCAAAAAAGTGATGACCTGCCCATTGGCGAAGAACTTCAATTTCTGATAAAGTGAAAAAGACACCCCCGTGATGCTATGGAACCACAATCGTCCCAGAAATAGATTGAAACAAGTTAGGATATGTATGACTTAAAATTCAACAATCGGATTTATAAGGCCAGCCCCTATTGTAAGGTTTATGGATACCATCACTTCTCAACGGGTATTATCGTAGGAACATACTACTGTAGAGGTGGGATTAATATCGCTTACTTTCAGTCCTAAATAATTGAGGGTTCTTAATGTGTAGACATTCAGAGATGGATCCATTATCGATAAGAGAGAGCGGGCCAGTCTTTCCCCTGACTTTGATGGAGATGTTGAGAGCATAATTATGGTTTTGACAATCATAGGGATTTCTTCTTCAGATAAAAAGAGCATTCTAGTAGAGGTTAGAGATCCAACCAGATTCATTACTTCTTCTAGTGTGGTAGAATGAGGAACTGTGGGTCCTATGAGTAGCTTGATCAAGGCATTTCGGTGCAATCGGGAAGACATAAAAAGTCCCCACAAAGTCATGTTCGCTTGGATTTCTTCAACTGATCGAGGATCTTGCTCTCCTTGAGGGTAATTTTGTCCATAAGAAGATTCTCAACACCATTTTCGTTATCGCCTGTTGATGGTTGCAGGCTTGGGTTTTGGTAATGCCTCCTTGATTTGGTCATATGGTTCACAAAACAGGCCTAAAATAGAAACCACATTTCCTTATTGATCTCGAGTTGTTCATCCACCTTGTGATCTCTCCTAGTATCTCCTCAAACAATATCATACCACATATGCTGACTATCAGACTAGCCTTTTCTGGATTCTTATCTAGATGATTAAATTTATCCCCCCATCCGGTAGCAATGACATTATCTTTCCATGAAAACTCAATACACTCCACAACTATAGTGGCTTCTTCATATAAGTCATTCCATTCGATGAGTAGATATAAAAGAGAAGGGACTATATGCCCTTGTAGTTTTAAAGCATCGATTAGTTCGGATATACTTCAAGTATCACATGTTTGTCAAAATAAATCCACCATAATCTGGACCATATCATCTAAACTAACTTCATCGGTCGGTACCACCCAATTATCTGACTCTCGGGCCCATTTTTGAGGTTCTAAGAATAACACAATGAATCTCTGATAGTCAATGATCATCTAAGAGGGCAATCTCAGCCCGAACTCTAGGATTTAGTTTAATATTTTTGATAATTCCATATCTTTACCTCTAGAACGGGTGGAGACAACGATGCATGCTCTGGTAAGGAGTGATATAGCCAGGTCGATTAACTAGTAGGGTGTAAGTGTAAATATGGGTGAGTTTGGAGAGTTTTAGGAGATTATACGGGTATGATTGGTAATTTTCTTGGTATGATCTGGGTAGATGTGTGAAATTTTAGGTTTTCTTCTCGAAAGATGGCATTTATATGATCTGGGAGTGAATTGTGGGTAGTGTTTAGTTTAGGATTGGCTGATTGGGTGATGAAACCCCGGTCAGTCATGCCTTGGATCATATTTCGTAGGTCGGAAACACTATTCGGTGGTATGCCCCACAATTTGGTGAACGTCATAATGGGCATCTATTTTGAAATTTTTGGGAAGTGGGTTTGGTAATGGACGAGGGTCTAATGTTTTGATTACATTTTTACTTAATAGGTCCTGGTAAACTTTGGAGAGGGGAGAGTGAAGCTCGGTGTATTCCTTCCGGACTGGGTTAGGTCGACTTTCTAATACCCATGAAGTGGTAGGTTGAGAGATGTTGTTAATGGTTGAAACTGAGACACTGATTGGATTTTTAAACTTTATAGGATATAATTGTCAAGATATTTTCTTTGGTCTATCTTATGTCTTGGCAATAATTTTTTGGATCTACACTCCTTCTTCTCAAAGGGCTCAAAAATAAGGGTAGTACTGTCCTCCCATCGTTTCTCGGACATGGGCTAAGAAGTTCTTCTTCAAAATACTGACTTGCTCCTCTTTGAAAGGTCAGTTGGTCATGGTGGATGCTTTCTCTCTCCACCTTGCTATGAAGTTACTGACTGACTCCTCAGGATTCTGGTTGTTCAACTCTAAATCACGATCGATAACCTCTAATTCTTTATTGTACTTGTACTGTGACATGAACTCGCAGATAACATTTTCTGAACTGTGGATTCTGGACTCCTTGACAGATAAGAACCAACGAAGAGTGTTATCCTTCAAGGTCTGTTGGAACATTTAGGCCATTATTTCCCCAAAAGCCCCTAGGAGAGTCATGGCTCGGTGGTAGCTCACGAAGATGAACGATTTGGGGTCCACTACCCCCGAATTTCTCGATATTAGGCATATTAAATTTTTTTCACAGCCTTGCCTTAAGGTAGGGAAACACGTGGGTGCAGTCCATGTAGTTTACCAGAGAGTCTAACTTGGTCAAATTTCTTGGTCAACATCTTGAGGCCTTCCTTGACCTTGTTTAACTCTTCCTCCTTTGGATCAATGGTCACGGGTAAGTTAACCCCTGGTTGGGCAAGACTTGGTATAGTAAGCTCGGCTGGCAGGGGCCCATTAGCAGGAGGAACACACGGAGCATGTTGGTATTCCTTGGGAACCTAAATAGGCTCGAATTTATGAGAACCCATACCGCGAGGGAAGAGGACCTCCGGATCTTCGGGGAGAGGGACACGATTTTGTTTTATCTCATGAACGTTGATTTGAAGGTTATCAATCTTGGTGGTAAGTTAAGGTAGGACCATCATTAAATATGGCTGCACATTTGGCATCTGGTCTATGTTCTCCATGGAGGGCGGATGAATTCTAGACTCGGAGGAAGTGAGGGGACTGACGGAGCTTCGGGGAGGTTTGACTGAAGATCGAATCCAATAAGGAGCCATGCCAAGGGTATGCAATTTACTTGAGAAGGAGAGAAATTTGGGTTTATTTTTGGAAAAGAGGAAAGAAGGAAACATGTTTTTGACATTTTTGGAAAAGATGAGGACAAAAAAAAATTTGGGTAAAGGGAGGAAAAATATTTTTGGTATAAGGAAGGAAAAATGTTTTTGGCATTTTTGATAAAAGAGGAAAAATGTTCTTGGACACTTTTTGGAAAAAGAAATAATAAAAAGACGAGAGACGAGTCTCAACTTGATTATTATTGTGTTTATTAGGTTCTCACTTATTAGGCTTACCTAAATACAAAAAGAAATTTCAGATGGGACCCGATCCTAGAAAAATTAGGTTTAAAAAATATGTAAAAACTAAGATTGGACTTGTTACCACGCTCATGGGCAGGGTCCTATTTTGAAAATGGCGGAAAAATTTGGGCGGCATGCCGACCCAACATTTCTGCAAAGTTTTAGTCTGAAACTGGCAAACTTAATATGAGTACCCTAGGTTTGACACCTCTATGAGGGTATGCAATTGTTGGGTTAATTGGGAGGTGTTCCCCCTTTGGCATGACTTCCACAATATACGTCTTGCTTTTGAGAGCAATCAATACGTGTGGAAAAACTATTTGATATACCTTAGTGTACGTGAGTTGCCTCATTATATACCTCGTGGGGACAATATATGTGAGAACGAATTCAATATACTCGACGTACATGAATGAGTTCTCTACGATATACCTCTCGTCATGACTTGGGTCAAGCGGTATGATGCGGGGGGAATCGTTCGATATACGTTGCAGGTACTTGGTCAATGAAAGGTAAGAGTCATATCACTGAGGCTAACTTCACCCTACCAGACCAGCGCCCATCACAAAGTTACCCCCCTGTTACGGGAAAAACATTTGTCAATAGAAATTCTCTTTAGTGATTTAGTGTGAAATATGCATGATTCTAGACTAGTATCTTATGGGGAGAGTATCTTTATTGATGATCATCACGCCATGTAGGGAATAGGGTACAAGTAAATCTATACTAAGCATGGATATGTGACAGTAAGTGGTGTGTAATTATCTATAAGTGAGTGTTCGGTAGTGAACCTAAGCGTGGATCAACTAGAAGTGGTGTGTGACAAGTGTGAGTGATCATGGATATATACAAGTGTGATATGTAGAGGTGTTTTTTATTGACACCTAAGCATGGATTTCTAAGTGGTTTGTGCAACATGGGGATGTGAGTGATCCTAGGTGCATGTGGTGTGAAGTGTACATGGAGGATTTCTACAAGTGTGTGAGTGAATATAAGTATGAGGTATATATCTACAAAAAATAATGGAGGAGAGAAAGGGTACTTAAAAAAAAGTTCATATGAACACAAGCAAACAAAACACCCATGCAAACAGAGTCTAGCCCTCTTATGAAAAAGTCCCCACTAGAGTCGTCACTATGGACATCAATCGAGATCGCATGCTGGGCCTAGGATTTGAAAGGTCTCGTGCCCCCTTTTTTACTTAGTAACTCTTCGGCCAGTGTTAGTGTGGGGTTAATGTAAAGAGATGGAGTCTCCAACCAATTTTGCACAAAACAGGCAAAAAAACATGTTGCCGCCTCGAGAAAGAGGTATCATAGACAAACTGATGCATACGAAACCAATAGATCGAAAGTTCGGGGGCTAAGTTACAGAATGGGAAGGTGTTAAGCACCCATCCCTCCCTTTAGGTCTCTCATGGTGTTGTGGTATTGTTTTCTTTTATTTCTCCATGAAGTGCGTGTGCATGTATATATACTGGAGATTGGAATTGTTTAACTCATACCATGGGAAATATAGAGTGAAGTAAACCATATGAATGTTCTCAAAATAATACATATATAAAATATGATTTATGCGTTCATCGCAATATTGATCTTTATTATGAAACGATAATATGTACTGGCTGAAATGCTAACAGACATAATATGTATATTAAGTCAAGTATATGATGAAAATCAATAATTTAGGGAAATTTGAAAATTGGACCCGCGTCTGGAGTTTTTAATCCAAGATGCCTACGTAGCCTATAAAGGTATCAAATTCCACGAAGATCGAATGAGGAATGGGGACGGGGTTCATCCCATAGATCGGAACGGGATATTATTATATATGTGTGTGTAGAAAAATATGTTTTAGTTTCAAAAAAGTGTGATGGATAATCCCGTTCAGAATTTATGGGTGTAACCTTTTTTTTGTTTGATTTGGGGTTTTCTATAGAAAATAAGGTATGTGAAATATACTAATAAAAATGTAGATATTAATGTGTATGAACTAAAACAAGAACTAAATTATGGATCTAAAGTAATTTATGCAAAATAATGAATTTAAAAATAAAGGGAAGGGATTGGACCTTCGGTAAAGATTGATCTTTGATCGTAGATGATCTCCCTTGAATATGAGATAAATTTGGAATGAGAGGGAATGAGATTTTTACTAAATTGGGTGTGAAAGGATGGGAATAAAAGCTTGAATGGAACTTCACATGGAGTAACTTCGTTGATTTCGAGAGAATGTTGCTGATATCACGCCATCCTTTTATAGGGTTAGGGGGTTGCTGATCGGAATAGCCATATTCCTTCCCATTAGTAGGTGACCCTAGACACACTGTCGATAGGCAGGGAACTGAACCTGCCAATCGGCAGTTTCGTACAGATTTTTCTGGAAAAATGGTCATAGAACATAATTCGTTGATATGAATCGCACATGGGGCATGCCATTAGAAAGATACTTTAATGAGATTTAAGAGTCCTTTGGACCACTCTCGGGTCTGGGAGTGTACTTTGGGTCAAATATGGCTCAAAAGCGCAAGTCGGTCCTTTGGATGGGAGATCGCTAGATGGAAATGGATCTTTCATCCGCATGGTAAGTCCAAATAATGCATGGGGTGGACTGTTGGAAGGGTTAGGATATGTAATTCAACATTCTAAAGAGTTTCGCTCAGTTCAGAAAGCTGACCTTGGTCTACTGGGGCCTGGAACTGCCTGGTGACCTCTAAGGGTGAAATAAATCATTTATTCGCATCGTAAGTAATAATCGCGCATGGGGTGGACCAGTGGAAAGGGTATTCAATTATTTCCATAGATTCATTCTGTCTCGTTTGAGATGAAGAGCTGACTTTGGTCAAACGTAGCTCTAGAGCGCCTAGTGACCTCTAGATCAATTTTCAAAGGAAAACTGATAGTTCGTCCGAATGGTTAGGCTATTTCATGCACGGGGGAACCATTGGAAATGGGTTTGAGTGCCTTAGAAGATTTAAAAAGTTTTTTCTCTACCAATGGAGTTTTTTGGGGTCAAATCGGGGGCCGGGAGAAACCGATGGCTTTCAAATTGATTTTTTGAACTAAAATGGTCCGTTCGTCGGAATTGTTATGTCGATTCATGCATGGGGTAGACTGTTGGAAAGAGAATTCAGAGCCCTTTGAGGATTTAAATATCTATTGCTCTAATGATAGAGTTGACTGGAGTCAAATGGGGCTCGAGAGCGCCCGATGGCTTCTAGATCAGTACTCGGAGTGCGACCTAGGGTTTAACATGATGTGAGGAGGTGCTAGGGACCTAAGGACAGACTTAAGTGGTCCTAGAATGTGGTGTCTACAAGTGAACGAATGTTCAGAGGAAGATTCTAGCTACATTGAAGCTAGTTGGGGAAGCACTGCAGGGGTGGGAGTCTCCTACCACCGCAGGGGAGAGAGACAATATGTCCATATAGGAGTTATTGGAAAGCTTTGACAACAAATATTTTCCATCCTCTATCTAGACAAAGATGAGGAATAAACTACTAGATCTCACATAAGTGTGGAATACCGTTGTTGAGTATGAAGAAGAATTCACAAGGTTAGCTATCTTTGGTCTAGGAGAGGTACCTACAGAGGAGAAGAGGTTATAACTATTTAGAAACGACCTTACTTGGAGGATTCGACAACATTTGTTGAGAAATCACTGTTTGAAGACATACACTAAGGTGCTGAATGTTTCCTTATTACATTTCTAGGTTCACCGCTTCCATGTTAAAGGAAGCAAATGAGCAGGAGAGTCTAGCCAGCAGGACAGGATAAGGTGGTGTTGTGCTCAGACTCAGTCTAGGCAGGGTGAGCAAGGTTCCCACCAGGGAGATCCTGCTAAGAGATTTAGATATAGAGACTTTAGGAAGGGACAAGGAGGTTTTAGGAAGGGCTAGCAACACTCTCAGTAAGGCCAGTAGGGCTAATGGAAGGTTGGTAGTGGCTAGAAGTGACGAGGACAATAGGGTCAAATGGGATGAAATTTTACTAGGAGATGTTTCATGTGTGGAGAGAATGGCCACAAACATCAGTTTTGCCTCTATAAAGCAGCCCCTACCACGGCAGTAGGTTGCTCGCCAGGAGCTATAGAGGCCACCTTTATATCACCATCATAGATGCTTGCCTTGCCTGCCATACTAGTTGCTCTCACAACCCCATCTCAGTAGGGGTAGTTGTAGTGTGGGCATGTATATAACGTCCAACAGGCAATAGTTCCTCAGGCACCACCCATAGTGGAGGCTATGTTTCTCATCCATGACACTTTGGGGAGTATTTTATTTTATACTGGGGTTTTACACTCGTTCATATCCACTACATTTTCACTGACCACTGGGTTGTTAGATACGATAAATAATACTGTCACATGTATTGATTCTCCATTGGCTAATGGGATGTTGATATTATTTATCTGTTAGGGGGTATAAATATTAGGAGACTGCTTTTTACAGTCGATATGCTTGTGGTAGACATGTCGGAGTATGGCGACATTATAGGCATGGATTGGTTATCCACTTATAGGTCTATCTTAATTTTTATAGGAAGACTATTGTATTTTTCATATTAGACCAGGAGTTGTTTGTGGTGGCGATTCCTCATCCGAAGGGAAGCTCGTCCACCCACTTATACTATATATAGGAGGAGACCTATAAGGGGGGGGGGTGATTTCCCTAGATTCTATTCCCATTGTTAGTGAGTTGTCGATGTGTTCCAGGAGATATCAAGATTTACACCTAGTAGAGAGATAGAGTTTGTAATATATTTAGCACCGGGCACTCGGCCGATAGCACAACATGTTATCGTATGACTCCAATGGAGATAAGGGATGTACGGGATCATATCGGGCAACTTTTATGGATTCATCCGTAAGATTACCTCACATTAGGTTAATCCAGTGTTGTTTGTGAAGAAGAGATATGGGTCTTTGAGACTATCTGTTAATTACCATTAATTGAATAAAGTCACGATATGGAACATGTATCTGTTGCCCCGAATCGATGACTTATTCGATCAATTAAGAGGAGTTGCCTACTTCTCTAAGATGGGTTTGAGATCTGTTTATCACTAACTACATATACAGGAGTAAGATATGTCTAATAATTCCTTCTTAACAAGATATGGATCCTACGAGCTTCGGGTTATGCCATTTTAGCTAACCAATGTAGTAGACGTATTTATGGACATGATGAATATGGTGTTCACAGTGTTATTGGATCATTGATGACATTATGATTTATTATCGGATCAAGGATGAGGATGTAAATCCTTTACGTCTGGTCTTTCAAACACTACACGAGCATGAGTTGTATGAGAAGTTTGAAAAATACGAGTTTCGACTACGTGAAGTAGAATTTTTAGGGCATATCGTTTCTGAGTTGGGAATATCGATGGACCCGAGTATGGTGTCAGCGATGAGGGAGTGGGGATAACCCACGACACCTACGGAAGTGCATAGTTTCTTTGGGTTATCCGGATACTACAGATGATTTATTAGGGGATTATCGAAAATTGCGAGTCCATTGACTAATTTGACTTGCAAAGGTGTACCGTTTGTTTGGGATGATACCTGTCAGTTGGCTTTTGATGAGCTAAAGAACAAGTTCACTTCAGCACCCGTACTCGTACTTCTCAGGGCAAGAGTGGAGTACCTTATTTTCACTAACGCATCAGAGTACCTTGTTTTCATTGACACATCCCTACAAGAACTTGGTGGCGTGCTAGAGCAGGAGGATCAGCCTATAGTGTACACTTCCAGCAAGCTTAAGCCTCGTGAGAGGAATTGCCCCTCCCACGACTTGGAGTTAGCGGTAGTTGTGTTTCCATTGCAGATTTGGAGACACTATTTACTGGGAGAGAAGTTTCTCTTATTCACAGATCATAAGTCACTACAGTACTTGTTCACTAAAAGGGGTGGCTTGAATGTGTGAATGATTATCCGCTCGATATCTAGTATCACCTAGGAAAGGGTAACGTGGTGGAAGAAGCAGTGAGCCGTAGGACAACATCTGAGGTGGGCAAGGTGTGAAAGGCTTAATGGAAGGAGTTGGGATATCAAGATTTAGTTACCCGATTATTTATGTCAGTTATGACCATCACCCCAAATATTGTCATGAGTGTGGTAAAGGCAGAGGCACCAGATTCTTTTTATCAGGAGAGGATCAAATAACTCTCAGAAGGGAGAGCAGAGACATACTCAGTGAGTTTAGAGGGAGGCTTACGCTTCAACGAAAGACTGATTGTTCCATAAGGATAGGACTTGTGACATGCGGTGATGTCAGAGTCACATGAATCTCAATTTACGATACATATTGGAGGGGATAAGATGTACCATGACATGGGATGGTGGTACTAGTGGAGTGGGATGAAGTAAGACATCACCGAGTTTGTTTCGAAGTGCGCCACTTGTCAGCTTGTAAAAGTGTACAATAAAAAATTAGCAGGGTTTTTATGGCCACTAGAAATCCCTATGTGGAAATGGGAGAGCTTTTCCATGGATTTTATTACTAGGTTTCCTACTTCATTAAGAGGTCGCGATTCCATATGGGTGATAGTGGATAGGTTGACCAAGGTAAGTCATGTTTCGCCAGTTCGTATTGATTATACTATGGGACAGTATGCCTAGATTTTTGTTGTCGTGATAGTGAGGTTTCATGGGGTGCCTGATTAGGCACATATTCTTCATATTTATCCCCTTAATTTCGGTATTTTTATGATCCCGTGCAGTGTAAATAGCTTGGATTTGTCTCATATTTATGCTACTAACCTTTTTTGACAAGTATTTCGTGTTTTGTGTATTTCTCATGTGTTTTACAGGTATTTCATGCAAGTTAGTGCGAAAGTGAACTCAAAACAGTGAAAGAAACCAAGAAATGGAGATTTGAAGGGCATTTTCGTAATTTTTCAGCCTTAGTCCGGAAGTGGGTCCAACTAGAAAGTTGAATATATCTAAATTACAAGAACACTGGAAAAAAAGGCACCTCAATCCGAGCTACGGTGAAGAAGTTACGATGTGTTGAAGTTGCGCGATAATAAAGAGAAATGGACATGCGAAATCCTGGCATTTATTATGCATTTAAAGCAGTGAAACTCTTGGAAAACTTGTGCAACAAGCAACTCTGGATGTCAAATTAGTGTTACTTGTTTCTATAAAAGACCAAGCCCTACCTCATTTCAAAAGAGAGTTGAATTCTAGAGAGAGGGAGTCAAATTCTAGAGAGTAGAATAGAATTTTAGAGAGAGAAAGTCAGATTTTAGAGAGTCTTTTTAGTTTTCTTTGGTAGAAATTTTCATAAACCCTAGTTTTTGAAGTTTGTCTACTATTCAAGATTCATCATTCATGCATTGCAAGTAATTTTAATTTATTATTTTTACTGCTTTCCTAGTTAGTTTAATTAATTGTTGATTTCTAGTTTTCCATTCCCAATTCAAGTCATGTTCTCAATTTTCTAGAGTTAGTTATGAATTCCTGCACTTTAATTTGTAAGTTTTATTTTGATTTCATCATGTTTAGCTAAGTTTTTAAGGGTTGGGATGCATGAACCCATCCCAATGTAAATTACTTATGGAGAAAATAGAATTTAAATTAAAAATTTGAAAGAGTCGTGCGAGACAATTTTACAACCATTGTAGATCTTTTAATCTCTCTTGCCCTAGGTACTTGGGATGTTTAAGAATATGATGTGCGTAAAATTATTTATCACCGCTTTATATTTACCTTTGATTTCATACGGTGCGGGCTTGATCCTCATATATGTAATGCTTAGGATCTATAAAGACTGGATTCATTCAAATTTATAATTTACAATTCTAGGTTTCTATACGGTAATTTACTAGGGTTAGGGGGATTGTATTCCAACCTACTTTCTCATTCATCATAATTAATTTAACTTCTTTATTTACTTATTTTTTCCCTTTTCAACCATCATCATCTTTTTCAT
The DNA here is from genome assembly GCA_949130495.1 of Sambucus nigra. NCBI lineage: Eukaryota > Viridiplantae > Streptophyta > Magnoliopsida > Dipsacales > Adoxaceae > Sambucus > Sambucus nigra. Next base: position 285,815,190 of record OX422208.1, read on the forward strand.
TTTTTCTTTAGAAGTAATTGTAAGGACAAATTTTCAATCGAGTCATTTGTTATATTGGCTTAATTCCGTTGGACAAAACATTTTTGGGTCATACTGCATCAACGATCATTCTAACACAAGGATTCAAGCATCGCATTCAAAGTTCACGCATCATCAATATTCATGCCGTGCTATTTATCCTACGAAGGTATATGACCTAAATACAATTTTATAAGTTGGAGTATTTTGACTAATCAAGAAATTTCAAATAAGAAAATGTTCATATATAAGCTATATTAATTTTGAAAAAGTCCTTGAATTAAATTGGAAAAATTTTGGGCAAAAATCAGATTCTCGTTCGAAGTTTAACCCAAGTCGTTCGAACGACCTGGTTCTAACGAAGTGGTGCCTCGTTAGTAGTTCGTTAGAAGTTCGTTAGAAATGTCGTTCGAACGAGATTTCTAACGACATCTAATCATCCTAAACTGGCACGCCGTTAGATAAGTCGTTCGAACGACATGTCGTTCGAACGAACTCGTTCGAACGAGTTTCGCCAGAATTGATTTTTTAAACTTATTTTTTAAATGCAGTTTTTTCCTACAACTGTTTTTTGCCCACTACTTTTTCAGTTATTTTCTAATGGACGAAAATTCAGTTTTATATCTTTAGGAAGTTCATTTTTCAAAGAGAACTTTTTCCATAACTTCCAACCTTTTTTGATAAAAAATCTCTCCAACATTTTTATCAATTTTTCAAAACAAAACCCCTTCATCAATTCACATTCAACAAGCAAGATTGCGGTGGATCTCTGCATTCAAGCTTCGAGGAGACGGTGGTTTTGGGCTTCGGTGGATACCGCAACACGAGGAGTGTTGAGCAACGCGTTGGAGTTTCGCGGACTACAACTTCAGAGGTCGAGGACGACATAAGCATGTCTTGAGTGAGTCAATGTCTGTAAGTCTTTTGAGTCTCTTGTAAAACCTTTTGTTGTAGTGGATTTTGTCTAGGCCCAGCCGTCCGAGGTTTTTCCCATTTGGGTTTTCCTCGTACATCGGCGTGTTATGGTTGGGATTTTTGCACTTTCATTTTATCATATCACCTAGATGCATGCTTAGGATAAAATGAATTTAATTGGAATTTGTTCTTGCAAATTTGTGAAACTAAATTTAAAATTGAGATAGAAGAATACATCTTTCATAGAAATAATAAAATTGGATTTAGTGTGTGTGTGTATTCTACGAATTAAACTAAGACCATATAACCCTGCAACTTCAAATTGGTACCAGAGCTTGTTTCTATAAGTTATTTAGATGAATCCTGGAGGTTATATGGATAGTTTTTCGTCGAATAGACTACCTTTATTTGATGGATCAAATTATACCTATTAGAAAGAACGTATGAAATCCTCTCTTAAATCTATTGATGAACGTGTTTGGGTCACTGTTGAAAGAGGATGGTCCCCTCCTACAATGGTTGTTAATGATGAACGTATTTTGACTCCTGTTGAACAGTCTAGCAAGGAAGATTTAAAATGGTGTAACTTTAACTCAAAAGGATTAAATGCCTTATTTGGTGCCGTGTCTCCCGATGAATTTCGTCGTATAATGACGTGCGAAACATCAAAGGAAGCTTGGAACATTCTCCAAGTTACTCATGAGGGAACGAGTGTTGTTAAAGCATCAAAACTTCAAAACTTAACTACACAATTTGAAACTATCACCATGAAAGAAACTGAAACTTTTGATGAGTTCTATGCTCGTTTATCTGACATAGTCAACTCTTGCTTTAACTTAGGTGAAAGAATACCTGAAAATCGTGTGGTTAAGAAAATACTTAGATGTCTTCCTAAGCGTTTCATTCCCAAAGTCACTGTACTTAATTCTTTAGGAAACCTAAATACCTTAAAACTTGAAGAACTTGTTGGTGATCTGCAAATGTATGAACTTGATATGTTTCCTAAAGATAACAAAGGGAAAGATAAAGGAGTAGCTTTAAAAGTTCAGCAAGTTGATGTGTCTGATTCTGATGAGTCTGACTTTGATTCTGATGATATAGTCTTATTTGCCAAAAAGTTTAAAAAATTTCTCAAGTTTAAAAAACAAAACTCCAAATTTGAAAAACCAAAATTTGAGAATAAAAACAAAGGAGGAAATAAAAAGTTCACTAATCAGGATACAAACAAGTTCAATAAAGACAACTTTAAGAAGGATGATTCGGAAAGATGTTTTGAATGTGAGGGACGTGGTCATAGAGCTTTCGAGTGCCCCACAAAACTTAAAAGACAAGGCAAAGAGAAAGCCGTTTACAATGCTACTTTAAGCGACAGTGATAATGAGTCTGAAGACTCTGATGACTCTAACTCGCCTAGAAATAACTTCACTGCCTTTATGGCGAGCCTTGCTAGTAATTCGTGTGAGTCAAACCTTAATGTTGACTATTCTGAACATAATCTAGAGGTGGTTTCTACTCATTCTACTAGTAGTGATGAAAAAGAGAGTGATAGTGATATAGATGAGAGTGAACTACAAACTGCCTATTCCGAACTCTACAATGAATCTCTTCGCATTCAAAAAGTCAACAAAAGATTAACCTTGAAAGTTTTAACTTTAGAAAAAGAGTTGAAAGGCCTGAAGGAGAAGGAGGCCTTAGTCAGTCAACTCGAGGCTATTAAAATATCTCTTTCTGAAAAACTTATCGTGATTGGCAAAGAAAAATGTGACTTGATTATCTCCTTAGAAAGTGCTAACAAAGAACTTAATGAGTCTCATGAAATTAGAACATCTCTAGAAACTAAAATAGTCCAACTTGAAAAAGATCTCGAGTCCTCTCGTGAAGTTAAAGTCACACTCGAGGACAATTCAGGAAGAATGGGAAAACTGTTTCTAGGTCCTGTTTTAGGATATAAGGAGAAAGGGTATCAAGAAAGAAAGGGAATAGGATATGAAGAAGGAAATTCTTCAAAAGTCAAAACTGAACCTGTTGCTAAGTTTGTTACAAAATCTAATGTTCCTAAAGATAACAAATCTAATGTTCCTAAAGTTAATCCCTCTAAGAAACATTTAAAAGCTGGCCCAAAACAATGTTATGTATGTTCATATTGTCACAAACAGGGTCACCTTAAAGATTTTTGCTACAAACTTGGAAAGAACCCTCAATTCACAAATTCAAAACAACCTTACAGCTCCTTAGCTAATCTTAAGAGTCAAGTTGAGTACCTTGTCAATACTTCTAAAAATCTAATGGAAGAGTTTCTTAGGTTCTCTAATGTCAAAAGAAATAACTCTAATTATAAGACTAGAGCCAATCAAGGGAAGAAAACTACTCAAACTTGGGTTAAGAAAAATCAAATCAAGAAAGCTTTTGTCGCTCACGTTGCTCTTAAGGCACAAAATACCTCTCAATGGTACTTTGATAGTGGTTGTTCTAGACATATGACGGGCAATAAATCTCTTTTTACCACTCTCGAAAACCATAAAGATGGTAAAGTTACTTTTGGGGATGGTAGCAAGTCCCAAATTATTGGTAGAGGTTCTATTGAAATCTCAGGTTTTGCTAAACTTGAAAATGTTCTTTATGTTGAGGGTCTAAAAGCTAATTTGTTAAGTATTAGCCAACTGTGTGATGATAATCTTGATGTGAAATTTAGTCAATCGGAGTGCATCATTTATGATCAATCAGGTGAACCGATTTTACATGGTGTTAGAACCAGTGACAATTGCTATGGAATCATTCCAAAATCTTCTTTAGTCTGCAATAATGTAAAAACCTCTTCTACCGATCTTTGGCATCAAAGATTAGGTCATGTTAACTTTAGAGATCTTGACAGACTTGTGAGAAAAGAGCTTGTTCGTGGCTTACCGCCACTAGGAAAGCCAACATCCACCATTTGCGGACCGTGTCAATTTGGTAAACAAATCAAAAGTCCTCATAAAAAGATAAACTCGATAACAACATCTCGTGTCCTAGAATTGATACACATGGACCTTATGGGTCCTACTCGTACCGAGAGTATAGGAGGAAAAAGATACATCCTGGTTATGGTGGATGATTTCTCTAGATACTCTATTGTAGGCTTTTTGAGAGAGAAATCTGAAACAGTTGACTTTCTTACTGTTAAATGTAGAGCTCTTCAAAATCTTCACGGTGTTACTATAAACCGCTTTAGGAGTGATAATGGAACCGAATTCAAGGAATCCGGTGTGAATGCCTTCTATGATGAAATAGGAATAAAACATGAATTATCGGCCGTTCAAACCCCTCAACAAAATGGTATAGTTGAACGTAAAAATCGAACGATCCAAGAAATGGCAAGATCCATGCTCCTTGGAAGAAATGTGGCTCGTAGGTTTTGGGCCGAAGCGGTTAACACTGCTTATCACACGGTTAATAGAGTTTATTTGCGTCCTAACACTAACAAAACTCCTTATGAATTGTGGACGGGTAAGAAACCCAATTTGTCCTATTTTAGAGTGTTCGGAAGTCCATGCTATATTCTTAGAGATAGATAACTTCTAGGAAAATTTTACTCGAGGAGTGATGAGGGTATTTTCCTAGGATACTCTCAAAATAGTAGAGCTTTTAGAGTCTTTAACTTAAGCAACTCTAAAGTAATGGAATCCATTAATGTGGTCATAAAAGATGATGCTCCGGCCACACAAATTAATAATGAGGAAGATTTATCATGTGAGTGTGATGTTGAGTCAAATGATGAAAGTATTGCATCTCAAAATGATTTGGGTGTTCCATCTACCGATAAAAGGGAAGTTACTCCTTGGGTGCGTAAAAATCAGGATACTTCACAAATTATAGGAGATCCCGAGGTAGGTGTCAAGACTAGGGCGCAATTAGAAAATGAAGTTACTTATCTCTGTTATACTTCTACTATTGAACCTAAAAACTATAAAGAAGCCCTAAAAGATGAACATTGGATTAATGCTATGCAAGAAGAATTGTTTCAATTTAAGAAAAATGATGTTTGGGAATTAGTCCCTAGGCCTTCTAATACCAATGTCATTGGCACTAAATGGATTTTTAAAAACAAAATGGATGAAAATGGTGTCATTGTTCGAAACAAGGCTAGATTAGTGGCTCAAGGGTATACTCAAATAGAAGGTGTTGACTTTGAAGAAACTTTTGCTCCTGTTGCTAGGTTAGAATCGGTTCGTCTCTTACTTGCCATCGCATGTCATCTTCAATTTAAATTTTATCAAATGGATGTCAAAAGTGCTTTTTTAAATGGTATTATCCAAGAGGAAGTATATGTTGAACAACCAAAAGGGTTTGAGGACCCAACTCATCCTACTCATATCTTCTTTTTAAAGAAAGCTTTATATGGCTTAAAACAAGCCCCCCGTGCTTGGTATGAAAGACTCACTTCTTGTCTCCTTTCTCGTGGCTTTTTGAGAGGGGGAGTAGATATGACACTTTTTGTTCGGCGTGATGAAAAAGGTATTCTTGTTGCTCAAGTTTATGTCGACGACATAGTGTTTGGGTCTACATGTGATAAACATACTCAAATTTTTTCCAAAGAAATGCACAATGAATTTGAAATGAGTATGGTAGGTGAACTTACCTTCTTTCTAGGTCTTCAAGTTCGTCAACTCAAAAATGGGATATTTTTGTCCCAAACTAAGTATGCTAAAGACCTTGTTAAGAAATTTAATATGGAATCCGCTAAACATGCTCGTACTCCTATGAGCTCCTCTATTAAACTTAGTAAAGACACCGATGGAAAAGATGTAGAGCATACACTCTTTAGAAGTATGATAGGTAGTTTACTTTACCTAACTGCGAGTCGTCCAGATATTTCCTTTAGTGTAGGAGTTTGTGCTCGTTATCAAGCCGCACCAAAAGAGTCTCACTTACTTGCTATTAAACGTATCATCAAATATGTTAGTGGGACCCTGTCTTTTGGCATTTGGTACTCCTTTGACACCAATGATTGTCTATCGGCATATTCAGACGCCGATTGGGCAGGAGATGTTGATGGATGTAAAAGTACATCCGGCGGTTGTTTCTATCTTGGAAGTGCACTTGTCTCATGGATGAGCAAGAAACAAAATTCTATTTCCTTGTCCACGGTGGAGGCCGAATACATTGCCGCCGGGAGTTGTTGCACTCAACTCATTTGGATGAAACAAATGTTGGAAGATTACGGTATTTTCCAAGGCACTATGACCATATATTGTGATAATACTAGTGCAATTCATATTTCTTGTAATCCCGTTCAACATTCTAGAACCAAGCATATTAAGATCCGTGAACATTTCATTCGTGACTTGGTTGAAGAGAAAATTATTTCTCTAAGCTTCGTTCCTACCGATCAACAATTGGCCGATATCTTTACTAAACCTCTATATGCCCTTAGGTTTGAAAACCTTAGGAAATCAATTGGGGTTTGCTCCATTGATTGAGATCGAAGTCGTTCATCTAGTTTAGGTTGCTTCACTTGCATATCTTTTTACCTATGAACTAGATTTCCTTTGTATATATTTTATTCAAAAATCTCAAAAATATTTGTTTATTTTATTCATTTTCAAGGAAAACGGGAATGGTTAGATAATGCTATCAAAACTTTTGTCCATATGGCTTTGTGGTCGATGTATTCAAATCCCTATCTTTTTCCATGTTCACGTGGCCTACGATGAATAGTTAATCCATACATGGTTTATCTTGTGCCCAATAAATAATGCTTTGTTTTATGATATAAAATGTTGTGATTTCCTCACATATTTTCCTTTTGCACACACCGTACACGGAATATTTCGAGTATCTTGTTCACATTGTACTTGCAAAGTGAGATTTGGTGTTGTCTTCTCAATCCTGTCACATCCATTATAAGCAATCGAAAGTGTGCATGATCATCCGTTGCCCGGATTGAAACAAAATGACTATATTCTTCCGGTTGATTTCCGTTTCTAGCAATGGAACCGAGATGCGAAAAACATAAAAGTTTTTGCATAAAAGGCCTCCATTTGCATAATCAGATGTGTGACTAAAATAGAAGCATTGAAAATGATATATATACAATGCAAAGCCAAAATAATAGGCTTGATTGAGTCTTCAAAAGATTCGTCTCAATCTATTTGATATTTTTGGGAGATATAAGTTGAAGATCAACGGGCACGCACATTTCATTAATTTATTGCTTTCTTCTTGTGACTTTATTGGCGAGAGAATCATCTATTTTGTATGATTGTTACATTCGTGGTTAAGTGTTCAACAATATTTCATTTTTGACACAAGGCTAATCTGAGTGAATATTGCTCGTATATATTGTTTGGCATTACGCACTTGTACAAATGTTGTGGCTAAAGACTTTCACGCGTATTTTTCACACCCCTACATTTCCGCTCCCACCATTTGGATATGTTGGCTCGAGCTAGGATTAATACAATCACATTTTTGGCAATGTTCTGGCCATCCCAATTCCTGATATTATGGTATTTTTCAATCTATTTTATAATATATTTTTTTTCAAGATTTTCAATTTTCGTTAGAAATTCTAGTTCGAACGAGATTTCTAACGACATTTTTTAGCCCCAAACTGTCTCGTCGTTCGAAATATCGTTCGAACAACAATTTTCGTTCGAACCACCTTCTAACGAGGTATCTAACGACCCGAGGCTGTCTCGTCGTTCGAAATATCGTTCGAACGACAATTTTCGTTCGAACCACCTTCTAACGAGGCATCTCACGACCCGAGACTGTCTCGTCGTTCGAACCCATCGTTCGAACGACATAACTCGTTCGAACGACCTGCAGTTAAAACGGTCAGATCCTCTTCCCCAAAACCTGCCACCTCTCCCATTTTTTCAAACCCACGATTTCCAATACCCCATTTCCCCTCTTTCCCTGTTTTCTCTCACCCCTCTCTTCCACTTTCCCCTCCCCTTGTCTCTCTCTCTCTCCCACGATTTTTCCTCATCCACGATTCTTCCCACTCTCTTTCCCTTATTTTATCCTTCCTCCAACCTTCACCCATTCCCTCATCCACGAATTTGTGTTGCTTCTTCTCCTGCCATTCCAGGTATTTTTTTTTTCTCTTTTACTCTCTTACGATATATATCTACTTATATATATATGTATATATATATTTCTATCTATATATATATATATATTATATAACTATTCTATAATCTATATTTCGATTTCTTCTGAAATCTCTACTATATATATCAATATTGATATACACACGCATATCATATCTATATATATATATCTATATCTATATATCTATATATATATATGTATATCCATATACATATATATATCTCTCTCTATATATATATATTTATATATATATTTCTGCTGTTGGGGCCTATTTTCACAAATCGATTCTCAATTTTTTCCCAACTTGTCTATATATGCATGTGTATATCCCACATTTTTTTTGGGGTTGTCTTTCTTGTGTATTTGTATATGTTGCCCCTGATTAAAATATCTCCCATGAATATTGTATTTTTTTTCAATGCAAATTCAGTTACTATTCATGGAATTTATTTTAATCAAATTTTTTATTTTTCCTTTATTTTTTATTTCTAAAGGAGTATGGGAATTTTGCTGATTGGTTGTTCGTTTATTGGTGTAATCGGTGGTTTGGTTGGACGTTGTTCGGGTAGGTTCTAGTCTCTATAATTTTTCATGGCCCGTAATCGCCGCCAACACCGCCTTAGCGATTCCCCCGAGGAACGCACCACGTCCTCGGATGAGGAATCCCGGGGTATTCCCGACCTAAAACTACGTTGGCGCACCCTTTCCCAACATACCCGCTATCACACCCAAGGGTTTGCAACCCGTTCTGTTGTACGGGAGAAAGTGATTAATCTCCCCTCCCTCCACGGCACAAACGTGCATTCATGGATATCTGATTTAGGGTGGGACCCACTCTTCTCCCTCACCGATGTTGTTTTTCCCGACATAGTACGGGAATTTTATTTTAACCTGATTAATAGGGATACTCATCTTTACACTCGGGTGCGAGGTCGGGAGATTCTAGTCACTCCCGACTCGATTGCTCAAATCCTTCCCCTCCCTCGGGTAAATAATCCCTCTTTTCCATGGACATCCGAGACCACCCCCGATCCTACTCTTGTTTTTAACACCGTTTTTAGGATTCTTCCTTCCGGCACGGTTACTATTTTGCATAAAAATTTACATCCCGATTTTTTGGCCCTTAATTGGATCGTTTGTGCCTGCCTTCTCCCTCGTGCCAACACCACCCAAATCACAAAACAGCACGTGGATCTCATGTTTGCTATAATCATTAGGGCCCACATTGACCTTCCCTCCTATCTTTATAGCGTGATCCGGTATGTTAGGGTTCTTCCCGCCAGCCCCACTCGCCAGGCCCTCCCATTTGCGGCCCTTATCACCCGTATTTGTCTTGCCGTCGGTTGCCCCCGTGTGTTCACCGATATCCCCACCACTAAATACCAAACCGTTGACCTCACCTCCATTAGTCGCTCCCGTGGTCATTTTCCACCGGATACCCCTCACCTCACCCCTCCGCCTCCTCCCACTCCGCCACCTCATCTCACCCCACTCCCAGTCGTCCAGCTCCCTCCCGCTCTGTCCATCACCCCACCCCTTCCCAGCTTCCCGCACCCGTCGCGTCGGAGGATTTTATGTTTTTGCGTTCACAGGTGGAACTTTTTCAGGAGGACCGCCGCCAGGACCGCGCACTTATGCAGGAACTCATTATGTCTATGCAGCAGGACCGCGAGGCCCACGCCCGTCGAGAAGCCGCCCGGGATGAAGCTCAGGCACGTCGGGATAAAGCCTAGGCTCGTCGGGACTCTCTTCTCTTAGAGCATCTTGCTGCCCTGCGCCGCGGGGCAGGCTCTTACGGCACCGGCTCACTCCCCGATGACACTCCACCTGCTGATCCTGCCTCTTGATTTATTTTGTTCATTTCCTGTTTCTTTATGTTTTGTGAGGATGAGTGCTTTCCTACTATCTTGTATTTGGATTTATTTCCCTTGGTTATTTCATTGTCTGACTCTTAGATATTTCCCCTTTACCCCTTACTTAATGCATGCTCCCTCTTTTCATTGTCATGATTCATTATTTCTATTTCCTGCCTTGTTATTTATACTCATTTCTTTGGCAGGCCCCCTTATCCCTTTGTCTTTTTCGGGCAAAAAGGGGGAGAAAATTTTAATTAATATGCCTTCATATTTAGGGGGAGTTTGATAAATTTGGGTAATTTAATTGACATTTCATATTCATTGCAATTAATAATAATTTAAGGTAATTATAATTGAATTAAGTTATTATAATTAAATATCCAAATTGAGTCTAATATTGCCCTTATGCACAATTAAGGGAGAGTTAAACTGTTCATATTGAATATTGAGGCATTTATGCATCATGCACAAAATATTCTATCGCATTGTCTTATATATAACATCTCTCTATTTCCCCATGCGTTTATGAATTTGTTGTTTCATGTGTGTAGGATACATCTCCTACTCCTTTGCAGCTCGTCAGTCTTGTCTTTGTGTCTGTATTTTTTTTGGGTTTTTGGGACGAGACTTAGATACGGCTTGACGGCTGGCTTAGCAAATTCAATCTTTTATTTATTTATTTTTTATTTTGTTTTGTCCCAGAATAGCCAAAGGGGGAGATTTGTAAGGACAAATTTTCAATCGAGTCATTTGTTATATTGGCTTAATTCCGTTGGACAAAACATTTTTGGGTCATACTGCATCAACGATCATTCTAACACAAGGATTCAAGCATCGCATTCAAAGTTCACGCATCATCAATATTCATGCCGTGCTATTTATCCTACGAAGGTATATGACCTAAATACAATTTTATAAGTTGGAGTATTTTGACTAATCAAGAAATTTCAAATAAGAAAATGTTCATATATAAGCTATATTAATTTTGAAAAAGTCCTTGAATTAAATTGGAAAAATTTTGGGCAAAAATCAGATTCTCGTTCGAAGTTTAACCCAGGTCGTTCGAACGACCTGGTTCTAACAAAGTGGTGCCTCGTTAGTAGTTCGTTAGAAGTTCGTTAGAAATTTCATTCGAACGACCTCGTTCGAACGAGATTTCTAACGACGTCTAATCATCCTAAACTGGCACGCCGTTAGATAAGTCGTTCGAACGACATGTCGTTCGAACGAACTCGTTCGAACGAGTTTCGCCAGAATTGATTTTTTAAACTTATTTTTTAAATGCAGTTTTTTCCTACAACTGTTTTTGCCCACTACTTTTTCAGTTATTTTCTAATGGACGAAAATTCAGTTTTATATCTTTAGGAAGTTCATTTTTCAAAGAGAACTTTTTCCATAACTTCCAACCTTTTTTGATAAAAAATCTCTCCAACATTTTTCTCAATTTTTCAAAACAAAACCCCTTCATCAATTCACATTCAACAAGCAAGATTGCGGTGGATCTCTGCATTCAAGCTTCGAGGAGACGGTGGTTTTGGGCTTCGGTGGATACCGCAACACGAGGAGTGTTGAGAAACGCGTTGGAGTTTCGCGGACTACAACTTCAGAGGTCGAGGACGACATAAGCATGTCTTGAGTGAGTCAATGTCTGTAAGTCTTTTGAGTCTCTTGTAAAATCTTTTGTTGTAGTGGATTTTGTCTAGGCCCAGCCGTCCGAGGTTTTTCCCATTTGGGTTTTCCTCGTACATCGGCGTGTTGTGGTTGGGATTTTCGCACTTTCATTTTATCATATCACCTAGATGCATGCTTAGGATAAAATGAATTTAATTGGAATTTGTTCTTTCAAATTTATGAAACTAAATTTAAAATTGAGATAGAAGAATACATCTTTCATAGAAATAATAAAATTGGATTAAGTGTGTGTGTGTATTCTGCGAATTAAACTAAGACCATATAACCCTGCAACTTCAGTAATAAATCAATTAAATTCTATCAACCATTCCCTGTGGATTCGATACCCAGACTCGCCACTAAACTCCTTAAGAAGTGTAGTTACAAGTTTAGGTTTTTTTGTATTGAGGTTGGAATCCGATAACAACGACTAGCGTATTACACGGACGCTCGGTTTTTCCACTCGATCAAAATGGCGCCGTTGCCGGGGAGTGTTTGTTATAGATTATAATTGACTTACTACTTCGTAAAAAAAAAAAAAAAAAGTAAATCAAAAAAAAAAAAAATTAAAAAGAAAAATGTGTGTCACGTTTTTGAATTGCCCTCTTTGAAATGTCTTATTTGAACTCTTTTGGTGGCTTCAATTGTTATGCTAATAGTGAGGAGGAGAATGAACTCACGATTTATGAACATTGGATCAATATCACTAAAGATGAGTCTCATAAATACAAGCCTAGTGCTAAGGCAATCCAAATTTATCAAAATCAATTGCTTGAAGAAGAAAGTCTTGAAAAAGAATATCGAGAAAAAAATCGTTATTGGGAGCAAGAGTTAGATGCATTATTTGAACCCAATGAGGATTTTTCTTCCGATAGTTTTGAAGATGAAGTAAGTTTTCAACCAAATGAGGAATTCGAGGTGCTAGAACCAAGGAAGCCTACTTTGGAAGAACTCTTGCTTGATATAAAAAAGCAATCTGATGACCTTGTTGTTACCGAGTTGAAAATTATAGCAACTTGCAAGGAGTTGAATGATTATTTGGACAACTTAGAGAAGATCGAGACTTGTGATTCACCTAATACTTTTGAGAACAAAATCATTGAGAGTGATCCAAGTACTTTTGAATCTCAACCTCTTATAAATATTTCAAAACCTATTAAGGTTGAAGATCATTTGTCTCCTTGTGTCCCCACTATTATCGAACCCTTAAATCCATCACAAGAACTGGATGAATGTCTTGAGGATGTTGATCCGATTCTTATATGGGAATGTTATTTTGAGATGCTTCATCTTACAGGCCATACACTTAGGCGTGTCACTCCACCAGATCCATTTGAAAATTTTGGGGGAGAAGATTTTGAGGACAAGGACTCTATGCTTGAATTGTTTTCCAAGATGGACTCTTTCAGTTTGTGTGCTCCGCTTCCCATACTTCTTGAAAAATCTTTGGGACGTGATTATATTTTTCTTGGATCCCAATGGTACTTGTCCCCCTATGCACTGAAATCCTTCATTATCCCCCTAAAGTTTTTTATATGTGATGGTTCATTTCTTCCACATTGCACATGCCTTTCGTTTTTCCAACGGAATTCTTATTTTTCGGGAGGCATGCTTTATAGTGAGGGTACACCATTAATCCCTCAAAGTCAAATTGTATTTTGGGTGGACCCTTAAATTTTTAGACTTCTACTGTATGATTTATTAGTCGTTCAAATTTTAGGTTGTAAATAATTAGTTTTTATTTTTTATTTTTTTTTATAGTCTAGTTTCGATAGTTAAAGTTTTTGTTATTCTTTTTGTTATGCTTTGTTCTAACATGTTTGTAGATTCATTGGACTCGCACTCATCGAGGATCGCTCCATTTGGGTAATATCTTTCTTTCCCTCTCTTTATGTTGTGTTCTTGATTTGCATTGAGGACAATGCAACATTTAAGTTAGTGGGTGTGGGATATTCTTCCCATTTATTGTTTAGATTCATTGATTCGATCACATGTTCTTTCCAAGTGTGTTTTAAAAACAAAATTGAAAAATTTTGAAAAAAAGTCAAAAATATTGTTGTTCAAAATAAATAAAAATTGGAATTTAAATTTTTTCAAAAATATCACCTTTATTTTATTTAAAGTCTCAAATTGTTAAATCTCAATTGCACTAAGCCAAAATTGACCGAAGATGGAAATTGAAAGAAAATTGACGACTTAACGAATAAGTGTGGAGATTGATCAAACCCGGTGAGATTTCGCGCCTTTTAATTTTTTTTTAAGTTTTTTAATCAATCCGAGTTTATGATTAACTCAAAGTCCTTTTCAGCGTTTTAATAAGTCGTTGATGATCTCAATCCTTTGTTTTGACCGGTTATGGGAAATGTGTGAAATGTTATCTCGAAATTTGTGCTAAATATATCTCTAAACTTAACTAATCTCGAGATGCATATGGTAAGGTGATTAGCAATTTGGACAATGAAGTAGGCCCTCGTTTGTTACCCAAAAATATTAGCCATAAAAAGTTGTGAAAAACAAAATTATCCCTTTGAAACCCAAGTTGAGCCTAATAAAATATTTTCCTTTCGTTTGATAACCCGAAAAACCCAAATAGCCCGGAATTGTGAAAATTGAAAAAATTCATCAATTAAGTCCAAATTGTGCGATAAAAAGGGGAAAGAGAAAATTAGAAAAAAAAAATGCTCAAAAAAAATAAAAATAAATAAATAAATAAAAAAAGGGAGAAAAATGAGCAAATGCCCGAAAAAAGCACTAATGGACGTCATAAGGACATTTTCCAATTCCGAACATTCCGTTTATTCCCATTTTTACCCTTTACACTTTTTTACCCGAAAAGTCCTAACCGAGTCCGAATGGCGAAATTAATTACCGCATGGAGAGCTAAGACATGAAAAGATAATATGAGAGATTAAATGGTGTGAAATAGAAGTGATGTTCCCATTTCCTAATAACTGTATTCCGATGATGAGATCTTTTCACCATATATTTTCTTCTTTTCAATTTTGTATGCGTGAATTTGTGTCCATTATATTTACTCTTTATATCATGCATAACGAGAGAAAACAACCTCAATCCGAGTGATTCGTTTGTGAGTGCATCCGTAAGAATTGGAATCAAAACGAATTTTCCGAAAGTAACGTAATGCTCAATCGGTGGAAATTTGAGGTTTAATTTCTGGCTTTGCACACAGTATGGTTTGAGACATTTGAATATGAATTTATGATGATTATTTTTCGAAAAGTTTAAATTGTACAATTTTTAAGTATTTGGATATTTATTTGAGTCAATAAAGAATTTTGTGGGTATATTCACTGCAAAACCTCACGAGACAAAACTCGTCCTACTAGGGTAACTTAGGGGTTTAAAGGCTTGTTGCATACGCTAAATGCAAACGCTTACCCGCGAAAAAGTTATTCTATCCCAATAAAAGAATTTTCAAGATTTGAACTTTAAGCTAATTTCGTTTACATTGCTCGGGACACGCAAAGTTCTAAGTCATGGGGTGTGATTAGGCACATATTCTTCATATTTATCCCCTTAATTTCGGTATTTTTATGATCTCGTGCAGTGTAAATAGCTTGGATTTGTCTCGTATTTATGCTACTAACCTTTTTTGACAAGTATTTCGTGTTTTGTGTATTTCTCATGTGTTTTACAGGCATTTCATGCAAGTTAGTGCGAAAGAGAACTCAAAACAGTGAAAGAAACCAAGAAATAGAGAGTTGAAGGGCATTTTCGTAATTTTTCAGCCTTAGTCCGGAGGTGGGGCCAACTAGAAATTTGAAGAGCTCTAAATTACAAGAACATTGGAAAAAATGGAACCTCAATTCAAGCTACGGTGAAGAAGTTACGATGTTTTGAAGTTGCGCGATAATGAAGAGAAATGGACATGCGAAATCCTAGCATTTATTATGCATTTAAAGCAGTGCAACTCTTGGAAAACTTGTGCAACAAGCAACTCTGGCTGTCAAATTAGTGCTACTTGGTGCTATAAAAGACCAAGCCCTACCTCATTTCAAAAGAGAGTTGAATTCTAGAGAGAGGGAGTCAAATTCTAGAGAGTAGAATAGAATTTTAGAGAGAGAAAGTCAGATTTTAGAGAGTCTTTTTAGTTTTCTTTGGTAGAAATTTTCATAAACCCTAGTTTTTGAAGTTTGTCTACTATTCAAGATTCAAAGTTCTATTCAAGATTCATCATTCATGCATTGCAAGTAATTTTAATTTATTATTTTTACTGCTTTCCTAGTTAGTTTAATTAATTGTTGATTTCTAGTTTTCCATTCCGAATTCAAGTCATGTTCTCAATTTTCTAGAGTTAGTTATGAATTCCAGCACTTTAATTTGTAAGTTTTATTTTGATTTCATCATGTTTAGCTAAGTTTTTAAGGGTTGGGATGCATGAACCCATCCCAATGTAAATTACTTATGTAGAAAATAGAATTTAAATTAAAAATTTGAAAGAGTCGTGCGAGACAATTTTACAACCATTGTAGATCTTTTAATCTCTATTGCCCTTGGTACTTGATATGTTTAAGAATATGATGTGCGTAAAATTATTTATCACCGCTTTATATTTACCTTTGATTTAATATGGTGCGGGCTTGATCCTCATATATGTAATGCTTAGGATCTATAAAGACTGGATTCATTCAAATTTATAATTTACAATTCTAGGTTTCTATACGGTAATTTACTAGGGTTAGGGGGATTATATTCCAACCTACTTTCTCATTCATCTTAATTAATTTAACTTCTTTATTTACTTTTTTTTCCCTTTTCAACCATCATCATCTTTTTCATTTTTTCTTTAGAAGTAATAAATCAATTAAATTCTATCAACCATTCCCTGTGGATTCGATACCCAGACTCGCCACTATACTCCTTAAGAAGTGTAGTTACAAGTTTAGGTTTTTTTGTATTGAGGTTGGAATCCGATAACAACGACTAGCGCATTACACGGACGCTCGGTTTTTCCACTCGATCAGTGCCATTACACATTGTGTCCAACAGGGACACGATTTTTATGTCTCAATTTTGGGAGTGTTTCCAGGAGGCTATGGGTACCGAGTTGAAGCTGAGTGCGGCTTATCACCCGCAGATGGGAGGGAAGATGGAGAGATCCAATCATATGTTGAAAGATATTATATGGATGTGTATCCTTGATTTTGGGGGAGGTAGGAAAAAGTATCTTCCACCGGTGGAGTTTTCGTATAATAACTCCTACCAGTTCACTATTGGCATGGCTCTATTTGAGGCGTTGTATGATACACCTTATAATTTTCCCACTTGTTGGATAAAGGTGGGGAATAACAAGCTTCTTGAGCCAGATTTTATTCAGGATAGTTCGACCAGGATCGAGATGATTCAGAGTCGTATACGGGTAGCTCAGGACAAACAAAAGAGTTATGCTGATGCCACACAATTATTTCGAGAGTTTAATGTGGGGGACCAGGTGCTGCTATGTGTATCTCCTATAAAGGTGATAATGAGGTTCGGGAAGAAAGGGAAGTTGGCATCGAGATATGTGTGTCCATTGCCTATTATTGAGAGTATTGGGCTTGTTTCATACAGACTTGGGTTATCGGAGAACTTACATTGGATTCACGATGTCTTTCGTATTTCTTTACTGCGGCAATATCTTTGGGATGAGTTGCCTCACACTCACATTGCTTTGTAGGAGATTGATTTGTAGTGTTGTATTTCATACGAAGAGAGATCGGTTGCTATCTTAGACCATAGCTAGAGGAGACACAAGTCGAAGGTAGTTCCACTTGTGCAAGTCCAGTGGGAACATCATAATGCCAACGAGTCCATTTAGGAGCGCGAGGATGAAATGCGCAAAAAGTATCCAGAGTTATTCATACCATGTATTTTCTTTTTTCGAAATTCGAGATGAAATTTCGTTATTAAGGGGTAGTCTGTAAAACCCCGTAATTTTATTGATTTTTATTTAGGGAATTAATTGGGACTAATTAAATTATATTTGGAAATTAATATAATAAAATAAATATTAATTAGCGAGATAAGGATTAATATTTATTCATATTGAATATTACTTAGTGAATGAGTAATAATAATGATAAGGAAATATTGTAATTGTCGTGAGTGAAAAATATGGCAGTTACAGTAAATTTAGTCAGGATGCGTGTGTCAGTCGTGTCCAGACTTAATGTGGGAAATAAAATATAATTTTACTTTTCATATCCCATATGGTCATTTTGAGTGCGCCAGCGTATCCAGAAAGGTCGAGATAGTCAAAAAGTGTAGTCGGAGGTTTAGTCTGGGTCTCAAGGCATTTTTAGACCAAATCGGCACCCCGAGAAGGTATTTCGGTCTTTTAAATTTTTAGAGAAGGGTGACCTATGAAATTCCTAGGTTTATATCAGCTAATGACATGAGTCTTTGAGGGTTAGAAGTTACAAATTTTCATAAAGGCAATATGAGGAAGAAGAGAGGAGACCCCAAGACCATAATACACCATTCTTGCACCACAAACACCACCATCGAATAGATCGCGAGGAGAGGATCACAAATATACCACTCTTCTACTCCGGATCAGACCTTCAAACAGAGGGAAGTATTTATCTTGCCTAATTTTGATTATACATAATATCCATGTTAGAGTAGGATGTTTATTATCTAAATTTCATGAATGTTGATGACAAATCGAGAAATCTAAATTATGTTTTAGGATGAATTAATGTTAGGTTTGAATCCCTTATGTAGGAAGACGAATTTGATGAAACCTGAAGATCAAAATGTGACCAAATCTGAGTTCTATAAGGTTTCTTGATGAAAAATTGTGAACTAGGGTTTTTAGAGGTTAATATTTAATTAATTCAAATGAACTGATGTTCTTTAATGATTTGATGATTATAAAATGTTACAAATCATGTGTATATGTGGGTATGATGTTTGGTTGGTTTGGTTGGGAGTATGAGATTGTGTAATGAAGGTTTAGATAATTAAAAATGGTGAAACCCGTAACTATTTAAGGAATATGTGTAGCAGGAGAATTGTTTCATCTCCCTGGATGAATCGATTCGATAGGATAATCAATTCGGTCCAAGGCCGAATCGATTCGGCTACCCAGATTTGGCCAAATTTTTCCCTTTTTGCTTAGGATGAGTGGGAAATGATCGAATTAACTTTGGAGGTAATTTTTAAATATAATGGAAGGTATTTTAAACACCAGTAGACCAAGGATTATTTGGATACTTAATCACATGAGGAGAATTTAGGGATAACGTTAATTGAACATAATTGTGCATTGAGATTTAAATTCGGGGAACCTTATCGTGACACGAGGACTCTTAGGGATTCGATGCCTTAGACTAGTAGGGTATGAGTGAGAGAGCTACTGAATTGACTTAAGGGAGGTATAATAATGGTACATAGGCTATTCGATAGTTATATAGACTACGTGCAGGATATATTGTAGGGTACGTTCTTACCTTTATTGAACTTATATACATAGGTCATGTGAATACCTAATGTGTGAATTATTATGTGTATGCCATACCTACACTACTTATTATCATGGTAGGTTTAATAAGAGGACAGTCTTATCTTTAAAAGACATCTTGGAGGATTTTAGACTTGTACCTCATAACATAGAACTTAGGATTGAGAACCGCTTCTGTGAATGAGGGTGTTCCCGGTCATTACGGTGTGTAGGTATGTGCGTAGCCCAAATTCTTAGAACTATGTTCACTTAAAATTATATGTGAATTGTATATTTTGGTTGGAGAGTGATTACGAACCAATAGTCCTTTATTTAGTATGTGATGTGTCGAGACTTGATAACATATTATGCATGCACCACAGGTTTTAGCCTAGCGGTGCTGTATTAGTGTGTGTGTGTATATATATATATATATATATATATATATGTTTATCACTTGTGGTTTATCCTACGGTGTGGGCTTAACAGATAAGAAAGATAGTGATGTCTAAAATAACCTAAGAAAGTGAAAACTTAACATAAATTTGGTGAACCCTAAATTGATTTAAATGACATGAGAAAATAAATCAATAATATATTGTATGGGTAATACAAGTGGTGATACGAGTAAGTATGTGTAGTAAGCTAAAGGACTTAAACTAGTTAGACAGGGTATCATAACTAAGATGGGTTAGTAGAATACGTTAGGAGTGCATAATAGTTGAGGGGTGAGGACCTGAAGTGGGAGCACATGAAACTAACATGTAGATAATATATGATGGTTATGCATTTTAAATACTTGCAAATATTTTTAAACTGTTTTACTCCTGCTTTGACCCATTTGCCAAATCTTTTTTGTAAAAACCATTTTAGGTGCCCAGCCACAGGGACACCCATCTTAGGAGTTCATTCTCATTTCACCTTCTTGTTATTTCTAGAGACATTGTCCTTAATTTATTTTCAGTTATTGGATTCAGTTTTAGATATGAATTATTGTATTCGAGTTTCAGGCTAGAGTCTTCATTCCAATCATATCTTAATTAATTTAGTTATTACGTTCTTTATGATGTTGGTTATTTGGAATGCTAATTGTGGTTTATTTACTTATTTGTTTCAAATCATTGCATGTTTATTTACAATATTGAAATTTGAGATCAACTTAATTAACTAATGTTGGTGATTATTAATTAATAATTTTTGATAGTGACGCAAAAAATAAACCAATTGAATATTGTGTTTTAATTATATAATGGATTGATCACCCGATATTTAATTGGGCGGGGTGTCACAATCTATCATAAAACTCATCAAAGGATTTGTAACACCCCGCCTAATTAAATACCGGGTGGCCAGTCGCATACCAAATTACAACAAAATATATAGTTGGCTCATTCTTAGTATCACTGTCGAAAACATTTACAACTCACCCAATACCCAATTAAGATGGTGTAAAAAACTTTCCAAATTTTAATTTCAACAAAAATCATTTTTAGTTTATGAATAACACTACACACATTATTCTACAACACAGATAACCAAACAGATAACACAAAAGAATGTAGATGCATTTGGAAAAAAAACATTCCCACATAATTTCTCAATACAGTACCCAACAATAATAAATGTATTAAAATGAAACGAGTATAAGAGTATATCACTCAGATAGAAAATAGATAACTGAATTCCTTTGGGCGACATGCCCTAAATAAATGAACACTATGAATCAAATGAATATAGGAATCTAAGCAATACTCCATAGCTCCATAGCTCGTCATAATCCTCTAAGGTTGGCATCCCTGCTGTTAGACACCTGGTATAGAAGGTACAATAGAAAAGAGAATATGCAAGGAAACGGGTCAGAGCCCGATGTAAAAATCATTATTCAAACAGCAAGTATTTAACAAGTGCAACAAAGCATTTATTATGTACATGTTAGTATCCATACTCTCACTTGCTATTGTCACCTCTCATCTAGAGTGCACGCTTAACGTTTCCTATTAACCTCTTAGTTAATGGTTCCTCCTAACTAGTTTCCACAATATGATTCCATCCCATTTTATAACCCCGTATGTCCCATACCCTAGGTAATATAATCATTTATACACTTTTCTCATTAATATGAATTAAGATCTTCAAATCTATAAGAATAAACATTCATTAACTTAATTCAATTCTCTTTCTCTATTCGTCGTTATCTATAATTATCACACATTAGATTGATTTAAGCACTATATACATTCATTTAATTCATTATATATATAAATATATAATACGACACCCCAAGACACAGCTGCGGTGCATGCATTACTCTGCTATCACATCCCAATATCGCTGGTCGCCGAATAGGGGACTAAAGGTTCGGTAAGGATTCCTCACACCATAAACAACAACACAAATATTTGGAAGCGAACATAGTTCTCATAGCCACGGGTCACGCACATACCTATATTCCCAAAGTCGACAGATTTATCAACTCCCGGATAAGTCTTTCATAGACCTATGTTCTCGAGCGACAATTCAAAGATCCCATGGATTCATCAGGATATGACTTCCCTCACGCACAATCCTCCCCATCGATAGCAAGTAAGATAGGTATATCATACACACAAATCATTGATATATCAAATAGGCATTATCATCTACCTGTAGATATAATATCAATAAGGTAATCACACTACCCTAAGATAATTCCCATACGTAGCATTATATCTCTTTAAATCCTACGTATTAAATTATTATGACTTTACTTCTTTAATTTAATTATTCCGTAGTCTCACTCATTCCCCAAGGTTTAAATAGGTTTTCCTCAATATATTTATTCAGTAAGAAATCACTAATATCCTATTGGTCCATATCATATTATCTCTCGAATTATTGCGAATTAAAATCTCCTTTAATTAGGGTTATAACCGATAGTTTGTAATCTCTTATAAACACATCTTCTTTCACCTAGGATTGAACCCTCTTGTAAACTAAGGCTGTCCAGGTGATTTATTAAACTTACCCTACTGGACCTATCCTTAATCATCATGCATACAAATTATAATCCAACACATGAATCTAGCATCCGAAATGTCTTTCAATTTAATTATCATAATTCTAATCAATTAAATCCCTGTCAAATTAATTCGATTATTATCTAGGGCTCACTGAACCTTCCTAAGTCCCATTATATACAATTAATAATCACCAAAGATTTAGGAAATGTTTGGGATAAGAACAAGAATTAAAAGAAACAACTTCACAAATTCTGGGGATGTCGATCGATCGAAGGCAGGGGGTCGATCGATTGATCGCCCAGATAACAGCCCAGTTTTCTGCATTTCTTCTACTACGGGGTTCATCACTTTTGATCATTCAAACATTCATGTTAACTACCAAATTCCTTATAAACCTTACTACATGATATAGCAACATATGTGAATGATTTCTAATGATCTAAACATCCTAGAATCATCAAGAGTTTGAATTAAAAGCATATGTTTATCCTCTTTTTCCAGAAAATTATATACATGATATCTTCAAGAACACACCATTGATTCTCAGAATTTCTTCAATATATTTATGATTATTTTTTGGATTCCTATCTACCTACAACATGAGTTTGATTCCTATATATTTCCATATTTCCATAAATCCATTAACAACTCCATCTTTATCTTCCAAACATTAAAAATCTCATCTTTTCATAACTATCCTAGCATGGACAATATACAAACCTAGATTGCAATCATCAAATACTTGCCTCTAATGAAGGTCTAATCCTTTGGATTTGTATAACACAGGTGGTTATCCCCTCTCCGGTTAACTTCCGGTGGTGGTTGGTGGGGGTGACCTTTGGTTTTTTGGTTCTCCTCCTTTCCAAGCAAGCTTCTCTTCTCCCAAGCAACCTTTCACTCTCTCTCACAAGGTGACTTCTCAATTTTGTGTAGAAGAGATGAATGAACCCACGAACAAATAATCTCCAAATATTTATAATAAGACAAAATCCAAAATCACTATTCATCCCCTTGTAAAAATGACCAAAATGCCCTTTTGGGTTGTCTTTTCATTTCCAAATGACCCAAGACCCAAAACCAACATCCAAATAGACTTTTTGGACTATTTCAACCCTTCCGGAAGCAACGACGCACTAGAAATGACTACAAGGTTGATGTAAAAATATGTTTCCTTTTTAATTTAACAAATTAGTCCTGACAGGTCCCATACCGCGTCCGTCTAAAAATTCAAATTACTAAATTTATATCACACAGCCATATCAATAACATCACATTCATATATTACCTAAATGTCTTTATGTAATATTCAGAATCATTTTTTTTAATATCCACAATTCGAATAAAACCCAAATGAATTAATTTATAATAAAATCCAATTAATCGATTAATTTAAAATATAACCCATTTTAAAAGTCATTAAAATTACGGGGTATTACATACTTCCCCCTTATAACAGAATTTTGTCCCGAAATTCGGAAAGATAAATCATACTAGTAAGGTCAACTCTGAGTAAAAATCTCACATCGCAATTAATCTTCGTCGTACCGCCCATACAGTACGTTATCAAAAATCCCCATTGATGTTACACCAAGTCTCACCATATAGTTTCAACTGAATCGAATTTAAACTTTACCCAATCTTCCCTATACCTTCCTCGTAGCAAAGTTTGGGAATGAATGATCTTTAATCATTAAGTAAATAAATCCTGAAGTCATAACTACTTACTTTTTCACAATTAGAAAAACTACTATAATCCAACCATCCAGGGCGCCCATACACCCTATCATACAACTTTCATTATAAAATGGATATGATTACCCACATAATACTTTGATTTGTCGCAAATATTATAAACTCATATCCTAAAGACCTAACTTATTTCGACTCCCAACATTTATTAGTTTCATGTGTGGGGCATCTCGTAAGCAAAATCCAAACAAGGAACCCCTCGATACACTACTACCTAAAGTAGTCGGTCATCGAAACTCCTCAGGTCCTTAGTCAATAGTATATAACCTCTCTAAAGGTTTAAAAGTCTACTCATTTATTCTCTTGCTAAAGA
Organism: Sambucus nigra; assembly: GCA_949130495.1. Taxonomy (NCBI): domain Eukaryota; kingdom Viridiplantae; phylum Streptophyta; class Magnoliopsida; order Dipsacales; family Adoxaceae; genus Sambucus; species Sambucus nigra. The sequence continues at coordinate 285,839,253 of OX422208.1, forward strand.
CAAGACGCTGGCTGTAGTAGTACATACTCTCTCATATACCATAAGTCAATCCACGCCGATAGTCATATCATGTTCGGACATGCCTAAAGTAAGTAATTCCATGATAAAAATCAGACCCACGTGATGACATGTAAAATATAGGTGTCCCATACCCCTCGATGAGTCTATGTAAATAACAGTGCAATAGACTAAGTTTAGCAACCCTTTTGCCCATAAAATATTCAGTGCTATAAAAAATCAGTATGTGCCTCTTAACTACTTAGATAGAAAACATACCCTCATTCGCGGGTGGTGGTTGTTGAATCGCTGCCTGATGGATGTTATATACATGCCCATACTGACCCTGTTGCACGGATTCTAATGGAATGGAAGGTAGTGCAAGCACCGTAGCTGGAGCTGGTAGAGCAGCTGGTAGAAACACTGGTATCTGTGGCTCCCATCGAGCATTTTGTTGCTGAGGGAATTTATCTTTATCAGGACAATCTTGTCATTTGTGGCCATACTTGCCACATACGAAACATTTTCCAACAAACTTCCCACCATTTTGTCCATGTTGACTCCGACCCTGCTGGCCATTACCTCATTTCCCTTGGCCCTGATTAGCCTACCTCCGGCCCTGATGGCCCTGCTGTCCTTTACCATTACCTCTATCCTCAAATCAAGAATCTCCAGATCGTAAACGCTTAGCATAATCCCCTGTCTGGGAACCCTGATCATTCTAACGCTGATGAATCTATCCTGGCTGAGTCCCACTAGAACTGCCCCCATTAGTCTTACCTTGCAGGCTTGACCCGAACCCCCGCTTGACACCCTGAGCATGTAAGCGGTTATCCTGGCAGTGAAGCATTATAGCAATAAGAACATCTGCATAAGTACGTAGTGAAAGATTTCCCAATAAATTCTGGCGAAACCGTCTTCTCTCCTTGCTTCAAATCACGTAATTTTTGCCTCATCTCCGTCTGGATGGCTGAAGGAAAGTACTTCCGATCAAACCGTATCTAAAAGTCTTGGATAGTCATTGTGTCCCTCTCCTCGATAGTGGTCGTAGCCTCCCACCATTGGAAAGCTACCCCTACTAGCTTGAATGTGCCTAGTATTTCATGTAACCGAATAGCTGAAGAACGTAGGCGTAAATAGAAAAACAATAATCCTACTCATAGGGCTCTACATCAAAGAACGCTAAGCTGAAAACACAGTAAGCAGTATAGACCCGAAAGGACAATAGAACCTGATGCTTTGATACCACCTGTAACACCCCGCCTAATTAAATACCGAGTGGCCTGTCCCATACCAAATTAAAACATAATATAAAGTTGGCTCATTCTTAGCATCACTGTCAAAAACATTTACAACTCACCCAATACCCAATTAAGATGGTGTTAAAAACTTTCCAAATTTTAATTTCAACAAAAATCATTTTTAGTTTATGAATAACACTACACACATTATTCTACAACACAGATAACCGAATAGATAACACAAAAGAATTTAGATTCATTTGGAATAAACATTCCCACATAATTTCTCAATACAGTACCCAATAATAATAAATGTATTAAAATGACACGAGTATAAGAGTATATGACTCAGATAGAAAATAGATAACTGAATTCCTTTGGGCGACATGCCCAAAATAAAAGAACACTGTGAATCAAACGAATATAGGCGTCTAAGCAATACTCCTTAGCTCCATAGTTCATCATAATCCTCTAAGGTTAGTGTCCCTGCTGCTGGACACTTGATATAGAAGGTACAATAGAAAAGAAAATATGCAAGGAAACAGGTCAGAGCCCGATGTAAAAATGATTTTTAAAACAGCAAGTATTTAACAAGTGCAACAAATCATTTATTATGTACATGTTAGTATTCAAACTCTCACTTTCTATTCTCACCTCTCATCTAGAGTGCACGCTTAACGTTTCCTGTTAACCTCTTAGTTAATGTATCCTCCTAACTAGTTTCCATAATATGATTCCATCCCATTTTATAACCCCGTATGTCCCATTCCATATGTAATATAATCATTCATATACTTTTTTCATTAATATGAATTAAGCTCTTCAAATCTATAAGAATAAAAATTCATTAACATAATTAAATTATTTTTCTCTATTCACCGTTATCTAAAATTATCACACAGTAGATTGATTTAACTACTATACACATTCATTAAATTCATTATATATATACATATATAATACGGCACCCCGAGACATGGATGAGGTGCATGCATTACTCTTCTATCACGTCCCAATATCGCTGGTCGCCGAATAGGGGACTAAAGGTTCGATAAGGATTCCTCGAACCACAAACAACAACACAAATATTTGGAGGCGAACATAGTTCCCATACCCACGGGTCACGTACATACCTACGTTCCCATAGTCAACGGACTTATCAACTCCCGGATAAGTCTTTCATAGACCTATGTTCTCGAGCGACAATTCAAAGATCCCATGGATTCATCAGGATATGACTACCCTCACGTGCGAACCTCCACATCGATAGCAAGTAAGCTAGGTATGGCATACACACAAATCATAGATCAAACAAATAGGCATTATCATCTACCTATAGATATAATATCAATAAGGTAATCACATTACCCTAAGATAATTCCCATACGTAGCATTATATCTCTTTAAATCCTACGTATTAAATTATTACGACTTTACTTCTTTAATTTAATTATTCCAGAGTCTCACTCATTCCCTAAGGTTTAAATAGGTTTTCCTTAATATATTTATTCAGTAATAAATCACTAATATCCTACTGGTCCATATCATCTTATCTCCCGAATTACTGCGAATTAAACTCTTCTTTATTCAGGGTTATAACCGATAGTTTCTAATCTCTTATAAACACATCTTCTTTCACCTAGAATTGAACCCTCTTGTAAACTAAGGCTGCCCAGGTGATTTATTAAACTTCCCCCACTGGACCTATCCTTAATCCTCATGAATACAAATTAGAATCCAACACATGAATCTAGCAACCGAAATGTCTTTCAATTTAATTATCATAAATCTAATCAATCAAATCCCAATCAAATTAATTCGATTCTTATCTAGGGCTTACTAAACCTTCCTTAGTCCCATTATATCCAATTAATAATCACCAAAGATTTAGAAAAGGTTTTAGATAAGAACAAGCATTAAAAGAAACAACTTCACAAATTTTGGGGAGGTTGATCGATCGAATGCAGGGGGTGATCGATCGATTGCCCAGATAACAGCCCAGTTTTTTGCATTTCTTCTACTACGGGTTTCATCACTTTTGATCATTCAAACCTTCATGTTAACTACAAATTCCTTATAAACCTTACTAAATGATATAGCAACATATGTGAATGATTTCTAATGCTCTAAACATCCTAGAATCATCAAGAGTTTGAATTAAAAGCATATGTTTATCCTCTTTTTCGAGAAAATTATATACATGATATCTTCAAGAACGCACCATTGATTCTCATAAATTCTTCAAAAGATTTATGATTATTTTGTGGATTCCTATCTACCTACAACATGAGTTTGATTCCTATATATTTCCATATTTCCATAAATACATTAACAACTCCATCTTTATCTTCCAAACATTAAAAATCTCATCTTTTTATAACTATCCTAACATGGACAATATACAAAATTAGATTGCAATCATCAAATACTTGCCTCTAATGAAGGTCTGATCCTTTGGAGTTGTATAACACAGGTGGTTCTCCCCTCTCCGATCAACTTCCGGTGGTGGTTGGTGGTGGTGACCTTTGGTTCTTTGGTTCTCCTCCTTTCCAAGCAAACTTCTCTTCTCCCAAGCAACGTTTCACTCTCTCTCACAAGGTGACTTCTCAATTTTGTGTAGAAGAGATGAATGAACCCACGTAAAACTAATCTCAAAATATTTATAATAAGACAAAATCCTAAATTACTATTCATCCCCTTGTAAAAATGACCAAAATGCCCTTTTGGGTTGTCTTTTCATTTCCAAATGACCCGAGACCCAAAACCAACTTCCAAATAGACTTTTTCGACTATTTCAATCCTTCCGGACGTAACGACGCACTCGAAATGACTATAAGGTTGATATAAAAATATATTTCTTTTTAATTTAACAAATTAGTCCTGGCACGTCCCACACCACGTCCGACTAAAAATTCAAAATACTAAATTTATATCACACAGCCATATCAATAACATCACATTCATATATTACCAAAATATCTTTAAGTAATATTCAGAATCATTCATTTTAATATTCAGATAAAATCCAAATGAATTAATTTATAATAAAATCCAATTAATCCCTTAATTTAAAAAATAACCCATTTTAAAAGTCATTAAAATTATGGGGTATTACAGGATTCACTCTCCTCCATCTTAATGGTTTTAAACTGAGTGGTGAGGTTTTGGATTTTTGAAGCCTTAACAGCATCAGTGACTTCATGTGTGAATTGTAGTATGTCCCATGCCTCTATACACATCTCACATGTCATAATAAGATGTAAAGCCTCTGTTGCGATGGCACCAAAGAAAGAATTAAAATTGTGAGATGTATAATTACAAAATTAATGCTTGTCCTCACTCTAGGTTTCTATGTTTTGAGGAATTTTATAATCACTTGACAAGATTATGGGTAGGGACCAATGTAATACCCTGTGATTTTAATGACTTTTAAAATGGGTTATATTTTAAATTAATGGATTAATTGGATTTTATTATAAATTAATTCATTTGGGTTTTATCCGAATTGTGGATATTAAAATTAATGATTCTGAATATTACTTAAAGATATTTAGGTAATATATGAATGTGATGTTATTGATATTGCTGTGAGTTATTAATTCAGTAATTTGAATTTTTAGTCGAACGTGGTGTGGGACGTGTCAAGACTAGTTTGTTAAATTAAAAAGGGAACTTATTTTTATATCGACCTTATAGTCATTTTGAGTGCGTCGTTGCATCCGGAAGGGTTAAAATAGTCAGAAAAGTCTATTTGGATGTTGGTTTTGGGTCTCGGGTCATTTGGAAATGAAAAGACAACCCAAAAGGGCATTTTGGTCTTTCTTACAAGCGGGATGAATAGTGATTTCGAATTTTGTCTTATTATAAGTATTTGGAGATTAGTTGTACGTGGGTTCATTCATCTCTTATATAAAATATTGAGAGGTCATCTTCTTAGAGAGAGTGAAAGGTTGCTTGGAAGAAGAGAAGTTTACTTGGGAAGGAGGAGAACCAAAGGCCAAAGGTCGCCATCACCAACCACCATCGGAAGTTGGCCGGAGAAGGGGAGAACCACCTGTGATGTACAACTCCAAAGGATCAGAACTTCATTAGAGGCAAGTATTTGATGATTGAAATTTAAGTTTGTATATTGTCCATGTTAGGATCGTTATAAAAAAGATGAGCTTTTTCATGTTTGGAAGATAAAGATGGAATTGTAATGGATTTGTGGAAATATGGAAATATATAGGAATCAAACTCCTTTTGTAGGTAGAGAGGAATCCATGAAATAATCATAAAGTTGTAGAAGAAATTATGAGAATCATTGTTGTGTTCTTAAAGATATCATGTTTATAATTTTCTGGAAAAACAGGATAAATATATGCTTTTAATCCAAACTCTTGATGATTCTAGGATGTTTAGAGAATTAGAAATCATTCACATATGTTGCTATATCATTTAGTAAGGATTATAAGGAATTTGGGTTGTTAATATAAAGGTTTGAATGATCAAAAGTGATGAAACTCGTAGTATAAGAAATGCAGAAAATTGGGCTGATATCTGGGCGATCGATCGATCGACCCCCTGCCTTCGATCGATCGACCTCCCCATAATTTGTGAAGTTATTTCTTTTAATGCTTGTTCTTATACCAAACCTGTTCTAAATCTTTGGTTCTTATTAATTGGATATAATGGGACTTAGGGAAGATCAGTAAGCCCTAGATAAGAATCAAATTAATGTGATGGGGATTTAATTGATTAGAATTATGATAATTAAATTGAAAGACATTTTGGTTGCTAGATTCATGTGTTGGATTCTAATTTGTATGCATGAGGATTAAGGATAGGTCCAGTAGGGGAAATTTAACAAATCATCAGGGCAGCCTTAGGTTTACAAGATGGTTCAATCCTAAGTGAAAGAAGATGTGTTTATAAGAGATTAGAAACTATCGGTTATAACCCTAATTATGGGAGAGTTTAATTCATAGTAATTCGGGAGATAAGATGATATGGACCATTAGGATATTAGTGATTTCTTACTGAATAAATATAATGAGGAGAAAATTATTTAAACCTTGAGTAATGAGTGAGACTCTGAGTTATAAAATTAGAGAAGTAAAGTCATAATAATTTAATACGTAGGATTTAAAGAGATATAATGCTACGTATGGGAATTATCTTAGGGTAGTGTGAGTACCTTGTTGATATTATATTTATTGGTAGATGATAATGCCTATTTTATTGGTTGATGATTTATGTGTATGACATACCTAGCTTACTTGCTATCAATGGGGAGGTTCGCACGTGAGGGCAGTCATATCCTGATGAATCCATGGGATCTTTGATTTGTCGCTCGAGAACATAGGTCTATGAAAGACTAATTAGGGAGCTGATAAGTCCGTTGACTATGGGAACGTAGGTATGTGCATGACCCGTGGTTATAAGAACTATGTTAGCCTTGAATATTTATGTTGTTATTTGTGGTTTGAGGAACCCTTATCGAACCTTTAGTCCCCTATTCGGCGACCAGCGATATTGGGACGTGATAGCAGAGTAATGGATGCACCGCATCTGTGTCTCGGGGTGCCGTATTATATATGTATATATGTATAATGAATTAAATGTATGTATGGTGGTTAAATCAATCTACTGTGTGATAATTGTAGATAACGGTGAATAGAGAAAGAGAATTGAATTAAGTTAATGAATGTTTATTCTTATAGATTTGAAGAGCTTAATTCATTTTAATGAGAAACGATGCATGTTAATGGGAAATGTATAGGAATGATTTTATGATGTATGGTATGAGACATACGGGGTTATGATGTGGGATAGAATCATATTATGGAAACTAGTGAGGAGGAACCATTAACTAAGAGGTTAATAAAAAACGTTAAGCGTGCACTCTAGATGAGAGGGGGGAATATCAAGTGAGAGTATGGATACTAACATGTACATAATAAATGCTTTATTGCATTTGTTAAATACTTGTTGTTTTCAAAATCATTTTACATCGGGCTCGGACCCATTTCCTTACCTATTTTCTTTTCTATTGTACCTTCTATATCAGGTGTCCAGCAGCAGGGACGCCAACCTTAGAGGATTATGACGAGCTATGGAGCTATGGAGTGTTGCTTATAGGCCTATCTTCATTTGATTCACGTTATTCTTTTAGTTAGAGCATGTCGCCCAATGGAATTCAGCTATCTCTTTTCTATCTGAGTCATATACTCTTATACTCGTGTCATTTTAATACATTTATTATTGTTGGGTATTGTATTGAGAAATTATGTGGGAATGTTTATTCCAGTTTCATTTAGATTCTTTTGTGTTATCTGTTCGGTTATTAGTGTTGTAGAATAATTTGTGTAGTGTTATTCGTAAACTAAAAACTATTTTTGTTGATATTAAAATTTGGAAAGTTTTTAACACCAGCTTAATTGGGTATTGGGTGAGTTGTAAATGTTTTCAACAGTGATGCTAAGAATGAGCCAACTGTATATTTTGTTTTAATTTGGTATGGGACTGGCCACCCGGTATTTAATTAGGCGGGTTGTTATAGGTGGTATCTGAGCATCAGGTTCTAGTGTCCTTTAGGGTCTGTACGGCTTACTGTGTTTTCAGCTTAGCGTTCTTTGATGTAGAGCCCTATGAGTAGGATTATTTATTTTTTATTAACACCTACTTTCTTCAGCTATTTTGTTACGTCAAATACTAGCCACATTCAAGATAGTAGGGGCAGCTTTGCAATGGTGGGAGGCTACGACCACTATCGAAGAGAGAGACGCAATGACTATCCAAGATTTTTGGATACGGTTTGATCGGAAGTACTTCCCTTCCGCCATTCAGACACAGATGAGGCAGAAATTACTTGATTTGAAACAGGGAGAGAAAATAGTTTCAGAATACGAGGAATAATTTACGCTACTAACTAATTTAATACCAGTAGAGGTACCCACTGAGGAGAGGAGAATTCTAATGTTCACTAATGGGTTGAACTATAAGATTCGCCATCATTTATTGGGAAATATTTCACTACGTACTTATGCAAATGTTCTTAATACTGTAATGCTTCACTGCCAGGTTAACCGCTTACATGCTCAGGGTGTCGAATGGGGGTTTGGGTCAAGCCTGCAAGGCAAGACAAATGGGGGCAGTTCTAGTGGGACTCATCCAGGACAGAGTCATTAGCATCAGGGTGAGCAGGGTTCCCAGACAGGGGATTATGCTAAGCGTTTACGATCTAGATATTCTCAACTTTAGGATAGAGGTAATGGGCAAGGACATCAGGGCGATCAGGGCCAGAGGCAGGCTAATCAGGGCCAAGGGAAAGGAGGTAATGGCCAGTAGGGTCGGGGTCAACAGGCACAAAATGGTGGGAAGTTTGTTGGAAAATGTTTCATGTGTTGTAAGTATGGCCACAAACGACAAGATTGTCCTGATAAAGACAAACTTCCTCAACAAAAAAATGCTCGACAGGAGCAACAGATACCACTGTTTTCACCAGCTGCTCTTCCAGCTCTAGTTACGGTGCTAGCACTACCTCCCATTCCAGCATCACCTGTGCAACAGGGTCAGTACGGGCGCGTATATAACGTCCATCAAGCAACAATTCAACAACCACCACCCGCAAATGAGGGTACGTTTTCTATCTAAGGAATTATGAGGCGCGCACTAATTTTTTTTTGTAGCAATTAATATTGTATGGGAAAAAGGGTTGCTAAACTTAGCCTATTGCACTATTATTTACGTAAACTCACCGTGGGGTATGTGACACTTATATTTTACATGTCATCACATGGGTCTTATTTTTATCACGAAATTACTTACTTTAGGCATGTCAGAACATGATGTGACTATCGGTGTGGATTGGCTTGTGGTATATGAGAGCGTATGAACTACTACAGCCAGCGTCTTATCTTTAAGAAGAAAATAGATTAGTATACTTTTAAACCTTTAGATAGGTTATATACTATTGACTAAGGACCTGAGGAGTTTCGATGACCGACTACTTTAGGTAGTAGTGTATCGGGGGGGTTCATTGTTTGGATTTCGCTTGCGAGACACCCCACGCATGAAACTAATAAACATCGGGAGTCGATATAAGTTATGTCTTTAGGATATGAGTTTATAATATTTGCGGTAAATCAGAGTATTATGCGGTCAATCATATCCATTTTATAATGAAAATTGTGCGATAGGGTGTGTGGGCGCGCTGGATGGTTGGATTGTAGTATTTTTCATAATTGTGAAACAGTAAGTAGTTGTGACTTCAGCACTTATTTACTTAATGATTAAGGATCATTCCTTCCCAAACTTTGTCACGAGGATGGTATAGGGAAGATTGCGTGAAGTTTAAATTCGATTTAGTTGAAACTATATGGTGAGGCTTGGTGTAACATCAATGAGGATTTTTGATAGTGTACTCTATGGGCGGTACGACATAGATTAATTGCGATGTGAGATTTTTATTCAGAGTTTACCTTACCAGTATGATGTATCTTTTCGAATTTCGGGACGAAATTCTGTTATAAGGGGGAAGTATGCAATACCCCATGATTTTAATGACTTTTAAAATGGGTTATATTTTAAATTAATGGATTAATTGGATTTTATTATAAATTAATTCATTTGGGCTTTATCCAAATTGTGGATATTAAAATGAATGGTTCTGAATATTTCTTAAAGATATTTAGGTAATATATGAACGTGATGTTATTGATATTGCTGTGAGTTATTAATTCAGTAATTTGAATTTTTAGTCGGACGCGGTATGGGCCGTGTCGGGACAAATTTGTTAAATTAAAAAGGGAACTTATTTTTATATCAACCTTATAGTCATTCTGAGTGCGTCGTTGCATACGAAAGGGTTGAAATAGTCATAAAATTCTATTTGGATGTTGATTTTGGGTCTCGGGTCATTTGGAAATGAAAAGACAACACAAAAGGGAATTTTGGTCATTTTTACAAGGGGGATGAATAGTGATTTCGAATTTTGTCTTATTAGAAGTATTTGGAGATTAGTTGTACGTGGGTTCATTCATCTCTTCTACACAATATTGAGATGTCATCTTCTTAGAGAGAGTGAAAGGTTGCTTAGAAGAAGAGAAGTTTACTTGGTAAGGAAGAGAACCAAAGGCCAAAGGTCACCACCACCAACCACCACCGAAAGTTGGCCGGAGAAGGGGAGAACCACCTGTGATATACAACCCCAAAGGATCTGACCTTCATTAGAGGCAAGTATTTGATGATTGCAATTCAAGTTTGTATATTGTCCATGTTAGGATAGTTATAAAAAATATCAGCTTTTTCATATTTGGAAGATAAAGTTGGAGTTGTAATGGATTTATGGAAATATGGAAATATATAAGAATCAAACTCATGTTGTAGGTAGATAGGAATCCATTAAATAATCATAAAGTTGTTAAAGAAATTCTGAGAATCATTGTTGTGTTCTTGAAGATATCATGTTTATAATTTTCTGGAAAAACAGGATAAATATATGCTTTTAATCCAAACTCTTGATGATTCTAGGATGTTTAGAGAATTAGAAATCATTCACATATGTTGCTATATCATGTAGTAAGGATATAATGAATTTGGGTTGTTAATATAACGGTTTGAATGATCAAAAGTGATGAAACCCGTAGTATAAGAAATGCAGAAAATTGGGTTGATATCTGGGCGATCGATCGATCGACCCCCTGCCTTCGATCGATCGACCTCCCCAGAATTTGTGAAGTTGTTTCTTTTAATTCTTGTTCTTATCTCAAACCTTTTCTAAATCTTTGGTGATTATTAATTGGATATAATGGGACTTAGGGAAGATCAGTAAGCCCTAGCTAAGAATCAAATTAATGTGATGGGGATTTAATTGATTAGAATTATGATAATTAAATTGAAAGACATTTTGGTTGCTAGATTCATGTTTTGGATTCTAATTTGTATGCATGAGGATTAAGGATAGGTCCAGTAGGGGAAGTTTAACAAATCATCAGGGCAGCCTTAGGTTTACTAGATGGTTCAATCCTAAGTGAAAGAAGATGTGTTTATAAGAGATTAGAAACTATCGGTTATAACCCTAATTATGGGAGAGTTTAATTCATAGTAATTTAGGAGATAATATGATATGAACCAGTAGGATATTAGTGATTTGTTATTGAGTAAATATAATGAGGAGAAAATTATTTAAACCTTGAGTAATGAGTGAGACTCTGAGTTATAAAATTAGAGAAGTAAAGTCATAATAATTTAATACGTAGGATTTAAAGAGATATAATGCTACATATGGGAATTATCTTAGGATGGTGTCAGTACCTTGTTGATATTATATTTATAGGTAGATGATAATGCCTATTTTATTGATTGATGATTTATGTGTATGACATACCTAGCTTACTTGTTATCGATGTGGAGGTTTGCGCGTGAGGGCAGTCATATCCTGATGAATTGATGGGATCTTTGATTTGTCGCTCGAGAACGTAGGTCTATGTAAGACTTATCGAGGAGTTGATAAGTCCACTGACTATGGTAACGTAGGTATGTGTGTGACCCGTGGGTATGGGAACTATGTTCGCCTCCAATATTTGTGTTGGTGTTTGTGGTTCGAGGAATCCTTACCGTACCTTTAGTGCCCTATTCGGTGACCAGCGATATAGCGACGTGATAGCAGAGTAATGCATGCACCGCAGCTGTGTCTCGAGGTGCCGTATTATATATGTATAATGAATTAAATGTATGTATAAAGGAGGAGGGTTGCGTTAGGTAGCTGACAGCCAGCGTAAAACTTTGTCAGATCCTTATAAACATGAATCCTATGATTATACGTGCTAATGCTAGGGCATTCCCCTTAAGCGATGTGTTGCGCCTGCCACCGGGTGCCTCAAAAAATAGGCAAGGGGCGTTGCGCTTGCCACCGGGTGTGTCGAAAAATTAGCAAGGGTCATCGCATCGGCGCTCGGATGCGACGATAAATGCCTAAGGGTTCCTACAACAAGCTGGACGTGTGCGGGTAAAGAAGCTAGTACAGGATACTAGACTTAGGTTAACGACTAGGAACATAGGGACTATGACAGGAAAAGGGATAGAGTTGGTAGATACCATGATAAGAAGAAAAGTTAACATAACTTGTTTACAAGAAACTAAATGTGTCGGTGAGAAAGCTAGAGAAATAGAAAATACAGGATTTAAATTTTATTATACAGGAAAACATAGAAATAAGAACGGAGTTGGAATAATAGTAGATAAGAACTTTAAGGACGATATCGTAAACGTTATTAGGAAAGGTGATACACTTATACTTATAAAATTGGTATTAGGTGAAAACATAATTAATATTGTTAGTGCTTATGCACCTCAAGTAGGATTCGATGAGCACACTAAAGTACAATTTTTGGAACAAATGGATGAACTAATTCAAGAAATACCCGTAGGTGAGAAAATCTATATAGGGGGAGATTTTAATGGCCATGTAGGAGAAGATCGTGTAGGATAGGAGATAGTGCATGGAGGATATGGTTTTGGAGATAGGAACGACGGGGGAGAGTCTATCTTAGATTTTGCGATGGCTTATGATTTTTAACTAAAAAATACATGTTTTAAAAAGAGGCTTGAACACTTAATAACTTATAAAAGTGGAACGTATAAGATACAAATAGATTTTTTCATTACTAGAAAAGGAGATCGATTAATGTGTAAAGATTGTAAGGTTGTCCCGGGAGAGTGCTTAACCTCAGAACATAGGATAATGGTGTTGGATCTAAATATTAAAAATGAATCACGAGTGAGGAAAGTGAAGATTAACCCACGAACTAGGTGGTGGAACTTAAAAGGAGAGAAATTAGAACTATTTAAAGATAAATTATTAAATGAAGCAACATGGAATACTGAAGAAGAGACTAACATAATGTGGAATAAGATGGCCACAGGCATTAGGATAATATCAAAAAAAATTCTTGGAGAATCAAAAGGCAAGGGACCACAGTCTAAAGAAACTTGGTGGTGGAATGAAGAAGTACAAAATATAGTAAAAATTAAAAGGGAGTGCTTTAAAACATGGCAAACAAATAGAAATGAAGAAAATTTTGAGAAATATAAATGGGCTAAAAAGAGTGTTAAGAAAGTGGTAAGAGATGCTAAGTCAAAAGCATATGATGATCTTTATACAAAATTAGGTACACAAGAAGGGGAAAAAAGTATTTATAAGCTTGCTAAGCTTAGGGAAAGGAAAACAAAAGATTTTAATAACGTTAAGTGTATCAAAAGTGATGATTCAAGAGTCCTAGTCAAATATGATGAAATTATGGAAATATCGAAAAACTACTTTGAGAGGTTATTAAATGGAGATAATGGGAGTAGATTAGATATAGAGGAACTTTGGGAAACTCGAGAAAATATATTTTTACGCAGAATTAGGACAACAGAGGTCAGGATTGCTCTAAAAAAGATGAAAATAGGGAAGGCTTTAGGACCAAATGGTATCCCTATTGAGATTTGGAAGTGTTTAGGGGAGGATGGAGTATCACGACTAAGAAAATTATTCAATAGAATTTTAATGACTAATAGGATGCCCGATGAATGGAGAAAAAGTGTTTTAGTACCTATTTATAAAAATAAAGGGGACATACAAAGTTGTTCAAATTATCATGGTATTAAGTTAATGAGTCATACAATGAAACTTTGGGAGAGAGTGATTGAATATAGATTGAGATTAAAGACAACAATATCTGAGAATCAATTTGGATTTATGCCTGGGAGGTCAACAATGGAAGCAATCTATTTATTGAGGACATTAATGGAGAGGTATAGGGAGAAAAAGAAGGATCTTCATATGATTTTTATAGATTTGGAGAAGGCGTATGATAGGATACCCAGAGATATAATATGGTGTCTTCTACATAAAAGAGGAGTGACTCACAGATATATTGATGTGATCAAGGATATGTATGATGGTGTGATGACTACAGTAAGAACATCATCCGAAGAAAGTAGTGAATTTTCAATTACGGTAGGTCTACACCAAGGTTCAGCATTAAGTCCTTATCTCTTTGCGCTTGTTATGGATGAGTTGACTGGACAAATACAAGATGAGGTGCCATGGTGTATGCTATTTACAGATGATATTGTTTTAGTGGATGAGACTAAGACAGGGATTAATGCTATGTTGGAAATGTGGAGAGAAACTTTAGAAACAAGAGGATTTAAAATAAGCAGAACTAAAACAGAATATGTGGAGTGCAATTTTAGTAGTAATAAGAGGAGAAATGGAGATGTGGTGAAATTGGAGGGTCAAGAGATACCTAGAAATGATCATTTTCACTATTTAGGATCGATTATCCAAAAAGATGGAGATATTAGTGATGATGTTACTCATAGCATTAGAGCAGGTTGGGTTAAGTGGAGAAGTGCTACCGGCATTTTGTGTGATAGGCGTATACCTTTGAAGTTAAAAGGTAAATATTATAGGACGACCATTAGACCCGTCATGTTATATGGGACAGAGTGTTGGGTAACCAAGAAACAAAATGTGCAGAAAATGAGTGTGGCGGAGATGCGAATGCTAAGATGGATTTGTGGTAAAACTCGAAAGGATAAAATTAAAAATGAACAAATTCATGAAACGGTAAAAGTAGCTCCTATAGAAGATAAATTGAGGGAAAATCGACTTAGATGGTTTGGACACGTTAAGCGTAGACCAATGGATGCTCCTATAAGGAAGAGTGATTTAGTTAGTATTGATGGTAACACAAGGGTAGAGTAGGCCTAAATTGACTTAGTGGGATATTATAAAAAAGGACATGATGTCATGTGGTTTAACCGAAGATATTGCACTGGAAATAATGGAATGGAAAAATAGGATTCATGTAGCCGACCCCAAATAATTGGGAAAAGGCTTTGTTGAGTTGAGTTGAGTATAGTGGTTAAATCAATCAACTGTGTGATAATTGTAGATAACAGTGAATAGAGAAAGAGAATTGAATTAAGTTAATGAATGTTTATTCTTATAGATTTGAAAAGCTTAATTCATATTAATGAGAAATGATGCATGTTAATAAGAAACGTATATGAATGATTATATGACGTATGGTATGAGACATACAGGGTTATGATGTGGGATAGAATCATACTATGGAAAATAGTGAGGAGGAACCATTAACTAAGTGGTTAATCAGAAACGTTAAGCGTCCACTCTAGATGAGAGGTGAGAATAGAAAATGAGAGTATGGATACTAACATGTACATAATAAATGCTTTATTTCACTTGTTAAATACTTATTGTTTTCAAAATCATTTTACATCGGGCTCATACCCGTTTCCTTGCAAATTTTCTTTTCTATTGTAACTTCTATATTAGTTGACCATCAGCAGGGACGCCAACCTTAGAGGATTATAACGAGCTATGGAGCTATGGAGTGTTGCTTAGACGCCTATCTTCATTTTATTCACAGTATTCTTTTAGTTAGAGCATGTCTCCCAACGGAATTCAGTTATCTCTTTTCTATCTGAGCCATATACTCTTATACTCGTGTCATTTCAATGCATTTATTATTGTTGGGTATTGTATTGAGAAATTATGTGGGAACGTTTATTCCAGTTTCATTTAGATTCTTTTGTGTTATCTGTTCGGTAATTAGTGTTGTAGAATAATATGTGTAGTGTTATTCATAAACTAAAAATGATTTTAATTGAAATTAAAATTTGGAAAGTTTTTAACACCAGCTTAATTGGGTATTGGGTGAGTTGTAATTGTTTTCGACAGTGGCGCTAAGAATGAGCCAACTTTATATTCTGTTTTAATTTGGTATGGGACTGGCCACCCGGTATTTAATTAGGAGGGGTTTTACAACCAATCCTTAACAATCTCTTTCTGTTCCTACTCATCTATCGCCTTGAGGGCTGATTTCATACACATCTTCCAGTATGCATAATTAGACCCATCAAACATAGGTGGTCTAAAAAATGATTCACCCTCCCTATAAAAACTACTATAATTCATGCCTAAACATAAATATAACACAAACTTATTATTCCCGATGTAATACCAATATGAAGTTTCTGGTATATACAGAATTATCAAAACAAAAAAAATTTAAATTTTTCAAATTAAATATTTAACATACAAAGAATTACCCCAAATTACACTTTGCACTAATTTTAAACGAAAGTTGTAAAAACCAATTTTATTTTATTCCCAAACATCCTTCTAGGTGATAGCATGATAAAGTAAAATAAAGCATGACACAATGCTCAATGAACGAGGGAAACCAAAATCAGAAAAACCTTCGACGACCCAACCAAACAAATTTAGTATGATAAGGAAATACAAAGGTAGGCAAATGACTTACACAAAAACTTGACACCCTCGCAAGCCTTGACACATCTTCGATCTTTAACCTCTCCTCCAAAGTACACGCTGAAGTCTACCCTCGCAACTTCCATAACATGTGAGTCCATATATGCCTTGGTTCCCACTGATAAGTTTCAACAACCATCCACGAATATGGATGTGCTACTTCTTCACCGCAAACACGGAGTTCATCGCGTGTAAATAGTAAATATGGAATCAAACATATGAAACGCCCTAAATAAAGATGATGATTACTAATACCTTCTTGGTTCCCATAAACTGGAGATCTCAAACTAGCATAAATATTTAATTTTGGATCTCAAAAAGTTTGGGTCAGTTTAGGATTTAGAGGCCTTTGGTTTATGATTAAAAAATGATTTTTGATAATATTTTCAACTTAAAAAGTTTTTAGCATTCCTATTTATTAAAAATAGGATTTTTGAGTCAACGAAATCTCAATTGAATAAAAATAGAGGTTCATTCAAACGAAGTTCATAAATTTATATAAACCCACTGAACCTCATTCGAACAAACATGCGTATCTCATTCAAAACAACGCGCAACTATCACACTTGTGAATACATGCATGCTTTAATGTCCACCGACAATCATAAAACAACCATCAATGAATTTGGAATATGGATGCACCGCTTTATCACCAGAAACACCACACATACGGAGTCCAATGTGTGTAAGCAGCAAATACAAAATCCATCATATGAAACATATTCACAAAGATAATGATAAGTAAAACTTTCTTGATGCCCATAAATTGTAGCTCTTAAACTAGCATAAATATTGATCATTGGATCTCATAGGGTTTGGAGGCTTTTGGTTGGTGATTGAAAAGTGATTTTCACCAAAATTCTCAACTTAGAATGTTCCTATCATGCCTTTTTATAGAACACACGATTTTTGAGGTGGAAGACTCTCTTTTGATAAAAATAGAGGTTCCTTCGAATGAAGCTCATAAACACTTTCGAACCAAACTGAACCTCATTCAATTAAACATGCCTATGTCGTTCGAACATGCTTTGATTGGCATGCTTATCCCGACTGATAAAACTTCCTCATTTAAACCTCATTTGTTCCAATGACATAGCCATCTCATTCAATCCAACATAAAATCTAGTTGAAATGAATTACATGAATTCATTTGAGAAACTTTCAAAACTCGTTCGAATGCATTGCTCGAAGACAAAAAAAAATCTTTAAAAAATCCTTTATGAAAAATAGCCTTCAACAAACACCTAATGTTATCCTGGAATAAAACAAAAATGTGTGCATACCTTTTTATATTCCTCAGACGCTAAAGACGACATGTAGCACAAAACACATCACGATGATGTAGATTATCTAACTTGGCCTCTATGTCTTCAATCAAACACATCATAGGCTGGAAAGGTAAATAGACGTATGTCCTAACCGATAACTCAAATGGAATTGTCGAAGCACAGAATAAGCTTGTAATACCTCGTATTTCTGAATATTCCAAATATTTTATTTAATTAAATTGGAGAATTAAATGAGAAATCAAGGCTTAATTTAAATTACGTAAGAGTAGTAATTTAATGAGTTTTATTTAAAATTGTAATTATGGAATATTAATCGAGAGATAGAAACCGATTTATATTGCCTCATTATATTTACTTAGTGCGAGTGGTAAATAGTTACTTAACGCGTGTAGATCGTGTTGGGGTGAGAACGAGTAATATTTTTAAGTGACTCAAATGATAATTTAGAGGTCACAGATGAGTCCGGAAGGGTCAAATTAGTCAAAATAGTATACCCGGGGGTACTAGTTGAGTCTCGGGGTAATTTTGGACTAAACTGAGACCGTTCGGGGGCGTTTTGGTCTTTTAACATGAGAGAGTATGGAGACCAACGAATTTGAGAGATTTTTATCAGCTGTATGAAAGAGGGGTTAGGGTTAGAAAACCCATGTAAACACCAATACCATTAGAGAGAAGGAGAAAAACATTCTTAAGGCTTAGAAGATGCTTTTGAGGAGGTTGGGTTTGGATCTTGCACCCTAAGAGCCAAAGGAGGAAGGATTGAAGAAGAGAAGCATCAATCCATCATCAACTCCACGAAATCTGATTTTCTTCTTTCAAGGCAAGTTATTTATTGAAAAAATTATAAAGTTATAATACCCATGTGTAGGGTTTTTGAGTAGTTTTGTTAAATCAATATCTTGATAGGAGAATAATGATATTTATACATGTTGGGATATGAATCGCATGTAGAATGATTTAACATATGTAGAGGATTAATATTCAGAGTATACTTGATGATTATTTCGGAATAAAATATGGGTTTTGAATGCATATATGGGAAGAACACCATAACTAGGGTTTTAAGAAATTCTGGGTTTAATTCAATATTTCTTTAAAGGAATTGAGGTTTTGATGTATTTTCCACGTTAGAAATTGTCCTAGTATATGTGAAAACATGTTAGGATCATTGGGTCTAAGTTTGGTGGACTATAATGAAGTTTGGAAATTTGTTAATGGAGGAAGAGGTTAACGAAGAAGAAGAACTGCGTCGGTCCCTGTTCGATCAATCGATCAATCTCGAATGTCAATCGATCGACTAGGTCGATCGATCGACGTAAGCTGTTTCTCCCGAATTTTCCGTGTTTAAGGTTTCTTAGAATTCCGAAAATGGATGGGTATCCTAGGATTTATATTATACTTACGGGAATGAGAATAAGACCAGTAGGCATATTGTTGAGGTCCGATAAGGCCATTGGATTATAGATCGATGAAAATAATCCGATTTAGTAGAGTATCGGGGAATTCAGAATTGAGTTATGAGGTGAGTTAAATTCAATTTAAGTAATAAACCAGTAGGGTAAGTAATAACTACTGAAATTATATGTGAGGGGTAACTAAGACCCTTAGAGTTGTGTGAATACTCAAATAAATGCGATTAATGAGATCAATCGTAAAGCGAATATTGTACGGTAAATATTAGAGATTAAAATATTACGTACGTATATAATTCATAGGTCGGGCGTGTACCTACTGAATTATATGATCTTTTAGGTCGAGAGATTTATACCTAAATTAACTATGTTAGGGTCAATGTGATATTCCGAACTATCATAGGGTTATTATATGTTTGGGGTCGATGTAAAATGCGAACCAAACCTTTGAACTGGTGGCGTGATGAAAGAGTTTGAGCGAGAATTTGTGTATATAAATAATTGGGGTCGATGTGTCATTCTGAACCAATTCTTACTGGGGTCGATGAATCATTCCGAACCAAGAGTCCTTTACGTGTGTGAAAAGGAGAAAATAGTAATGACTGATATTTAGTATATATTGTGTGTGAAATACATACTTGATGATATTCTACTTCTGTATATTAGTAGATTGATATATATTATGTATTTAAAGATACATATCGAACTGGTAAGTTAGTAGTGAAACTTAATTATAAAACGTAACTTTAGATAGAGAATATTTATTTCGTAATTTAAGTAGTGAAACTTAATTACAAAAGTGGGAAGATAGAAATTGTGATAACTATAGAAATTTAGTAGTGAAACTAAATGAGAAGTTTTGAAACATAACATAGGTGAAATGTTACTTGAGTATTAATTAACCTTCGCGAGATGTTAATGAAATGGATGTACTGTGTGGGCGATACGAAAACTTAAGTATAGATAAGTTCAGGTGATTACTTAGTCCTAGATAGCTTGGTAGATATGGCTAGGTAGGCTAAGTGTAGAATGTTAGGTGTGCACAAAAGATGAGGGGTGAGTAAACTCAAGAGAGTGTACGAGACCCTAACATGTGTAATCAATAACCGCTTTTTTTATATTGTGATAAATGCTTGCTAAATATTTTTAAATTATTTTGGGTACCAACTCTTGCTATAAAATATTTTCAAAACCTTTTAGGTGTCCAGCCACAAGGACGCCAGGGATGATGATTCTATTCCAGGGACTCAAAGTTGTAGCACAGTGGATGCTTACAGGATTTTGACTGGATGATATCTCTCATTCAGATCTAGTACAGGATCTCACACTATTCTATTTATGGACTTGTAATCTAGTATCAGTCTGAGTTGTCAGATTCAGACTAGCACTTGTTCTATTATTGTTTGGGATTTTTAGCCGATGGTTTAT
Source organism: Sambucus nigra (assembly GCA_949130495.1). Taxonomy (NCBI): domain Eukaryota; kingdom Viridiplantae; phylum Streptophyta; class Magnoliopsida; order Dipsacales; family Adoxaceae; genus Sambucus; species Sambucus nigra. The sequence continues at coordinate 285,859,951 of OX422208.1, forward strand.
TCGGTATTACTCTTATTCTTTTGTACTTACACTTTTTTGATTGGGTTATAGTACATGATTATTTGTACTTTGTTCCGCATGGTTGATTTATCTGTTTTAAGAATGATAAAATTTGGCACTGGTCTAATTTTTTTACTTAGGGGATTAGTAATTAAAAAGTTTTCGACAGTGATGCTAAGAATGAACCATTTGAGAAACCTGTTTCAATTTAATAAAGGCCTGATCACCCGATGTTTAATTAGGCGGGGTGTCACAGATGGTATCAGAGAATCAGGTTCTAGTGTCCATAGGATCTATACGGTTTACTACGTTTCCAGCATTTCGTTTGATTGATATGGAGCCCTATATTAGGGATGTTGCATTCCTCTACGTACGTAGTTATGATCTCTTGCTATTTAATAGATGTATTGTTATATATACGATTTCGATTGGTCATGGTATGTCGAACATGGCGATAGGACCAGCATTGGCGTTGGAAGGACTGCAGGAGAGAGGAACTCGGCATGAAGCATGGGGTGGTCGTGGATGGTAATCATAGGAGAGATGACCGTTGTCAAGGTCACTCCTAGTATGTAGTGGAAGTAGATGCTGCAAGGGTTGTTGAGGCATAGCAGGCATTTTCCAAGTGTCGCGATGGCAAAGGGGGATGCTAATCTAGACCTGCCCAAAGCAGCTATAGTGGGAGAAGGTCTGAAGAAATTTTGTTTATCAGAACGAGCAGTAAAATGTGATAAAATGGCGACTGTGCATGGAAACCAATGGAAGTAGAATGTGCAGAGGTTTTGGCATTTAGGGATAGAGTAGAAATACCCAGAAGTGAAAATTTGAGTAAATTTTTTTTTGAGGCAATGTGGCGGGGATACCAGTCACCACATCCAGACCGAGGGTCTGTATACAAATAGAGGGACCTTACGTATAGTTTAACCACAGAGTTCTCAAGTGATGATTCAGTATTGAGGTGAATGGAAATATACGAACCCATCATATGAAAGCCTGGTAGAGGCCAACCGTGAGAAAGAAATTTATCTGTTGAAGTGAACTTGTACCGATGAGATAGGTAGAAGGGAAAAAGATCCCTTGAGAGAATGGAATCTCGAGTTATCATTCACAATTTTGGTAAAAGATCTTCTTGGATGACTTATGTATATGAAGGCAGTATGGTGCTTCTTACAATGTTGAGGTAAATGCTCCTAGGTGGGCGGAGCTAAGAGAGTTTAAGGATTTAGTCAAAGAGTAAGACTGAATGTAATGGGGCTGGTGCAAGCCATAAGTGGAAACCCACTAGGGGATTTAATTCTATGTCGGGACTGTTAAGTCCCATAGTATGTTCCTCTTGGTCAGCAGAACTAAGGGAACTAGGATGATAGTGTTCAGAATCGAGGCTACCAAGTCCGAGAGGAGGGATACCCAAACCTGCCAGTGTGGCCTGGAGTGAGGGGATTTTTGAAAAGATGTATAATGTGGGTTGTAGGGCCACACATTTTATTTTTAGCTTGAAGTTATTTCAGGAAATAATAACTTCGATAAGTTTTGCATTCCGGAAAGGACAAGCATGTTATGTCCAGAAACCATCTGAACCACCAGAGCGGTGGACAGGGAAGTATATGAGTTTTAGCCTCGAGTGAAAGGGGTATATGACGATGCCTTACCTGAAAGACGGTCTAGTTGTCATTATTCATCAATATGTGGGAGACTTCAGAGATTATGGATGCCTCATAGTAATTGATTCCGGTGTGTAGGAACCTAAATGATGTGAGTCAAGGTATGTCGTATGACCGCTGAGCGAAGAGATCGAGTTCGCTGTTGTAATCAGTGCTAAGGACTTAGTAATAGTATAAGCGCAGTGCCACTTGACTCCTTTAGAAATATTGGAGTATGGTTGCACATATGGTCGAGGAATGGAATTTGAGTATCTCGACTATGTGTTGTTCCAATAATGCTCAGTAAGAATGCATGGGGAGAAGTCCCTTGTTTAAGTTCGGTTGCGAAAGGAGATACGACTGAACTTTTTATGCACGTCAGGAGAAGAGACGTTATTAGAAGCTAGGGCATCAGTGGAGCCGGTAGTGTTGTGGAGGAACACTGAAAGACATACTTCACCACGAAGGGATAAGTGGGACTTTGTGGGCAAGGATTTCATTTTTGGTCTATAGGGATTGAGAATACCCGCAAGATTGTAGTCACGTCGTGTAAACTAGGCTAGAGTTGAGGAAAATCATGTTACGGGTGCGACATTTGCAATGTTTTTGCAAATGTGCACGGAGAAAATGGTGTATGGGCGCCCTAGTCAATTGGCTTTCTTAGACATCCGAGATAGAGGGATGCAGAAAATTATTTTTAAGTATGCCGGTGGGGAAGTTATGAGGCAAGTCTTATCGACGAAATGGATTGAACGTCATGAGAGATAGACGATGATCCAAGCTTATGTGCTGAGAGAGTCAGCACACCCTATGGGATAAGAATCAGTGGGAATCCGTTCAAAGGCTATCTCTTGATATGGGAGACCTAACTGTTGTGAAGAAGTAACGCAAGGTGCTACTTGACTGAGTGTTGAGAGTGACTTACGATAAAATGTTAATTCTTATAAAGTAACCAACCCCAAAAGTGCGCCAATTACGAAGAGTGCACGAATTGTAAAGTATAATATACCCGGAGAGAAAGAGGAATAGAGTACCACTTAAGGAAAGATGACGTAAGTGGGAAGCGGTGTTAAGGAAGAGACATAGTGAGATTGTCTTCAGACGCACCACTAGTTGATAGAGAAAGATAGACTCGAAATGAGCAATCGGAATGTGGTAGTGAACTTATGTTTCCAATGACGAAAGGAGGAGACAGACTTATAAAATATGATGGGATGTGAACATCATAATTAAGCCAACATTTCATTAGGGTAGCGGAATGGGGTGACCGGGATGTAATAGTATGTAGTTGTAAAGGGAGAGTACACAAGTTCACGGTGCCGCTCTACATGATTGTGAATCAGGATGATATCTTAAAATTCCACCCTGTGAGAGATGTTCAGGGAGGAATAAAGATAAAGTGTTATTTTGAGTATGTTGTGTTGCCTACGACTCAATGTTAGTGAGAAAGGATGATAATACGCCCTTACGATAATGGAATTTTGGAGAAGCCCACTGATCAATTCATAGGTTGAATGTATACCTATATGAGCATATTTGTAGGTAGTGTGAGACTGCCTATATGGACTGTACATAAGGTTTAGGTTCTTGGATGCCTATTAAGAACTTATGTGTACTTTGAGGTGTGGTTCGAGGAGACATTTCGAACTTTTAGTCCTTAACGCGTGATATGAGGACATTCTATTTGGGTATGAAATTTTAGAATATAAGAAGTGTGAAATATATGGCTCACAAATTGTCTACTCATGTGCGATGAGATATATATACTTATATTGTGCTCGAAGTGTGATTCCGATACAATATAACCAATCACTATTGGTGATCAAGGTGGGATTCCGAGCCAATAACCCCAAAAGTTTTATAAAATGGGGTGATTATAAAATAAGTGTTGATAGTATATGTTATGTATAAGATGTATATACCTTATGATTTCCTACTTGTGTGCGATAATAAGTATGCTTAAATTCTGTATTGGGGTCAATGATGTTCCAGACCAATACATAAAGGATCGATTTGAGGTCGATGATTTTACGAACCAAATCGATGATAAATTTGGTATCGACGGAAGGTCTGAACCAACACATGAATTACATTTACCTTGGGGTCGAGGGATTTTTGGACCAATGTAAATGATAGGATTATTGGGGTCGATGATTTTGCCGAACCAATTTCCCTTATAGTATATATTATGTGTGAAATATATACCTTAGAATATTCTACTTATGAGTGATAATAGACACATAGATGTTATATATAGAGATATACATCAAAAGGGTAAATTAAGTAAGGAGAAACTTAATTTCAAGAGTTAACGTTAGATTGGAAAAAATCTATGGAGAAATTAAGTAGTGAGACTTAATTATAATATATGCGGCATGGGTAACGTGAGATAAGAGTTTATAATAAAGCAAGGCATATACTTGGGGCGACCGTTAGGGTGATATGATTTGATTTTGGGTATTAGAGGATGCAATGATGTTTAAGGTCATTAGTCTTAATACCAGCCTTATCCTAATTTCGAGGACGAAATTCATTTGTAAGGGGGGAAGTATGTAATACCCCGTATTTCTGAATATTCCAAATATTCTATTTAATTAAATTGGAGAATTAATTGAGAAAAAAACAGATTATTTTAAATTATGTAAGAGTAGTAATTTAGTGAGTTTTATTTAAAATTGTAATTATGGAATATTAATCGAGAGATAGATACCGATTTATATTGCCTCATTATATTTACTTAGTGCGAGTGGTAATAGTTACTTAACGCGTGTAGACCGTGTTGCGGTGAGAATGAGTAACATTTTTAAGTGACTCAAATGATAATTTAGAGGTCATAGATGAGTCCGTAAGGGTCAAATTAGTCGAAATAGTATACTTGGGGGTACTAGTTGAGTCTCGGGGTAATTTTGGACTAAATCGAGACCGCTCGGGGGTATTTTGGTTTTTTAACATGAGAGAGTATGGAGACCTACGAATTTGAGAGCTTTTTATCAGCCGTATGAAAGAGGGGTTAGGGTTAGAAAACCCATGTAAACACCAATACCATTAGAGAGAAGGAGAAAACCATTCTCAAAGCTTAGAAGATGCTTTTGAGGAGGTTCGGTTTGGATCTTGCACCCTAAGAGCCAAAGGAGGAAGGATTGAAGAAGAGAAGCATCAATCCATCATCAACTCCACGAAATCAGATTTTCCTCTTTCAAGGCAAGTTGTTTATTGTAAAAATTATAAAGTTATAATACCCATGTGTAGGGTTTTTGAGTAGTTTTGTTAAATCAATATCTTGATAGGAGAATAATGATATTTATACATGTTGGGATAGGAATCGCATGTAGAATGATTTAACATATGTAGAGGATTAATATTCAGAGTAGACTTGATGATTATTTCGGAATAAAATCTGGGTTTTGAATGCATATATGGGAAGAACACCATAACTAGGGTTTTAAGAAATTCTGGGTTTAATTCAATATTTCTTTAAATGAATTGGGGTTTTGATGTATTTGCCACGTTAGAAATTGTCCTAGTATATGTGAAAACGTGTTAGGATCATTGGGTCGATGTTTGATGGACTATAATGAAGTTTGGAGATTTGTTAATGGAGGAAGACATTAACGAAGAAGACTAACTACGTATCTCCCTGTTCGATCGATCGATCGATCTCGAATGTCGATCGATCGACTAGGTCGATCAATCGAACCCAGTAGTCGATCGATCGACGTACGCTGTTTTTCCCAAATGTTTCGTGTTTAAGGTTTCTTTGAATTCCAAAAATGAATGGGTATCCTAGGATTTATGTTATACTGTTGGGAATGAGAATAAGACCAGTAGGTATATTGTTGAGGTCCGATAAGGCCATTGGGTGTAGGGCTTGGATTATGGACCGATGAAAATAATCCGATTTAGTAGAGTATCGAGGAATTCAGAATTGAGTTACGAAGTGAGGTAAATTCAATTTAAGTAATAGACCAGTAGGGTAAGTAATAACTACTGAAATTATATGTGAGGGGTAACTAAGACCCTTAGAGTTGTGTGAATACTCAAATAAATGCGATTAATGAGATAAATCGTAAAGCGAATATTGTACGATAAATATAAGAGGTTAAAATATTACGTATGTATATAATTAATAGGTCGGGCGTGTACCTACTGAATTATATGATCTTTTAGGTCGAGAGATTTATACCTAAATTAACTATGTTAGGGTCGATGTGATATTCTGAACTATCATAGGGCTATTATATGTTTGGGGTCAATGTAAAATGCCGAACCAAACCTTTGAACTGGTGGCGTGATGAAAGAGTCCGAGCCAGAATTTGTGTACATAAATAATTGGGGTCGATGTGTCATTCCGAACCAATTATTATTTGGGGTCGATGAATCATTCCGAACCAAGAGTCCTTTACGTGTGTGAAAAGGAGAAAATAGTAATGACTGATATTTAGTATATATTGTGTGTGAAATATATACTTGATGATATTCTACTTCTGTGTATTAGTAGATTGATATATATTATGTATTTAAAGATACATATCGAACTGGTAAGTTAAGTAGTGAAACTTAATTATAAAACATAACTTTAGATAGAGAATATTTATTTAGTAATTTAAGTAGTGAAACTTAATTACAAAAGTGGGAAGATAGAAATTGTGATAATTATAGAAATTTAGTAGTGAAACTAAATGAGAAGTTTTGAAACATAACATAGGTGAAATGTTACTTGAGTATTAATTAACCTTCGCGAGATGTTAATGAAATGGATGTACTGTGTGGGGGATACGAGAACTTAAGTATTGATAAGTTCAGGTGATTACTTAGTCCTAGATTGCTTTGTAGATATGGCTAGGTAGGCTAAGTGTAAAACGTTAGGTGTGCACAAAAGATGAGGGGTGAGTAAGCTCAAGAGAGTGTACGAGAACCTAACATGTGTAATCAATAACCGCATTTTTTATATTGTGATAAATGCTTGCTAAATATTTTCAAAATTTTCTGAGTAGTAACTCTTGCTATAAAATATTTTCAAAACCTTTTAGGTGTCGATCCACAAGGACACCAGGGATGATGATTCTATTCTATGGACTCGAAGTTGTAGCACAGTGGATGCTTACAGGATTTTGACTAGACGATATCTGTCATTCAGATCTAGTACAGGATCTCACACTATTCTATTTATGGGAGTTTTAATCCAGTATCACTCTGACGTGTCAGATTCAGAGTAGCACTTGTTCTGTTGATGTTTGGGATTTTTAGCCGATGGTTTATTCGGTATTACTCTTATTCTTTTGTACTTACACTTTGTTGATTGGGTTATAATACATGATTATTTTTACTTCGTTCCGCATGGTTGATTTATCTGTTTTAAGAATGATAAAATTTGGCACCGGTCTAATTTTTTTACTTAGGGGATTAGTAATTAAAAAGTTTTCGATAGTGATGCTAAGAATGAATCATTTGAGAAACCTTTTTTAATTTAATAAAGGCCTGATCACCCGATGTTTAATTAGGCAGGGTGTCACAAAGCTGAAATATAAAATTGATTCTATTCGGTAATTTGTCCTTACAAATGTCCCCCTTTTGCTATTTTGGGATATGACTAAAAATAAAAACTCGTGTTATCATCTAAAATTGGTATATAGATTGTGGGCCTTAGCTATAATATGCCGATAATAAACAATAAAAATATAAAGAAATTATTTTTACCAACCTTCTACTTTAGGAAGAGTTAGAGATAGATGATGGGCAAGGAATAAAGATAATATTTAATGTGGTTCAGCCCAATGCGCTGCCTATATCCACAGGTGTAGTATTTGCTTTATAGATTCCCCTAGGCAATTCCTATGAAAGGAATGGATACAATCTCTCAAAGGTCTATCTAGGTTTTTTGCATATGGTTGTTTGGTATAATATCCTATAAATCCCTTATTCTATGGAATTTCATGCTATTTATAAGTAGTTGAGAGAGATAGATAGATAGAGAGAGAGAGAGAGAGAGAGAGAGAGAGGAGAGGGATAACGTGATTGTATGTATTTTATCAGGTGATATAAGCTGGTGCAAGAATGTCTTAGATGAAATCAATTAACGTCATTAATTAATGATGTGTCATTGTCCAGTCGAGAAAAATTACAATCGAGCCAACTCGATTGTTGTTGTCATCTAAGTTTGATAAATAAGTCAAGATCCTTCAAGTGCCTCATTATGACATCTGTCACTACCCAGTTAGTTTATTCGATGTCCTAAATTTAAGGTACAAGTCATATGAGGTGAAGAGGAGAAGTGTAGACTCCTTAACCAAAGAAATTATAGAGTTGAAGAAATTAATAAAGGGCAGGCTATTAAACAATTGAACAAGTTCTATGGATGATGAGCATCCCAAAAGGATAACCCAGATCAACTTATCATTCAATCCTACCTTAAAAAGAAGCTAGCATATTTTAAAAGGAGTGAAAAAGTGTATTTACTGGAGCTAAAAGGATATGCCAGTGAATAATCCATTGTTCATTCGTCACGTGTTAAGCATAATGAAGGATTCTAAACCTGTGAAATAGAAGCGCCGAGTCTTTATTCAGGAGGAGAGTATGGCCATGCAGTAAGAGATAGAGAAATTTTATAAATAAGACTTCATATAAAACAGTAAATACCCTGAATGGATCTCCAACATGTCCATGGTCAAGAAAAAGAACAAGTGGTGCATGTGTGTTGACTTCACCAACCTGAACAATAAATATCCAAAGGATCATCATCCCATTAAGTACCTGGGACAGACCTTAGACCAGTTGGAAAAGCACTTGATGAAGCTTAACCCAGCGAAGTGTGTCTTTTGAATGAATCAGGGAATGATTCTCGGATTCATAGTCAACCAAAAAGGTATTGAGGCCGACCCTGGCATAATCTAGACGCTAATCAGCATTCAGTCACCAATGAATAAAAAGGAAATTCTTGAAGCTAACTAGGCGTATGGTAGCATTAAATAGGTTTGTTTAAAGAAGAATTGATAAATTCCTCCCCTTTTTAAGGTGTTGTGAAAAATATTCGAGTGGAATGACGAATAGGAGGCTGCATTCCTAAAATGGAAAAAATAACTGGGCTCTCCACCCCTACTTTCAAGACCTATTCTGCTTAAGAAGCTTTATTTTTACCTGGACGTATCTGAATCAACAATCAGCTCGGCTCTATTCTAACAAGAAAATGGAGTACAAAGTCCAGTGAATTATACCAGTAAAACATGCCGTGGAGCAGAAATTCGATATGCAAGGATGGAAAAGCTCATGCTAGCCCTAATCAAAGAATAAATCCATAGGATGAAGCCATACTTCCAAGACCATAACATTATTTATACACAAAACCTACCTCTACGCAACGCCATTCATAAGCTTGAGAAATCAGGTACTCTGATGGCATGTTCCATAGAACTAGTAGAGTAAGACACGCAACACGAACCCTGGACGACAATCAAGAGCCAAGTAGTCATAGAATTCATTGCTAATTTCAAGTAATAAGAGAAACCTTTCGAGAAAACTCCTATGGAAGGGATCTTAACGGCAATGGAAAAGCATACTTATAGGGAAGAGACCTCACCCTCAAAGAAAATCAAGCAGACTTCTTTGAAAGAGAGCTCACCAGTTCAACAAAATGAGTAGAATAATATGGGAGATAGCTCAACCATTAACTCGACCGACTAGGATACGGATCTACCAGAGTCACTAGATAAGTAAAAAGAAATTTCTTGTGACTTAGAGAAAATATAAAAGTTATTCAAATACATGATCTTTATCGAAGTGAATTTTGATGAAGAGCCTCGTGTCTGGTAAATGTTCATAGATGCCTTATCCCGTTCCAGTGGCAGTGGAACGGGCTTCATAATTACAACACCATATGACATTGATGTGGAATATTCCATTAGAATATAATTTCAGGCCTCTGATAATGAGGCATAGTATGAGGCACTCATAAGAGGATTTAAGTTGGCACCATCTCTTCGTGATAAACAAATATCGGTGCACAAGGACTCTCAGCTCATAGTAAACCAGGGGTTGGGCATTTACGAGGCAAGAGAAGAATATATGGCGAAGTTCTTGGCTAAAGCTAAGGGGTTATTATTGAAATTCCTTGCAACTAGAATGGTCTGAATTCTAAGCGCACTTAACACCTGAGAAGACACACTTGCTCAATTGGCATTCGCTACATGGACAGAGCTGTCAAGAATAGTTCTAGTGGAAATCCTCATGAACCAGATTACCAACGAGGAAATTATTAGTGTAATGGAGAGGGACTTAGGGAAATCCTTAATGGATACAATATGAACATATCTAGAGATTAAATTTATCCCAGTAGACCCTAAATAAGTAACGAGACTCCACTATAAAGCTGGGAGATATGTGCTAGAAGGAAGAATCCTATTCAAAGGAGGGTTCATAATTTCATTGCTCAGATGTGTATCAACCCATTTTAAATATACTCTAAACAATCATTTAATTTCTTTAATAGATGAAAAATTCCAAATAAACACTTGACTGTTACCCAATTACCAAAATATCCCTAAAGGAAAAATTAGGGTAACTTACACTTTCCTATACCAATTAAAATCGAAATTTCATTCAAAGTTTGACAAAATGACTTATATTTTGTAGAAATATTAGGAACCAGTCTATTAGGTTTACAAAATTGCATATAAGCCCCTAATTTTTTAGAAAATAACGTAAAAGCCTTAAAACCTATACAAAAACTTTCCAAGGACACAAACTAAAACCTAAACTTAATTACCCTTTTTCCCATGATGACATGTCACTAACTCGACTACCAGCATGGGTTGTACCATGTGGGGTACCCATTTACCATCCACATAAGCCTTGGTGAATCTTCTGGAATTTTAGCCCCATCTTCACCTCCAAAACCACCAATCAAGTCCTATCCACAAAGCCTATAAATACCCTCATTTACCTCAGTAAAAGCTCATCCTAATTGAGAGCTTTTCCAATGTAAAATTTTGAGAGTTTTTTCATTTGAGTGATTTTACATATGAATGTTTGTTTCTTCAATTTAATTATGTTTTACATTTATATAGAATAGAATTATGCATTTACATCTCTTAGTTAACGTGTGTATGCACTGAAATAAATCAAAGACTAGAAAACTCCATCGAAATTCAATCTTCAATGGTGGTTTATGCTTCCATGGCTTTGAACCAGTTTCAAAGTGAGGTAAGTTGAGCTTAGCTTCTCAGGAACCTAGGTGCAAGGTTTAACTGAACCAAGAACAAGTTTTAATACCTCAAATCAAAGCTTGAAGTTTTCGAGCCTAGGAGTTTCAGAAAACAAATTGAACGGTTTTACTCTGCAAAAATCCCTCAAACCAAGCCTATTTGGCAACCATTTCAACATAGAACAAAACCATTATATTGCTAGAATAAGAATCATAGCTTTCAATCACTTATGCTTAGTCAATTTTTTTACCATTTTACAAAAACTCAATAGATCAATTTAGACCACCAATATCCTTGAAACCAATATGTTTGGAATCCTCTTCAAAAATTATGCAATTTTCATTCATGAACAAACTCAAATGGATTCCTAAGAACTCTTAAATTTAAGGTCAAAGTTTCAAAAGCCTTAAGTCAAATGGTTGAAGGCTGAACATGAGTGGGTTACATGCTTGCGAGTGAGAGTAAAACTAGGCGCAAGAATTATTTGACTGAGTGCAAGAGGGCGCGTCTCCAATTAGAAAGATCTTATTTTTTTCCGAAAAAAATTATTTTTAATGTTGAACAAAATCGTATATTACATCACCCTATTTCGATTCCAGGACAATATTTTCTCGAGAAAACTAGTTTTAAAGTTTTAAAGTTATTTTTTAATTTTACACATACCCCCCTGACCAGTAAACACCCCCAATTTTTTTCCAGAAAATATTTGGTTCAAATAAAGTTATTTTGTCTCTTGTCACTAAATTCAAATTCGATTAAAAACAAATAGAAAAATTACTCTAAAAACTTTTAAAAATTATACATTATACCGGTTAAGGTATTTTTACAAATAAACATCTTACAAGTTAGTATACTACTACATTATACAATCATTCTTTTAGGCGTATATGACCTACTTACACTCCCCTTGGTTTCATACTATCAAGTCAAGCCCTATGAATTAGATGCACAAACCAGAAATTTAAAAATTCAAAGTAGGTGTTTTTAATTTCAGCATTAAACAAATTGAGCTTATGTATTCCACAATTACTGATTGTGATATCACTCTGTGATAATATTGAAGTCATATTTTAATTACAAACTCATTTGTGTAGTTCATGTTTATCATGTATATTGATTAACTCGATATTTTAGTTATCCCTAAACTCAATAAACTGTTACAGCTTATGGCTTCAATAAAAACACTTAACTATTTTTTACCCTTAATTGTGGTATATCCTTGCAACCTATTATAAGAATTGTATGTTAACCTCCACCTTAGGACTATTATTAATGGAACCCCTAATAGCATACCTTACGATTCAGGGATTAGACCCCGGTATACCACGACTATTGTAATTGGCTTGTGCGACTCAGACATTGAGTGCCTTGCTTTTTATTTGCTACATATGTATGAGTGCCACTCTCCCTATGTGTGCCAAACTTTATTTTGATTATTATTTTGTAGCAATTTGAGAATTGCCTATCCAAGTGTATGATATGCTTTGGACGATATAGGATTAGTATGTCTATGTGAAGCCATATAAGTAATAATTTATGGGTTGTCTTATTATTATCTGAACCTTCATCTTGGTGACTTGATACACAACTTATTTGGTTACACTCAACCATATTATTTATATACATATCATTATACGCCAGAATACCCCTGACAGTTATGTGATATTTTTGTTTGTCTCTAGATTTTATGATATTACTCTCTAACAAATTTTTTTCCCTTACCTTGTATAAGAACAAAAATTATCTACTTGGCATGTCTACTTAATTGTTCTCCTTCCAGATGGATGAAATACCTGAAGAAGAAGAGATACCACCCGCACATTTGGACTTTTACTCTATATTACGTCGAAAAATATTTTCAGTTATGTATGTATGGTTGGTAGCAGACAAGTATGGTAGTCCTTCCTGGAATATATACACTAAAAATTATTTTCTCTTACTATTTCCGAATGTTTTCTATAATTTTTATCTTATATATGGCATGTACGAATAATTATGTATTTTCGTTTACTTCAAACACAACTATGTAATAGGATGCTAGACATCCCCATAGTAAAAATCTTTTAACTTTAACTCCCTTCAATTTATTTGTTATTTTATTTTAATATTCACTTACCATTAAAAACACATCATTCGCGGATGCAACAAGATGTGTCAACCAAGCTAAAGTTAATGAATTGATTAAAGAACTGCACGAAGGATCTTGTGAAGTTTATTCGATGGGAAGATCACTGGTGAAGTGTGTGGCCACGAAAGGTTATTACTGGCCCGCCCACCACAAACGTAGATTGCGAAGACTTTGCAAGGAAATGTGAAAAGTGCCAGAAATTTGCCATAATCCACGTAACTCTAGGGGACTCTCTCACACCACTCACAATCCCTTGCCTTTTTCTGTGTGGGGAATAAATCTGGTTCTCCCTTTCCTAAAAACAAGAGGCATATTCAATTCTCTATTTGTGCGGTGGATTACTTCACCCAATGGGTGGAGGTTGAACCCCTGGTAGAAACTCCATACGAGAAAGTCTTCTACGTCATTTGGAAGAATAGGGTTTATCGATATGGGATGCCATACGCCTTCATCACTGACCATTGCACTCGGTTTGATAATTAAGAGCTCAAAGAGTATCGTGTATGCTCTAAGATCCAAAAACTACTCTCAGCACCTTGTCATCTATAATATAATGGACATACGGGAGTGACTAATAAGACCTTGATAAACGGAGGGAAGAAAAGGTAGGACGATGCTAATGGTAACTGGATTAATGAGCTATAGAGCATCCTATGTGCATAAAGAATAACACCGAGAACAGAGAGAGGCAAAACACCTTACATGATAGCATTTAGAATAGAACTAGTGGTCCCAACTAAAATGGGTTTGCCTAGTCACTGCATCTTGAATTTTGACTCACCTAAGACTGACCTAGTGAGAATACTAGATTTAGACCTGGTAGAGGAAGGCATATAACATGCACCACTTTAGGTGGCATCATACCAATAGCTGAGTGTCTTTTTTTACAATGAAAGAGTCGAATCGAGAAAACTATGTAGAATCGCTACAGCGGAAATATTGCGACTTCTCAAATAAAATCCAATTTTAATTAATCCCAAATTTTAGTTAAACCCTAAAACATGCATCTAGATGATTTATCAAATAAAATATAGCATGCAGGATAAAGTAAACAATTTCAGGAAAAATGCCCCAGAGGGGCAAAACCTTTTATTTCACTATAATTTGTAAGAAAACGGCTTACACGGATTACAATGAAATAAGAGCGACATACGAAATACCCTCAGGCATCGGTTTCGATGTCTCGGCTGAAATCTCCCACAGGAACTCTAGGTGGCCAGCAATGAAGAAGAGAAACGGCTTCTCCACAAGTTTGTCGGCTGAAATTTTCCCTTTCCAGGAGGGCAGCAATGAAGAAGAAAGACGGCTTCTCCACAAGGGTTGAACAAACACAAGGTTGTGTTCTTGGGTTACCAAAAAGATTCACAAAGGATTGGAAATTGTTTGAATCAAAACATGAGTCTTGGGACTCAAAAAATATGAAGACTAGAGTAATTGGGACTCTCAAAAACGTCTTCCAAAGTCTTGCAAAACAACTCCCCCGAAGTTGGTATTTGTAGGCAAATACATGAAGAGATCCACGTTCTTAAAAATCTAAAATTCTATCCAGCGTACAGGTACCCCGAACCGGTTTGGGGTACCTCATGCGGTTTGGGGTACATCTCTGGTTTGGGGTACCTTTCTGGTTTGGGGTTAAAAAAAATCAGCATTCTTCAAGGAATTTTCTCCAACTTCAAAATGTCATAACTCCTTCACCGTAGCTCGGATTGAGGTGTCGTTTCTTCCAGTATCTTCGTTGCGGTGAGCTCTTCAACTTTCCAATTGACCAGACCTTCGGACTATCGCTGTAACAATAGGAAAATGCCCTTGAACTTCCACATCGTGCCTTTTTTCACTGTTTTGACTTCTCTTGCGTACCACTTGCATTAAGTCCCTAAAATCGTGGAACGTGAAGTCGTTGAGGAAGATGTGGGACACATTAATGGAGATGTTGAATGCTTGATTCCCAGAATTCGGATAGAGGCCGTCATGTGAGATCGTGAGGTGATGTGCCAAATGTAGCGGCGTACGACATACATAAATGTAACATGTTGGACATGAGAAAAATGTCCTTACAAATCTCCCCTTATGTCTATGCCGGTACATACATTAAAAATCCGAATTATCAAATAACAAAACTGCCTATACAAATCTACCCTTCCATGAACCCAAAACTGGAAAGATACAAATGAATAAGTCTTCATCGTTTGTTCTTCAAATCTTTAAAACTTCAAATCTTCAATCTTCAAAATCTCAAAAACTCCCCCAAAAGCATAAGTTAAATCTCAAAAACTGCCCCAAAATTCAAACTCCCCCATAATATGATAATTCTTTCTCCCCCTTTTTATTATGTCTCCAAATAGACAAATAAGAAGAATGAATCAAACAAGCAAAATCGGGGTGTCACGGGATATAAATCAATGCATCAATCAAATGGCAAACGTGCTCTTGCAAGGAGATGCTAAAAAAAAATCTTGGGAAACTATTTTTGATTTTTCAAATTTTTCATACAAAACAAAAAAAATAGTTACCATTTGAAAAAAAATATGATACAAAAATCACACCATGGATTTAAACTCAAACAACCAAGTCATGAAAATGGAATGAATGGGTGTGAACACATTCGATAGGTAAATCCACTCAATCAATCATATGTGCACGATGCATAGGTGTACTCCTAACGAATGAACATCAAAGGTATCCTTAGGTGTAAAAAATTGTTGAATTTAGATGACATCGTCTTAAGCAAATCAACAAATCAAAGTCAAATGATTTCCACACCAATAACGTCCAAAACTTATTTAGCGCTTTTTCAAGATTTTCAAGGACGTGCAAGCCCGTTTAAAATCTCCAACCAAACACCCTCATATATATTTTCTTTTAGAGGTGATAAACTAAATTCTCAAACTTTGGAGAATTGGTGCAAAAACCTAAATGGCCCCTTTTTGGCATGAATATCTTTTTATTGCCTTTCAGTTTTTTCAGGCTCTTTTAACCTCTTTGGACCCCGGATAATAAAATTCCTCCATTTTTTAGGTCCAATTTAACGGTGGCTTAGTATTCGCAAAGGAAAAATGAACCTTTCGCAGCCCTTCCCCATTTTTTAAATAAAGCACACAAGCTCACAAAATGGTTCTTATATGCACAATTTCCTTATCAAAATTTATCGCGCTTGGATCGTTTTAAGGACATGATTGAAGTGAAAACACCCAACCAACATGTGATAAGACAAGCACAATAATCAAACAAATCCGTGCATGTGTGCATTAAAGGAAACATGAGTCAAACATATAGCAAGTAACACTTAATTTCATCTTAATGACTCCAAACATTATAAAGCACATGGATGAATTGACCTATTGTCTCAAAGCACTATCAAATAGTCACATGAAAATAACGGAATGATGTTGTGACTCGGTCATCCTAAGTGTTCATCCATAAATGGTGTAAACAAAAAACAAAAATCTTTTTGGATTTTTCAAAATTTTATCAAAATAAAATCTTTTTGTATTTTTCAAAAAAATTTCAAAAATAAAAATTTATACAAAAAGTACAAGTCATCACACTAGTAAAAATATATCACGAAACCACAACTAGTGTATGACAAACATGCAATCACAATAAACCAAAAGAATTCACATGGGGTGAATTACGTGCAAGCAAACGGGAATCGTGCAATCACAATCAACCAAAAGAATTCACATGGGGTGAATTACGTGCAAGCAAACGGGAATCGTGGACAAATAAACCATAAGCTTCTAAATCCGATTTTCTAACCCAAATTGATGTGTAACAGAGTGTGGGGGTTTTGGGAATTGAATTTATTCTTTCATTAACCTTCCTAGGTCCATTTAAAAGCTTATAACAAAAGTGCCTAAGATGACCTTGCCTACCGCAATGTGTGCAAGAGTAAATCGGGCGGTTTGTGTTACCTAAAGGTGGCCCTCTCCTCAAATTTATCGGTTGCTCTCTCCGAATTTGCCTAGGTGGGTCTCTCCTAATGATCATAGGAGGTTCTCTCACGATGTTCCTATGGGGCGCTTTTTTAACAAACTTAGGTGCCTCTTTCTTAACAATCCTAGGAGGCTCTCTCACACGTGTGGGAATGGGTGCAACATATTTTTCAAGACCAATCCCACCCCTATCCATTTTGATCTCGACTGTGCCTAAAATCTTATCAAGTTTTTCAGACCTAGACTCCAAATCAAATTTCACCTTACTTGAATCTTTCAATTTCACCTCAAGTTCACCTATCCTAGATTCAAGTACTCATCTAGAATCCTCAAACTCTAAAAGCTCCTTTTTCATAGTCTCCATCAACCCTCTAAGACTATCTCTCTCACCCTCGACGTACTCAAGCTTCTCTTTCAAAATTTTCTCATGTGCCCTAGGTTCTTGAACTAAAAAATCATTATTTTTTATGGCACGCTCTTTCAATTGAGCTTTCAATTTCAAATTTTCTTTCTTTGTTTTCAAAGTTTCAGCATAAAGTTCATTGAAAGCAGTTTGCAAGTCACGCTCATCTACACTTTCCTCCTCACTTTCATCCACACTCCCATCACCTTCACTATCATGACTAATCACATGGATGGGAAATTCTCGCCTAGAAGCATAAAAAACTTCTTCTTCCGAATCACAATCACTAAGGGTAGAAACATGAGAAATCGGTTTATTCAATTTCTTCTTTAAATTTGTGGTACACTCATGTAACGTGTGACCAACACCCTCACAACAAGGACACCTCTCAGATTCGTTTTCAACAGAAGATTTAAAACAAGAGTTCGTGTGAATTTTCCAATTAATTTTTTCAAAAATTTGACATCGAAGATCATCAAAACCATCAAAAGCCATTTTTGTGCAAAATCAGGATCAAACCACAATAACTTAGTGCAACAGGCTCTGATACCAATTTGTAGAATCGCTACAGCGGAAATATTGTGACTTCTCAAATAAAATCCAATTTTAATTAATCCCAAATTTTAGTTAAACCCTAAAACATTCATCTAGATGATTTATCAAATAAAATATAGCATGCAGGATAAAACAAACAATTTCAGGAAAAATCCCCCAAAGGGGCAAAACCTTTTATTTCACTATAATTTGTAAGAAAACGGATTATACGGATTACAATGAAATAAGTGCGACATACGAAATACCCTCAGGCATCGGTTTCGATGTCTCGGCTGAAATCTCCCGCAGGAACTCCAGGTGGTCAGCAATGAAGAAGAGAAACGGCTTCTCCATAAGTTTGTCGGCTCGAATTTTCCCTTTCCAGGAGGGCAGCAATGAAGAAGAAAGACGGCTTCTCCACAAGGGTTGAACAAACACAAGGTTGTGTTCTTGGGTTACCAAAAAGATTCACAAAGGATTGGCAATTGTGTGAATCAAAACATGAGTCTTGGGACTCAAAAAATATGAAGACTAGAGTAATTGGGACTCTCAAAAACATCTTCCAAAGTCTTGCAAAAAAACTCCCCCAAAGTTGGTATTTATAGGGAAATACATGAAGAGATCCACGTTCTTAAAACTCTAAAATTCTATCCAGCGTACAGGTACCCCGAACCGGTTTGGGGTACCTCATGCGGTTTGGGGTACATCTCTGGTTTGGGGTACCTTTCTGGTTTGGGGTTAAAAAAAATCAGCAATCTTTAAGGAATTTTCTCCAACTTCAAAAGGTCATAACTCCTTCACCGTAGCTAGGATTGAGGTGTCGTTTCTTCCAGTATCTTCGTTGCGGAAATCTCTTCAACTTTATGATTGACCAGAACTCCGGACTATGGCTGTAAAATTACGAAAATTCCCTTGAACTTCCATATCGTGCCTTTTTTCACTGTTTTGACTTCTCTTGTGTACCACTTGCATTAAGTCCCTAAAATCGTGGAACGTGAAGTCGTTGAGGCAGATGTGGGACACATTAATGAAGATGTTGAATGCTTGATTCCCGGAATTTGGATAGAGGCCGTCATGTGAGATCGTGAGGTGACGTGCCAAATGTAGCGGCCTACGACATACATAAATGTAACATGTTGGACATGAGAAAAATGTCCTTACAAACTAAAAGAGGGAGATTACGTACTAAAGAAAGTTATTTAGAAGGGGAACAAATGGGATCCTAATTGGCATGGCCCAGAGAGAGCATATGCGGTTATATGACCTGGAACTTACAAAATTGAAAACCTTGAAGGAGAGCAGTTCAAGGACCCCTAAAATGTTGAACATCTGCGAAAGTATTACTAATGAATGAGAAAAAATGTAAACTCTTTTCATTTATTATAACCCCGTTTAGTGATAAATAAAATTCTTCCTTTCCGCATGAATGTTTTCATTTTGCATATTTAAAATTTTTTCATGGGAGTGGGAAATGTGCTAAAAGGCAGAGTAAAAGACACCTTAATAAGTACAACCAAAAACAAATTACAAACTTCATATAGGACCTAATCCTTGGACAAGGTTACAAATGAGAAGTCTAAATTAATATATGGTCTCACCATAGGGGAGATAAAGACTAAGAAGTTTACCAAATCGAGGAAATCCATTCCAGTCATATGGATAGCAAGATCCGACCATAGCTGACTATTGCATGGATATATCCTAACATATTTGGTCATCCAAGGTAACTAACACTAACATCTTCTCAAGACGATAAGATTAATACATACGACCAGTAATTTGGAATAAGGGTTAGTAGAACCAAGGATAGGATAACCCAGATTTGTCTAAATCTAGTAACTAATATGATAAATCAGTCGGGTAGTAGATGACCACATGATTATAAAACCAAACTACTAGAAGGCCATTTTCAAAAACCAAATGGTTAGCTAGAGAATAAGTATAACTCGAGGATGATAAAACCTAGGTTTTTCCAAAACTGGTAGCTAGTAAGGGTGATCATTCTGCCAGTAGCCGACCACACAATCGTAAGATAAACTACTAGTAGGCCCCTTTTAAAAACCTAATAGTTAGTAACTTGACATATATAGTACACTTAATGCTATGATAAGTCCATACGACAAGAATTGACCAGATTGAATGAATTTGATCACAATTACTTGTTCAAAAAATTTTAGGAAAAAACATTGGTGATGAGCACATGTGTTCAGAAATCCAGACGACGAAAATTGTTGACATCAAATTCAGAATAACAGGCTCAAGCATGCAAAGAAGACAACCGATATGAATATATATTCTCATTGCAAAAGAGGGCATCAATTTGTTCATCATAACGCCATTAATAAATTGTTCATCACAAGAAGGAAATCTATATCCAATAAATCAAAGAAAAACACATAAACGCTTCACAAAAAGATAATCCTAGAGCTTCACTTAAATGGATCAGGTCTGAGGAGCATCACTAGCAATAACATATTTAGCCAAAGTAGTAACAAGAGCATTAACAACAACAATGTAATACTCGAGGAAGGGTAAAATCCATAATAATTTCAATATTTCCAGCTTTTTTAGTTTAGTTAGCATCATCAGGTGCCTCTTATGCCTCTGTTATCTGCTCAATAACAAGGGTAATGGCTTCTTCATCATTCATTTACCACTGGATCACTTCTCCGACTATGTCAGGGCAATGTTTCATCACCCTCTTCTTAAGTTCCCTATGGACATCAAAGAAGAGAGACAAGTTATCTAATTGTAGTAAGATGAGGACTTATACTTCTCCATGATAGTCTTTTCAACCTTAGCTAGAGCCTATTTACCCTTCACCAGTTTTTTATTAGGATCATCCAAAGCCATAGTGGATGTTTTCAGGTCTTCATTTTCGTTCTTTCAATCCTCCTCCAAGGTCTTAAACTTCAGGGGATCAGTGTCAATGTATTCCTTCAACATATAAATTTCTTCTTCAGCTTGGCTAAGAGCAATCATTTTGTTGACTACCTCATCATCTTTATGTTAAGATCATTGGAGGTCTTCTTCAGGTCATCATTATATCCCCTTAAGTTTTTCTTTAGCTCTTTATTTTCCTATTTCATGCATTCTACACTACTCCTACGCTCCTCATATGCCATATGATAAGTAACGACCTTCTCTCTTAAGATTGTGTCAGCCATGGAACTTTACTAATAAATCACCAAATCAAAAAGATACTTACAAGTAATATTCAAGGCAATAAAGGTATCAATGAACTCACCACTGCTAGATTATTTTAGGCTAATCTCCATAAGTCATCTGGGTCGTACCACCTCATGAATTTAAAGTCCTGACTATGATCATGATACTATGCCAAGTCAGTAGCATTGTTTAAGTACTGGTTGATTAAATGAGAGTAATTTTGTAGATCCTCTAGTGTCACCAAGTGATCGGGGTCAAACTTAAAATGTTCAACCTCCCCATTATATTAGGCCAGCCCTTATGCTCAATATAAGTGACGAGATGTCCATCCTTCGATCGGAACCTCTCATTAGTAGCACCACCAACACTTACAACCTTCAAGTTGCTCGTAGGCCTTGGACTTCCTAAAGGCCTTTTGTTTCCCACAGCAGGAAGGGAAGACATGGGAGCTTTCCCCTTAGCATTAGCCCATGAAGTGGATTTGACCTTAGCTTTTCGCCAGGTAGGAACCTCAACTTGTTTCTCTCCTCACCATCATCCATCTTCTTCTTCGCTCGAGCATTAACTTTAACTTTTCTCTTTTGCTCAACCATTTTTTTGTAGTGTGCCTTATCCATTTGGATTTTGTCTAAATGTTTGGGAGACATTCCAAGAATAAGCTTATAAGATAACTGTTTTGAAGCAGTAGGGAATGGAACTAAGAAAGAAAATAATAAATTAGTCAAAATACTAGAAATATGCCAAAGACTAGTATAATAAGAAAATTTTAACGTGTTTCAGCCTAATCTTCTGCACCTTGTGCAACTTTATCTTCTTGGTTTGTCTCAAATAAAAATCATCATTCTATTGGTATAGTTGTCTCATTAGGAGGGGCCTCACCCGGTGGAGTATGATACCCGATGCTAATGAACATCTTAACTAAAATCTAGTCTGCAAATTTGGTTAGTTTAGGCACATAGTATGTCGTAACAGAGTCTGGTAAAATTGTGGGAGCTTTGGGGGCCTTCTTCACTGAAATAGAGATCAACATAATTATAAGAGTACAGTGTGAATGAATACTATAGTGGAAAAAAATTCAAAAATTTACCTATTATGTTCTTCTCGTTCCACTCATAGGGGATTCTACAGGACCAATATCCCTAATGGCTTTCGAACTCCCAATCTCTCTTTGATTATGCTTAGAAATCACCAGTTAAATTTATATAAGCAGCTCAAGCTCAGGCTCAAACACAAGACAACAATGGAGATATACAATAGAACAGTCATGAAAATAAGAGAAGGAGGTGTGGATAAGAGGAAGAACACCAGTATGTAAGTGGTTCAATTTTTCTTCCCACTCCAATGTGTAGGAACAAGAGGTTTTCAATATGTAAAATAGGCTTTAATGCCTTCATTGTCCAACACTCAACATTTCTCTCTCTTTTGTACATTTGAGAAAGTTTAGCTAGGGTTTACAATTTTTGGATCGCTTCCACTAGGGAAGAAGATCGGTATATAGAGTGTTGGGGGTGTGCATTATACCCC
Organism: Sambucus nigra; assembly: GCA_949130495.1. NCBI lineage: Eukaryota > Viridiplantae > Streptophyta > Magnoliopsida > Dipsacales > Adoxaceae > Sambucus > Sambucus nigra. Next base: position 285,882,477 of record OX422208.1, read on the forward strand.
TAAGCATGTAAAAAGCATGTGGACGGTGAAGCTTCTAGTCAGGTGTGGACACTTGTCCCTAGAACAAGTATGTAATGATGTTGCTATATTCCCTCACCTGATCCCGAGATCTTATTACAGTAATTTTTCCCACGTGGGGTGGTAATAACTGGAGCCCATATATACTCTATCAGGTATCAACTATCATCCATACTAGTCCAGGCCGAGGCCGAGTCGTCGGGTCAATCCTCTCATGGAACGATCATCGGTGTGTTGAGTTGAGTCTGCATAGGATCCTCAGCCTCCATGTCATAAACGAGACCAAGGTAATGGAAGGGAGTTGAGGTCACTGATGTTGTCGTACGATGGGACCCGATCGAGTAATTATATGCACAATCTGATGGTTTGCCAAGGTCGACCTTAGCTGAGGGGGTCCATCTTGGGCTTAGGTCATCATTTGGTATATCAATTACCCCTAACCCTAAGTCTTCAATGTGAAGGGAAAGCTGTGGGGTATAGTCGGCTAACCCCCATGTGTCTCTTTGGTCATTTGAGGTTGTTCAAGATGTGAACCTATTTTTCCTAGTATATAACTGTCATTTCAATGCCTTTGGATGGAGTTCTATGAAGTTTCCACTTGTCAATAGGTATGTGGGATGGTGTGTTCACCAGGATAGGGCATCGATAGGCCTACTAAGTTGTGCTAAGTAATGATTCAGCACCTCATTTCTCTTGCACAATGATTACTTGGTTTACATACCAAAAAATTAAACATTTTTCTTTCTTCTTCATAAAGTAATTCTTGCTCAGGGTCTGCAACTATCCATCTTCTCATTCTCAATCTCTCTCCTCGTTTCAGTCTATTCAAAGCGTGTTTCCTCCATTTTTCTTCACCCCAAGCTTCCTCATTGACTCGGGTAACCTTTCCTGCTTCTTTTTCCTTCAGATTTTAAAATTTTAAGTGACTTCAGCTTTCTATTATTTTTTTATGAGCATAGTGCCTTTAGGGTTGTTCTAAGAGATTTTAGGAGTGGTTTAGAGTCGAGGCCTATACTTTAGGATTTTTTTTATCATTTATTACCTTCCTTGTTCTCTATGAGAGTCACTAGAGTTACTCTGGTCACCTTCTCCGGTGATCTCGATTTCAGTTTTCGTGAGTGTTCTAGAGGAAAATGATTCATTTCCTTTATTTGATGTTTAGGTCAAACTATGTCAAACATTTATTGTTTGAATGTTATAAATATTATATTAATTAGCTACCAATATATCCAACCCTTAGAGATAGATTCCTCAGAGAAATATGTAGGATTGAAACCGAGGCTGACGCAAAGAGGAAAGTCAAGATCGACTGTACACGTTCAATTTTTATAATCCATTTAGTTGTCATCCCTCCACAAGTAGTTAAAGTCTCTAAGAATTAGATGTTAGCCAACTCTTTCTCGCCCTATCATGGGTATAGTCCCTCGTCTGCTCGTCGTGCCTCTTTAGTTGATTACTTTTAAGAGGCTTTGATATTTCCCTCATCTCGTGGTGCTAAGTCTGATGCAGCATGGACTTCACAGATCTATTCATCTTCTTCTAGTCCTATGAGTAACCCTGTGTGAATATGGAAACTCCTGCAATAGTAATCCCCTTATCATCCATGATCGAGGGATAATTTCATTAGAGGTTGCCAAGTGGGGACCTGGTCGTTGAGGTTCCTGCTAAGAACAATGATTCTGAGGCCGAAAAACCACTTAATTGCTCTTATGCCCAGACTTTTCCCTCCACCGTTATAGAGTCTGACCTTATAATATAGAGCCATCCATATAGTAATGAGAGTCCTGAATGAGGATGAGAGAGGGTATAATGATTGAGAGGGCAAAATCATCATTTACACCCAAATGTTTAGGTTCAGATGTCGTCTCCCCAGCCGTCATTCAATATGAGCCATTTTTGTTAGCTTGGGGCTTTCTCTTGCCCAGTTGGCACCAAATTCTTAGAGGATCATCCTCAAATTAATTTATCTCTAGAAGTCGACATACATGGATGACCCTTCACTTAAAGTTTTCAAAGCCTTTTATAAAATGTCTACCACCAAGGTTTAGCTGACATATTATCACTTGGGGGCTAGGAGACCCTAAAATAAATTCTCTACCTTAACTAAACCTCCAACCACTTTTAGAAGCTGAGATATATCTTTTATCTTTGGGTCCTAGGAGTTCTCAATCGATGTTGAGCATGCTGAAGATGAGCTAAGAGTCCCTCGTCATTAAGAAAATCCCTTTATATCAGCAAAGCTAAACCCCAACCTCAGTATAGCTGATAAGGAGATGGTTGAGATGCTGAGAGGGTGAGGGAAAGAGGGGAAGTTTCAATAATTTAAAGACCTAATGACCCATAATAATCTTCAAAAAAAAAATCTGGGGGTTTCCCTCTTGGGCGTGTTGTGTGAGTTTCCCATACTTTCATATTTTTTGACTCTTTCCTCGTTTTTAATTATTTTTACTAACCATCACCCTTTCCTCTTTGTAGATCGTCCTCCCAACACTTCAGACCAAGCTCGAAGTATGATAGTTCCAAGTCTTCAGGTGGTTTTGGGGAGGAAGGGAAGCAAACAGCCTGCTAAAAAGATGACCATTGGAGTGCCCGTTTGGACCGAGGCTTCACAAACAAAAAGTTATTAATCGATTGGGTGACCTTCCCCATCAGCGTGATATGAGGTTGAGGCTTAATTGCCCTGATTTGGTTCCCTATTCCTTTACTTAAAAATCAATTGAGGACATTTGGGTGGAAAATCTCGCCCAGCTTAAGGTGAGCCCCAAATCGTTTATTCTTTCCATGTCGAGGTCTAAGGTAGCCACACTAGCTTTTCCCTCTAAGGTCGACTACCAATTCTTGGGGAAGATGAACTCTGCCATGGTTTAAGGCTTTGGACTTCACCATCTAGCTCAGTACTTTTATCGTCTTTGATTTTAACATGGTCTCATACTAACTTTTTTCATCATCTCATACTGACATCTATTTCCTTGTAATTTTGAAGTCCATGTGTGCTTTCTCCTAAGCCACTAAGTGGATGACTGAGAAATACCACAATATACAAAAGGACAAGAGAGCCCTTGAGGCTAAGGAAGAGTTGAAGGGGAAGCTGAAGACCCAGAAGGCTAACCACATAAAGGCCCTTGATGCCTTAAAGAAGCAGTACGATGATACTCTAATGGGTCTAAGAATCGAGAAGGATGGTGACATTAAAACCCTATCGGCCAAGAATACAATCAATCTAACTGCGTCCATCCAAAAGGCGAAAGATGAGGCCACTTTTGCGGTTATGGAGGCTTATAAAAAGTCGGATGAGTTTGGTGACTTATGTTGCCAATACCTTAAAAAAGGTATAAAAAAGGCCTACTGGTGGGCAATTTTGAAACATCCTGAAGTCGTCTCATCCATCTATCTAGATCTAGAGGCCCTTGGTATGGAGGATCCTCTATTCCAAATAGCTTTGGCTGATGTTGATGTGTTATCCGCAATCAAGGTTCCAATTAAAGAGACTGATGTTGTTGATGTTGGTCCTGCTGCTGGTGATGGATTGGCCGGGAATGCATCGAAGAGACGGTCGACCTAAATAATCTGGTTCCATTGGGTGGCTTCATATGACCCATACCCTGTTCTTTTTTTGTACTTTTTTTGTTTCAACACTTCATCTCATCTGTAATATTTGACATGTTGTACTTAAGTAATTATCTTTATTTTTAATAAATTGTACCTTTTCCATACGAGTGGTTTTTACCATATAAATGATTTTAACCACAAGTTCTCTCTTGTAATTTATGATATTATAAGGATGACAATCAGTTAAGTGGACTTAAAAGGTCATCACATGAATGATGTTTGAAACAATCATAATATATGATTTTTAGTGTGAGACCATCAAACTGATAGTGTAGACCCCAAATTCTTTCTCATCTCAACTGAGGGACACAACCGAATTAATGATTTTTTGTGAGAGACCACCAAATTAATGATGTTGATTCTTAAGTTATCTCTCGTCTTCAACCGAGAGAGATAATGAAGTTATTGATTTTTAATAGGTGACCACCAAATTAAGGATATTGATTATAAATTCCTCTCTCATATTTAGTTGAGAGACATAACCAAGTTAATGATTTTTAATAGGATACCACCAAATTAATGATGTTAATTCTCAAGTCCACTCTCATCTTCAGAAGGGAGAGATAACCAAAGTATTGATTTTTAATAGACTTTCTATTTTCCACCACCTTAGTGATGTTATCAAATCTTTCCCCCCTCTCGGTGTTATTGAGGATCCATAGACGAGATGAGTCTCGCATGGTTTCTCATATCACCGAGAGTAAACTAATGCCAATTAACAAAATGATTGATGTTGTTTAGCCTTGGATAATCCAAACCATGCACTTGGAACAATTGTACAATAGAGATATGGGAAAACATTTGTGCTTTTTTCATTTTTTTACTTTGAGATCTTTCAAATACAAAGAAGAATTTACATAAATTATATAGAAGTCTACTAATAATACTTATTCAAGTGGTCTACATTCCATGGATTGGAGAAAGGTTCTCCTTCCAAGTTCTCCAATCGATAGGTCCTAGGGATGACCTCTTGAGTGACCCAATATGGGCCATGCCAATTCGAGTGGAGCTTGTTTGGATTCTGCCAAACCTTGTTTAAGACCAAGTCCCTCATAGCTACTAGCTTAGCTTTGATTATCTTATTGTAGAACTTCATCATTCTCTGCTGATATGTCACTTCTCTAACCATAACATCATCCATTCTCTCCTCTATCAAGTGTAAGTTAAGCCTTCTTTCTTCATCATTAGTCTCTGGATTGTAAGTCTAGACCCTATGACTAGGTAAGATGAGTTCAATTAGGAGGATGACCTCTGATCCATAAACCATCATGAAGGGTGCCTCTCCCGTCGACGTCCTTTCAATTGTCATGTATGACCACAGGATGACATGCACTTTTCCTGTCCATAGTATGTTGGAATTTTCTAACTTTTTCTTGATCTCATGTAGATTTGTCCTATTAGTGACCTCAGTCTATCCGTTTGCTTGGTGTCGGCCTGGTGCTCAGTAGAATTCCTTAATGCTGACCCTTTCACAATAGGCCTCCAAGGGTTTGTTCCTAAACTGTTTGATATCAGAGTGTGGGGTAGACCATATCTACAATTTATGTTCCTCCAAATAAATTTAAAGTTCTTCTTCTCCATTATAAAAATCATGGCTTCGACCCCCACCCATTTTGAAAAGTAGTCGATAGCCACTGTCAAGTATCTATATTTGCATCCATCACTGTCTAGAGGTCCCACCAAAGTCAATTCCCTATACTGCGAATGTCAAGGGGGATATGATAGACGATAGGGGTTGATGAGGCTGATGTGGGATGCAGACATATCTTTGGCACCTGTTACACATTTTTATGTGGTTGGCCACGTCCTTAGCAAGGGTCGGAAACTAGTAGCCTCGCGTCACTATTCTCTTTACCAAAGATCGTCCCCCAATGTGACTGGAACATGATCCCTCATCTACATCTTTTAAGACATATTCCACCTGAATGGGGTGGAAGCACCATGGGGGATGGGGGCGGTAGGAATCCCTTCTTGTGTAGGATATCTCCTATAATAGTGAATTTCACTTCCCTATCCCGCAAATTATTTCTTTCAAATTTTGTCTCTCAGAGCTTCCCATCTCTGATGTACTTTATCAGAGGATTCATCCACGATGCTCCACGATTCAAATTCAATCTAAACTCAAGTTTAATATCGTCCTCATCAATGCTTGGTTTGTGCAAGATCTTAACTGGGACAGTTCTCCTAATATCCATCCTCGTAACAACTACTAACCTCGTAGTGCATCAACTCGGTTGTTCTCAGGTCATGGTACTCTCTTTATATTCACTCTTTTAAAGTTAGTTAAGACCTTCACCCTTGCAAGGTACCTGTCCATTGGCTCATCATTAGCTCCATACATCCCCAGAATTTGGTTTTCTACGAGCTACGAATCACTGTGTAAAATTATATGGCCAATATTTAATTCTATGGCCAGGGATAGGCCTTCCAATAAAGCTTCATACTCAAACTCATTATTTGAGGCCTTGAAACTAAATCTTGGTGCATATTCAATGCCAGTCCCATATGGAGCTGACAGTATGTTCCCCGCTCCACTTCCACTTTCCCAAGAGGAGCCTCCAATAGATAATCCAAATCAGACTATCGGTTATGACCTTCATCTTCTACATTATTTCTGAACAAATCATCCTTTTTAGTTGGGTCGAGTCTAGCAGCATCGGCTATGTCCAAACCCTTAGTTGTCTTCCCAGGTAACATTACAACTTCATATTCATTGCCATAGGACTCTTCCCAAGTGAACTTATCTACGAAGTTAGCTAATGTTTTCCAGTTGAATCTTGTCCTTAGATGATACACTATATTAAATTGTCCCAACTCAATGGACCAAGACATCAGCCTACCCAATTTCTCGAGTTTATGGATGACTTGTCTTAGAGGGGAGTAAGTGATTACTACCATGGTATGGGCTTGAAAATAAGGCTTCATCTTTATAGAGGCATGAATCAGAGCATACGCTAGTTTCTCCGTCTTTGGATATCTAATATCGTCCCCTTAAAGAGCCTTGATATTGAAGTAGACAGGTTTCTGCACCCCTTCATCGTTTATGATGATAACTGTGCTTATAACCGTCTCTGATGCTAATAGATACAAGAATAATTTTTCTCCTTGAATGGGTCGAGATAGGACCATAGGGGATCCCGGATAAACTTTAATCTCTTAAAATTATCTCTCACATTCTTCATCCTAGGTAAAAGGTTTCCTCAGAATTTTAAAGAAAGGAAAACACTTATCTATTGCTCAAGAGACCAATCTTTTTATAGTTGTGACCCTTCCAGTTAGTCTCTGCACATCCTTTGTAGTCTTTGGAGTCTTCATTTAAATTATCTTGATTTTCTTTAGGTTTTACTCAATACCCTTCTGGTTGACTATAAAGCCGAGGAATTTTTCTGCACCCATGTTGAATAAACATTTGGTCGGATTTAACTTCATCTCATAAAGATCCATTATGTCAAATGTCCTCTTTTAAGGTCGAACACATGGTCCTCGACCTTCAGGATCTTCATTAGAATGTCATATACATATACATCCATAGTATTATCGATTTGTTCTTTGAACATCTTATTGACCAACCTTTGGAAGGTTTCCCTTGCATTCTTAACGTCAAAAGGCATGACCTTATAGGAGTAAGCTTTTTTGTCATTGATGAACGAAGTTTCTTTTGCATAGGCTTCATCCATGAATATTTGGTTGTATCCTGAGTACTCATATATAAAACGCATTAACTCATGTACAGATATGGCATCAACCAGTTAATCAATGTGAGGCAAAGGAAAACTTTCTTTTAGGCAAGCTTTGTTTAGATGGATGAAGTCCACACACATTCTCAATTTTCCATTAGATTTAAGGACTATCACGGCATTAGATAACCACTCTGGGTATTTTACTTACCTAATGAACTTAGTTAGTTACAGTTTCTTGACTTGTTATTGAATGACCCCATATTTCTCTGTTACGTAAGTCCTCCCCTATGCTTTACCGGCTTAGCATCCTCATCGATATTCAGCTTATAGCAGATGACCTTGGGGTCTATTAAGGCATGTATTTATGGCTCCATGAAAAGACGTTTTGCCTCTTCCTTAATAACTCTATCAACTTTTCCTTCACCCCTTTTTTCAACGATGATCCAATTTGGATTATTTTTTTCATCTCGTCCTCATCGATTACAATGATTTTTACCTCCTCTACAGCCTTGCCCGTATTCAGTTTCCCTTCATCTCTAGAGTTAAGAGTATCAATGTTGTATGAGATTGTGAGTTATTTGTGGTCCTCTTTATGTTCGATCGAGCTGAAGTAACACTTTATGGCCTCTACCTAGTCACTTTGGACTTCCCCTACTTCATAAAGAGTCAGGAATTTTACCATTTAATGAACGGTGGAGAGAATTGCTTCAAACTCTTTGAGGGACACTCGGCCAAGGATAATATTGTAGTTTGAGAAGATATTTTCATACATCATGAAGATGTTACCTTTATTTGTTAGGCACCTTAGTCAAGTGCCCATGCAAACGTTCATTTTGAACACTCCAATAGGGTGAACTTTTCTCCACTGAACCCTATCAAGGGTTGATGGTAAGGAACTAGCCTCTTCTTACCGAGCTTCAATGCTTTGAAGCATTTCTAAAACACGACGTTAGCCGAGCTTCCACCCTCCACCAGAATTCTAGACACATAATATCTATAAACCTTGGTATTGATGACTAGAGGGTCGTCATAGGGGGCCATGATGACCTTGAAATCAAACCTCGAGAACACCACAATCAAAATTTCCATATCTACCTTCTTTATCTTAAGAAGTCAAGTTTACTTCCATTCATTTGGGTGCCGACTTGACCTCTATGCCGTTCGCCTTTCTATCAGCCAACTCTCTTCCACGGTCGGTCATCCCCCCACTAATCATTTTCACATCAAATGAAATCATATTACAACGTCACATTGGTGCAGGGAGCTTTGGTGGGAAGTCTGGGTCCTCCTCATCGCTATTAGACTGATCATCCTTCTTTTCAGCCTAAGGTTATCGTCTTGGTCTCTCATCTCTTGATCCATTGTATTTCTTTCGGCCATCATCCTCGGAACCACTCCAGTCAATGTACTTTTTAACCTTCCCTTATTTTAACATTTTCTCAATCTCCTCTTTTAGAGTGAAAAACTTATCGATTGTGTGGTCATAGTCTTGATGGAAATCACACTACTTATTTTTATCCCTGTTATGAGGAGGGGACTTAAGCTTTTCAATCCATCTTAAAGATGAATCAGTTTTAGTCTCATTCAATATCAAGTTAGTACCAACTATTAGTGGTGTGTAATTGGAAAAAAATTCATTAGCCGACCTCTTCTTCCCATCATTGCCATATATTTTTTGAGATTTACTCCCACTCGCTTCCTTCTCATCCTCTCCTTAGGCCGCCATGGACTCCTCCTCATTCATGACTCTCATACCCATAGAAAAAAGTTCATCCATTGACTTTTTAGGATCCTTGCCCAGCTTCCAAAGTAGTTTGCCTTTCTATAAGCGAACCATGAGGGTGGTCATGGAAATATTCTCCTCGTAGTCTTCAACCCCATGTTTTTCATTATTGAATCATGCAATATACTCTCTAAGCCATACATTATTCCCTTGATTAATGCACAAGAGATATGTAACCTTCTTCTAGGGCTTCATGCTGAAGCAAACATTGTGAATGAACTTATCAACCAACTGTTTAAAGTTCTCTATGGAGTTCTTAGGAAGAGAGGTGTATCATATATGAGCTTCACCGGTAAGAGTAATGGATAATATTTTGTATATCATCTCGTCTAAGATAGGGTATATGCCATCCACAAACTGATACGTCTTTATGTGATGTATCGAATTTGCACTTCCATCATACTTGGGCATGACAGTTTGAGGTTTGAACTTGGCTCAAGTTGGGTAGCTCACAATCCTTGCTATAAAAAGAGACCCTTCTACATACCCTCTCTAAATTGGGTCTTAGCTCTTCAGAAGGTACCCGATCTAATCCTTCGTCCTTTGGATTGAAATGGTCCATAGCTTCTCGGCCTCCACGTACTATCTCATCCCCTTTCTCTGTCGGTTGGGTTTAGTACAGGCTCTCTTCCAGTAGTCCTCTTATGATGTTTACTTCCCTTTGTTCCCCCTCTCGTCCTTACTGGGGCCGATGATTGGCACATCCTCCATTTACTCTGGAGGTCGTAATTATACTTGATCTGGAGAGTTGGTCTCATAGGTCTCCAATTGGGCTGAGTCGATCAAAAGCTGATCCTTTGCCTAATCTATCAAATAGTGAAGTCCTGGGTCGGCCTTCTGGGGTCGGCCTAACACTTTCTCCCCTGTAAGTTGGCACTGGTTGAACACTGTCACTATAGATTTCATATAATTTCAAGGAGTCATCTTCATCACAATTAAGTTCATTTGGGCATTCTTGCACTTGTTTTCCCAAGTTGGGTCTCCTGGGATCTCCCACATCTCTACGTCTGTGATGATGTTGCGTCTCCTTATGGGGGGTGGGGGGGTCCCCCTAGCATTGTATCCGCACCATCTTAATGGTCGGAGTTAATATATTCACTACAATACCTTTAAGTTTGACCATCATAGTCTGGATAAAGTAAGTAAGTTATTCATGTATTTACTACTAGCTGGCCGCCATCGAATGCAGAACTTTCACCACCTCAGCCATTTCTTACTCAGAAGGCACCTGGCTGGAGCCAGCGCCATGAGGAAAACCGGAGGCCATTATATACGATAAATAAATGAAACAAATGGATGCACTGGAAGATATCTTGAATAACATAACAAGAGCTCTTTCAATGGTGATACATATCCAACAAAGGGTGAAATTGGATCACCACCAGAGAATCAAGTGAGAAATAAGATGAAAAGGGAGAGGAAGAAGATGAACCTTCTTTCCCATAGATGACGCTAAAATGATGATGCTAAGAAGTCACCACTTAAATTTGTATACGTATATCGAGATCAAACACAACACAACAATGTAGATATATAATATAACATCAATGAAAATAAGAGATGAAGGTGAAAATAAGAGGAAAAACATCACTATTAAAGTGGTTCATCTTTTTAGCCTACTCCATTGTGTAGGGATATGAGGTTTTCACTATGTAAAAGAGGCTCTAATGGCCTTAGTTGCCCAAAACTCAAGCTTTCTCTCTCTTATGTAAATTAAATAGAGTTTGGTTGGGGTTTACAATTTCTAGATCACTCCAATGAGGAAGAATATTTGCATATATAGTACTAGGGCTGTGCATTGTACCCACAAGCATTTAAAAATCATGTGCATGATGAAGCTCCTAGTAGGGTGTGGACACCTATCCCTGGTATAAAATTATGCAGTATTCCCTCACGTGCTCCTGAGATCTTCTTATAACATTTTGACTACATGTATTGGTGATACCTGGAGCCCACGTGTCAACTATCGGCCGTACTGGTCCAGGCTGAGGCTGAGTCGTCATGTCAATCCTTTAATGGAATGGTCATCGGTGTGCTAAACTGAGTATCCAAGGGATACTTGGCCTCCATATCATGGAAGAGGCCGAGAGAAAATAGGTAAGGGAGTTGAGGTCACTGATGCTATCATGTGATGGGACACCGACAGAGTCATTATATGTCAAATCTGATGGTTTTCCAAGGTCAGCTTTGGCCGAGGGCGTCCCAGCATGGGGCGAGGCCATACTTGAGTATATCATTCTCCATAAAAACAAGTTGGCATTTCCAGTTGTGGTTGTTAGTTTAAACTAGTTCCCATAAGAACACTCCTCATCCGTTGGATCCTCGCCATGTAGATCCTTAGTAAGGGAAGGTGAAGGAATAGACCTTACAAACATTTTCCTATCAGACATTTCCCTCTCAGTGGAGGAATCAAAATACAATACAAGCATTCATAATGTGTTTGTTAAATTTTCCTGTTGCTCAACAGGGCTCACTGCATCTGGTTCTTTAAAGTTTAGATCCTTGAAGGGTGCTCCAGTATACAATAGAGCAGAATAACCAGAAGAGGTTTGTCTGGGGGTATAATTTGGGTGTTCGGGCTCATCTTCATGGATGACCACATGAAGTATCTTAGGAAACCTCTTTACAAGAATACCTTGGCAAGAAATTTCTAACATAGACAATTACTATAACCACTTACGCATATGAGGTTCATAATTCATCAAGAACATCCCAAAATTAAGGTATAAAAAACTTTGGGGGCTATAAGATAACTAATACCAAGTGCTTTTGACAAATATCTAATACATAAAAGCCCTAAAAATTATGTGATCCTAGGCCAACCAACTCAATAGACACCAAAGTGGTAAAAACCTCCAAATTCAACACCAAACATAGTGTGATTCGATAATAGTAGAAGAACATGTAGGAAAAACTGTAAAGAACATGAAGAAGGAGAAAAACCGTAGAACTTAAGAGCGAGAGTAGTTATATACCCGAAGAACCAAAAAAAGGTTGAAGAAAGTTAGGAAAAGCTTAAAATTTGACAAAAAGTGGAGAAAAAGAAAAAATATCATCAAAAATTGAGAAAACTGGGTCTAGGTATTAGCACCTGAAAAATCTGTAGAGGGTGAAAGTGTTTTAGAAGCTGGCTAGACTCTTTTTCTCTCTCTTTAAATTTTTGGAGGATATGAAAATGTTGTGGTAGTTTAAGAGAAATAAACCCATACCTTATATATTTTTATTGGCATTAAGTTCAATTAATTATGTCGTATGGCGTCTTGATTGAAAATGAAAATGACGATGCAGGTGTAGGTGTAGAGAACAAACACACATGCTATCATAGATGCACACGATGATCACGTCAAGAGACAGTCGAAGTTTTCCAGGATCTATTAGTGAACTATTAAAACTAGAAAAAATTACAAAAGTATTTGCTCAACTCTGTTAGACAGAATTTGAAAATGAATGAATCTGTACGAAAAGGACAAAAGCCTGGTGCTTAACAGTCCATAATTTCATTCCGCTTAGCGACTTCTCTGAAGATGTTATACCCCATAGGAAACTTTATACATTCTAATCATGAATGAATTCTTGGGTGATTTTGTTGTACCATAAATATGGGAAATTGAATACACCGATCGAGTGATTTTATTATCAAACATAGTTGGGAACAACAATCGGGGCGTTCAGTTGTAATTCTTCTCGGTTCACGAGTGAAACATCGTCAATTAATGGAATTATTTGATTTTGTATATGAAATTATTGCACCATCTTACATTATGTGACATAACACATACAATCGTGTTATCGCATTCACACACGTCAGGAAATATTCCACCTTTATCTAGTTGTAGCCAACTCATTATTATCCACCATGGCATATAAATGGTGTAATTGCCTGAACTATAAAGGCACTACATCTGTCCCACTACACTCCGTCTCTCTTACCTATATATAAATAACACGAAAACGCACAAAATAATGGATCCATAAAATATTCTACAAAAGATCCATATGCAAAAACACTGGGGAGAACTTTGAGAGTTTGCATTCATTCATTTCATGGTTATTTCCTAAGTAAACCAATATGACCAACACTACACCTGTGAACGTATGCACCGCATTTGGTCAAACCACCTTGAACATTGTCTTCCTTATTTATCTCTCTAACTCTTCCCAGACTAGAAAGTTTGTACTAATAATTTTAGTATTTGTTATTGTTTATTATCGATATATTATATCTAAGTCCCAAAATTTATATACTAGTTTTAGACGATAACAACTTCAATGGGCCGTCAAGGTCATCAAAGACTCAATCCCCAACCCAAAAGTAAAGAGTACAACTTGACCAACACATAAATTTGAATTGTTTTGCCCACTTGTAAAATTTGTTGTATGTTACAAACTTGCACACTTTAACACTTCTTCAAATGCTAATAGGATATAACAATGTTTAAAATATTCATAAGAGTAAATTCTCCATATATCTAATGATACCCACCTAGGTAAGAAATCTCCCCTAAGATAAAGATATCCTCCCCACATAGGTAAGGCGTCTCCTAAAAGATAAATATATCCTCCTAAAACTAAAGTGAACGATAAAATTTCTCCCCCTTTTTATTCATTAATAGACAAAGAAATAATAGATAGTAAATCATTTCTACCTCAAAATGTGAGATCATGTCATAAAAATTAGAAATATAATGGAAAGATTGTATAATAAGCATGTTCTCCCCATAAAGTGTGAATAAACCGGTTATGTCCAAACATAGAATAAACCAAAACATAAGAATTGACTTTTTTCAGAATATTTTATCTACAGTCTCCATGCATACAATACAAACACAATGGCTACAACCCCAAGTCATGTATCAGATAGTGAAACTCACGTGGTTTAAATTTTAAAGAGGCATGGGAAGTCAATATATATTCCTACATTAACACAACACCTCATCCTTGTAGAGAAACATCAGTTTAGACCAAGTACTCCACTCCACTCAACTCCACTCTTACGTAAGTCAAGAACCAATGTAGAGGTCAACTTCTCATTAAGAGTGTCTAATGCCTATTGACATTTCTAACTCAACCGGAACAACGCACCCTTCTATATCAGTTTGGTCATTGTCCCTTCTATCTTTGAGAAACCATGAATGAATCTCCTATAATAACCAATCAATCCCAGAAAACTACGGACCTCGATAGGTGTTGTGAGATTTCCCAATACAATATAGTTGACATCTTTCTAAGATCCATGGATAATCCCTACTCTGAAATGACATGCCCCAAAAACTTTACTCCCATCTTCCAATATTTGTACTATAAAAACATAGAATATATTTACTGATCCCTAAATGTCTGGAACACAATCCGTAAATGTCTAGCATGTGTCTCGTCTGTTCATGAGTAAATCAAATATTATCAAAGAAGATTACGATCAATGAGTCCAAATATGTTCATAACACTCTACTCATGAAACATATAAATACTTCTAGATCATTATTTAACTCCAAACATTATCACTCAAACTCGTAACACCTATGAGAGTCAATAAAGATGTCTTAGATGCATCATCCTCTAGGACACTTAGCTGATGACACCCAAATCGTAAATCAAATTTTAAAAAGAAAAATGATCCATACATGTGGTAAAAAAAATCGTATATCCTCAGTAGCAGGTACGTGTTCTTCACTTTCACCTTATTCGATTCACTATAATCACTGCATAACGTCAAAGAACTATCCTTCTTCTTCATAAAATTAACTGACACACCTCAAGATTAAGTGCTACGTATAATAAACCATTTCCCTAACAACTACTTAATTTGATATATTAGCTCTTTTATTTCCATAAAGTCTCTAACGGCTTGGCCCTGATTTATGGGTTACTCATGGTCAACCCGAACGTTAGATGTGAAGTGCAATGATACAACCTAGTTAATATTTATAGTCCAAATTTATTTTTATTAACATTTCACTTGTTTATCTTGCGATCCCCATTTAAATCAAGCTATGTTAGAGATCCATGGAAAGCGTCCTCAAAATCCAAGCATACAGAGCTACCAACGTGAAATAAAATGAATACTTACCTGTGTAACGCGCCCAAAATACGGAATAACACACAACCTGCCATAACAAAGATAAAAGGAATAGCCAAATGCCCAGTGGGAAAATACAAAAATGCATTATAGAATCAAATGGAAGAACGAATTTGATACATTAATGGATGAAACCATATATATACATTAATGCATGAAACATTTTATTCCAAAAAAACGTTGCTTGTTCCGATTAATTCACCTTAATTTTATAAAGAACCAGTTTTTGCTTGACTCAACATTTACTTCCCAATGTACCGCATACGGTTAGATACTTTGAACAAAATTCCATCCGTTTATAAAAAGACATTTCTTTTATTGAAAATTTGCCATTTGCTTATACCAAATTTACCTTAGTATTTTCCTTGAAAATCACCTTTCAACACACGCAAGCACCCCGATAGAAAATACTTATTTTCATTAAAAATCTTTCATATACACATACAATTGTGTTAATTATGGGTTAAACCTCTTTGGAATGATTAATAATTACCCACTTAATCACTTCACTTTACCATTCCTTTCATCTTATGGTCGTTATACAATTTCTCACATTACTTATCCGTGTTATCTTTCAACCGAAACATGTATTCATTTCACTCAAGTAAGGCTGTCTTTTCTTACATTTACTCCACTACCAACTATGTTACCATATGCTCAGACCAGTGATTTTGGGTCTTTCACCCCAGGACATCGGTCCGTTCTCAGTTATTCCCGATCTCATCCAAGTCTAATATTAATGTGTTTTAACATTTATCAAATGTACACAGTATTCCACTCTTACCAGACTAAGCCAAAATCTGGGGATTCACCCCACCTTATGTTACGCTTTAAAAACCATCATTTCTTTAACTTTACACACTTACATTGATTCTATTCTGAAATCACTTTCATTTAGGACAATTCGTGTAACACCATTTCCAACATTTTTATTTCATAAAAATGTTCCACTTCATGTAAAATTATCATTTGACCCATTTATTTGAAATCTTGCATTCTTCCTCCATTTTTACAAGTGTTATTTTCCCCAAAACATTATTAACTTATATACACCAACTTCTCAAATGTTTTTATTTCATTGACACTTATTTTAACACTTTGGAGTAACAAACTTCTCAAGTTGGAAATATATTTATTTCATTACTTTCTTCCTCTAACAGATCATTGAACATTTTGGATACTACTTTATGACAAAATCACCATTTTCCCTTATTAACACATATAGTCTTAAGACCATACACTCGTCACATTTTCAACACTTATTCACACACTTTAAGGGCTGAAATTTTTATTTTCTTTATTCCAAGTTAAAACTCATTAAAACTTCCACTAAACTTATTTATATGGCTATCATCAAAATACTAAACGTTTATACACATGGAAAGAGGGATTTTAAGTCCAAAAATATAAGAAAACGACTTTAAGACATGATTTATTTGAGAAATTTCATAACATTTGCAATAACATGCTTTTCAAGACTAAAGACATTTTTATCCTTAAAAACTTCAATAAATTCCTTTCTTTATGAAAATCCCAAATCTTAGAAGAAAACTTTGAAACATTTGTTCAAAAAATATTTTGAACAAGATAAATATAATTTTCAAAATATTTTATTCCATAAAATGTTTAACACCAAGTTTTCTTATAATATACAATTTTAATCAACATTCTTAAAATTCTTTACATGCCATTTTACACGAAACCATAAGAAATACCTTCTTAAATCGTTCATGCATCCTACTCTTACAAACTCTAACTACAAGACATATAATATAGAGAAATGTACGAGGATAAAATGCTTCAACAATGGAGTATAAAATGTAGGAAAATATGTAAACATTTCACCTCCTAAGGTGGCCTTAAATAGGTTTCCTAGCACCACTAAGATCGTTTCCACGAAAGCTCCAAGTAAGACCACCCTCAAACTCCATTACTCTTATACTTTTCTTCTTTAAAAACCTCCAAAAATAACTCCATGAATTTACATATTGTCTTATAAATGTTGTATGTGGATTTATGGGATAAAATATGGTGGAATATGAGGTAAATATGGTGGTTTAAGGTGGAACGGTGGTGATGCTATGGTGGTGTATAGTGGGTGGTGGTGAAGAAGCTCTTGAGAGAGAGAGAGAGAGAGGAAAATATGATTGAAATGTCCTATAATGGCCAAACTCACACTTAAATACGCCGAAACCCTTTGGGGTAAATTTTTGAAAATGCCCAAAGCTCCATCCACAAAATGATCTACTGCTATGGGAGTATGACACGTGTCTTAATCCAATAGTCTAGGTTTTGACAGCACTTTCCAAATTTTTAGAAACTGAATTTTTAAATCTTATTCAAATGAGAATGGATCTTGTTTGAACAAGAACTACCATGTCATTAGAACCAACTAAATTTCATGCGAACGAGAACTACATATCATTCGAACATACTTTGAATGAGGTTCCAATGAGAGTGGGTTTTCCTAAACATGTATCTTTTGTTCGATAGTTGTTCGAAGAGTTGTTCTAAAGAGGGAAACATCTCGCACGAACTACTAACACGCATTCTAACGATATTGGGATCTCGTTGGAACGATCCATCAACTCATTTGAATGACCTGAAAGTTTTCTAATATTTACTTTAAGTCCATTCTAATTCCAATTAATTACACCAAGACAACTTTATTACCCAAATTTAAACCATAATTCATCTCATAATGTATAAAGCTTAATTGGATGACACAAAGTAACTGAATTACATGGGTATAGTCAAAATCATAGGAGTGGGTGTTACATTCTTCCCTCTTTATAAAATTTCATACTCAAAATTATTGATCCACCAATTCCTTAAGTTACTGAAGGTTTGATGATGCTATGAAATAAACACATAAATTTGTATATGCAGCTCAAGCACAAAATGATATAACCATGGAAATATGAATGCAGGTATGAAAATAAGAGAATGACATGAGGTAAAGAGGAAGACACAATGATGTAACTGGTTCAGCTTGATAGACTATTCCACTGTGCAAGGTGTTTTGTTTATTTATATTAACTTTGGATCTCTAATGGACGATAATTACAATTCTCAAGATTTCTCTCTCTATTGTGAGTGGAAAGAGTTTTGCTAGGTTTTTTATGATCAATCCCTTACAATGAAGAAGATGAAGTGTATATATGGGCTTAGGGTTGCATATGGTGCCACCAAGCATGGAACATCATTGTTTGAGGTAAGTAGTCAAATAGGAGTCCAACACCTATCCAGAACATGCTCAATCAATGATGATGAAATATTTCCTCACCTGATATGAAGATATGTTATAACTGTATGCCAACGTGGACTGGCCAAGCTCGAATCCTGCATTCCATACATGGTGTGGGTGTCATCCTTGGAGGTCCCAGCCTGGACAAGAATGATATATAAGGACCTTCCCTGTAAGCATTTAAGAAATTGAGTCAAAAGTGTAGTCTTGGATTTCTATGGTGGAAAAAGGCTGAAGTGATACCTCCAAAAAAGATGGGAGAGTTGATCATGTAGTATCGACATGACAGTATAGCATAAGGCTGAGACGATTGAGGATGATCTTCCCATTGGTGGTGGATGAGTAAGGTCGGTTTGGTCGGGCAGAGGCCTATTAAGTACAAGGAGACACTTATACATATCAATTACCACCTAGACCTCAGTCTTCATTGTGAGTGGAAGACTTAGGGGTATACTTGGCTGACCTCCTATGTGGATGAGACCCCTCGATGTCTAGTCAAATTCGAGGGCTTGAACCTACTTGGTTGAGGGTGAGGGTGTCCTTTCATTATCCCACGCATAAATGTCTATCAAGCGTCTGGGGTTGGACACTCCTCAAGGGTTGTGTGATTTAGTGTGTTAAGATAGGGCAGTTGCAGGCATGCCTTGAAAAGAGTTCAAAATAATGACTTCATAGGAAGTTGTGAACAATGATTAAGGTGTTTAAAAACCCCAAAATTTTCATTCTCTCATTCTTCCTTAAACTATTCTTTCTCTTATAAGCTTCCTTAAAAACATACCCACTTTCTCTCTTTTTTACTAGCAATTCCTAGCAAGCTTTAGGGATCCCTTATGGTTCCCTCAGGACTAATCCTACCCAGGTAACCTCCTATTCCTCTTATTCTACCCTTCAAGTATGTTTTTGCACCATTCCCGATTTGTTTTCATTTTTTGGTGAACTTCCATATTTTCTACTAGTCATTAGGGTGGTCTTACAGTTATCACTTGGTGGTCAGGTGGCTTTAAAGTGGTTTTCAAAAGTTTAAAGGTATTCAAGTTGAGTTTTTAGCTGTTAGGAGCTTTAAACACCAGTTGCTAGCCTTTTTAGTGAGCCTTCGATCACCTTCCCTAATAAAACACCCCTTAGGTTTCCTTGGTGTTCCCTTTTCAAAAGACAATTTAGGTCAAGCCTAGAACTATTTGAATGCTAAAAACTCTATACGAGTTAGTTAACCAATACTCAAACCTTAGGGAGTGGTTTTTCAGTTAGATACATAAGTGTGAAGTCAAGTCCATGGCTAAACATAATGTCGTAGTTGTCCCAACACTTCACATTCACTCACTCTCATTGGTTGTGATTCGTCCTCCTATTACTGAGGTCAGTGATTCAATGTCTGATTCATCGACTTTGAATTCTAAATCTGCATCATTTTCTTCAAATCATAATCCTTCTTCCTCTCCTAAACCAGGAGTGAGGATTCTTTCCAAAAGGCAATGAGGATTCCCACCTCTAATCCCGAGGAATTTAAAACAGTCGAGACCTTTTTTCATGCCTGGTCTTCTAATCGCACAGAGTCCTCCAACCATGCCGACCATTTTGTCTATGAGATTTTAGACTCTAAAGAGCCGAGAATGGAGATTAAATTCCAACCCCCTCCCATGGCGGTTCCAAATACGACCCTGTCTGATGCAAAATATATCGAGAGGTATCGGGAAGGAGTTGCAGTAGCTAAGGTTGAGTTTTTCTCTTCGAATTCAGAAGAGGATCCACTTGACACCATCTATACCCAAAAAGTTTCTAGCACTGTAAGGGAGATTGATCTGTTATTGTGGAGGCACATGTAAGGTATCAAATCTGACATTCATATGAAAGTTCGTATGAGAGATGAAATGGCCTACAATGGCTGTGATGGTGAAGTCACTATCTATGAATAAATATTCAACGTCGACTTCAGACTTCCCATCCATCCTAACATATAAGCTATTCTTTCCAGTTTAAGGTTAGCCCGATCTAAGTTGTCTCCTAATGGATGGAGTATCCTCATTGGCTTTGTCTAATTCTAACATTTGATTCACAAAACTGATGATCCTATTCTAGTATTCAGAGGTTACTATAATGTCTCCTACTCAAAACACAACTTTCCTACTATCATTACATAGTCAGGAATACTACCAAAAAGGTTCTTTATGTTATCAAAACTTCCATACATTATTAGAATCCCCAATACTTCTTCATCTCAGGTTCTTGGGAGTTTAATGTTGACACTCCTAATAATTTCTCTACGTCGAGAGTTCATACAAAATGAGTGAAGCCTCCCATGCCGACCAAGCTTGACCCTGGCCTTAGCATATATGTTAGGGACAAGATTGATAAGCTTTGATACAATGGGGATGAAGACAAGCTTATGGAGTCAAAAAGACTGATGACTTCCATGTATCTGAGAAAGACGGGTCTGAGGGTTGACCCTTTATCAGAGCTATGTAAGTGAATTTTTTGAAAATTTTCTTAAGTGTATTGTCATATTTCATTTTATATTCTTATATTAACCTTTTCCCTTATTTGCAGGTTATCCTTCATGAATATTAGACCAATTATGGGAAATGGCATCCCCTTCACCTGGAAATATCCTTTGTAAGAAGTCCAAGGGGCCTAATCCCCCAAAGAAGACAATTGTTGGTGGCCCCGACCAGGACGATCAAGTAAAAAAAAGAAAGGATTCGGTAGATATAATTTTAAACATTCCTCCTCCTCAAAAGAAAAATAGGAGGTTTAATGCTCCCAGGGATACTTTATCTTTGTCCATATCCATATCCTCTTATTCGATCTTGGCCGAGAGGTTATCTCTACTCTCCATCAGTGTTGATTTTGTGATTGAGGCTGCCAAGAAGAAAGTTATAGAGGATTTCAAGACCTCAGATGAGTTCGTCGGGTACAGACATCAGTACCTAGAGAGGGGACCATGGCAACTAAAAATTACCATGATATTCCTTATCTGGATAAAGAGTCTTCGACTTTTGATTTATCCCACCATGCGGCAATTACTGCAATGAACGAGGTCGAGGATGAGGGCGCTCTCCCAAAAGCAACTGCTACTAAGGCATCGGTGCAGGTGGAGGCCGAGATGGTGGATGGCATTAACATTGAGAGCGAGGCTCAAACACAACCCTCTATTGACAACATCATCTCGAAACAGGATGACAAGAAAACTTAGGCATTCGTTCCTCAATCTTTTGTTCTTTTTGTTAGGTGGCCCTCCTGTGGCCTGACATGCCCTTTACAACTTGTATTATTATGTTCATTCATGTTGTTTGCACCTTTATGCTCTGTTGTCTTTGACTAATATTTTATGCCCAACATTTTTTGATGTATTTGTAATATTGATGATGTATAATTTTAGCTCATAACTCACCATATTATAATATTTTAAGTAACCATAACAAAGATTATTTTCTAATTTTGATCCTTCATTTGACCATCAAATGAATGATGTTTGCATATAAGGCCCTTCTCATCACTTTTAGGGTGTATGGAAGAGACTTGTCTCTTCATACACTATCGTCTTGTCGAGAGAATTTTGACCACCAAATTAATGATGTCATGATCACCAAATTAATGAAGTTATGATACAAGTCCCCTCTCGTCGTTTTTAAGGGTGTATGGACGAGACTTATCTCTTTATACACAATCATATCGACAAGAGAGTTTGTACCATCAAATTAATGATTTTATGACCATAAATTTAATGATGTTATGATATGAGTCCCCTCTCGTCATTTTTTGAGAGTGTATGGACAAGTCTCATCTCTTGATACACTCTCGTCTTATCGAGAGAGTTTTTACTCTTAGGTTCATCATATAGTGATGTTCAAATAAATAACCATAATAAAATGGTTTTTAATTTGATCATCAAATTAATGATGTTGTGATAGAAATTCCCTCTCATCATTCTTTAGGTTCAATGGATGAGGCTTGTCTCTTCATACACTCTTGTCTTGTCGAGAGAATTTTTAACTCTTAATTCACCGCTTAGTGATGTTTAAGTAACAATAACAAAAATGGTTTTTTATGTTTTGTGTTTTCCACCTTTTATATGATGTTACTACACTCATCCCCCCTCTCAGCGTTGTTGAGACTTTATGGACGAGACAAAGATCTTCATGAACTCTCGTATCATTGAGTGTGAGCTTAACTAATTCAACAAAAAATGATGTTCTTTTAGTTTAGCATCATCCAAAACATGAATAATTATTGAAAAACACAAATATGAAGCAACAGTTGTATTTGTCATTTATCTTTAATTATCATACAAATACAACAAATTTTGTTGATAAGGAGGATGACACTCGTACAATATCCACTATAATATCCACATCTACTGATAGTATTTTTTCAAATGGTACGCATTCCAAGGGTTGGAAAAAGATTCCCCCTATAAATTCTTCGACTTGTAGGTCCTTGAGACGACTTCTGTTGTGACCTAATATGGACTATGTCAATTTGGGTGTAGTTTGTTTTGCTTCGACCAAACTTTATTTAATTCCATGTCTCCCATGGCTATCGACCTCGCTTTTTCCCTCCTTTTGTAGAATCTAGCGACCCTCTATTGGTAGGAATACTTCCAAACCTCGACGTCCTGTCGTCTTTGTTCAATTAAGTCTAGGTCAAGCCTCCTATTGTCAATATTTGATTAAGGTCATAGTGTTGGACTCTGTTGCTAGGAAGTCAAAGTTTCGATGGTAATAACCACTTCGAACCCATAGTCTAACATAAATGGCATTTCACTTGTCAACATTCTCTCTGTCATCATGTAAACCCAAAAGATCCCATGTAACTCCTCACTCCATAAGCCCTTAGAATCCTTTAGCTTCCTTTTTATCCCATTTAATATCATCCTATTTGTAATTCGATATGGGCGTAGGCTTGAGGTCAGCATGGAGTCGATAGAACTGCTTAATGGCCACTATTTCACAATACGCTTCCACGAACTTATTTTTTAATCGCTTCCCACTGAATGAGATTAGTACGTTGGTTAGGCCATATCTGCACATGTTGTTTCCCCAAATGAACTCGAATATCTTCAATTCAGTGATGGAGATCACGGCATCTACCTCTACCCATTTAGAAAAATAATCAATGGTTATGATCAGATACTGAGATCCACCGGTTGCCTTTGGATGTGGACCAATAAGGTCAATTCCCCAAACTGTGAATGACCAGCGGGAGGTAATGGACGAGGTTGGTTGATGAGGTTAATGGGGACTGCTCGCATGACTTTGAAACTTATCACATTTTTTAACATGGTCAGCCGCATCCTTTGTCCAGATCGTCCAGCGGTATCCATGCGTCATAATTTTCTTTACTAGAGATCTTCCTCCAATGTGGCTTGCACATACCCCCTCATTGATATCAAGTAGGACATAATCAATCTCTGTATGATGGATGCATTTGAGAAGGGAAAGCAGGAAACCCTTTTTATAGAGCACATATCCTATAATAGTAAACTTTGATGCCTGGTATCGGAGTTTCTTTCTCTCAGATTTAGTATTTTTGGAGTTACCAATCCTTTATTTATTTGATCAAATAATCCATTCATAAGTCTCCCAAATTCAAGTTTAAGTAAAACTCTGCCCCGTTGTCATCCTCCGTAATACTGGGCCTTTGTAGAATCTTTAATGGATAGTCCGCCTAATCTCTATTCTTGTGGCTGAGGCTAATCACGCTAAACCATCAGCTTAGTTGCCTCCAACTGAGGGATTCTTTTCACCTTTACTTCCTTGAAATTGACCATTACCTTTTTTACTCTTGTCAAATAATTAGCCATTTTCTCCTCTTTAGCCTCATAGATTCCCAGGATTCGGTTCACCACTAGCTGCAAGTCACTGTGCACTATCATGTGGCTGACATTCAACACATTGGCCGAAGAGAGGATGGCCAGAATGGCCTCATATTTAGACTCGTTGTTTGATTCTTCAAAGCTAAATTTTAGAGCTTATTCAATATGAGTTCCATCTGGGGTGATAGTATTAGCCCTGCACCACTACCACCTTTGCAGGGGCATTTATCTTCTGATAGGCTCCAAATTGGGATCTCATTCGAGAAAGGATCCTTACCATTGCTTCATTTTTAATATAAAAAAAATTGGCAGCGTCGACTCTCACTTCATCGGCTAATATCGGACATGCCACTACCCTTTTCATTAGTACTGTGGTTTCATCATCTTTAACATTGGCCTCACCCCAAATGAATTCTTCCACAAAATCGGCCAATGCCTACCCTTTGATTATGTGCCTTCGTTGATAAATGATGTCAAAGTCTTATAATTCAATTAACTAAGCCATCAGCCTACCCGATTTCTTAGGTTTATGGATGACTTGCTTAAAAGGACTGTCAATGAGTACCACTATTGTATAAGCTTAGAAATAAGACTTTATTTTTCTACAGTCATGGATCAGAGCATATGTTAGCTTTTTCATTCTTAGGTAACTTATCTAGGCCCCATAAAGAGCCTTGCTACTGAAGTACACAAGTTGTTGAACCCCTTCGTTATCTCAGAAGATAGCTATACTTATGGCTGATTCCGATCTGTTAGATATAAGAATATTTTCTCCCCTTAAATGGGACGAAATAAGAGCATTGGGGATCCTCAATAAGCTTTATGTTCCTAAAATGCCTTCTCACACTCTTCAATCTAAAAAAATTCCTTTCTTAAGATTATGAAGAAGGGAATACACTTATTTGTATCTCTAAAGATGAAAGGATTGAGAGCTGCCACTCTTCCTGTCAGGCTCTACACATCCTTTTTGGTTTAGGGTGTCTAGATATGAATCAGTGCTTTAGTCTTTGCTAGATTTGCTTTAATACCCCTCTAGTTGACAATGAAGCCGAGGAACTTGCCTGCGGCAACTCCAAACATACATTTCACAATATTTAACTTCATCTTGTAAAGGTCCCTGGTGTAACACATTCTTGTAAGGTCGACCATGTAATCCTCGACCCTAAATCTCTTCATCAACATATCGTTGACATACACATCCATAGTCTTCCATATTTGGTCTTTAATCATCTTATTGACCAACCTTTGTTAGGTTGCCCATATTTTTAAGGTCGAATGGCATGACCTTGTAGCAGTAGGTTCCCGTATCTATCATAAAGGTAGTATTTTCCACATCAGCCTCATTCATGAAGATCTGGTTGTACCATGAGTAAGCGTCCATAAGGTTCATCAGCTCATGACCAGCCGTGGCATCTACCATCTTATCTATATGAGGCAAAAGGAAGTTGTCTTCAGAATAAGCTTTGTTTAGATCAGTGAAACCAACGCATATTCTCCATTTCCATTAGCTATGGGGATGATCACGATATCAGACAACCAATCTGGGCACTTTACCTCCGTAATGAACTCGACTATCTATATCTTTTTGACCTATTCTTTTATATCCTCGTACTTCTCTCTTACATAGGACCTTGTTATCTATTTCACAGACTTTACCTTCTCATCAATATTTAGTTTGTGGCAAATGACTTTTGGATCTATTCCCCGCATGTCATGACTCCATGGAAAGATGCTCTGCATCTGCCTCAATAGTTTCACCAGCTCTTCTTTTACTTCCTTCTTTAAGGATTTTTCGACTTGGATGGTTTTTTCTGGATCGTCCTCATTCAAGATGATGTATTTCTCATCCCTTAGTTAGAGATTACATTTGTTGTACGAAGTGGTCAGTTTCTTGTAGGCCTCTTTTTGATCGATTGAACTGAAGTAACATTCCTGAGCTTCCACTTGATCCCCTTGAACTTCGCCTTCCCCATAAGGAGTTGAGAATTTTATCATTTGGGGGACTGCCTTAAATTCCTTAAGTGCCACTCTTCCAAAAATGATGATGTATGCCAAAAATACATTCTTGTTCATGATGAATACTTTCGTAGTAAGGCACCTCGATCAGGTGACTATACAGATGTCCATTTTGAATACCTTAACAGAATGGACTTTATCTCCACTAAAACTTATAAATGGATGATGATATAAGACTAGTCTCTTCTTTTTGAGTTTCAGACCCTTAAAGCAATCCCAATACATAACATCGACTGAGCTACCTCCATCAATTAGTATGAGTGACACATCATATTCATAGACCTTCGTGTTGATGACCAAAAGGTCGTCATGAGGGGCCAGTATTCCATTAAAATCTATCTGCGAAGACCCCACCACCAAGGTATCCATGTCCTCTTTCTTCAATTTCCCCAGCTTCGGCTCTGTTGCGGTTGAGTTAACATCTAACCTCTTAGGTGATAACTTTGCTTCCACCACGTGGGATTTAAGGTCGCTCATCTCAGTTCCTCCCTCGGCCAATCCCCAAAATATCATCTTAACATCGAAGGATATCATGTGCATCTAATCTTTGGCTTTTGGAATTTAGGGTGGAATATTTGGGTCGTCCTCTCTATTGTCTAATTCATTATTGTACTTGTCAACCTGGGCTTCTCATCTCAACCTTTATTATTTTGCCCTATTGTGTTTCTTTCTAAATTCATCCTTGGCGCCACTTTGATCCACATACTTCCGGAGATTTTCTTACCTTAAAATCTTCCCAATCTCATCCTTAAGAGGAAAATATTTGTCTATCGTATGCCCATGGTCCTGATAAAACTTGCACCACTTGATTTTTTCCTTCTTATAAGGAGGGGACTTAAGATTCTTATGCCAGCATAACTCCCAGTTGTCCTTAATCTCATTCGAGATCATATTTGGTCTTATAGTGAGGGCATTTATTTGGCAAACTTATCCTTGGACAATTTTGTCTTCCCTTCTTTGTACTTTTTCTTTCTACCACTAGTATCCCTAGTGTCTCCTCTATTGGACACCATGGTCTCCTACGCGTTCATGAATCTCCCACCCATAACCAAAAGTTCTGCTATGGTTTTTAGAGGATCCTCTGAGAGTTTTGACTGGAGTTTTCCAAACTATAGGCCATTGATGAGAGCTCCAATGGCTTTTTCCTCCTTCTAGTCCTTGACCTACAATTTTTCTCTATTCAATTAAGAGATATAATCCCATAGAGTTTCGTTCTTTCCTTTCTTTATATGTAGGAGGGTGGTTACCTTCTTTACAGGTTTCTTGCCGAAGCAGAGATTGTGGATAAACTTATCGGTGAGCTTCTTGAAGTTATTAAATGAATTCTTAAGAAAGGACGTGTACCGAAAATGGCTAGTACCTGTCAAAGTGCTAAATAAATCCACACACCTCATCTTGTCAAGCGTGGAGTATATATTGGTCAATGACTTATACATTTCAATGCGGTGCCCTGGATTCACACTTCCACCATACTTTGGGGTCATAGTATGAGGTTTTAATTTATAAGGGGTAGGGAAGCTTAGTATCTTGGGGATGAAAGGAAATTCTTCGGTGTGACCTTAGTGGCCTGGATCTCGGCTCTTCAGCACTGTACCAATATTATCTTCCACCCCCTCGATGGGGATGTTCCAAGGCCTCTCCTCGATCATAGTGGGGATGACATTATCTCCATCTTCCTTACGAGGTAAGGGGTTAGAATCTGCTTCCTGCCTACAGTTCTCTATCTACTACTAACTTCGATTTAATCTTCTGGAACTCTGTCTCAACTCTCCCTAAGTAGATCCCTGCTACATCCTACATTCTCTCTAAAGGATGCATTACTATGAGAATGGGAGAGTCGATCACGCAAGTTTTCGACTAGGTTAAGACGATCGAAGGATGACCCTTTTCTTTTTCTATTGAAGGCTAAAGTCTTTGGTTAGCCCTCTTGTGTGGGACTAACACTTTTTCTCTTATAGTTTGGAGTCGGGCGAATTGTATCTCATGAAATTTCATAAGGCTCCCAACAGTCCTCCTCATCACAATCTTGATCATTTAGGCAATCCTACACTTATTTTCGTAGAAAAATATGCCTAGGGTCAGCAACATCCCTCCTACATTGGTGGCACTACGTATCTTTTGTTGATCTAAGGGGGTGCTCCTATCACTGGATCGGATACTTCTCTAGCATACGGAGTGATCATATCCAGCGGACTAGGGATGGCCTTAGCCATCAAGCTTTGGATAAAGATGAGTAATTTCTCCTGCATTTGTTTCTTCTTGGCCAACAGTGCTCGTAGTTCCATCGACATTTCGTCTAACTTCAATTAAGGTGGTGGTTGGTTGGAGCTAGGGACAACATTCAGAGGTAGATTTAAATCCACTACCTCTAATGAGAAGAAGTAATCAAATGAGATGAGCTGAAAAACTTGTAAAAGCTACCCAAGATATTTCAATGGTGATTCAATTCCACAGAGGTGGAGTTGGATCACCACCAGAGGAAAACTGTAAGTTTTTAGTCTAAAATAATGAGGAATAAGATGATCTCTCTTCCCATTGACGACGCCAAATGACGATGCTATGAAATCACCATTTAAATTTTTATGTGAAGCTCAAGATCAAAATGATATAACCATGGAGATATGAATGAAAGTATGAAAATAGAATGATTATATGAGGTAAAGAGGGATACACAATGATGTAAGTGGTTTCGCGTGATAGCTTGCTCCACTGTACAAGGTGGTTTGTGTGTTTATATTAACTTTGGAGACCTAATGTCCCAAAATTATAATTCTCAGGATTTCTCTCTCTAATGTGAGTTAATAGGGTTTTGTCAGGGTATTATTTATAATAGATCCCTTGCAATGAATAAGGTTAAGTGTATCTATGGGCTTGGGGGTGAACAGTGCGTCCCCAAGCATGCAACATGAATGTATGAGGTAAGTAGTCTAACAGGAGTCGAACACATGTCCGACACATGCTCAATCAATGATGATGAAATACCTGAAACTTTCATGCCATATGCGGTGTAGGTGTCATCCTTTGTGGTCCAGCCTGACCGAGACTAACATATAAGGACCTTCATGTAAGCATTTACAAAGATGAGTTAGACGTGTATTCTCAGCTTTTCAGGGTGGCACAGGGCCGATGTGAGACCTCCAAATGAGATGGGAGAGCTGGTCATGTAGTATGGGCTTACCAATAAAGGCCGAAATGATTTAGTGTGATATTCCCAATAGCAGTGGATGGGTATGGTCGGCATGGATGTGTCGAGGCCTATCAAGGACAAGGTCACACTTATGCATATCAAGGTTATCAACCCTTATCCTAAGTCATACAAATATTTAATGTCTAGGTCTTGAACTCCTCAAACACTAAGAACTCATCATACATGCTTTTATAAAAGGCTGTCACCAAATAGCTTGACACACAACATGTTATAACACTCAAAATCAAGCTAGCCATCAAAGTTGGATAATATTCCTCGAGTCTCCACTTACTCGATGATTATAGCCAATCAAGTCCTAAGGCTCCTTTGTTAACACCCAAAGCATATCGGTGCCTCTAACTGGTAACGCTCTCTAGTGATCGACACTTACCTAATATTAAAATGACATACAACTAACACCCAGTCCATTATAATGAATTAATTCAATTCATGGGACTACATATCCTGCGTTTCCTCAAATTCTCGAGTTATCCCGATCACATGATTCACTTAAACTTGGTACTAACATCGCATCGTAAATCACTCACTCTATGGAGCAACACACCAACCAAGTCACAAATCGTGCGTCCCACTAACACCTTCTAAAACATCACTTTTTGAAACTTGGATCATGCTAGTTGTTTAACTATAGAACACCCACCCGAGTACTGTAACAATCCACTCATTATGGAAAACCAACACTATGTAACAAGTCTTCTCAAGTTCTAACACCTTACGATATCTTTAAATCACAATTTTACTATTTATAACCTAGGTCGCCAATCTCCATACTGGCTAATCCATAAGATTTCTAATCCTAAGGAAAGTGGGTGCTACCAGGAAATTGTGCAATGGAACACATAACCACACCTAAACACAACTCGTGCAAATACATGGATATTTCAAACAAGAGTGCGCCTAGTTATCGAGTTACAATGACCACATCAATTTGATCCGTGCTCATAATAAGCCAAGTCGTGCTATGACCAAACCATCAACATGGAACAATAACAGACCGTCAAAATAGAAAGGATACCGTCCTCAACCATTGGAACCAAAGGATCACAACCCTAGACTACCGGAACTGAAAGAACAAAATGAATCACAATGAACAAAAACCGTTCAGAATGGATCCGATATGTATGCAATGGATGTGGTTTATAAAGGTATACCTACGCCATATGCTCGAAGTTCATGAATCCTCTAGGCATTCTCATCAGACCCTAGCGTAGCCATACACCCGGGATTGAGTCACCAACCATGAAGAATCAAATCACGAACCATTCATCTTCATGAGGAAAAAGTATTATATCAACCCGTTGTCCTTTAGGAAGTCAAAAAGTGGACTTCACTCCTTAGGAATAAGGCATCCTCCTTTCATCCTTGACGAATGCGAGCCATTCCTATCGATGAATACCAAACTCCCTTGTCAAAGACGACCTTGGTAGTCAACATGACGCCGTGACCAACCTAAAACACCTCGGTTATATCTACTTTATCACACCATGATCATGTCCCAAACATATCCTTAGGTAGTGCCCAGCTAAACAAAACATCCACTATATTATAGCCTCCAATGACAGAATGTTGTCACTACACCTATCTTCAAATTCTATCCAAACAAAAATTATGTGACGACCACACTGGCCACCATTAGCACTATAAAGATATCAAGTACTAGATATGCCTACGCCTATTAATCGATACCAGTCTTGCAACACATGCCATGAGATAATCCTTGACTTACAATATCAACACATGGTGATGTCCTAATAATGCTTTGATATCCCTTCTGGGGTTCTATTCTCAAGTCCCTAACATGATATTAATAATATAAGTCCCTAATGTTCTTCCTGGTACCCATCAAAATCAACAATGGCACTTACTACACTAGTCATCTTAGAACAAAGAAGTATTATTTCCATTTGTGACAATAATCTTCCAGTACCCTTAGAAGATTACCTCACATATTTATATCAAATTGGATGACCTCACTAAGGAATACACGATCCGACTCCTTACGATTTGACCAATAATCTGAGGTCATCGTATGACCCTAAATACAATCGTTATTAGGAGACTTGCACTCTGTAATACAAAATTTGACTTGTTCTCAAAGGATACCAAGCATACCCAAATATAAAAATAATAAAAACATGACAACATTCCATCACCTTTGATCCTCTCATAGTGCGTAGGCCCCACCGGTTTTCCAATATCCACATCATGACCATTAGGTACCCCTAAGGCTACTAGTCTACAAGTCCCTACACATGTCGCACTTTAATAATTAAACACCTCAAGGCATCATAACAAGTCAATTTTTATTCCCATGGATGCTACACACAATTAGTCCCAGGGATAGTCAAGGACATCCTTAAATCGTACTCACGCCAAAACCACCTCGCGTTTACCCACTACTTATTCCGTTAAAAGGGATATAGTATTGAGGTAGAGTCTTATTTCCCATTTTGTTTAAAACTCTGGCATGAGTCTAAACTATGAATCTTTCCACGATATCCAATAAAAGTACAAAAACCTTCTTCCAAACGGTTGATGCCATAAATTACGAATCAAACTGCAAACTGACACTACTAAGGATTTTCGCAGGATATAGGACGTTGTACACAACCTACATTCCTCTGAGTCTACACTACATACTCCATTAGGGATTCTATTCCTCAAATGTTGCATTATAATTTCTAAAACCATGTCATGGAAGACCATCTAGGGTTCACTCTTACGTCACTTCAACCCATCATTGCTACACACGTAACCTACTTACTACCAATGGACACTAACTCTTATCATAGCTTGTGAGATATAATTTTTAATCAACAATTACCAAGGAACATACCTATAATGATATCATAGTATGAAGTACGACAAAGTACACATCCTTAAATAATGACAAACATGGGTCTACATTCGCACCGAATTGTCAAATTCTTACAACATGACACTACCCCAAAGATGAGGTTTGCATAATTACATCAATATTATTGACTTCCCATAAGTTCATAATGAAGGAACATAATGTGTCTTTATCATAAAGTCAATATCGCTTAGGCATGACACTCTAGTCACTAAATCTCTACAGCTGACTTTAAACAGTGCATGCTTTAATTTAATGGTTGTCATTTACCTTTGTTAACATCTTACTATAACTCTCGTATCGTCAAGGGTTGAAACAAAAGCACCTCACACTAAAATCACGATGTCGCCACTATTTATTCGCACTAACACTCATAATTTACTAACATGTCTAAATCAGAAGCGTGGAAGCCAATAATAGCAACTAACTTAGCCACATGTTACATGGAGATGAATTGCCCATTATGGAAATTTCCTTAACTCCACCATCGAGAACACGAATTAAAATTGTCACCAACCTACTATGACCAACAAAAAACTGACACTGATGTCAAAGATCCACTAATGACCTCAGAATGTCTCTACCAAAAGGAACCTCGAACCTAGAGCTCTAATACCGTTTGTAATTCATCAACCTAGATTTATGGTTAACCTATGGTCAACCCGATCTGACCTGAACGTTAGATGTGATGTGCAATGATACAACGTAGATAATGTTACTTGTACAGTTTTATTTTAATTAACATTTCAGTTGTTTAGCATGTGATCCCAATTTAAATCCAACGATGTGAGGGATTAATGGGAAGCATCCTCGAAATCCAAAAACACAGAGCTACTATCATAAAATAAAAAGAATAATTACCTATGTAACGCCATCAAAATACGAAACCGCACACAATCTATCATAACAAAGAGGAGGGAATGAGATGAATGCCCAATGAAAATTACAATAATGTAATATAGAATCGAACAAAAGTTTAGAGACTCCAACACGTTTACCTACCCTCACATGCAATTAATGTGTATACACATATACGTACATATATATCAATGCATGAAACCATTTTAATCCAAAAAAACCTTTGTCGTTTCGATTAATTCACATTAATTTTATAAGAAACCCTTTTTTTCTTCACTCAACATATCTTTCCTAATTTAACGCAGCTGGTTAAAAAGTCTGAAAACAAATACCTTTTGTTTAGAAAAAGGTAGTTCTTTTATCGAAATTTTCCCATTTACTTATACCAAATTTACGTTAGTATTTTCCTTCAAAATCACCTTTCAACACATGCAAACACCTGTGATAGAAAATACTTATTTTCATTGAAAACCTTTCATAAACACATACTTGTGTTAATTATTGGTTAAACCTCTTTAGGTAAATTAATTACCCAGTGAAAATACCTTCCAACACACGCAAGAACCGTCATAGAAAAATATTTATATTTGTTGAAAACCTTTCATAAACACATACTTGCTCTAATTATTGGTTAAACCACTTTATGTTGTTTAATTACCCACTTAATCACTTCACTTTACCATTCCTTTTATCTCATGGTCATTATCCAATTTCTCATATTACTTACCCATGTTATCTTTCAACCAAAACATTAATTCATTTCATTCAAGTTAGGTTGTCTTTTCTCACGTTCACCACACAACCCATTTCTTGACATGTTCCATTTTTCATCACCTTTTTCTCGAAATCCTCCAAATATACACATATGTTAATGGGCTCAACACCGCCGGTTATGCTCCCATATGCTCTGACCAGTGATTTTAGGTCTTCCACCCCAGGGCATCGGGTCCTTCTTAATTATTTCGATCTCATCCGAGTCTTATATTAATGTGTTTTAGCATTTACCAAATGTCCACATTATTCCCCTTATACTGATCGAAGCTAAAATTCGGGGATTCACCCCATCTTGTGTTACACTTTAAAAATCATCATTTCTTGTACTTTACACACTTACGTTAATTTTAGTCCAAAATCACTTTCATTTAGAACTATACGTGTAACACCATTTCCAACATTTTTATTTCCTAAAAATCTCTCACTTCATGTAAAATTACCATTTGACCCATTTGTTTCCAAACTTGCATTTTCCTCCATTTTTACAACTGTTATTTTCCCGAAAAGATTATTAAGTTATACATACCAACTTCTCAAAGGTTTTTAACTCATTAACGTTTATTTTCACATTTTGGAGTAACATACTTCTCTAGTTGGAAATCTCTTTATTTCATTACTTTCTTTCTATAAGGGATCATTGAACATTTATAAGACTTCTTTATGAGAAAATACCATTTTTCCTCATTAACACATGTAGTCTTATTTTCAGCACTTATTCATACACTTTAAGGGATAAAATTTTGATTTTCTTTATTCCATGTTAAAACTCATTAAAAGCTCCATTAAACTTGTTTCTATCATCAAAATGCTACAAGTTTGTGCACATGGGAAGAGGGATTTTAAATCCAAAAATCCAAGAAAATGAGCTTAACACATGATTTATGCAAGAAATTTCATAACATTTTCAACAACATGATTTTCAAGACTAAAGACATTTTTTATTCTTCAAAACATGAATAAATGCCTATCTTTGTGAAAATCCAAAATCTTATAAGACAACTTTGAAATGTTTGTTTACAAAATATCTTTAACCGGATAAATATTGTTTCTAAAACATTTTATTTCATAAAATGTTTAACACCATGTTTTCTTGAAATATACCATTTTATGAAACGTTCCTAAAATCCTTTATATGCCATTTTACACAAAACCATGAGAAATACATTCTTAAATCACTCATGCATCCTACTCATACAAACTCTAACTACAAGACCAATACTATGGAGAAATAGAGTTCTTAAACTAAGAGTGGAGTTTTCCCACCTCAAAAGAAGCTTCAAAAGTGAAGGATGGAATGTAGAAGAAGATGAAAACCTTTTACCTCCTAAGGTGGCCTTAAATAGGTTTTTAAGCTCAACTAAGCTTGTTTCCTTGAAAGCTCCAAGTAAGAGCACCCTCAAACTCCATTACTCTTCTACTTTTCTTCTTTAAAAACCTCCAAAAATAAATCCATGAATTGACATATTGTCTTATTAATGGTGTATGTGGCTTTATGGGCTTAAATATAGTGGAATTGAGGTAAATATAGTGTTTTAGGGTGGAGGGGAGAAAGCGCTATGGTGTTGTATGGTGTATGGTTGTGGAGAAGAGATGAAGATCTAGAGAGTGAGAGAGGAAAATTTGATTTAAAATTCCCTAAAATGAAAAAATCACAATTAAATACCCTAAAACCCTTAGGGGTAGATTTCCAAAAATACCCAAAGCTCTGTACTCGAATTGATTTGCTGTTGTGGGAGCATAACACATATCTTAATCCAATGGTCTAAGTTTTGATAGCACTTTCCAAATCTACAAAAACTAAATTTTTAAATCTCATTCAAATGAGAATGAATCTAGATTGAACGAGTACTACCATGTCATTCAAACCAAATTGATTTCATTCGAACGAGAAATACATCTCATTCGAACATACTTCAAACTAGGTTTTAAAGAGAGTGGGTTTTCCTATACCGAGATGTTTGGTTCGATTGTCATTCGAAGCATCGTTCTAACGAGGGAAGAATCTCATTTCGAAGGCCAAAACTCATTCCAATAAGATTGGGATCTAATTTGAATGATCCATCAACTCGTTTGAAGGACCATAAACTTTTTCAATATTAACAATAATTCCATTACAATTTCAATTAATTGAACCAAGACTGCCTTATTATCTAAATTTGACCAATAATTCATCTCATATGGTCTAAAGCTTAATTGGGTCACATAAAGTCATCGAATTACACGGATATGGTCAAAATCATGGGAACGACTCCGTACGGTACGATGCATTAGTTATCAACTTGGTTCATGGTATGTATATAATAAATTCAATCTCTATACTTGTAAGTACACTCAAAATCTCATCAAAAACATGGAAAAACTCTTAAACAACGGGGATCATAACCAAAGAGACAACGGCCTCCTCCTAGGTCTCATCATAAATAAAATACAAGTTGGTTTTTGCCCCACCCTCTATCTTATGGATAATAGACAAATACATATCTTGTCCCGATATAGAAAATATAATAAACCTATCTCATAATCAATTTTATCCTAATAAGTACACAACTAATACATCAATAATATAACATCATATATATGGGTATTTAAAACTAGTAAATTTTCCACAAATCGTAGCCTAATAATATCAATAATTTTCCAATCGCTAGACTCGGTAATATGATTGGATACACCTACTGGAGTAGCTATGTATAATAATCTAGGACATGAAGTCCGAATCATCCCCAAATAGCCATAAAATGTCATGCAATAAAAGAATGTGTTGCCCTCGTGTCGAAAAAAACTCCAACTAAAAAGATGTGGACATGAAAGTGTACCATAAACTTCTTCAAGATGTGTTATCTCCTACTTTTGTCCCATATGGTAGACCTTGTCATACTGCAACAAAGGCTGAGGGGCTGGATGTGACGATAGTGCCTGCTGCCTTGGAGATAGGAGAGATGGCAATTGTTAGTACCTCTGCGGTTCGGGATAATGGGGACTAAAGGAATAATATCATTTACCCTATATATAGTGTCATTTTTAGAGGTAATGACCTTCCTATTCAACCCACGATGCCCTGACTTTCCCCCACATATGCATTCTTTCCTTATGGGGTCGTTACACACATTTAAAATAAACTCCTAAGAATGGGCCATGAGATCCCTTTTGTTCTCGGTCGAATTCTTCATCTGCCTTGGGTTCACTTGCTTAGCCCCCTTTCTAAAATTTCTTCTTATGGTTTGTACAGTCATGACAAGTCATAAGTTCATCATCCATAATCTATGCATATGTAGTATACACAAGATTCACCAATAAGATCTGACGTTATAGGTAAATCATCCCATTCAAAACATATACAATCATCTTATTCTCCATGTGAACCTCTTCGAGAGCAAATATGACAAATTTCTAAATTCCATCACATAATCTGTGACAGTATGGGTCCCTTTTTATAGTAGAAGAAACTTCCTCTTTGTATATGAATGGTAAGACTTGAGTAAGTATTCTCAATAATGAACTATACATATGTCAATTAATCTCACTAAGAGATTGTAGCCACACTCTCCCATAGATGGAGGGTATGACTGATCAAATGAAAGTTAGAAAGAAACTTCTTCTACACGTATGTGACCACCATTAGCCTCAAGTTACTCTCAATGTATCTACTCCACTTCATTGCAACCAAAGGGTCAATGGAGTTAGAGAATTTAGGCAAAACTGTTCTTGATAAAGGTTCCATTAACTTTCTTTTAATCTATTATATGATCTAGCATTGCCTTTTATAGTTCCTCAAGCAGTGTCTCTTATTTGACTACTCCCAAACATTTCATGCACTTCCCGTGAGGTTAACTTTATGAGCCTTTAGGGCCCAAAATGGCACTACACCTGGGTATCAATTATTGGGACTGTTAGCTTAGGTGGTACCAGTGTTTTCAGAGGTATTAGTGGTATTGGTGTTATGGGAACTATCCAAGAAACTGTAGAAACCTCGATACTTAATCAATTTTCAATACACCAGAATCACAAATGGGCAAAAACATTCAAATCCCAACTTTTGGGAATGACCTAAAAAACTCATCAAGAATACACGAGCAAACCCCCAGATACTCAAAAGTATGACCCAAACCCAAGAATGGTGGAAAACTACCAAAGGCTAGTTATTTGACCACTTGATTAAATACCTATTTAACCGAACGATTGATTAATTAACCGATAATCTAAAAACCATGTGTTATGATTGGGTATCCTATCGATATGACCCCGCGGGTGATTAATTTGATCGCATGATTAAATTTTCTAGACATGTATACTATATTTTTATTATATCCTCATGCGATTAAAATAATTAACCACACGGTTGAAATACATTTAACCATGCGATCAGAAGAAAAAATACGACTTCTATAAAAATGGGGTCCACCTCATTGGGAAAAGCAGCCTTAAACCAAAAATTTAATTGGTTCTCCAACTTTCTCAACCCTGAGCATCCAAGTATCTCGAGTTTCTTACGAAGTTCTAACGGAAGTTCCAAATTTTTGAAAAGTTAATTCCTCCATAAAATAGAGGCGTACCTCTATGCGCATCAACGAATATGAGCCTCTACCAAAAAAATCTTTGTCTGACAGTGCCACCTCGAAATTGAGATCACCCCACAAAAACATGGCTCATGCTTCAAGGGTAAATATTCTGAAAGAAACTCGGGTATATGTCTTATATAAATATTGGGATATAGAAATGTCTCTCTCTCTCTCTATATATATATATATATATATATATATTTATATATATATATATATTTATATATATATATATATATATATATATATATATATATGTGTGTGTGTGTGTGTGTGTGTAATAATGTAGTTCATACCCTATTAGGGGGCTGGGTATTCATTTTCTAGTGTTTTTGTTATAAAGCTTCGATTTTCTACAGGATCTCTATCTATTGAGGTGAATAACATAATAACATGTTAAATAATTCTAATAAAACCAGATATAATTAAGTGCAACCGTAAACACACTTACAAACCCGTTTTTAAGAAGGTTTCAATGAATCAAGTTATTTTGAGCTCATTTCCAAAGAAATATTCGAATGTTGGAATAATCTTCAGCAGTACTCTGAGAAAACATTCTCGACCGAAATTATGGAACCAACAAATTCGTGTTTTCCTAAAATTATCATTTTTAACATAAGGGTATAATATTCTACCTCTTAAACGAAAATGCTATACAAAGGACTAGGCTCTATAATTATTGTAATGTTGTATTATTTATACTCGTTATCTCGTAGCCCATATAAGTAAATACAACCCTCCACTTGGAACTGCCTAGTCTTTAATCCTGGGATATTTTGGGTATGTAGGTTCAATACCGAGCTACAGGCATCAACCCATTCCTTATAATATGTCTCTTGGCATATGTTTCTATACGAATATCACCGTCCCTACTCCCAACCCTCTTAATACTTGATGTCATAACATATATCACTTAATATAAGCATGAGGTCCCATTTATAGTCCAAGCCTCCAAGATTTTATCTACATGATAAGGAATATTTAAATCTCTACCAGCGACTTCCTATCCACTCCTATCGTGTAATGTCTTGTCAAAATTAGCTTCATGACTCTAAAACGTAACATCCTTAACAAAAATATCCTTTACACTCCCTCCAACACCCATGTCTTCACACTTGCATACTCATCACATTGGAACATTTTCCATGTAGCACACCATTAAATTGAACCACGTAGGCTTTGATCTTGTGGATATACGGGTACATAAGTGCAATACGGAGTCATTCTTGAGATCACAATCCTAAACATATATGTCTCTAGATATGTTTCCTCCACAGACATGCTTACATATCTTGTTTCTTATCCCCCTCTCAAATCTTGATGGGCATATCAAACTCTCTCAAGCCATGAATTCTTTTATATATCCATACAACACAAACGCTAAAACGCATATACACAAATAAAAATTGGACTATCTAGGCTTTGATCTCATTTCTACATGGGTAGGTATGTGCAATAAAAAGTCCATCTTGTGAGCACACGCCTTGAAAATATATATCTAGATATATTTTCTCCATTGATATACTTTATAATCTTATTTCTTATGCCCCTCTCATACCTCGAACGAGATATTCAGCTATCTCCAGCCATAACTTCTCTTGTAGGTCCATATAGTGCAAATGATGAAAGAGTACACATAAATCACATACTAAACTACATAAGCTTTGATCTTGAGGCTACACGAGTATGTAAGAGAAATACCAAGTTCATCTCGTGAGCACAAGCCTTTGAAATATGTATGTCAATATATTATATAGATAGAGATGTTTTCATCTCTCACCTTTCCCTCTCGTTACAAACAACATATCCAATTATCTCGAATATGCATACCAATCTACTAATTATCTCCCATTACACACAAACACACACATGTTTAGGATTTTTCGTTACACAATTCGAGACTTGTTGGATTTGTAAATAAATACTAACGGACTCCCATTACCCGTACACATATTCACAAACATTCATACTCGTGTAATCACACTAGTTTAGTGACGTTCCAACACCTCTCAATAACACTATTTTTATACGTAAGCATATATCTACGATTTAAGGAATTCTGAAATTAAAGTCTCTCAACATGTTCTAAACTAAACTATAAGTAATTATAAATATAAAATGAGATAATAAGTATATAGATAGGAACTATAAAGAACAAGTGGGGTACCTAAGATATTTTCACTCGTAAATCGATTCCCGAACCAACACTAAGAATATTTAGATCATTCATAAGACTCAAAATGCCTTAGCGTGATCCTGAAAGAGATAAGACAAACAATTTTATTTGTTTTTATAAAATAAACTGGCGACTCTGAAAAACGGAAAAGCCCTAGTGGGAATAATATGCTTAGGCCTAAATAGGAGCATGCAACCAAACAGGATATGGTGTAGAATAGCTTCCAGGACCTTATCACAAAACCCAACCTTGGGGGAAATGAACATTGAGGGATCACAATCACGCAAGCGTACCGACACAATATGCATGTCCTGTGCATACACACATTATATCCCCTCTCTCAAGCAAATCACACCTCAAGGCCCTACTTGGGACCATGTCATGAGAACTGAACTATCCTTATGATTATTTTCTATATACTAAACATTATACTCTAACATTATTACTTTCCTTACATTTTAGAACCGTTTAGAGGCCTTAGTTTTATAGTCCCTCAAAATGTAGAAACATGGCCGCCATGTACAACATTGTACATTTATCCAAACATATAGGGAGGCATGAAAGACCTCGTTGTAAAATAAACATTAAAGTATTTAAGAATAAAGATTACCTATTTTCATCACACATCATAGTTTTGATTTTCATATTATTTAAATCGTATACTCATGAGGACAAAAGTGACTAGATGAAACGTTAATTGACAATGACTATCCTCACTCCTTCTGTCTAACTGTTTGGTATATCGGATGACTCCCCTCTCGATCCTAAAGTATCGATGACAAGGAATGTTTCTAGCTCGTCTAGTATGGGGGTATATCAAATAGGCATCCATAGTTATTTAGTACAAGGTTAAAGTTACTACAAACGTAACTTAAAGGTTGATCAACACAAGAAACTGAGTATATCAAGATCCCTAAATATAAAAAGCTATCCACCGATCATCGAGTAAAATAACCTTTTTGCATATATAGAAAAAGTCTAGGTAAAAAAACAATTAAACAAAAAAAATAGATATTGTGGGCCACTCGCTTTGAATATTTTTAAATTAGTACACAACCAATGGCTAGTCCAAAACCCCCAGATTCCAAAATGACTATCTTTCCCATCTAAAAGGGAGATGTATCAACATGAATCCATAATTTATTGCCAAAGCACAATTCATTTTCATTTGATTTCCCTACCCACGTTTTTAGTTTAAGGAAATGTTGGGTCCTCGGCCAATTATTTCCCTTCCCCTCACATTCAAGTCGATAGGTCACCCAGTTCACCCGAATCCAAAGCAAATATGGTCATTTCAGACCAATCAAATAAACTACCAAATAAAAAAAATAAACACCCATAGATGGTAAAAAAATAGATAAAAGAATTGCATATGTTATTCTCCCCCTATGTATTGTCCTTTTGACAATCATTTTGTGTTATTATCCAAAGAAAAGGTGCCTCGCCTTTTTCTCTAAATATCATTACCCGTAGAATTACACGCAAAGCACTTACCCTGGAATCCCAAATTCATGCCCTGTGAGAAAGGTTAGTCTTCATCAGTGAGACTCCCTCCCACGACTACTAAGTTTCCT
Source organism: Sambucus nigra (assembly GCA_949130495.1). Classification (NCBI taxonomy): domain Eukaryota; kingdom Viridiplantae; phylum Streptophyta; class Magnoliopsida; order Dipsacales; family Adoxaceae; genus Sambucus; species Sambucus nigra. Next base: position 285,924,721 of record OX422208.1, read on the forward strand.
CCATAGTACATCCTATGTGTATATATGTAGATCCAACCTCTTTTGCAATCGACCAAGTGTTGTAATCGTTATAGAATATCACCACCACCAAAAACACCATATAATGTAAAATCCAGACACTAAGCCACTCACAAATCCATCTCCATGAGGATACTGCTACACCTAAGACCAAAGAAAACCTAGCACCTACCAACTACCCGTTTTTTGAATATTGATATCCCACGTGTTGTAGATATGATGGTAACAATAAATCCTCAGGGCCTCATTGCACCAATACCATCATTAGCTCCTTCAACTACTGATGGTGCTCCTCACTTTCAATTAAAATTTTCCCCATGGTTATTTTAATCCCCACCATCAACACCTGGGTATCCTCACCCAACCTAGCGAAAACCTCCTTCAGAAAAATTAATCTCTCCTCCACTAGCCGATGAGGTTGCACTAACGCCTCCCCCAAACTAGAAGATAACACAGGTCCAAAATAAAATGTACCTCCATCACAAATCCATCAGAAATAAGCAGGCAACCTGATATATCATTTTCATCCCAAATTAAATAAACACCAAACGCCCGACCTACGGGAAAATCTTGTTTATGGTCAATGTTCCCTCCCTCATAAAGCAGTCGACGCATTTTGAATAAACTAAATGTAAATCAATAAAATAGTTTCCTAGGCCATTTTGGAACTCCCATAAATAACACAAAAAGGTAGATGACCCAAACTAAACAATCGAAACAATCCTTGAAGGATAGTCACAATACACCACACCTTTTTCCAATGATAACATTAAATATACCATCCCCAAAGTATCCCACTTCATGGAACAAGAATCACCAACAAACAAATTAAAGAAGGGATTCTCACAAGCAAGACCCCTTATCTTGGGTAAATACAACCGTCTAACTCCAAAACATCATCAATGCCTTATATAGAATTGTCTTAACATTCACAATCAACAAAAGGAATACTTCTTCCCTATAGTGTATATAGTTTAAAAAATATACATGCAAGAAAAAGATAAAGACTACCTATATTAAAAGTAAAAGTCTCAAAAGGAAAGTGCACTTTTTATAAGCATGTGTATATCTCCCATCTTTTTATGACATAAAATAGCTAAGTTTCATTTTTTTATATTCATATTTAAATTAAATAAATTATCCCCTCTTTTAATTACATCATTTATCCTATCTTTTAATTATTATACATGACAAAGATAAGTGCCCTAGGTTTTGTAGAGAAAAATACCACCAATTTTTATTTTCACATTTTTTAAATTTACTTCACCAATTTAGAAAACCACAAGTGTTGCCTAAAATAATTTATCGATTTTACTTTTGATTGAATCATGCATCTAGGTGAGTGTATGAAAGATTAAAATAAGTAGGTCACAACATGACGATTTATAAGGAAAATCCACAATAGGAAAAACCTCGGATGGCCCAGCCACACAAGTTCACTATGATATAAGCATTTTATAAGACCAATTTAAAATTACTCACTAACTCGATGCCTTGGAGACTTGATGAGATTCCTTGATAATTGTAACCATATTTTTAATCACCATTTGACACCTTTCAGTAGTCACATAATGAAACCACCTTACCATGTCTCGGTATCCAACTGATCTTACATATCTCATGAGAAGTCCAGCCATCGCACAACACCAAACATGATAGCCGCGGTACCACAGGAAACTCTCACTGTATAAAGATCAAACCAATTCAATTCAAAAGCAAGGATATCTGAAAATGATATATGTATGTATAATTCTTGGATATTATACATGGGTGTAAACAAGGGTTTCAGTTTGGAAGAATTTTACTAAAAAAATACATAAACTTGGAGATCTTTTCAAACAAGTTTAGGAACTCAAAAATCTTGGAAAAGTCTCTCAAAACTTTGATTCTCCGCACTTCTATTTATAGGAGATTTTCCAAAAATGAGACATTATTAAAAACAAAGTTAATATTGGAAAACATGCCATCTAATGCGAACAAAATTAGATCTCGTTGGAACAAGGTTACTCATCTCTTTCGAATAGCTTGTAACGATACTTCCAACAAGTTTCTAGAGGAGGTTTGAAATGGCTCGTTAGAATTTCATTGAATAACTTTTCTAAGGAGGTGCGTAAACTCGTTCGAACGATAAATGGACTCTATATGGAAATTTTTCCTTCAAATATCCCCCTTTGGGTTTTCTGGGACAAAACTCAGAACGAAAAAACTATTGGTCTGTAAATATCATTAAGACTGTATCCCCAACTCCAAAAAGGAAAAAAAGAAAAATGCTTTACTGTTAAAAACATGAGTATCTTTGCTCTATTGTAAAATTTTGTTGCATCATTTGCTTACCTGCACACTTAAAGACACCTTTAAATGAAAAAATAATATAACATTGTATAATCTGTATATGAAAAAGCCTACCCTTTATCTAACCATCCCTACCTAATAAAAGACGTTTCCCCCTAAGTTAAAGATCTCCTCTACATGAAAAGAGTTAGGTATAATTTCTCCCTATATTTGTTCAGGAAGAGATAGAGAATACGGTGCATAATAATAAATCAAATCTCCCTCGGAATGTTAAAAAATTGAAACATAAGGAAAGAAAGTATATCATGCAATGGTGGGAAGCAAGCAAGCAACAAAAAACAATTCGAAAACACAAGTACAAATAATCCAAAGTACGATAAAATGATATCAATTATGATGCAAGAATTTAAGTATAAAATTCCAAGATGATCATAACACATTATAATATAAATCAAAGATTAAGCATAAGGAAAAGGAAAACATAGATTAATTAAAAATGCAAATACTCAAAACACGAAACGTACCATAAATATATATATATATATATATATATATATATATATATATATATATATATATATCCACACATATTACAATGAATCACAAATATGTATATGTATAAATGACCAAAAAATACACAATCACATAAGCGTTACACACTCTCATAGTATCAATGTGTCTAAACACAATGGTACGAAGTGAGGGGGCGCAAACTACACATAAGATTAAATGACCCAATCACTCAAAAATATCTAAGTAGATCTATTTAACCGCAATGATTTATCAACATTAGATTTGGCCTCACTTGTCAAATTAAGAACTCAAAAGGACAAATAAACACAATGCACAATTTCCTAGAAATTTTGGTGATTATCGAATCCGTAGTGTCCAAATAGTTAAGCTCAACTAGGACTCATTGTGCAGACCCTTTGACCTTGAACTAAACACCGTAAGAAAATTATCATTTTTTCTATCTATTTTTCTTATGAAGATATCTAATCTTTGAAGCTGTAATGTAAAACAAATTTGGCCTTGGTAATTTTTCTCTATTTATTGCCTCTCAATTTTTTAGGCTCTTGCTAATGGCATCCTATCACACAAAGGATATTTGTCCTTTTGTAGCTCTTTCTCGTGGAGACACAACTTTTCAATAAAGCACCAAACTCGCAGGTGATGGTTATTACATGCATAACTCTCCCATATTCAAATAATTTATGTATATGATAAGATTGTTAGGAGAACACCTCACTTAGCTCATGTGAAATATGAATTTAAATCGAAAACAGCTCATGTAAAGTGTGCTAGAAGGTATATACAAAGTGAATTCGTCATTCAAATCAATTACAAACTAGTTTATGCAAATGTGATTACGAATAATCCAAGCATTGAAAATCATAATCACATATCCTATACACACGGATACATGGAAAAAAATGATTCAAACACAATCATATGCCACACAATATGTGTAAAACTAAAGTATATATAAACAAAAAAACCTTTGGGGTTTTAAAACACTTTTCGAAGACCCAAAAGATAAACAAAATCTTTTTGCATTTTCCTCATTAAGACCCAAAAAATGGAAAATCATAACACAAAAGATAATCATCATACAACTAGCAATAACATATAACATGAAGCACAAAATCTAGTGTATGAAAACATTCAAGTTATCACTCATAAGATATAGCTTGTGACGAATCATTTGAATGCATGCGAGAGTGAACAAAACTAAAATTAAGTGCCTCCAAATTGGATCTCCTATCCCACATAGATGTAGCATGACGAACATGGGCTTGGGGAACTTTGTTCACACTAGTCTTAATCTTCCTAGGACTTTTTCTAAGATCATCACAGAAATGCCTAAGGTGACCTTTCCTACCACAGTGTTTGCAAGTGTAGACACAAGTAATGTTACCTTTAGGTTGGACTTTTTTAACTCCCCTAATATTGGTTGTCTCTCTCAAAAGCATGGTCTAGGCTCTAGGAGCAGAGGTACTAGTATCATCTAAGAAAATCCCACAAGTGTCATCTTTGTTTCGAACGATGCTTAACATTTTATCTAACTTTTGCAGCCAAGAATCCAAATCAAATTCGTCATTACTCGAGTATCTCAACTTCTCTTCTAACTCCACAATCCTAGACTCAAGAAAACATGTAGACTCTTTAAAGTTAAGAAGACCCTTCTTCAAAACCTCCATCAAACAAAGAAGGCTATCGCTTTCTCCCTTAACATACTCGAGATTCTCCTTAAGAGTCTTCTCATATGACATAAGTTCCTCAATCAATTTATCATCATTATTTTCTATGTCATGTTCTTCTATACTAGTTTCAAACGAAAGTTGGTCTTTTCAACTTCAATGACTCCACATATAAATCCCGAAAATGCCACTTGAAACTCAATATACTCCTCCTTATCATCATCTTCTTCATCACCAGTCCTTTCCTTCCTTGTTTGGGAACCTAAAGACCGCACCTGAAAATCGTCATAATCATGATTATCTTCAATGGGGGAAGACACTTCTTTTAATCATACATGACTATACATAAAGGTGATGTAATTTCACTCTACGAGGGAATTAACGTCCTCTTATGACTCACTATCACTAAAGGTGGTATTATAAACTTTCAATTTCTTGTCCTCCTTCCTTATTCTAGTGGGACACTCATGATATTGATGCCCAAACCCTTGGCATTCACACTACTTGTCATTCTAATCCTCTTTCATATGACCATTCATAGTCTTTCTATCACGGTCATTAAAGTTCTTATGTATCTTTTCAAAACTCTTATCATCTCTAAGATTAAGAAACATCTTAAACTCCTTAGAAAACCTATCCATCTCTTCAACATAAAGAGCATCATCACTACCAAAACCTAACACATCCTCTTGTTGGGCTTATAACAAAATTCCCTTATTTTCATCCTTTTTCTTTCGAGGACACGTATTCATCTCATAGATTTTAAGATCACCTACAATCTCTTGGACTCTTAAATTATATTCATCGTCGTGGAATATAGGAATATGAATTTGGCATTAATTCTTTCGGCAATGACCTTAAGATTTTTTACACAACTCTAAACCCGATGAGCGGCTCGCCTAAGTTAAATGAGGAGTTGATAATAACCGAAAAACTGGAATAAAACTCATCAAAAGGCTCATTATCTAAAATCTTAATTTTCTCAAACATGGTTGACATATTTTATAACATGGAAACCCAAACAACATACGTTCCCTTATGTGTGCATCGAAAAATATCCTAAGCATGTTTTGCGATTTCACAAGTCATAATTCATCAAAACTCTTTAGTTGTCACAACACAAACAATAGTGAGGAGTCCACCAACACTCAACCGAGTTCCAAACATTACAAAGGGGACAATTTATCCTATAGAACGATGGATGCCAGGAAATAAAAACCCCTTATCAGTTAAAATCCATATAGACCCTAAATAAGAGCAAAATAGGGATCTAATACAACCAACTAGTGTAACTCGTTCTGGTACCAATTTGAGAAAGCTAAGAGCCCTAGGGTTTGTACATAAACACAAAATAAAATTTTATTGTCACAATTTTTAATTAACATCCACAAATTTAGAAAACCAAAAGTGTTGTGTAAAATAATTTACCAATTTTATTCTTGACCTACCATGCATATAGTTTAGCATAACCAAGATTAAAATAAGTAAATCACAACATGGTGATGTACGAGGAAAACCCATGATGGGAAAAATCTCGGACATTCTATCCACATAAGTCCGCTACGATATATGCAATTTACAAGACCAATCCAGGCTTACTCACTGACTTGACACTTTTAAGCCTTGGCAGTTTACAAGACAAATTTTGGCTTACTCACATCTTATTAGCTATTATTGGATGACTTTCAATAGCCACGCAATGCAGGTGATTTACCACGTCTTGGTATCCCGCCGATATTAGTTGGCTTATGACCAGTCTAGCCTCTCCATAACACTAAACACAATATCCAATGCAGGAAATGCCCACAATATAAAAACAAAACCAATTTGATGAACAAATTGAATGTTCTTAAAATGATATATCTATGCATCATTATTGGATGTTAAACATGGTTGTAAACAAGGGTTTTTCTTTGGAAAACTTTTTATGAAAATAAAAACATAAACTTGGAGAGATTTTTCAACAAGTTTGGAAATTCAATAATCTTGGAAAAGTATCCCAAAAATCTGTTGCTCCTCACTCCTATTCGTATGAGGTTTTCCAAAAACAATATATTCTTGAAAAATTAAGTTAACATTGGAAAACATGCTAGCTCATTAGAACCAAATTGGATCTCCTTAAAATGAGGCTACACATCTTGTTTGAATAGATTTCAATATGACTTTCAACGAGATTCCAGATGATGCCTCAAATGTCTCATTTGAAATCTATTTGATCATTATTCTAATGAGGTGTGTAAACTCATTCGAATGACAAGGTTTTTATAAAAATACTTTTTGAAAATATTGTAAAAGATTTTTATAAACCAACACCCAAAAACCAATCCAAGGAACAAACATAAACATATATTCATACCGCATTGAGATCTCTCGGATGATGAAGATGAAAATTGCCTCCAAAAATGATGTATACATTATGCCACTTAATCTTTGGTTGTTACAATCTTCAATAACTCATCACATGCTTGAAGGATACACAACTCAAGTACTAATCTATGACTCAGAAAAGTTTTGTCCAAACATGGAATAAAGCTAATACACAAAATTTGACTCGATCCAAAAATTCGTCCTTATTATATGTGGTGAAAAATATCACAACACAAATAATAAAAGAAAACAATCACTGGAAATATAGGGAACAGTAAGCAATCTCAATCACAACACTGGAGTATAAGTGGTTTGGAAAATTGCCAACATCCACGGAGAGGTCTACTGTGTTTATTAAGTACCTCTCAAGAAGGTCTTTGTTACATGCCCGTATGCCCTATATTTCGATCATTAAAGGTGGTTGTAACTGACATGATAAACCCTAAATACCTTGAATATCTCTACGAGATTCTTGGGGATAGACTTGATCTTATCTCAAGTTTAGTTTATAATCGAGACTCATAATTTGGGCCAGCCATTTAATTAGCCTTTATGGGCTTGGTCGTCTTGTCTTTTGGGCTAGTAAAAAATTTGTACCCAAAATTTCCCCTAAAATTTATGGGGTAACAAATTGGGACCATAAATTTTAAAAAGTACTGCCTCCCTCCTGATGGCACTATTGCAGTTTACATGATTAGGAGGGGCGTGGATCATCATTTTGCTGGATATTAGAGAAAAAAATCTTCTTCGATCAGTGTGAGCTATATTGAGGTGTTTAAACTCAAGTGTTGGACGAACTTGATCGTCATTTCTACTTCTTTTCTTTCTTGCTTCCTAGGCTATCTCTTGCACTTCGTCTCCCAGGATATCCCTTGCTCTTCATCTTCACAAATTCGAGGTTTTTCAACATCCCCATCTTGATTCTTACCTCATAAGTCTTCAGTTCCTTTCTTTTATCTTAATTCCTTTTCGCCATTGTTCTTCACTCCACCATAACTAGGATTTTCATAATTTTTCCATGGAGATGATAGATAACAAATATTTGCTTGAATTAAAAAAATGTTATAATATTCTCGACTGGGTAGATATTGAGTGTGCCCATGTTCCCCCATAATATTCGTGATATTGAGGATGGACACTCGATACATGTCTTCCTGTTATCCCAAGGGGGGTTGACGTTTCCCCTAAATCGTCTGTTTTTGCACTTTTTTCAATACTTTGACATAGTTACTGCTCAATGCTCTCTAAATGTTTGGAAGATCATTAATGTAGTACATAGAATAAATTAGCTTTGTGGCATAAATTTAGGGTTAACTGCAGTCTGCTACTAGTATACTTTTTCTCGCACAAGCGGGGATCTCTTATATGTTAATGCAAGGAGTTCAGATAGGGTATTTGTAGTAAATTTACCTGATTCCCACAAGGACTACTGGTCTGAAGGGTTTATTATTATAAACTAGCACTTTCCTCCCCAAATAGAGGGCATAAGGTACAGGGGACCTCGAATCCCTACTTATGGGGATGAGTACATAGGTTGCAAATCTTTTCATTTATTGCTTGCTCGTTCACTTTAATGTGTTTTTCATCTAATGTTATATTATCTTTCTGTTTTTCAGTGAGGGCTAAAAACCAAGAGCCTACTCCTCGAGAGATCCAAGCTTCTAAGTTGATAAAGGCTTAGAGGGACAAAGGACTGCGTATCTGAGGGTGAACACCCTAGGTACGCTTATTTCTTGTTGGAGTACAAGAGTATTACCACCAGTTTCATAGCTCGTTCGGTAGATACTATGCCCCACCTTAATATCCCAAAATAAATTAGTACTCCCGAAACCTCGAACTACGCGATAAGGAAGCGAACAACTCAGAGGTTGGTAGTACTGAAGGTTGTAGAGGTGGTATAGGCGAGGGAGGAAATAGTGAAGAGGGATCAAGCGAAGAAGGATCCAGTGGGGAAAGGTCCAGCGAAGAAGGATCCACTAAAGGGGAGTCTAATGAGGAAGATATGGCTCCTCCAAGAAGAAAGAACTTGATCCAAAATGATGATGATAATGATGTACTATTGTCTAGTAGGCTAAAGTTTTAAAAGTAAAAGCCTGGGGATTTTGTTGGTGGTTCCAAGATAATAGCCCATGAGAAGGAGGTGGAGAAGAAGAAGAGAAGAGATAAATAGAAAGAAAGAGATAAGAGGAGAAAGGGAGAGAAGAACAAAAAATGAGAGGATATGATAGGAAGAGAGAAGAAGAGAGGAGAAAATAAGAAGAGAGAAAGAAAAAGGCATAGGCCTTGTAGGCTTCTTTGGTGCCTGTTGTTGTTCCAACTATGGGAGAATTTGTGGTTGTGGGCCCTCACCTTGATCCGCTAATGCATGAGAAATCCGTGCTCATAAAATACTGTGAGCATTTACCGAGCATGGGTCCTGACTAGTTAGCCCTAAAATCAGCTCAAAGGCTTGCTTTAGTAAGGCTACTTCTCTTTTCTCTATCTTTCTAACTTGAATTTTCCTCTTACGCTGTTCATTCAAATCTTTCTTTCTTTGTAGTTTATCTTTGATTACACTGTCCTACTACAATGTTTATTTGATTGGTCTAGAAGGAATAATGATATCGAAGAGGGTCTGAGGTCTTCCAAAGGTGCCCTAAAGTCTTTCGAGAAAGCTTTGACAGAAGCTAAATCTTTGTTCACTCAGATTATGGACGATACGTCAAAGGAGCTGAAAGAGATGTGCGAGTCCTATGATATGTTGGTTATAGGGAAATGGGCACTATCAGAGGAGAATAAAGTGTTGGTGAATGCAAATAAACTACTACTCGAGAAGGTGGCAAAGCTGGAGGCAGAGGCATCTACCGTTCGGGAGAGAGATTACAACGAGGGTTGGGAGGTAGCGTACGAGGATACTAACATCTAAATCATTTATATTTGCTAAGAAAACTTGAATAAAGGTTGGTATTAAACCGTGGTAGCCTCTATAGTTATTGTTGAGTCCCCTCTCTTCGCCTAGCATCATCTGGGCCCCAATCCCATTATAAATATGGATGCCCCAGTTAGTCGAGTTTCCATGGATCCTATTGCCCTTACTATTAACACTCCTTTTAACATACAGGGAGAGAATTTTGTCCCAGTAGAAGGAGGTGCATTAGGTGCTAGAATAGGTGAGGTCACTGATAATCCTACTACTAACAAGGGTAAAGAGACAGCTTCTTCTGAGCTAGTTGACACCACTAGTTAGAGTTTTAGGCCTTCTTTTCTATTTGTGTATTTTTCCTTTTTCTTTTTGGCTAACTGATATACTTTGTATTTGGCCGATGCCACTTTATGATAAATGAAAGAAATCTTAATTTTGCATTATTTGATTCATATGGTATTGTGTGTTCTCTACCTGTAGTTTGTTGATCTTAATGAGTATATTTCTTCTAGTTCTTGTATGGGCCAAATCCTTGGTTAGAACATAAGCGCCCAATCTCATCGAGATTTTGTTCATATTAATAAGTCCTTTAGGGTAAGAAACAAGGACTACAAGGATCAGTCTGAGGTGGTTGCTAGGCTAAAGGACAGACTTATGGAGATGGAGAAGATTAGCGCTTCTATTCAGGAAGAAATGAATGCCTTGAAAGTGAAGCGTTTAGATGCATCCAAGATCAACCAAGTAGGGGAGGTGCTGTAGAGAGAGAATAATGCCCTAAGAAGGGAGGTTGCGTGCCTTAAGAAGAATCCTTTGAGCAATACTCCTTTAATTATCCAAGGTTCCTCATCATCGTCCATACAGAATCACCCTATATCGTTGACTCACTTGAGTCTTCATTATATAGGCGCTTGTCTAGTTTGGAAATAGTGATAAAATTAAAGTCATATCCTAATATCGCAAAGAGACTCAGACAATTCAACAAAATTCCTCTAATGATATCAAAGGTAATGTACCAAAACTCCACCTAGGACTGCATATTTTTATTTCATTTATATCATTTTAGGTGTGTGAGTATTGATTTCCATTAAAATAATTTTCTAATAATTTTTAGGATTTTTCAACAATTTTTAGGATTTTTAAAAGATTTAAAATAATAGTTTAAAAATGTTTTGGGCCTATTTATAATATCATTTTATTCCTTAAAAATTGGTTGGGTAGAATCCTAAAGCGGCAAGAACTTATGGGGTAGAAAATTGGATTTTTAAAAATAATAAATACACGTATTTTAGTTGTCATCTGAGGCCTACACGTGTTTGCTTTACAACGGTCAAGATTGTGTTTATTGCCTCTCACATAACTCATAATGCTTATCAGCCGTTGGATTAATCTAATCGATGGTCTGCATGTTGTTTAACTCAATCCTCGTATTTATCAATTGGAGCAATTAGAGAGAGTTTAAGTGTGGTGCGTTTACAGCCCTTGGTTTTACTTCGACTGACTAGACTTGATCTCAACCATTATTTTGAGTAGAGATTCTAGACGCTTCCATCGTCTAGTATAAATAGAGGCCATGGGGTTAAAATTTTGGATCTTTTGGTGAGTTTGTGATCATGAGAAAAATGTGTGTGTGTGTGTGTGTGTGTGTGTGTGTGTGTGAGAGAGAGAGAGAGAGAGAGAGAGAGAGAGAGAGGAAAGAGAGAAATTGTAAAACACAACCAAACTCTGGCAAAATTTTCTCATAAAATTTTGTTTAAGAGTATGAGAGTTGTTCCTGTTTGGAGATTCATTCCTCTCTAGTCTTAAATCTCTTTTCCAACTTGTCACATAGTTGGATCTTATTTTTTGTGTCATAGAAAACACAAATCTAAATTTTATTATGATATATCTCACGTAGGTCTGCGTAGATTGATTTCATTTTTAAGAAACCATTATTTACTAGTATATTTATACCTAAATGTTCTATTTAAACTTGTTACCATCAAATCCATATTGTGTTTCAAGTTTTGAGAAAAACATACTTCAAAACTTGTAAAGATCTTGAGTTGTTTACACTTTCAAGTTTGTACTTCACATTTTGTGAAATACAAGTGTAAATAAATAAAAATAAAGTGTATAGGACCTTGGCTCTTTTAAATAACAAGGTTGTCACTCGATCTGTCAAAAAGTCAAAATTCTAAGTTTTCAATAAACTGAGATTCAGAATCCTAGACTCATCTTAGACAAAATCTATAATTTGTAGGATTATTTGTCTATATAAGTGTATGTGTGTTCATGCATGTGCTTGGAACAACACCACAATAACTTTTCATACTACAACACTAAAACAGTGTTGGTTGAGAGATTTCTGACTATAGAGTCGACGTAAAGCTAAAAAGAAGCAAAAGGTACAAAGCTGGGAGAACAACGAGACCAACTTCAGAGCCTTCAGAGAAGTCAGAATTACCTAATAGAGCTGGTATCAATTCTTGACTTAGATTAGATTTTTTTGTGTGTTTAGTTTGTTAAATAGTTTGTAACTTGTTAACATGCTTTTAGCGGATTTTTTTTTAGGTGTAGAGACCTCCATGGATGTTTCCCTAATTGGGTGGGGTTTTACCACGTTAAAATACCTACGTACTTGCATATTTAATCTTCCTCTCACCCCCTTCTGATTGCTAGCCATTTTAGAATTTACTTAGTTTTGTTTTTCAAAACTTGGTCACCTAACTGAAATATCTCGTTCATTACATTTTATACACATCCTATGTTAGCAATTTTCTTTGTAAAAAAGAGTTTCTCAAACAAACTGTTAGGATCCATTTAAATTGTTTTAAACCTTATAAAGAACTTAAATGGCATTATATTTTTCACGTACCACGAACTAGGTAAGATTATGGAAGTATCCAGAGGGCGATTGCTGAGGTAAAGGGGGACGTTCGATGATCATACCTAATCTCTGTTGGACTCCAAAGAGATGTCTCAATACATTGGCACTTATTTCGAAAGGGTCCTCAGCAGGTGTAAGTTGTCGTCTATAACCAAGTCTAGGTGGATGCCCCCACAAAGCTGAAGGAGGCGGAGGAGATGGCCTTTCTTAGAGAGTGGGTGAGTGCCCTCAGGGAGTTGATGGTTCCTAAAAACTCTTCCCTATGGTACAGGCATGATATCACTCCCCCAACCTTGTAGCCAAATCCTTTCTGAAGGGACGAACATTGGATCCTTATAGATGCTATCCCAAGGAAGCTATTGGAGACATACCCTGAATGGGCTGTGGAGAGTTTTCCTCCTCATCCGGATGATGGTCGGCGAGCTTGACTACCAGATTATCTTGCTCGTTGACCAAAACCTTTATAGGCCGACTAAACATGTCTTGCTTTCTTTCCATTTATTAGTTATTAAAATCTCATTATTTTGGGCACTTCAGATGACTAAATGCTATTTAGAGTTTAATTTCAATTAAGTATTCCCCCAGTCCAATATGCCTTAGACAAACCATTCCACTCACTTTACCTTTTAGGTTGTGTCATCACACTACCTTAGGCCTAATTAGGGTGATGGGGAGAATGCAACTGATTAATGGGCAATCCAACCGAGGAGGATTTTGGAGCCAAGCTACGCCAGCGACCAACCTAAGTTGTCCATGTTGCCTAAGGATCCCCCGTAGGTCTTTATTTATTACCGGAGCAACCTAAGAGGTCAATTGTGCTCTGGGACGAAGGACTGATGATGGTTTCTTGTCCACCCTACTAATTATGCTTTGGATGTCTTTAGTTAGGATAAACCTAACACTGTATTACAATCATAGGGGACTGATTAACAAAATCCTTTAACCGAAGTAAGTTAGCCAACTTACCGTAGTGTGGGAATTCTATTATACTCATAAAAGGGGTGAAGCCTGTAACTAAGAAGATGCATATATAATTGAGACAACCAATGTATGTGGAATGCCGAGGAAAATCAAGTTTTATTAATCAAAATTATAAACAAACAGCAATAAAGAAATTCTAGAAGTAGAACTTCTTCAGATTTTCCGCCTTTACAAGACCTTGGTATCTCCCTACCCTCTAGCGTTTCCAAATTATAGGCTCCTTATAGGTCATCCCTCACTATCTTTAAAAGTCCTTCCCGATTTTCTATTAAATTTCCATCTGATGGTTTCACAGCACTGCCAAGTACTTTGCTTAGGACGTAGTCCCCAACTTGGTATTTCCTTGGATTGACTTGCTAGTAGGATGCCAACTTAACTAGATTCAAATTATCTCCGTTCATCGGCTATGTCAAGTTCAGTGAGTAATGATTCATCATTGTGGCCTTGGTCGACTAGTGTAGACCTCATGGTAGGGAGTTCAGCTTCTAGCCGAATTACAACTTCCATTCCACATATGAGTGCAAAGGGAGTTTTCCTTGCTTCTTGCCTTGGGGTCGTGAGATAGACCCAAAGGATGTGGGGCATCTCGTTCTCCCAAGATCATTTGGACCATTCCCAGTATTTCTTTAGTTCGTCGATCGATGTCTTGTTGGAGGCCTCAGCTTGACCATTACTCTAGGGATATGTTGTAGAGATGAAATAATGCCTGATCCCATGATTATTGCATGAAATTTTAAATAAACCACTCTCAAACTGGATCCCATTGTTAGTAATGATATTCTTCTATATGAATCTCGTCATGCCTACTTCCCAACTATTCACAACTGATTCTGCCTCTATCCACTTTGTGAAATAGTGTGTGGCAATGGATAAATACTTCTGACTCCCTACTGCGGTAGCCAGTGGTCCTACGTTGACCATATGCCACAAGCTAAAGGGCCACGGACTGGTCAACGACTTGAGGTCGCTGGCGGGCTGGTGAACCATATGTAAGTGTTTTTGGCATTTTGCACACTTTTGGACATAAACTGCAATATCTTTCTGCATATATGGCCACCAATATACTTTCCTTAAATGCTCAAAAGTCAGTGACCTTCCTCCTGCATGATTTCCATAAATTCCCTAATGAAGTTCTTGCATAACCTTCTCGATATCTTGTGGATGAATATAGTGGAGGTAGGGTACAGTGAAGGATCTCTTATATAATTTCCCATCAAGAGATAAATGAAAGCGAGCACCTCTGACTCTTATCTGATGTGCCGACCTCTTATCACTTGGTAGAATAACACTTTATAAGTAGTCTATGATTGGGTCCATTAAACTTGGTTCTCTTTTTATAAGGAGAACATGCTCGTATGCTTGCTTGGATTTAGTAGCTTGATCAACATTGGGCTGTGTGAGGAAGTCTATTTGGATTATTCTTTTTAGATCAAAGTTTATTGTGGAACTCAGAGATGCTAAGGAATCTTCAAGGTTGTTCTATCCCCTAGGGAACTACTAAACGTTAACCCAATCGATGTTGGTCATGAGTCTCCTTATAATGGCAGGGTAAGTTTCCATCCTTTCATCTTTTGCATTGAAATCATTATTTATCTGGTTGGATACCATCTGCGAATTTCTAAAGACTTGAAGGTTCATTTCCCCCAACACTTGTGATTGTCGTAAGCCGTTTATTAGTGCCTCGTACTCTTCTTCATTGTTAGAGGCTTCAAATCCCAGTCGGATGCCCTGTTCGAGCATCGTATTCTCAGGGGTTACCAGGATGATGCCTACCCCTAACCCCTTTGAATTGGAGGCTCCATCCATGTATAGGGTCCAAATGCAAGACCAATATATGCTTTCCATTGGTGGACTAGTTAATAGCTAATCGACAGTTTGTTTTCCTTTGAATTCAATGATAAAATTGGCTAGAATCTGCCCCTTGACGGTTGTTCTTGGTTGAAAGTGGATGTCAAACCTTTTGAGATTGACTGACTGCTTTGACAGTCAGTCAAAGAGGTCAACTTTCCTCAGAATATCTTTGAGAGGGTGTGAAGTTACCACGAAGATGGAATGAGCCTCAAAGTAGTTCTTCAGCTTCCTCGAGGCTATCACTAATGCATAAGTGAGCTTATCTAATGGTAGATACTGCTACTCGTCTTCTAAAAGTGTATTTCTTGCATAGTATATCGGGTGTTGTCTTCCTTCGCTTTAACACACCAAGGGCCAGGTGTTATAATATATTGCGATCATTGAACGTGGTTGTAACTAACGCCATAAGCCTTGAATCCCTTGAATATATCTATGAGATTCTTGGGGATAGACTTGGTCTTATCTCGAGATTAATTTATAATCGAGGCTCATAATTTGGACCGGACACTTAATTAGTCTTTATAGTCTTGGTCGGCTACTTTTATGGGATAATAAAAAATAGGTACCCACACTGTACATTCACACTAAATCTATCTTTCGTTAGTTCCTGCCAACTAAAAAATATTTACCAATCATGAGATAATTATAAACTTTATGGAGCTTAGTCACTCTCAGTGTTTTAATTATCACACGTCTACACTGAAGTTATCTATCGTTAGTTCTCATTAACTGAAAAGATTAACCATCCATGAGATAATTCTAAACTCTTCGAATCTTACTCCGTCTCAATGTTTTAATTATCGTACGTTCACATCTAAAATATATTTCATTGGATACCTCTATTGAAAAAGATTAACTAGTTGTGAGATAATTTTAAACTCTCCTGAGCTTACTCTCTCACAATGTTTTAATTATTACACTTTCACACTTAAGATATATTTTCTTATTTACCATTAATTATAAAGATTAACTAGTCGTAAGATAACTTTATAACTATCCAGAGGATACTCCCTATTATTATTTGCAATACTAAATTCACACAAAAACTATCATTAGTTATTTCTTTTAATAAAAAGGCAGGTGGGAGATAATTAGTCATGGAGTGTCGAAAAATTAACAAAACACTTAAAACTATTTTCTCATTCTGATTACCATTAACCTAAACCAGAATAATCCCTCTTTGAAAAAACTCCTAATTACTTATCACAACACTCAATTATTACATTTTCCACTTTATAAATAGTTATATTAATTATTGAATCTAAAGCGGGGATATAGTTGGAAATCCTTACTTACTTTAAGAATATAGGCACCCTTAATATTTACATTCACTTTACTACAAACTTAAAACTTTTAATGGCATACATATATTCCTAAACAAATATAATATTTTCACAAGGCTTCACCGCATGCATACAAAATAAGCAGAGAATATAAAAACCTTCACAAAATAATAAAGTATACTTAAAAAAATAAAAACAAAATTAGGAGGACGTCAAAATATCAATGGAACTCCCACAGGATAACCAATAAGTCCCGAACAGTCGCTCTCCCGCAACAGAATCTCAATGTTCGCCTCATCTAAAGGAAGAAGTACAGCGTAGACTATGCATGCCTCCATAACGGAAGGCTCACCAAGAGTCTGTAAGTGTCCCAAATAATCCATGAGGAACCCTAATGAAAACAAGTGGGATCTCCCCTTATGTTGCCTTAGCAAGAGCTACCTCGCCCTCAACACTATCAACACCCACTTCGGCATCTTGGTTCAGGTACATACCTTGAACATCTTCATCTCCGTCAAAACAATGACCATAAGGGACAAGAAAGAAATAATAAGAAGAATATTCCAGAAGAAGAAGAAGAAAATATGTAGTTTCTAGTTCGAAGTGTTTTAACTGTGTGGTAAAATGGTTAGTTGACCACATGGTTAAATATCAATCAACTGCATGGTTAAAATTTAACCTATTTTCCCAATAGTCAAGTCTTAAAGCTTGCACACATATCACATCGAAACACTTTCGCTGTGGACGACCACATAACTGAACAACATAGGCTTTGATATCTTTTCTACATGGGTACGTAGGTCAAATACCGAGTCCTTCATGTGAGTACAATACCACAATATATCACAAGATATATTTCATCTACTAAGATGATTTAATCTTCTATTTTTATACTCATCTCACATCCCAAACGAGATATCAAACTCTGTTCAGTGATGACTTCTCATCCATATCCATGCAATGCAAATTCTCAAAAGCACATATACAAATCACAAACTGAACTGGTTAGACTTTGATATCATGGCTACACGGGTATGTGTGCACAATACCAAGTCCTTATTATGAGAACAAGCCTCAATAATATATATTTAGATATATTTCCCTTATACATTTTTTTGCCTGTTATGTTTATCCCCACTCACACCTCAAGTGAGATATCAAACTCTCTCAAGCCATGACTTCATCTCTTGCATATTGATTCGTCATGAATATTGCATTTAAAACCCTTTATTCTTATGCATTCTTGCATTTCAATGATCCTTATTAACTCTAATTATGATTTTACAATGAATATACTTTATTTTCATTTGATATATCTTATGCAATGTTTGTTTGAGCTTTCGTAGGTGGTGGGAATGCTAAGTGTGATGTTTTGTAGATTTTTAAAGGTCTAGTCAGAAGATGAAAATTTAGGGGAATTTTTGGAATTTCAAACTTCATAATTTGGATCTTTGATTTACTTGGTTGTGTAGTTATCGAAATAGTTTCATGTTGCTAACAACGAAGGATTATTTTGAGTTTGGATGACAAAGTTATGGAAATTTTTGTTTTTATGCATAACAAAGAACTCCCATACAAGGAGAATCAATTCTCCAACATCATGGAAGCAGATTCCTTCCATGCTTAAAATTTATAGAGAATATACTCTGAATTTTGAGAATATATTATTCCCATCATAATTGCAATCCACTTTCATTTGTCTTATTTTTTACCCCTTTACCCCTCATTTTTCCTTAGCTATATATAAAAAGTTATGAGATAGTTTTTTGGGATTCTTAGTACCTTTCTCATCGAATTTTGTCATTTTAGTAGGAAATTTTCTCTTTTATCTTATGTAAGTGTATTCTTCCACTATTCATATTCTTAATTTGTTATTTCCCTCTCTATCCTAGGTTATGTAACAATGTTGTGATTTCAATACATATAACTAAGTGGTGTTGATCGATCTCTTGTTTTATCTCTTTATTCGATGCTTGTAGTTAGATTACCATGCTTTGTGGATAGTTCGTAGGTTAGGATCATTAACCCACCATTATTGGGTGTTTATGGTTGAAATTTATATTTTTGTTATGAATTATTTTTAATTTAAAATGTGTGTACAGATATTAGAGTATCTTAGAATTTTAACTTAATGTGTCATGCAATGGTAGTGTTTATGGATTTACTAATAAATTAATCCATTTGTCACCATACATAATTAAAATTTTATTCCTTCATTTATAAGTTTGGTCACTTCATGTTTGATGCTTTGTCTCAATTGAATGTGACCCGTTAAATATCAACCGAATCATTTACCTTCATTCATTTTGTTAATCCATGATGGGGAAGTAATCCTTAACTCATTTGGTTTATCATTAGTAGTCAACTTAACTTTCTTCCCATTTTAGTTAACTGTGATCATATCATCTTTTATTTTACCCCTTCTAATTAATAAATCAATTGAGTTATAAATAAGATTTCTTGTGAATTCAATCCCTGCTTGTTAGGTGATAGACACACAATGATAAAATCTCCATTTATAAAGTTTAGTGTTCATCACATGTCCATACAATGCAAAAACAAACACTCAAACCTATATAAGCAAACCAAAAACCAAACTACGTACGCTTTGATTTCGTGGCTATACAAGTACATAGGCATAGTACTGAGTCCTCGTGATCATAATCCCCGATGATATGTCTCTAGATATATTTCCTCCAATGAGATTCCTTGATCTCATATTTCTTATCCCCCTCTCACACCTAAATTGAGATATCAAAATCTCTCAAGCCATGATTTCATGTGCATATCCATACAATGTAAATGCCCAAACGTGTACACGCAAGTCATCTACTAAATTATCTTGGGTTTGATCCCGTGGATGCATGGGTACCTATGTGCAATACCGAGTACTTCTCATGAGCATAAGCCTTTTAAATATGTGTCTAGATATATTGAATATATAGACATGGTTCCATATCTCACCTTTACCTATTGTTAAAAATAAGATATCATCTTGAAGCCGCGACTTCTCATGCATACCCATATACTAATGAGTTTCTATTACACACACATATTTACAATCTTTCGTTACATAAGAAGATATTTCTGACATTTGTACATATATATTAACGAACTCCTGTTACCTACATATATAATCACACATATGCACTCTTGTGCACCCACATCAATTTAGTGACATACCTACACCTCTCATTAACACCATTTTTATACCTACACAAATATTTACGTTTTAAGAGATTCTCAAATTAAGGTGTCTCAACATGCTCTAAAATAAACTTAAGGTAATTATTAATGTAGAAGTGGATAACAAGTATATAGATAAGCACGAATAAATAACAAGTGGAATTATTAATACCTTTCCTACTCGTAATCTGATTCCCAAACCCACACCAAGAATATCGTAATCATTCACAGGACTCACCTTGCCTTAGGTTAAGACCGAAAGGTCTAATATGACCCATTTTATTTATTTTTATAAAATAAATCGGAGACTCTGAACAACCGACATCCCCTCGTATGCAAAATAGGATTAAGCCTCAATAAGGTCATGCAACCAAATTAGATATGATGTCGAATAACTTTCAAGGGTGCATTACCAAACTTGACCTCAAGGGTGCACGAAGACTGGGAGAGAAGAACACTCACATCCACGAGGAATCATGAAAAGATGCATGTTAACAGGTTTAGCATGCCTCCCTTGTGCAGAAATGCATCTCATTCCGCTCTCCCAACAGAAAATCACCTTCTAGGGCCATAACACAAGATTAACAAGTGTAGCTATCCGAGCCTTCCTCATTAGTGACATCTGAAATTTGACACATATCTCTTATTACTACTAAGAATTATATGATAAAACTACTATGAAAATAAGCATATCAAAGAACATTATGCGAACGACTAGAATGTACCAATGGAACCTACGTTTCCTAGCACCATGCTTCGATACCAACTTCGTCACCTCGTATATTTTAGTAGTTAGGTTGATCAAGTCTAGTTATTAAATTTTACAATTTGTTAAATCAATTAAATACCAACCTTAGAATGAAACATAAGTAATAAATGAAGATAAAAAAAAGTGTGGTACGTATAACCTGAAATATGTATAAAGATGAAATGGAATCAATAACCACCAAAGTATACTAAGCAATTAACAAGGTGAACAATACTTCATAAATACATGCTACCTAAATGAAGTCTCAAAACAATCAATCAAATAAATCGATTACAGTGTGTGTAGAGTCAAAATGAATAAACATGACACCACTTAGATACATACAATAAAAGTTAGTGACCAACACCTATAACTCTGAAAATTGGTGATAACTAGAATGATAAGTCGGTTCTCGAAAGGGAGGAGACAAAGACTGGCGTGTCATTAGAGCACTTAGAAAAAATGTGACTAGTCAGTCACACCGTAAGATAAAAATATACACAACCCAAATAATAAAATTGGAAGTCATGTGCATAACTCACTAATCCGCAATAAAACCCCAAACCCCCTCAATGATATTACCATACTTAAAATGGGACTAGTCCTCAACCATCTAATAGGTTCACTAGTACCTTAACTAGTAAATTGGGACTAGCCCCCAACAAACTTATGGGGTCTCTAGTACACCAAATAAAAACCAATGTCTAGATCCCAACTACCTGTGACATGACTAGCGCGAAAGTCTCCCATTCTTATTAGGAACATACTAAATTAACTACAACTAGACCTTGACTAAGTAATGAGGTCACCTATGCAAATGTATGTCATTTTATTTGGAACATACTAAAATTCGATCCAACAATCTACCCCATTCGTGATACTATCCAATCAATCAAGAAACCACGACTCCATTCAGAGACATGCCTAGATCACAATTATCTATTCTCGACCCTCTTGATTATATTTGGGATATCTAATACTTTTAGGAAATTATTTTCCTTCATTTCGACATAGTTATATATATATATATATATAAATCAAATAAAGGAGGAGGGTTTTTTGGTCTCCCCTAACTAACGGTTCAGATTAAATTTGGTTGATTTGGTCTTTATCAACTGGTGGTTCAGATTTAATCTTGGAAGCTTAAATCTAACGGTTGGGAATTCTTTGATATTGGAAATATTCTTTGATCATTTACACCTTATAGTACAAGGCTCGAGGTAATTAATTTCTTAACAGAGCACAAGGCTCTAGAGGGCTCTCTAACCAAACCTCTCTCTCTTTGTAAACTTGATTTCAAGTTTCATTTCAAGCTTCTCCATCCTCAAGTTTCTCTCTCTCTCTCTGTAAAACTCTCTCTCTCCATGTATTCAGGTGCTTTGAATGTTCATCTTGAAGTCTATTTCATTTATAGGTATTTTTTTGATCATTTATAACCCAACTTCTCAAGTAGTGTAAAAGTTAAACCCATTAAATGAACTGGGTTTTTATTTCTGCACTTCCATTTTCAAGTGTTAAACCACTGTCTCTGAAGGTTTGTAGTTCATTCTCTCAATTTCAAGGTTGAGCATATGTAAATGTTTTACTGTTAATAAAGAAATATGCAGTCCCCTATTTTCTCACATAAATTGTTTCTTAGTTTCTTCGGTTAGGTCTATTTGCTCATTATTTTTTTTAAATACTAATTTTTTTCTCATGGAATAGTGTTACCAACAAAGTAGGATCAGATCTATATATTCAAATTTTTTTCAAATCTGCTAAGATACCGATATATTTGATCCTACTAATATGATATGTGTTTTTTTCCCAGGTAGGTTTGGATTCTTAGTGAGTTGACTCATGGGTGAGTTTGTTTGTTCAAGAATGCTTTGATATTGAAAAGGTTATTACTGGGTTGATTAATGGGTGAGTTTGTTTGTTCTAGATCAACCAACCACTGTCTCTTGTGATGTTCCCACCGCATTTCCACACCTCCCGTCAAAATTTCCAAAGTAGTCCCGTCTCCGGTAACCTTAAATCGTTGGATTGTGATTCAACAATTGGGTCATTTATCCTTGCGATTCAACAATTGCGATTCAACAGTTTCTTAGCTTTTGTTCATACCTTGGAACAATTTGGATATTTTTAATCCCGTCTCCTGTAACTTTAACGATTTGGGTCATTTATCCTTAGTTGTGCTAATTTTCATATGATAAAGTTAAGAAACTAGGTGACAGACTCATGTGATGGGTCTATCTTTCACCTACATACTTGTTCACATAGTTACACTATTCCTCCACGGTTCTATTGCTTTTGTATTTTTTTTGTTTATTTTTTATGTCTGGTTCACTTTCTGCCAGGTGTTTGCTACTATTTACTTGAGTTTTTTGCTGCTATTTACATCTAAAGGCCATCGCTAAAGAAATTTGTATCTATTCTATGTCTCATTTGTTTATGGAGCTTTTGGGTTTCAAAATTAGCATTTTTCTTTTTTAAAATATTTTTTTTGTGAAACAAAACGGACAACATCTTTTTTTTTTGGAAATGCTTCTCCAAATGTCTAAGCTTCTCAATGATGTGTACGAAATATAAGGATATATGAATTTATTTATTTTTGCAGATCACAGTGATTAGTTTGTGTTTATTGTGTTTATTTTGGATGTATAATTTTATATTTGTTAACTGCGTATTTAGTTGTGTTTATTGTGACCCCATTTGAGCTTTTAGTATTTTGCCAAAATCATGTGAGTTTTTTTACAAAATCTTTAATGCTTTAAATGCCATAACAATATTTAATTTAATTGATTAATTCTTGTTTTTTTCCTTTTAAAATATGAAATATCCGTTCTATTTGTTCTTGAGAACAACTTAAGTTTTTTGAAAGATTAATATGTTTAAGGATATAAAGTACGTCTCTTACTTTTACAACACCATAAATGTAAAGTAAAAAGGGCCCCATAATAAAGATATACATATTATGTTTATTACAACACTTAAACACCTATGTAGAGAGAGCAATCCCTTGGGTCAATAGTAATAATTGGGTTTTAAAGACAAAGCATTATTATTCAAATGTTAGGCGAAAAAATTAATAATACAGTAATTAACTTTAACTTGACTTCATTTAAAATGAGGAGAGAATGGTGAATCAATGACCCTTCCTTTCCAGAGTGCTTGTGGAGAGATTGTATCATAAATGTGTTTGTTTTCTGAAATAATACAAGAACAAATATTCTAAGCTTTACCAAAATTTTACACATTTTCACGTCATACTTATTCACAACTATTAAATAAAAGTGTGATATTTCAGTTAAAAAACATGTGTAAGGAATAACATACTTAAGAGATGGTGTGTAAAAGGGTTAAAGATCCAATCATTATCATGAATACATTAGACCTCATAAATGAAATAATTAAGACTACTACTTGAAGTTTATCTTGGACCAATCAAAAGGTTCGATCGAATTCATCCCATGTGTATGAAAAGGGTTAATGCACATAAAACAAAGTTGGCAAATTTTGAGGATAGTCTTATATACAAGTAAACCAATTTGGTTAGAAGCATCAACATATATTTGAAATCATCGTTTCACTTTTATATTCCCGATGTTTATTATTTTCACAATGTTCTTACAATATTTGTTGATGAACTATGTGGGAGTACAACCCATATTGAAATATAAAGTAAAAATGAATCGTTATTGATGTTTACTTTTCGTGTTGTGTATATATGTTAGTTGATGCCATTATATTTTTAGCCTAATGAGATTCTAAGGTTATCTCAATTTATATTTTTCTTTTTCTATCTAATAATTTTCAGCGTAAGAGCACAGTACATAATTCCCAACATGGCCTTTATTTTTTTTTAATTTCATATCAATTTGGTGTTTTAGTGTACATTTTTTTATCTTCAGATTCTATATTATAACGTATGTGTCAGTTCCGTCAATACCATTTCGTATCAATTTTGTAATATTATGTTTTTTTCAAATATTTTAAAAGTTATTAAATGGGTGAGAAATTGTTTAACAAAGTCTTTCTTAGAATTATTAAATGGGTGGAATTTGTATTTAAATGGAGTCACTAATTTACTATTTTTAATAATAGGCAGAAGTAGTTTCTCATGTACATGTGACGCACATATATATTTTGTCATTAACTTTTAAGCGAACAAGTATGGAGTGGCTCATTTTTTTTTAATTCGACATAAAACATATTGGTTTGGATGTTTGAAACATGTCATTATGTGGGAATGTAATACATTACATAAGTGGGGGAGAGTTCAACAATGTATTTTATTAATTTTTGTAATATCAAATCACGTATATTTAAAACAATTTTTGAATTAAGGATACCTACTGGAGCTACGGATTGTAGATGATGGAGGGGTGCGTATATAGATATGTAAATATTCGGGAGTTCTCTTTTCATTGTGACATCATCACGGGCACACCCTAGTATATATATATATATATAGTAGAAGGCTCACCTACAACATGATATATATATCATCCATACATCACACCTAGTTCTCGGCCATAAAAAACTTTTTCTTTCAATTTTTTATTTTTCTTTTGAAATCAACCTTATGTAAGAGGGTAGTTTAGATAAGATGGAGGCGTAACCCCTTTTTGAGTACATGAATGACAAGTTAACTAGAAAAACTATTGATTAACTATAGGACGCGTAAACACAACTTAGTGAAGATAAACTTGGTTAAACTCACTGAAAACCCATAATAAATGAGGTGTGTGATAATTGATTAAATAAATTCGTAAGTTTTCAATTAAACCTTATTTAATTAGAGTCTATTTTTAAACAAACTAAAATCATCCCCAAACCATTCAACTACGTGTGTGTGTGTCTGAATCCATAAATAAATAAAGCATGAGACATAAGTTTAAGGAAAAATCCCCGAAGAGCAAAACTTTTTTATTTCTAGAACTCTGACAAGTTTAAAAGACCATTGACTTACATACAATCTTTCTTTCTCCCACAAGAGTAATGCACGGTGTCTTCGACAAACCTGCAAGGAAACGGCTAGAAATAAAACAACAATTGTTCACACGCAGCTATACCACAAGGACCGCAATATCCTAGACACGCAGTCTTCTCATTGTAGGTTATCCTCCCCACAAGAGTAAACAACAGCAAGGTGTGTTTTTCAAACACCAAAACAATTCACTAAAGCAAATGGGAGTTTTGTGAATTGAAAACAAAAAGGGATTAAACCCTAAAAAGGAAGAAGGCAAAAGAATTCTGCTTTCGCAGTTTTTTCTGTTCTGTAAAACACTGGGACTTCTTGAACAAAATGAAACCATAGAATGAGTTTTCATAGAAAAACACGCCGCCTCGAAAATAGTTCTCATTCGAACGAGATCATCAAGTCTCACGAATGAAGGACAACTGTCGCTCGAATGAGATCACGGGACATTGCTATCTCACGCGAACGACATTGCTATGTCGCTCGAACGACTGTTGCGTCAAAAAATTATTATTTTAATGTTCGCTTCAATACTTAGAAAAAATACTCATTCTCAAATTTTGACGAAAAAGTCTGCTCGAACACTTGGAAAATATTTTATAAAAATATACCAAAATCTTTAAGTGTAAATTTATGGTATTTAAAACATAACCTTACCAAAGTAAACTTTGCGGAGTCTTTTTGATGAAGAACTTGATTAATTCGGATCCGTCGTGGTGTAGATGGCTCTTGAATACTCTTTGACGGTGTAGCAGTTTATGACATAATAAATTGATAACGGACTTATAAAAATCTGTCCTTATAAATCTCCCCCCATGTCTATGCCGGTACATATGTAAAAAATCCGAATCATAAAAAACCAAAATTTTTATACAAATCTACCCTCCCATGAATAAATTTGCAAGTTCTCAAACTGTTCTTCAAAAATATTCCTCAAATCTTCTTAAAGCCTTTCTCATCAGGGTGTGGAACATCGTGATCTTTAATCTTTGTACCTACACACATGAGATAAATCAAATACCTTCGTGACGCATCGAGTTTGAAATGATATAAGAATAAATCATTAATAAATCAAATCTCCACCATAATGCAAAAACTCCCCCATAACATTATAATCCTTTCTCCCCCTTTTTATGATGTCCCCAAACAGACAGATAAGAAGAAAGAAAATCAAAACATGGAGTGTCATGATAAAATGCATAACAAACATGGATCAAGCTACGCACATGCAACTGAGTATCTCAAAATTTTCACAAACTATTCTGGGATTTTTCACCTTTTCATACAAAAATAAGATACTAAAATCACACCATGGATTTAAACTCAAACAACCAAGTCATGAAAATGGAATGAATGGGTGTGAACACATTCGATAGGTAAATAAGCTCAATCAATCATATGTGCACGATTGATACGTGTACCCCTAATGAATGAACATCAAAAGTATCCTTAGGTGTAAAAAATTATTGAATTTATATTACATCGTCTTATGCAAATCAACAAATCAAAGTGAAAGTGATTTCCACACTAATAACGTCCAAAATTATTTAGCGCTTTTTCAATATTTTCAAGGACGTGCAAACCCTTTTTAATTCTCCAAACAAACTCCCTCAAAAATATTTTCTTATAGAGGTGTATAAACTAAATTCTCAAACTTTGGAGAATTGGTGCAAAAACCTAAATGGCCCATTTTTGGCATGAATTTCTTTTTATTGCCTTTAAATTTTTTCGGGATCTTTTTAAACCGCTTTGGACCTCGGATAATAAAATTCCTCAATTTTGTAGGTCCAATTTAAACGGCGGCTTAATTGTAAAGGATAAATGAAAATTTTCATATCCCTTCACCGTTTTCAAATAAAGCACACAACCTCATAAACGGCTCTTACATGCACAACTTTTTTATCAAGTTTTATTGCGCTTGGTTCGTTTTAAGGACATAATTGAAGTGAAAACACCCAACCAACATGTGAAAAGACAAGCACAATAATCAAACAAATCCGTGCATGTGTGCAATAAAGGAAAACATGAGTCAAACATGTAGGAAGTAACACTTAATTACATCATAATGACTCCAAACATTATAAAGCACATGATTAATTGACCTATTATCTCAAAACACTATCAAATAGTCACATGAAAAATGGAATGATGTTGTGACTCGGTCATACTAAGTGTCCATCCATAAACGGTGCAAACCAAATACAAAATCTTTTTGGATTTTTCAAAATATTTATCAAAATAAAGTATTTTTGTATTTTTCAAAAAATTTCAAAAGAAAAAATTTATACAAAAATGATACATACTAGCAATAGGCAAATAATGTCAGCATAAAAAACATCCTATGCTAGTAAACAAGTCAAACCTCAATCGTTAGGTGCGGAGGGGGTTTCCAAAGGTGGTGTCAACTTATGAAAAACCTCCATTAAATTTTGTGAAATTTTGACCAAAAACTTAACTTGCTGACCTAAATGTACAAACTCACTCATGTAATCTCCAGGAGCATGTAAAGTATCATGTGTGGGTTCATGTGTGTCAGAAACGTGTGTAGAAGAAAAACGTGACACATAACCCAACTTAAAAAAAATCCTTAAGGTGACCTCTCCTCTTGCAATGTGAACAAACATAAATAGGCCAAGGAACATCTCTCTCAAAAACTCTAGGATGCACTCTCCTAATAGGAATGGGAAGCCTAGGTGGGTTAGGGTGAGACAAACGTGAATCTAACACTAAAGTGGGAACCGGATCGGGTGCTAATTGGGAAGTGGCAGCACCATCATGACTTATTCCTAACTTCTCACCTTTAACCAAAATGGGATTGAGAACCATCTTTCTAACCTTCTTAGATGCGTTCTCTAACGGGACTTTGACCTCCCGGGCACGTTCGAGATCACTCTCGAGTTGGGATACACGTGTCGTAAGACTAGACACCGTGTTGGTCAAATCACACGTTTCCCTTTTTAAAACTTCCTTATCTCTCTCCAAATCTAAAATCCGATTACCTAAATCTCTATTATATATCTTTGTTTTCAAGGTCTCGGTGTACAAATCTCTAAAGGATTTTTGGAGCTCACTTTCATCTCCACTCTCAAATTAACTCTCATCCCCACTAGGGACACTCAAATCATCCTCCTGAGGGGTCTCACTAGAACTAGTCCCCTCACCTCCATCCAAACTTGGTGTGCTAACCCGACTAGCTAAAAACTAGACACACACATTGTGCTCTTTTTCATCACCCGAATAAAAAACCTCTATATCTCTATCACTAAGTGTGGAAGGCATAGCCACTTTCTTTCCCTCTCTCCTAAGTCTAATGGCAGACTCATACGCCTTATTCCCTTTACCCCCACACTCAAAACACGTCAAATTTTCTAAATTTTCTTCACTCTCGTTTTCTTTTTCTCTCTGCTTCTCTTCCTCACCACTTTCTTTGGTCTTTTTATTTTTCTCAAAAAATATCTTATTGGAAGAATTATTTTTGTTCATGTTGAGAAATTTTTAAAATTTTTCGCAAACAATGCCATATCTTTAAAATCAAAATCTTCCTCAGAATCGGACTCACAAACTTTTTCTTTCTTTTTCTTAAAATGAGTCTTTAAAGCAACGCCATTATCCTTAGCCTTAATGGTTTTGGGAAACATGCCAATCTCATAGGTTTGAAGATCTCCTATAAGTTCTTCCAACTTAAGTGATTTCAAATTTCCCAAAGAGTTAAAACCAATGACTTTAGGAATAAAGCGTTTTGGAAGAGATCTCAAAATCTTTTAACGACACAAATGTTATCAATCACCTCACCCAAATTAAAACATGTGTTAACAATGTTCGACAAACATGCATAAAAATCATCAAAGCATTCATACTCAGACATGGTGATAGTCTCAAATTGGGTGGCCAAATTTGGTAATTTTGATTTTTTATACGGGTTCGTACCCTCATAGGTCAATTTGAAAACATCCCATGTCTCTTTAGACGTGGTGCACGCCATAACTCAGAGGAACTCATCGGGATTGATGGCTCCATAAATAGCACTCAAACCACGAGAATTAAAATTAGACATTTTATAATCATCTTCAGTCCAGGATGACACGAGTTTTAAAGAGGTAATATTATCAACGGTGACCAGTCCACCCATTTTCACAAAGCAATCAAACACACTCGTCAGTGGCTTTTAAAGTAGATTTCATGCGAGCTTTCCAATATGCATCATTATTTCCTTCAAAAATAGGCACCTTATTAAATGAACGTTCCATTGAAAAATTGCAATTTTTCACAAAACAGATTTTTTTAAAAAAATCAATATCACACAAATTTTGCGAAAACCAAAGATCTCGCAATAAATTAGCATAACTTTCTGTGATACCAATTTGAAAAACTGTAATAAATACGGTGTGTTATAATTGATTAAATAAATTCGCAATTAAACCTTATTTAATTAGATTCTATTTTTAGACAAACTAAATTCAGCCCCAACCATTCAACTACGTGTGTGCATGTGTCAATCCATAAATAAATAAAGCATGCGACACAAGTTTAAGGAAAAATACCCGAAGGGCAAAACCTTTTTATTTCTAGAACTCTGAAAAGTTTACAAGACCATTGACTTACATACAATCTTGCTTTCGCCCACAATAGTAACACACGGAGTCTTCGACAAACATCCAAAGCAACGCCTAGAAACAAAACAGCTATGGTTCACACGCAGCTATAACACAAAGATCGCAATCCTAGACACGCAGTCTTCTCAGTGTAGGTTATCCTCCCCATAAGAGTAAAAAATGGCAAAGTATGTTCTTCAAACACCAAAATAATTCACTAAAGCAAATGAGAGTCTTGTAGATTGAAAACAAGAAGGGATTAAACCCTAAAAAGGAATAAGCCAAAAGAATTCTACTTTTGCAGTTTTTTTTATTTTGTAAAACGCTGGGACTTCTTGAATAAAAAGAAACCATAGAATGAATTTTTATAGAAAGGCACGTCGCCTTGCAAAATAGTGCTCGTTCGAACGAGATCAGCAAGTTGCTCAAACAAAGGACAATTATCGCTCGAACGAGATCGCGTGACATGGCTATCTCGCGCAAACGACATTGCTATGTCGCTCAAAAGAGTGTTGCGTCAAAAAAATATTATTTTAATGATCGCTTCAATACATAGTAAAAATACTCATTCTCAAATTTTGACGAAAAAGTCCACTCCAACACTTAGAAAATATTTTATAAAAATCTCCCAAAAGCTCTAAGTGTAAAGTTAAGGTATTTAAAACATAATCTTACCAAAGTAAACTTTGCGAAGTCTTTTTGATGAAGAACTTGATTAATTCGGATCCATCTTGATGTAGATTCGTTTTGAATGCTCTTCGACAGTGTTGCGGTATATGACATAATAAATTGATGACGGACTTATAAAAATATGTCCTTACACTCACAAATCTTTCGTGTATGACTCAAAAGATAACAATGAACTCATAAGTAACTCAGTTAGAGGGAGAAAGAAGTAAAAACCCTAGATACACCTTGGCAGGCAGCCAAACACACCAACTACCCTCAAGAATCTCAGTCAAGTATTAAAAGCTTCGTAATAAATGACAATGGTGGGTGAGTAAACTCTCTGGTTTGTAAAAATTCTCCCCCTCTCTGATGTATACTATCTCTAGTACTAACTTTTGAACTCTAAAAAAGATCATCCTCTCCTCAGAGGTGGTTGGGGTCCTTAAATAGCCTCCCTCACCACCCCCGAGGCAACTCCGTCATTAATGCCTGTGAAAGATATCCCTCATACTTTATGTCACAAACATTAAATACCTAATGCACTAGTTATCTCAATTTCATAAACATTAAATGCCAAGACATACCTTTTGCGTAACCACTGTGTGTCAGGGGGCTGTTGTCACAGAGGTGGCTCACCAACTGTCTAACAGCCCCAAATACCACGCTGGTTTACTCAAATGTAGATTTGACATTGTTTAGATGGCTAGTGACATCATCGACAGTAGATGTGACATTAAGTAGAGGGTTGTTTGGTTCACAACTCAACGCCCGATGGAACTCCAAGCTGCTCCGCCCGAGGCTCCGCGGTAAAGGTCCTTCGGTGTTTTACCAGGTGTATCTAAGATGGTTAGGACAAGCCCCAACGGTGTCTCACTTCTCAATCCTCCAAACCAAGTCCCTCAAAATTTCCCACGACGAGGTCGCTCGATAGAGCATGAAAGCTTTTCCAGGCCCTACTAATCCTGGTCTCTCGTGAGTACCGTTCGACCTCACATGTAATCATTATTCTCGTTACATCATTACAATTGTTATAGCTCATAATCAGTATAATCAAAAGATACCAAAAGATTAAATTAATCAATAGGACTAAAGGACGAGCTCTCTCGGTCAGCTTCTTCAATGGAAGGTCCCTGGGGCTGCCACGCTGAGTTGCCACGTTGAGTTGCCTTAAACCCAAACACAGTTGTAAATGGGGGAATTATCCCTAATCTCAGGATTACCTTCAAGACCCCTTTACATTTGCCCCTTCGTGGAGATATTTATTGTGGGAACAGGAAATGTGTGCACGAAAACTTCTCAATCTGATGAACCTCCTATGTGTGAAATTTTTTTGGCATCTTTCCCTTGGTTATAACATTTGCGTTACCTCCTAAAGGAAAAAAGTAAAATTTTCCCCGATGTACCTGAGTCGAAGCGCTGCGGCTTATTGGCGCTTTGGCGAGGGGACATCGTAAGTTTTTCCTTTCACTGAGCATTTGACTCTAGGGAAGTGAGATTCTCCCATTTGTGCTGTTGTGGAGTATAGGTGTGGGCAGTGAGTTTTTTTCGTTAGGACTGCCCGTAGCGTTGTGACTCGTGAAATTCTCCCTTGTAATGTTTCGCCATGTTTGAAAACGACGAAACTCTCCCCGATGTAGCTGAGTCGCAATTTAAACAACGTTTTGACTTGTGGCAAGGGGACATCGTAGGTCTTTTGAATCGTTGGGGCACTGTCTTCGTTGGGAGCTATTGGATATGTCTAGCAAAAATCCGGGAACCAAAACTCAAACTTGCTTAAGAAGGAAACTCCCTTTATTCCGCAAGCGTCACTTCATTAATGATGTGGCACTGTCTTTTCAACTGTCAAGACACTTCCCGAAGTGCTACGTGTCCATTTGAAATGATTATAGGCGGCCTTGCACGTGTGGTGGTGGGAAACACTACAGACGGGTTTCTTAAAAGGTTTCAAACGTCTATTTTTTCAAAAACCCTTCTCTTTCCTTCGTCTTCTTCAAGATCCCGTCTTCTTTAGAGAGAAAACTTTGTGCAAAAACTCCATTGTTGTCAAGCTCTTACCTAGCTTCTTCTTCCTCTCGTCTTTTACACCACCACCTATGGTTGTGCTCCTCCATTTTCGTTCCCAACCCTTCATTTCTAAGATTTTTTCCCATATCTCATTGTTGTCTTCAATTGCCTCATCAAGTAATCCTACCACGTCTGCCACCGGTGCCCCACCTGCTACATCTGCTGCCCCCACCTCTTCTGCCACCTCTGATAGATAGAACTTTTCGGTGTGTATTTTTAGTCGTTGCTTGAAAAGCTCCTCTAATCAAAACCTCAAATTACCTACAAAATATAACAATCTCAAGTGTGGAGGTAAGTAAGTGTATCAATCCACATCAAGGGGTAAGCTAGAGACAAACTCAATTGTAATTCAATGTTTATTTTATTTTTGGGATTTTGCCTTTTCTATTTTTTTAGCTTTTTCAAATATTAAAACAATTAGGTGAGATGAGGTGAAATAACACTAAACTAAAATGAAAGATTAAATGACAAACTAAAAAGTAACTAAAATGGAAAATAAAGTCTAACACAAAAATATGAGATAAATGAGGTAAATAAATGTGAGAACAATCAAGGAGTGGGATTACACCACAAATTTTAGCTATTCTAACTAATTAATTTAATTAATTGAATTCTCTCAAATTAATATAAAAATTACAAATCAACTCGCATTACAAATGTAATTTTAATAGTAACCTTTTAGAAAATTAAATTTAATACCCCACAACTTTAGAAAAATAGATTTACACTCCATTTAATTAATCACCCGCTAGGATCGATCAATTAAAATTTATGCAAATCTTAGAAAATGAAAATAGAGTGAAATTCAAGTAATAATAACCCACTTAAGAAACCTCTATCTCTAGTTTGAATCTAAAATGGGTATTATAACTAATTTTTTATTTTCTCTCGAAAATCATTTACCCTCTCTCGAGGAGTAAATTTAAGGGTGAGGGATCAAAATTAACATTCAAAGGGAATTTTCAATTAATCAAACTAATTAAATCAAAATAACATCAAATAAGGGTTTACCCCACCACTTGAAAGGGGATTTAGCCTAACATGGTATGAAATTTGACAAATTAATAATCAAAGGCATAAAATAAATGATAAGAGAAGAGAACAATCAAACCAAATGTCTTTGAGTGAAATTGAACTCCAATCTTTGAATTTTCAATTTACATCCCTCCAATTTGTGTGATCAAACCAAAATTACATCAACAATTGCACTCAAAAATGGATTCTCACTAATGTATTTATTGAATCTAAACAAAAAATTATAAAATAAAAATAAAAAAGATAGTGGATGAATTCATAATGGAAAATAATATAATAAAAGAGATTTTCTAAAAATGCAAATCCTAACATTATAAAATTGTACATTAGAACTCATCCAAAGAAATAAATTCTAGATCATTAATTTATATTGAGATAATTGCTAAAAATGCAAAATCTCAACATAAAGGAATGGATTAGAATTTACCTCCCATAAGGGATGAATTCAACTACATCAATCTATTTTGAAATAATTGCTAAAAATGCAAAAATTCATTATAGAGGGGTGGGGTTTAATTTAAAATAGAGATAAATTTCACTACACACCTCTATATTGAGATATTTGCTAAAAATGCAAATACTCAACATAGAGGGGTGGATAGAGTTTTATCAATCA
Source organism: Sambucus nigra (assembly GCA_949130495.1). Taxonomy (NCBI): domain Eukaryota; kingdom Viridiplantae; phylum Streptophyta; class Magnoliopsida; order Dipsacales; family Adoxaceae; genus Sambucus; species Sambucus nigra. The sequence continues at coordinate 285,959,355 of OX422208.1, forward strand.
AAGCCTAAAAACTAAATTTGATATCTTTTTCAAAATGGTCTTCATCTTCCTCAAATAGTAGGTATGGAGCATGGGGGTAAAAATGAGAAGAAAAGGGTGTATGGGATATGGAAGGTATTTGGGTGAGGGTATTTGGGTGGGATATGGAAGTTATTTGGGTGGGATATGTGGGATGAGGTGCGGTAGAATAGGATGTGATGATGAGGATGGATGGATGGTGGATATTTAAGAAGAGTGTATCACTCATAGACGAATAAATGTCTTTATTTCTTGACTGTAACTTTCTTTTTTTCTTCTTTTCCAAATACTCATCAATGTATGAGATAAATCTGCTAAAAATAAAAATAACCCCAACATAGATTTGTATTTAATTTTTCTCCATCTGAATTGACTTCGGGAGATATATTCGCTAAAAATGCAAACACTCTCTATGACGGATCTTCTCTATTTTTTTTACTTTTTTTCTTTTCCAAATACGCATCAATGTATGAGATAAATCTGCTAAAAATACAAATAACCCCAACATAGACTTGTATTTAATTTTTCTCCATCTGAATCGAACTTTGGGGAGAGATATTCGCTAAAAATGCAAACACTCTCTTTGACGGATCTTCTCCATTTACTTTCAACACTCTTCTCTGTGGGTGGAAAATGGAAGTGGATATGGAAATGGGAAGTATGGTATATGGTAATGATATGAAAAATGTAAGGTGTATGAGTGTATGACCAATGGAATTTGGTTGGTGTATGGGCGAAGGTGGGGTGAAAACCTAGTGATCGGGACAAATTTCAAGACACATGTTTCTTGCAACTCGAAAGTGATGCCGTTCTTAGTGATCAACTCAAATTTTTTTAATGAAGAATGATGAGATCATACAATGATTTAAAGTGCGGATCCTAATGAAATTGAATCAACTCATGACTCGGAGATTGCGTAAAACACTCTCAAAGGGTGAAAGGCACAAATATCACAAGCTAAAGTCTTTACTAGTGATCCTTAAGGTTTTCTTGAGAATTATAGTACTCTTCAACTCTAAACCGTAGTGACTTGATTAGTGCACAAATTTTGTTGAGTATAGAAATTCGTGGTGCAACATGACTTGTTACATATTACATAAGCTATTTATAAAAAGATAAATCCTCTAGCTCGATTCCTAGATTTTAAAAGATGGATGATAGAAAATTCATGCCAATGAGTGAGATGAAAAAATTGCACGAAATTTTAAAAATTGGGTTTAAAAGTCAAAAAATTTCAAACGAGCTACGATTTTGATAAAATTCCCCACCCCCAAACAAAAAGGAACATCGTCCTCAAAGTTAAGTAAAATGATTTTTAAAATTGACAGCATAAGATGTAAAGAGATTACCATAAATAACCGCTAATGAAATGGACAGAGGTAGCTAAGAATAAACCTGAAGAAAAATTGAGATAAAAAAATTGTACGAGTCTAAAAACATTATATATACACCACCCCCATACAGTATGTGATTAGTACAAGAAACAAAGAGTTGCCTCCCGGTAGCGCTAAATTTAATGTCTTCAGCCAGACCGATGGAATCTGACCCTAAAGATAAGAACAAAGAAAGCACGGGATGGCAGCAAAATTGGGTGATGAGAATCACCCCAAACAAGACTGAAGCGTCAACTTGTTGGATAATTTGACAAAGGTGATGGTGAAGAAACACCGATCACGGCCTTATTTTTTACTTTCAATATTTTCTCTTTTTCTTTTCCTTTTTTTTGTTGTTTTTGAATAATTTGAAAAAGAATGGATATATTTTTGGGATATTTATAGAATGAAAGGAAGAAAATGATTTTCAATTTTTATAAAATTAAAGGAAGAAGATATTTTTGTTTTTGGAAATTGAAATAAGGAAAATGTTTGTGATTTTTTATTTTTGAAAAGCTGGGGAAAAATAATTTTTGATTTTTTATAAAATAAAAGGAAGATTTTTTTTTTAGAAAAATAAGGAAAAAATATTTTTTTGATTTTTTTTTGGAAGAAAAGACGGGAAATATATGGACTCATTGAATTTGGAACGAACTAACTAAAACCGACTACCGAAAAAATAAATTGGACACACACACATCAAGAAGAATTCCTAACAAGCACATAACCAATTTTTATCTTGAAATTTAGTGAAAGGGGTAGTCAAATTTTAATTAAGTTCGAGGGGGAAAACATTCACGAAATTTTCAGAGTCATCGCCATTGCAAAAATGTTCTCCTATTGGAATAACTAGTTAATGGATTTTAAATTTAGTGATGGCTAGGGTAGCACACAATTGGTAAGCGAGTGAGTCGAATGATAAAATCCCTTCTCGTGAGTGACCGGGTGTAGGTCTTAGTCAATTAATTCATCACACCATTCGAAAATAAATGCGAGAATAAAATCAAGTAAGATCACACAAAGTACACAAAAGAATTGACTAGCTAACAGGAGAGGCGCGAGTGTTTAAGAGATGTACCTCCCACAGTTTTTAGGCCGTGGGGTGGTGAAAAATTTGAGTCGACCGGGGGGAGATTACGCCTATCTCAGTCGGCCCCGGAAGTCCTACCGACCCAAGGTAGAGAGGCTTCTAAATTATCGCCAATGGACGCCCTCTCTCTACCTTGTCCGACTTCCCTATCACGCTTGTCTTCAATTTATTATAAATTTAAAATAAACAATAAATGGTGTCTCTATGCACCGCAATATAAGCAAGGTAATAAACTCCTAATACAATCCTTCTAGAATATAAAAATGGCACGAAAAGAAACTAAATAGGAAAAGTAAATGAACTACAAAATGAAATCCGCTCCAAGTGCTTCACGCTCCCAGGAATGGCAACAACGCCATTTGATAGATAGAAATGGGCCTCTATTATGTATTTTCGTCGTTGTTGCAATTCCTCTATCCATAAAAAATGTTCACAAACCTATAAAAGTATAACAAAACTAGAATATAGCGGTAAGTGAGGTATCAATCCACATCTAAGGTGAAACACAAAATTGGAGAGGACATATATAGATTCATTAGCATTTTATTATTATATTTTATTATATTTTCTTTTTATATTTTTATGGATTTTTCAAGGGATTATATTTTAACTAACGATATACTAAGTTTTAAAGTACTAACTAAGATGTAAAAAGTAATAAAAATATGAGGTAAACAAAATTATGTTAAAAAGTAAACTAACTAAATTGTACTTATGAGGGCATTAAAATACATCCCATGAATGGGAGATTAGACCTCAATAATCATTAACCAAAAAATATAGGATCAACGATTGAAAGCATGTGAGGATTAAACTAAAAGTAATCAAGAGGAGGAGATCAACCCAATTTAAGCCTTGAATTGGAATGGAATCTTAAATTACATCAACAATCTCTCAATTATACATAAAAAATCACTCAATCATAATCCCTCACTAATGTATTTATTGAATCTAAACTAAAAATTATAAAATAAAAATAAAAAGGATAGTGGATGAATTCATTATGGACAATTAAATAATAAAAGAGATTTGTTATGAATGAAAATCCTATCATTATGAAATTGTACATTAGAAATCATCCAAAGATATAAAATCTAAATCATTACTTTATATTGAGATAATTGTTGTTGATGTAAAAAACTAGATTCTATCTAATTAATCAATCATAGATAAAAATGAACAAATAATTAAAACAATGGATTTTTAAAGTGGTCCGGCTATAAAAATGGCCTACATCCACTGTTGTTGTATTGCTGATTGTTTTCCTTGAATCTCGATAATAGGTTTACCAAGAGCTCCAAATTCCCCTTCTTATAAGGAGGTTACAATGTATTTATAGCCTTGAGGTTGTACATATGAAAAGGTAATGCGTTGTCATCTAGTAGACATATACATCTGTACTATAATAATGCGCATTTAATGCTTAGTCACCTTTTTCTTTTCTTGTTTGGATTCTTTGCACGCTAAGTAGCTCGGACCGCCTAAGTTACTCGGTATGCTTAAGTAGCTCGGAACACCCGAGTATCTCGGTGAAAGTATGTTATTCGTTGGAAGTATTTGTATTTGCTACATAGATTGACACGTGTCCTCATATGATTGATCCACGTCAGCTGACTAAATTTGGTATCAACAGAAGCCCCCAATGTTTTACAGTTGAGGTTGAAGAAGAGTGTGGAACATTTTGCTTGAAAGCTGCTCGGATTACTGGTCTTCAGAGATTAGGAAAATTTTCATTGTATATAATTCCTTTTGAGTGCATAATATCAAACTTCATAAATATTTTGAATTTTTCACGATCACTTCAATATTTGTGCCTTTTCCCTTTTTTAGCCGCCAGAAATGCAAATGCCTTCCCTTGTAATCATTGCTTTTCTCTATTCTCGAGGTAAAGTATTTAAGTGCGAAAGAAAATCCTATCGTCTTCTACTTTTCAAATCTGTATCTATGAACTCTTCATTTTCTCTCTTTCTTGTGCCTTCGTTCTTTTCATCATTCATTGTCGACCGATCTTTCTTTTTTTTGTAAGATTTTCTTCCTTCTTATTTATTTACTTTATTCCGCATGGTTTATCTTGTTGAATCGTTGGATAAATTTCGGTCTGATTTTTCAATCCCTACGTGGGTTATTTTGGAAGAAACTCCTTGTCCTTCTGATTTATTTTCTTTGGCGGAGAGACACTAGTTCCCAACTCTTTTTATAGTTGAGTGTGGCTTTTCTTTCCTGCCAAATCCCATGTGTTTGGAGTTTTGCCAATATTTCGATATTGTACCTGCAAGAGTAGCTCCAAATACATGGAGGGTAGTTAATGGCATATAAAGGTTGAATCAACTTCATGGAACTCATTTGGGAATTCCAGAAATTATGTTTCGTTATAGATGGGTTACCAGTGACAGTACTTTCTATTTAAAAACTAGGTTTTCGAATAGAGCTTTAGTTGTCAATCTTCCCGATGCCAATGGGGACTATTTTGATCATGGGGTTGTGAGGAAAAATTGGCAACATCCCCCATTAAATGGAAATGATGTGTACCAAGGTCCCAGATGTTCGCTTTATGGCAATGGGATAGGTTGTTTTTATTTTTGAAATCATGTTTTCTTTGTATTCGATGAAATGCATCACTGACATTAATTTTGTTTGTTACAGTTGACAGTAAAAGGAAATCTCCAAGGGAAATTGATATTAATTTAAATGACTTGAAACTTATCTGGAGTTTGCATCAGTCGATTGTTGGAGAGCATGTGAGGTCCGCTTCATATTTGTTGAGTTACAGAAGCTCCACTTCATCTTTTATTGCTCGTCCTGTGGTGGTTATTCTTGATCGGATACCAACTTCTGAAACTAGTGTGAAAGGATCTTCTTCTGATTTAAGTACTCCTATTACTGACCTAATGAAGAAGAGGAAAGCTCTCGCATTTTTTGACAAGTCTGCTTTTGCCACTAAAGAGGCAAAGAAGAACAAACAGGATGCCCCAGATGAGGGGATAAAGAATGTAGATGTACCCCCCTCTACTGCTGCTAATGAAACTGGCAAGAAGCCCCCTGTTCCTCCAAAAGAGGCAGCACCTTCGAGTGAAACTGTTGCTATTTCACAAGGAGAGACAACACCTTTAATTGAAAGTGCTCCTCTAAGGAGATTTAAAAGAGGTCCTACTGAGAGACCTGTTGACTCTGTTTCTCAACCTTCAAATGATGAAGGTAATGTTCCGGCTCTTATTCCTCCGAGCTCTACTATGGGCTTGATCAGATCTTGGACTGTCCCAGAATTCCAAGGTATTGAAGACACCTTTTCTCGTGAGAGAATTACTACTTTGGTTGCTCAACACATTACGTCAGTAAGTATCGTTAGCCTGAGTCCTTTATCTTCTAGTACTATATTCATATATTGAATTAAACTTCTTTCTTTTTTCAACTCGTGACATGTTTTAATAGTATTTTGAAGAAATATGAAGCTATCAGTGCTTCCACCTCCTCGAGTGGGATAGAGGAAGCTTTTGCTAGATTAACTCAATATTTGAAGGAGTCTCGTTAGAAGTACGAGGAAGACAAAATGCATGGGAAGAATAATTATAGTCTATTGAAATAAATCTAGATCAAGCTATAACTGCCTCCAAAGAGTTGGAGAATAAATTAAAGGACGATGAATAACATGAAAAGGAGCTTGAAGTCAAGCTTAAATCTGTCGAGGAAGATGTCGCCAAGCTTCAAGATGCTGAACGTCGTAAGACAAAGGTAGAAGAAAAATTGAAATCAGCCGAAGAGCTCCTTAAGGAAAAGACTTCCTCGGAGAGAACAAAAAGGAAAGTTGCTATTAAGAAATCTTTTAGTGCTGGTTAGGACAAGGGCTGGAATAAGGGCCTGGCCGTTATGTCATCTCAGATGGAGTATGCCAGTGTTAAGTATTTTAGGGATTGATGGATAACAGGTTTGAAGAAATTGAAGGTTGCTGAAGATTTTGAGTTGTTCCAGGAGCATACTCATGGCCCTCCTCGCTCTCCTGGAGAAGAAAAAGAAGATGAAGCGGCATCAGATGAGTCTTCTATGATGATAGGAGAGAAAGTCCCTATTGTTGCTGTTATTTAACCCTCTGAGCAAGTCCAATACGCTAACACATCTGACAAACAACTGCCATTGCTCTCCGAGCAACCAACCCCTTCATCCAAATCATCCGAGGAGGTTATAGGAAGTAAGAAGAAGGTGTAAAGTTATTTCGGTCTTTTATTGCGTTGTTTCTTGGATGTAACCCCGAAATGTATTTTCCTTTCTCGTGATAAATAAAAAATGAACTTTTGTTGTTCTTCTTGAATTTTTCTCTTACTTGCTCTGTTCTCATCATTGTTGATTTTGTTTTTTATTTTCTCTTTGCTAGTTTGTGGCCAGGATGGAACTCTTATCAGCTAATGATATAGAGTTGATGAAGAAATGCAATGAATATTTCAAAGCTGGTCATGTAGACTTTACTGAGGCCCAAATAATTGGCATCCTCGAATCATATGCCTCTGAACGAGCAATTGATGCTTACCAGTACTTGAAGTGCCTACTTGATCGTGTTATAGAAAAAAATGTGGCTTATTATGAAATGATTGAAGATCTTCAAGGAACGTTAGTGTAACTTCAAGAGCAGTACAAAGAATCCAGCAATCTCCTACGTGAGGATTACGAGCAAAAGTGACAACAACTGACTTCTGTTTGGGGTTATGATAAGTATCTTTCTGCTCATAGGAGAAGAGAAAATGTTATAAGCCGTGAGGTTAAAGAACATAGGCACATTGCCAAGCTGTTGGAAGAAGAAAATGTTACGCTGCAGGAGGAGCTAAAAAAATCTAAAATTATTGCCTCTTCTTCCTCGGGAGCCTTGGTTCCAGTTAATAATGAGGTTATTCCTTTTTGGAGGTTAAAAATGATGCGTTGAGAGAAGAGCTGGAGACTTTGAAATGAGCTAAACCGACATCCTCCTCAAGGGGTAGAGGTAGAGGTAGAGCTGTTCAAAAAATTGTTGAAGAGACGAGGACTGACCAGACTTTATTAAATCAAGCCACTCAGATAAAATCCAAAACTCAAGCCTTGGTCGAAATGTCTCAGAAAATGCAAGTTCTCACCGAACAATTCTCCAACCAAAATTCAGTATTGGAAAATAACGATATTTTGGTCAAAAATCTCCATGAGCAACTTAAAAGATTGACATATCAACTTCACAAGCAGCCCAGAGAGTTTTGGATGGCTAGGTATAATGAAGCTCTGTATCATCTTGATGCTCGTTTGTAGTAGTCGAGCAACGAAGGATATAAGCAGGGATGGTTGAATGCCTTATGTGTTCTGAAACTGGAGCAAGGTCATTTCTTATGGGATTACTATGAACCTGGAGTTCTTGATTTACCTGTACCTCCCTTCAAACTTAACCTTAGCTGGATTCCTGCCCGTGCCATTCCTTGAATTTTGATCTCTAAGTATCTCAGTGATTATAGTCTTCATTCAAATTTTGAGATATCTCGTCTAGAGCACTTGCTTGATTGACCATCCATAATTAATGTCAGAATGCTGCAAGATCTGAACTTTATAAACTCTCCTTATGCATTAGATGATCCTCCAGCTAGAGTGGAACCTTTTTCAAAGGCAGAGGGAAACAAACCCATAGAACATGACATTTTTATATAACGAATCAAATTATAATATGCTTTATTTTATTAAAGAAAGATTTAGTTTCTTTTACAATTTCATTTCCTTGGAAAATTTTTGTAGAATGTCTTTATTATTCATTGGTGAATATATATATATATATATATATATATATATATATATATATATATATATATATTCGCTTTTAGATAGTGGAAATTATCCCATTTGTTGTCTGATTATAGTGACTTGTCACTCTTTGGGCCTAATCAATGGAATGATTTTCATCCCATGTTCATGTTTAGTTGTAGTAATATTTCCAGGATTACCTTGTTGCCTAGACAATGGATGCCTCGGGAGGTCACCCATCTTCTTGCCTAGTTTGGGGTGTCGCTTGAGTTAACCCGTGATCAAACAGGCTTTTGCACAGTATGATTTTTATTTACCAACCAACCGGAGTTGATGGTTATTAAATTGCCGACCAATCGAAGTTGGTGGTTGATGAATTTCCGACCAACCAGAGTTGGTGGTTAATGAATTATCGACCAATCGGAGTTGGTGGTTAATGAATTGCCGACCAACCGGAGTTGATGGTTAATGAATTGCCAACCAATCGGAGTTAATGGTTTTTGATCTGAATCTGTGTTTGTGTAGTGTGTAGCACTAATATTCCGATGAAAATTCAACAAAGGATGAAATATGGGCAAAACATCACTTTATTCATATTGATAGAATTGTATTACATATGGATTTTAATTACTGATTATACTTGCGCAGATGCTCTGCATTCCATGCGTTCTTGAATTCTTCTCCCTCTAATGTTTCAATTCTGTATGTCCAAGGACGAACAACTTCAGTTACTCTGTAAGGTCCATGCCAATTGGCCTCCATTTTGTTATGCTTTTGGATCACCTTCTTCAGCACATAATCCCCTTCTTTCAAATCGCACTTCTTCACCCTTTTATTATAGAACGAGGTTGTTCATTGTTGGTATGCTGCATTCCAGATTGCTGCTTCTTCCCTAACTTCTTCGAGCATATCCAGGTCTAAACGTTTCATCAAGTCGCTTACAAGGGAATTAAAATTAAGCACCCTATGTGTGGGTAGACCCAATTCAGCAAGTATGACAACCTCACTCCCAAATGTCAACATGTACGGAGACTCCCCAGATGTTATTCGCGGTGTAGTGCGATAAGCCCACAACACAGAGTGTAGCTCAATAATCCAGTTTCCCTTTGCGCCATCTAGCAATTGTTTAGACCATTCAGTAGGGTTCTGTTTATCACTTCAGTTTGCCCGTTGCTCTGGGGATGGCCTGGTGCAGAGTGGATCTTCTGTAGATTGGATTGATGATAATATGCAGCGAATTCCTCATTGTCAAATGGGGTTCCACGGTTAGTAATGAATGCGTGTGGGAGACCATATCTGTAAATAATTCTCTTCCAAATAAACTGATAGACCTTATCATACGTCATATCAATGAGAGGTTCAGCTTCCACCCATTTGGTAAAATAATCCACAATAACTACTAGGTATTTGAATCTCCCTTTGGTCACTAGAAGCGGCCCGACTAAGTCTATCCCCCACATGGAGAATGGCCAAGGGGACATAATGGGTGTTAACAATGCTTGGGAGTTCTTCAAATGGAAAAGAAATGTTGTCATTTATCGCACTTCTTAGAATAAGCTGCACAATCATCTCTCATCGTTGGCCAGTAATACCCCTGTGTTGTTATTCTCTGCAAGATCGTCCTACCTGCTACATGGGCTCCACAAGACCCTTCCTGAACCTCTTCGATTAAGTCTTTAACTTCGGAGGGATGAACATATCTCTGTAGTCCTGCTATAACGCCTCTTCTATACAAAATTCCACTAGTCAATACATAACGAGAATCTTTAAACTTTAATTTCTTGGCTACTATTTTATCAGCTGGCACAACCCCCTCTTTAATATAGGCCCTGATGGGATCCCTCCAGGATGGTCCCAAGTCGAGGGCAATGAATTTCATCATCAAATCTTCATCTACGCTCTGATCTATGAATATTTCTATTAGGATTGTTCTTCGTAGCTCAGTGTGTGTTGCTAATGCCAGCCAAGCTAGGGCGTCGACTTTTGAATTCTCTAATCTCGATATTCTATTCAATTGAACTGCGGCAAAAGTTGAGACAACCTCCATAGCTTTCACATGATACTTGACTATTAGTTCTCCCTTCACTGCATACAACTCGAGAATTTGATTTATGATTAATTGTGAATCACTGAATACAACGACCTGCTCTGCCTTCATGGTTTTAGCCAGACTTAGACCCACGATTATAGCTTCATATTTAGCTTCATTATTGGAAGATTTAAATTGAAAACGTAGAGAATACTCCATATCAATTCCATCAGGACTGTTTAAAACTATTCCTGCTCCACTGCCCGTGGCACACGAAGATACATCCACATATAGATTCCATACAGTTACTTCATTATCAAACTCTTGGTCAGACAAAGTTCCTCGATGGAATATTTGATACTTAATTTTGTCTTCCATTGACACTTCTCACTGCTCGTTGATTATCTTCTCTTGCTTATCCATGGATGGAGGTTGGTCGGGTGTTAAATTCGATGATCCTGTAACATCCACGGGTTGGTCTGTATTAAACTCCTGCTCTTCGGATGTATCAGGGTGAGTAAACTCTACGATAAAATCCTCTACTGCCTGCCCCTTAAGTGACGACCTAGGCTCATAAACTATGTCATATTCACTAAGTTCTACTTCCCAGTACATCAATCTTTCGAATTTCTCCAATTTATGCAGAGCTGGTCTTAATGGCATATCAGTATACACTACTATAGTATAGGCTTGGAAGTATGGCCTCATCCTTATGATTTCTTCGATTAATGCTAGTGCTAACTTCTCCAGCCTTGGATATCTGATCTCTGCTCCTCGAAAGGCCTTGCTGGTGTAATAGACTCGTTTCTACACTCCATCCTCCACTCTTATCAATGTTGAGCTAACTGCGTTATCTGAAACCGCCAAATACAAGTATAGCCTTTCTCCTATCACTTGTCTAGATAACAATGGAGGTGTCCCCAGATATTTCTTCAACTCTTGAAAGGCCTCCTCACATTCATCATTCCACTCAAAAGTTTTTCAAAATGTTTTAAAGAACAGGAGGCATCTGTCTGTTGCTCGTGACACAAATCTGTTAAGTGCTGCAACTTGCCCTATGAGACTTTGCACCTCCTTTTTCATAGCTGGAGATCGTATCTCCAATAAGGCCTTAATCTTTTTAGGGTTCTCCTCGATACCTCGTTAGTTAACGATATATCCGAGAAACATACCTTCTCGTACTCCAAATATGCATTTGGTGGGATTCAACTTCATTTGATATTTCTCTAGTTGAAAAGTCTGACTTAGGTCAACTAAATGATCAGCAACTTTCTTGCTTTTCTTCAGCATATCATCAACATACACCTCCATGTTATGACCGATTTTCTCTACAAACATCTTTTTCATCATCCGCTGATATGTTGCACCTCCATTTTTAAGTTCGAAAGGCATAACATTATAGCAATAAGTTCCCCTTGGGGTGATAAAAGAGGTAATTTCCCTGTCCTCAGGTTTCATTTTAATCTGGTTGTAACCAGAGTAAGCATCCATGAAACTCAATAATTCATGCCCCGAGGTAGCATCCACCAGCTTATCGATTCGGGGCGAAGGAAAATGATCCCTTGGGCAGGCTTTATTAAGATCAATGAAGTCCACACACATCCTCCACTTGTTGTTTTTCTTCCTTAACATCACCACATTTGCTAGCCAATCAGGATACTTGACATCCTCAATAAAAAATCTTTTTGTAGTTTCTCTGCTTCTTCCTGTATAGCTTGGTTCTTTTCAGGGCTGAACACCCTTTTTCACTACTTCACTGGCTTCACTTCCATGTTGACATTGAGATCGTGGCACAGGAAACTCAGGTCTATCCCTGGAATGTCTTCATGACTCCATACAAAAGTCTATTTTCTGTACCTTAGAAATGCTACCAGTTCTTGTTTTATCGATATATCCAGTAATGCACTAATTTGGGTTATTCGTTCTGGGTGTTCATCGTCCAGAGTGATATTTTCGATATCTTCCATGACCTTCCCCTTCACGAGGTGAGACTTATCTCTAGGGTCTAATGTTTTAATCTCTACTTCTTCTATTTCATCCACTTGATATGTAGTAGTCTTCTTCCTGGATTCTTCTCATTCTTTCTGTTCAGCAGATGAATAATAGCATTCTCGAGCTACTTTCTGGTCGCCTTTCACAACTCCCACTCCGAAATTAGTTGGGAATTTTAAACAGTGATCTATAGTATATGGTACTGCCTCGAACTTCTTCATACCTACCCTTCCCATGATGATGTTATAGACTGATTGGACATTTTTATCCATTACGAAAAAGCATACTCTTTCTGTTCGGTAAGAAGGCCATGTACCAATAAGCATGTCCAAATTGATCGTCCCAAGTGGAAAAACCTTTTCGCCAGTAAAACCGAGGAGGGGCCTATGATATGTCTCCAACTCGGCTAACTTCAGATTCATACTATCAAATCATAGGTAGAACATGATGTCTGCAGAGCTATAATTATCCACTAGTACCCGTGAAATCACCACCTATTTCATTCTCATCTTGATCACCAATGGGTCATCATGAGGATATAGTACACATGCCAGGTCTTTCTTAGAAAATTCGATGACCAGTTTGTCTCTATTCACCTTCCCTGGGCGATCATCTTCAGCCAAGTTTTTGCGTTGTATGTAATAACAAGTTGGGTCCTCATTGAGGTAACTTTTCTCTCTGCAGTAAGATCTCCACCTCCTTCACCGCCACCTATAATGACATTACATTCAAATGACCCAAAATGGATTGAAAATACCTCGCGCTCTGGCTGTGTTGGCCTTTGGGGGAGATCAGGGTCATCTTTTGGATCATCTTCGTGATCTCTCTTCTTGTCTTCTTTTTCTCGGCGAGGAGACTTAGTGTGACACCCCGACTAATTAAATACCGGGTAGCTACTCCTTTATTAAATTAATACAAAATGACAAGTTGGCTCAGTTCATAGCATCACTATCGAAAAACATTTTAACAATTATTAGCCACCAAATATTTAAAAAGTGAGTTGTCAATTTTAATTAAATTTGATTAACATGCAATAAGTAAATTATGAAATGCTAACACAACCACCACAACATAAAGACAATAGAGTAACCATAAAATAGTAATGAGTTTGGAGGAACACTCCTCACAACAATCCAAATGCTGAAATAAATAAGTACCAAGTCTGCATCACTAAATTAATTACAACCCAAAATTCTGAAATAACTGAACAAATAAAGTGTCTCTAAAAGGAAATAGGGTGACATGCCCAATAGATGAGAAAAGATGATAATATGGAGTCAATATCGAGAGTGTAGGCATCTACTGTCAAGGTTCTGTAAATTCCACGGCAGCTACAGTACGTCACCTGAATGGAACTCCTATACTCGGTGTCCTTGTGGCAGGGCACCTAAAAGGTTTTTACAAGAAAATATATTTGGAAGCAAACGGGTCACAGGCCGATAGTGAAAAATAGTTTAAAATATAGCAAGTGTTTTAATGACATTAAAATAATAAATGCAAAATACATGTTAGGACGTGCGCTCACATGAAGTACTCACCTCTCGACTATTTGTGCACTCCTAACGTACCCGTACCCAATTCTAGTTATTCCCATATCCAACTAGTCCAATCATAACACATAACATTAATATACGATTCACGCTTTAATTCCGACATCTTCATTGAAACAGAAAGATTTACATTTATTCTCGGCTTCCCATATTTGTAATACAACTTACTATAGGATTTCCACTTTTACCTTTACAACAACGTTGCTATTGATTACAATCGCAATTATACATGACCGTGCATTTCAATTTAATCGTATATTATTCTTATCATAAATATACAATATTATCACCCCGAGGCTGAGATGCAGTGCACACATACTCTGCTATCAAATCCCGATACATCACGTACATATGGACCATGCATTCCGAATCTCTCAGGAATCGTTCTCAAATAATAGCAATCACAAATAATAGAGGCGAGCATAGTTCACATCACATGGGTCATGCACATACCTACTCTCCCATGATCACCAGACTTATTAACTTCTCAATAAGTCCTTCTCTAACCTATGTCCTCGAGATACATAACTAAATCCCCCCGTAGGCACACAAAGATTTGCTGGCCCTAATCGAACGCGGACCTCCCATGATAGAAAGTATGGTAGGTATGTTATACATAGAAAACCACATATACTAAGCATTCACACTTCTTAGATATCTTAGTATATTAATAGAGGTATACTTCTCGCTCTTATACCATCATTTAGCGTTATATATTTACAAGTCTCCGATTTATATGTATTAAAGTTGTCAACTCTTCTCACATCGTAATTAGGTACTCGTTTCCTATTCCATAAAGGTCATCTAGTTTACTACAAGATTCTCAATTTTACTCCTCAACATACCCCAATCTCCCATATATACCCACTAGTCAATGAGGGAAGGTTATAATTCCATGTAAATAAGTCTCCGGAATATTTGAAATAAAAATCAGGCCAAAAAGGCCATTCTGTCAACTCGTTAGAAGTCTCGTTCGAACGAAAGGCTTGGAATGAACTACCAACTCGTTAGAAGGTATACTGTCATCTCGTTAGAAGCTCGTTCGAACGAGGTCGTTCGAACGACCTGGGCAGACCTTCTAACTAGATGGCAGAACACGGCCAGAAATCTGCAAAGTCCATTTTTCTTCCTTTTTCTCTTTTCTAAATCCCTCCTATGATCATCCAAACTCAGTTTTAACATGTTTAAACTACACTAAGTCCTCCTAGGTCACTTTTTAACATATACATAGGGTCAATACATCCTAAATCAACACGAAATCATCATAATTTCCCAAATCTTGTCCCAAACCTTATAAATATAAACACAGAATTTAATGTCTGCAATTACTCCTTAAAAACCCGTTTTTACATCATCAAAAGATATATTTCGTATATGAAATTCATCAAATAACATTCTACATGCAATCCCTATATGAGATTATGAATTCTACCTCCAATTTCATAGGTTTTCATCAAACTTACAATATAAGACATATCTTCAATTCTAAGCATGGAAGAAACATTCGCTTGAAATTATGTAATTAAACCACTTACCTTAGATTCATTTTCCAGATTCGTTGTCATAAATTCTAGGTTTAATTTCCCTTCTTTCGGTCACAAATTCTTCCAGGATGGTGGTGATGGGTGATGGCTTTGGTTTGGCTCTTGTAACCTCTCCAACCTCTCTCAAACTCCCGTAGCCCACTCTCTTCTCCTTTTGCTGGTAATGGCCTTAGTGGCCCCTTTAACATTATAAATATAAACTCTAATTTTCGTGGGTTTTAATGTCCTAATTTTTAAAATTACCAAAATACCCCTCTAGGTAGCCGGTTTGGCCTAAAAGTGCCCCGAGACCCAAACTAAACCCCCGGCTAGTGTTTTCTGACTATTTCGACCCTTCCGGACACGTTGGCGCACTCAAAATGACCATTTGATTGATAAAAATATAATTCACTTTTTAATTTAAATAATTTCATTCGTGATGCGACCGACACGCGCGTCCCAACTAAATTTCCAATTTGTCGTATTTCTGCCTCGCGATAAATTTTAATATTTTCGATACTCATGAAATTTTCAATTTTAACATCATACTCAAATACCAACTCACATCTCGCTAGTATTTATATCCGGATTAATTCTCAATTAATTCTCATTTAATTTAATTAATCCCTTAAATAAAAATCAATAAAATTACGGGGTATTACATACTTCCCCCCTAATAATAGAATTTCGTCCCGAAATTCCGAACTAAAGAGTACATGGTAAAAATAGCTCTGGATAACGCTCGCGCATCTCATCCTTGAGTTCCCATGTGGACTCCTCGGCATTATGATGCCGCCACTGAACACGTACTAATGGTACTATCTTTGACCTTAGTTTCCACTCGCTTTAGTCCAAAATAGCAATCCGCCCCTCCTCGTAGGAACTATCTGGCTGAAGATCGATGTCCTATATAGCAATGTGGGTATGGGCCAAATCATCCCTAAGGTATTTCCTTAGCGAGGAAATATGGAACACATCATAAATCTTATGCAAGTGCTCCGGTAACCCAAGTCTTTACGCAACTGGCCCAATCCGCTCGATGATAGGAAACGGCCCCACATACCTCGGTGCTAGTTTCCCCTTCTTCCTAAAGCGCATAATCCCCTTCATAGGAGATACTCTGAGTAACACTCGGTCCCCCACTACGAATTCTCTAAAGAACCTCTTCGCATCAGCATAGCTCTTCTGCCGATCCTGAGCTACCCGAATGTGACTCCGTATCATCTTTATCCTTGCCGAAGTATCCTGAATCATTTTCGGCCCAAGGAGTTTGTATCCCCCACCTATAACCAACATGATGGGGAACAACAAGTTCTATCATACAACGCCTCAAATGGAGCCATGCCAATGGTGAACTGGTAGGAGTTATTATAAGCACACTCTACCAGTGGAAGGTACTGCTCCCATCCACCTCTAAAGTCTAGGATGCACATACGCAACATGTCCTCCAACATCTGATTTGTCCGCTCAGTTTTCCCATCAGTCTGCAGGTGATAAGCCGTACTCAGCCGCAACTCCATACCCATGGACTCGTGGAAACTCTCCCAAAATCGTGAAATAAATATCTTGTCTCGGTCAGACACGATATTTAGAGGCCCCCCGTGAAGTCTCACTATCTCCGCAATGAAAATCTGGGCATACTGTCCCGTTGTGTAGTCTGTCCTCATGGGTAGGAAATGAGCAACTTTGGTCAACCTATCCACAATTACCCATATGGAGTTGTGACCTCTCTGTGACGTAGGTAACCCCGTGATAAAATCCATGGATATGCTCTCCCATATCCACATTAGAACCTCTAATGGCTGTAGAAGTCCTGCCGATTTCTGATGATCCACCTTTACTAGCTGACAAGTGGCGCATTTATAAACGAACACGGCGATATCTATCTTCATCCCGCTCCACCAATACTGGCGTCTCATGTCTTGGTACATCTTATCCCCACCAGGGTGTACTACAAACCGTGAACCGTGCGACTCTGCCATAACCTCGTGTCGCAAGTCTTCCCCTTCTGGAACAACCAGTCTCCCATTGAAGCGTAATCCCCCGTCTGAACTAATTGTATAGGACTCGGCTCCCTCTGCTAGTAATTGAACTATCTGCTCCTGACAGAACGAGTTAATTGCCTGGACTTTTATCACTCTCGTAACAATCTGCGGTGTAACAGGCATCACAGACATGAATGATCGGGCCATTGCATACTGGCGTCCCAACTCCTTCCACTTAGCTTTCCACACCTCGGCCACCTCATCTACTGGTCTATGGCTCAACGCGTCTGCTACCATGTTAGCCTTCCCCAGGTGATATTGGATATCACACTAATAATCCTTCACAAACTCAAGCCACTGTCGTTGACGCATGTTCAGTTCTTTCTGCGTGAAGAGGTATTGTAGAGACTTGTGGTCTGTGAACAACTGAAATTTATCTCCTAGGAGATAGTGTCTCGAAATCCAAAGAGCGAATACGACTGCCGCTAACTCCAAGTCGTGGGTGGGGTAATTCCTCTCGTGAGGCTTAAGCTTACGGGAAGCAAAAGCTATGGCCTGACTCTCCTGCTGTAGCACACCTCCGATTCCTTGTAAGGACGCATTGGTGTAAACTAAATACTCAACTCCCAGTCTGGGCAATGCTAACACAGGTGCTGAGGTCAACTTGTCCTTCAACTCATCGAATGCCAACTGACAGGCATCGCTCCAGATGAATGGCACACCCTTGCGAGTCAGATGTGTTAAAGGACCCGCTATATTTGAGAAACCCCGAATAAACCTCCTATAGTATCCTGCTAGGCCCAAGAAACTTGGGATCTCAGTCGGTGTGGTGGGATGTCCCCACTCCCTCACCGCGGATACCTTACCCAGATCAACAGATATACCTCGGTCTGAAATGATATGCCCCAAAAACTGAACCTCCTTCAGCCAAAACCCGAACTTCTCATACTTGGCATAAAGTTCATTCTGATGCAGTGTCTACAAAACCTGTCTCAAATGCTCGACGTGCTCCTCTTCTATCTGGGAGTAAACCAGAATGTCATCAATAAAGACGATGACGAACTGGTCTAGGAACTCTCTGAACATCCTATTCATCAAGTCCATAAACACGGATGGAGCATTGGTTAAGACAAAAGGCATAACCCAAAATTTGTATGAACCATATCTCGTCAAGAAAGCAGTCTTCGAGACGTCCTGTTCCCTGATACGCAACTGATGGTATCCTGATCGCAAATCAGTCTTTGAGAAGAAGGAAGCTCTTCTCAGCTGGTCGAATAAGTCATCGATTCGGGGCAACGGATACTTATTCCGTATTGTGACTTTATTCAACTCCCGGTAGTCTACACACAATCTCAACGATCCATCCCTCTTCTTTACGAACAACACAAAGGCACCCCATGGTGAAGTACTCCTTCGGATAAACCCCTGACCCAATAACTTCTCTATCTGATCCGGCAGCTCTCTCATCTCTGCTGGAGCCATACGGTAAGGTGCGCGGGCAATTGGCCGAGTGCCCGACGTCAAATTGATCACAAAATCTATCTCTCTACTCTAAGGTAGTCCAGGTATATCCTGAAATACATCAGCAAACACCCTAACAACTGGAATCGAATCGAGTGGTAGCACCACTTCCTTAGATATCTCCTCCTCTATATAGTACAAGTGAGTGGACAATCCTCCCTCAGGGCGAGGCATCGCCACTAAAAACATCTCCTACCCGGGTATGGCAAAGATAATACTCCTACTGAAACAATCAATTATGGCTCGGTACGTAACTAGCCAATCCATACCAACAATTGCATTGTACTCAGTTATATCTAATACTAACATATCAGCGGGTAAAGTAAACCTCCCGATCTCTATACCCACACCTCTATAAATAAGGGAAATCACGAAACCCCTACTCAACGGTGAATCTACACAAGTAACCGTGCTCTTTGCGGTGTCTAACAACCCAATAGTGCGTGAAAATCTCGTGGCAATGAAATAATGTGTGGCCCCCGTGTCAAATAAAATACGCCCCATAGTCCCCTAAATAGAGAACATACCCTCAGCAGCAGATGAATCCTGTGGGACTGCGGTATGCTGGAGCTGGTACACTCTCCCATACTGAAGTTGTCCCTGCTGGACTGGGACCGCTGGAATGGGTGGTAATGATGCCATCTTTGGTGGTGCTGGGAGGGCGGAGGGAAACATAAGCCTCT
This sequence comes from Sambucus nigra, assembly GCA_949130495.1. Lineage (NCBI taxonomy): Eukaryota > Viridiplantae > Streptophyta > Magnoliopsida > Dipsacales > Adoxaceae > Sambucus > Sambucus nigra. Next base: position 285,978,861 of record OX422208.1, read on the forward strand.
GTGGCTCGTGTCGGGCACACTATTGCTGCTGCTGTGGGGCCCTGCCCCTATCAGGACAATCCTGGCGTTTATGACCAGTCTTTCCACAAACGAAGCACTTCTCCGGGAAGTTTCCCCCTCGCTGTCCCTGCTGCCCACAGCCCTGTTGGCCGTTACCATTCCTACCATGACCATGCTAGCCCTGCTGAAACTGCTGCTGCTGAACCTTCTGGCCCTGCTGGCCCTGATGGCCGTTCTAACCCTGATTGCAATGTCTGAAACCTCCCTGTCCACTTCTGAAACCCCCAGATCTGAATCTCTTATGATCCCCCTGTTGGGAACCCTGGTCACCCTGCTTGTGCTGTCCCTGAGCAGATTGTGCCCCGCTGGCACCATTTCCCCCGGTCATGCCCTGATGGCTGGACTCTCCTGATCTCTTTCTCTCAGATATGTGGAAGCGATGATCCTGGCAGTGAAGTAGTGCAGCATTAACCACATCATAATAAGTGGCCAACGAGAGATTCCCCAACAAGTGCTGATGGATCCTCCAAGTCAATCCATCCGTGAACTTCTGAATTTTCTTCTCCTTGGTTGGAATTTCATCCGGAATAATGTTCAAGAGATTGGTGAACTCAGCCTCATACTTGGCTACGGTCTTTCCCACCTGCTTGAGGTTCATCAACTTCCTCTTCATCTCAGTGTGGACAGCTGACGGAAAATATTTACGATCGAACCGCACCTAGAACTCCTGAATAGTAAGGGCGTCCCTCTCCTCCGCGGTGGTAATGGACTCCCACCACTGCAATACTGATCCTACTAGTTTAAAAGTATCCAGTATCTGCTTCTGAACATCCGTTCACTCGTACATCCTTAAGTGCCTCTGAATGTCCTTCCTCCACTGACTGGATGCAATAACGTCGAAGCTACCTGCAAACTCCGGAGGGTGTGCTTTCTAAAAAGCATCACGGACGCATTCCCAAGAAGACGGGAATGCATGATCCAGAACTGGTGCTACTGCCGGCGCCTGAGGTAGTGCCTGCTGTACAACTACAAGGGCGCTATTCACCGCTTGGGCTATAATGGCTGCAACCTCTGCGGCATTCATGGTGCCCGGAACTGGTGCAGGCTGTGGCTCGGGCTGAGCATCCCTAGGAACTCTCTGTGCACGTCATGGAGGGATCTGAAATGAGAGTAAAGTCTATAAGTTCTCAATTATTATCTCAAAATAGCAGAAGATCGAAACACACAAAAGAATACAACAGTCCTAAAATATAGGGCTCTACATCAAAGAAAGCTCAGCGAAAACAAAGTAAGCCGTACAGATCCTAAGGGCACTAGAACCTCATGCTCTGATACAACTTGTGACACTCCGACTAATTAAATACCGGATATCTACTCCTGTATTAAATTAATACAAAATGCCAAGTTGGCTCAGTTAATAGCATCACTGCCGAAAAACGTTTTAACAATTACTAGCCACTTAATATTTAAAAAGTGAGTTGTCAATTTTAATTCAATTCGATTAACATGCAATAAGTAAATTATGAAATGCTAACACAACTACCAGAACATAAATACAATAGAGTAACCATAAAATAGTAATGAGTTTGGAGGAACACTCCTCACAACAATCCAAATGCTGAAATAAATAAGTACCAAGTGTGCATCACTAAATTAATTACAACCCAAAATTCTGAAATAACTGAACAAATAAAGTGTCTCTAAAAGTAAATAGGGCGACATGCCCAATAGATGAGAAAATATGATAATATGGAGTCAAGATCGAAAGTGTATGCATCTACTGTCAAGGTTCTGTAACTTCCACGGCAGCTACTGTACGTCACCTGAATGGAACTTTTATACTTGGTGTCCTTGTGGCTGGGAACCTAAAAGGTTTTTACAAGAAAATATATTTGGAAGCAAACGGGTCAGAGGACGATAGTGAAAAACAATTTAAAATATAGCAGGTGTTTTAATGACATTAAAACAATGAATGGAAAATACATGTTAGGACGTGCGCTCACATGAAGTACTCACCTCTCGATTATTTGTGCACTCCTAACGTACCCGTACCCAATTCTAGTAATTCCCATATCTAACTAGTCCAATCATAATACCTAACATTACAATATGATTAACTCTTTAATTCCAACATCTTCATTGAACCAGAAAGCTTTACATTTATTCTCGGTTTCCCATATTAGTAATACAACTTACTAGAGGATTTCCACTTTTACCTTTACAACAACGTTGATATTTATTACAATCGCAACTATACATGACCGTGCATTTCAATTTAACTGTATATTATTCTTATCATAAATATACAATATTAGCACCCCGAGGCTGAGCTGCGGTGCACACATACTCTGCTATCAAATCCTGGTACATCACGTACATAAGGACCACGCATTCCGAATCTCTCAGGAATCGTTCTCAAATAATAGCAATCACAAATAATGGAGGCGAACATAGTTCACATCACATGGGTCACGCACATAGATACGCTCCCATGATGAACAGACTTATTAACTTCTCAATAAGTCCTTCTCTGACCTATGTTCTTGAGCTACCAAGATAAATCCTCCCGTAGGCACACAAAGATTTGTTGGCCCTAATCGAACGCGGACCTCCCATGATAGCAAGTATGGTAGGCATGTTATACATAGAAAACCACATATACTAAGCATTCAAACTTCTTAGATATCTTAGTATATTAATAGAGGTATACTTATCGTTCTTATACCATCATTTAGCGTTATATATTTACAAGTCTCCGATTTATATGTATTAAAGTTGTCAACTCTTGTCACGTCGTAATTAGGTACTCGTTTCCTATTCCATAAAATTCATCCGGTTTACTACAAGATTCTCAATTTTACTCCTCAGCATACCCCAATCTCCCATATATACCCACTAGTCAATGAGGGAAGATTATAATTCCATTTAAATAAGTGTCCGGAATATTTGAAATAAAAATCAGGCCAAAAAGGCCATTCGGTTAACTCGTTAGAAGTCTCGTTCGAACGAAAGGCTTCGAACGAACTACCAACTCGTTAGAAGGGATACTGTCATCTCGTTAGAAGCTCATTCGAACGAGGTCATTCGAACGACCTGGGCAGGCCTTCTAACGAGATGGCAGACCACGCCCAGAAATATGCAAAGTCTATTTTTCTTCCTTTTTATCTTTTCTAAATCCCTCCTATGATCATCCAAACTCAGTTTTAACTTGTTTAAACTACACTAAGTCCTCCTAGGTCACTTTTTAACATATGCATGGGGTCAATACCTCCTAAATCAACACGTAATTATCATAATTTCCCAAATCTTGTCCCAAACCCTATAAATATAGACACAGAATTTATTATCTGCAATTACTCCTTAAAAATCCATTTTTACATCATCAAAAGATATATTTCGTATATGAAATTCATCAAATAACATTCTACATGCAATCCCTATATGAGATTATGAATTCTACCTCCAAATTCATAGGTTTTCATCAAACTTACAATATAATACATATCTTCAATTCTAAGCATGGAAGAAACATTCTCTTGAAATTATGTAATTAAACCACTTGCCTTAGATTCATTTTAGAGATTCGTTGTCATAAATTCTAGGTTGAATTTCCCTTCTTTCGGTTCCAAATTCTTCCAGGATGGTGGTGATGGGTGATGGCTTTGGTTTTGCTCTTTTAACCTCTCCAACGTCTCTTAAAACTCCCGTAGCCCACTCTCTTTTCCTTTTGCTAGTAATGGCCTTAGTGGCCCCTTTAAAATTATAAATATAAACTCTAATTTTCGTGGGTTTATAATTTCCTAATTTTTAAAGTTACCAAAATACCCCTCTAGGTAGCCGGTTTGGCCTAAAAGTGCCCCGGGACCCAAACTAAACCCCCGGCTAATGTTTTCTGACTGTTTTGACCCTTCCGGACACGTTGGCGCACTCAAAATGACCATTCAGTTGATAAAAATATAATTCACTTTTTAATTTAAATAATTTCATTCCTGACGCGACTAACACGCGCGTCCCAACTAAATTTCCAATTTGTCATATTTCTGCCTCGCAACAAATTTTAATATTTTCGATACTCATGAAATTTTCAATTTTAACATCATACTCAAATACCAAATCACATCTCGCTAGTATGTATATCCGGATTAATTCCCAATTAATTCTCATTTAATTTAATTAATTCCTTAAATAAAAATCAATAAAATTACGGGGTATTACACTTAGATCTTTGCCTTCCTCTATTGATGGTTTTTCCACTATTTTGGCTATTAACATTTTTAGTTAGTTTTCCTCGCCTGATGTTTTCTTCAATTTCATTCTAAAGAGATATACAACGTTTAGTCGTATGGCCATGATCTTTGTGGAATTCACAGTATTTGGACTTGTCCCTTTTGTTAGGATCTGCCTTCATTTTCTCAGGCCAAGTTAGCTCCTCGCTGTTCTTCATCTCTTCCAGAATGTGATTTATATATACCTTTAAGGGAGTATAATTTCCATATTTTCCCATCTGCTCCAGCGCTTGTTTACCTTTCGACTGCTTGTGGCCATTATTGTTCTTCTGATCCTTCTTCTCAGCTTTACTAGCCTCAACCTTGGTCTCCCTAGTATCTGTATTCTTCTTCGCAACCATGGCTTCCTCAGCGTTTATGATCTTGGCTTCCTTTGCCATCAATTCTGCCATGGTCCTAGGCAGATCTTTGTCCAAAGTATAGTACAACTTATCTTGTCATACTCCACTCATCAGAGCAGTAATTATTGTCTTCTCCTCGTAATTAACTACCTTAAGTTTCTCATTATTGAAACGAGTAATATAGTCCCTGGTACTTTCTTATGTCTTCTGTCTAACGCTCAGTAAGTGTGCTACTCTTTTAATTGGCTTCTCTCCAAAATAGAATTTCACTATGAAAAGCTTTGCCAGTTAAAGGAAAGTTGCAATCTTCCCCCGAGGAAGGTTGTTGTACCATATCTGAGCTGACCCAATGAGAGTTCCTGAAAACACCCTGCATCTCATCTCATCTGGAACCGCATAGATATCGGAAGCAGCTTAGTATTGCTCTATATGGAGGACAGTATCAATTTTTCCATCATATTTAGGTGTCACCATAGGAGCTTTGAATTTTGATGGTGTGGGAAAATCCACAATTGCCTGCACAAATGGTGTCCCTTGGACAAAAGTTCTTTGTAAAGGATTCTTGTCCTTAGCCATTTCCCCTAACCTGTCTTCCAACCTTTGAATAGAGCCTTTACATGCATCATTTCCCACCTCAGACCTATTTGTTCGAGCGACTGATCGCGTTGAGTTTTCTTCTTGGGACCTTTCATTACGGGTTGTTGGGCGTGATTGCGCAGAACCTTTCCTTAGATCGGATGGATGCTGAGAGTTGCTCGACGCGATCCTAGGAGGATTTATATTCCTCCTGGGGCCCAATCGATTGAAAGGAGAGACTCTACTCAACCTTTCCAGAGCACTGGTCCATTTTGGAGTTAGAGTGACATTCCGTTGAGAATCAGTAGCTCGTACTGATGATGTCCGGGCAGGTTGATACGAAGGATCATTAGTCCTCTCAGAACGATATGAACCAGTATGTCTAGATTGAGAGACCTCCAAGAATAGCATTCGTCTAGTTCTTAAAGATGGAAGATCGGTATTTCTCTGAGCACTTCGTTGTCCTGATTTAGCCGGCACTCCATCTTGAACAGTTTGTATAAGTTGACACATGGTTTCTTCCATGGACGTTTGCCCTTGGGCTAAATTATCCATTAAGCCAGCCAGATCTTGAATATTTGGTGGAGTAGAGCAGTTTGGAAGAACCCCAGTGTTTTGATTACTGGATTACGGAATCTCAGCCATAGATGATGAGTTGTTTGGTGAAAAACGCTAAGTATAATCATTTCCCACAGATGGTGCCAATCTGTTGATGTAAAAAACTAGATTCTATCTAATTAATCAATCACAGATAAAAATGAAAAAGTAAGTAAAACAATGGATTTTTAAAGTGGTTCAGCTATAAAAATGGCCTACATCCACTATTGTTGTATTGCTGTCTGTTTGCCTTGAATCTCGATAATAGGTTTACCAAGAGATCCAAAGTCCCCTTATTATGAGGAGGTTACAATGTATTTATAGCCTTGAGACTGTACATATGAAAAGGTAATGCGCTGTTATCTAGTAGACATATACATCTGTACGATAATAATGAGCATTTAATGCATAGTCGCCTTTTGATTTTCTTGTTTGGATGCTCTGCACGCTAAGTAGCTCGGACCGCCTAAGTTACTCGATATGCTTAAGTAGCTCGGAACGCCTGAGTAGCTCGGTGAAAGTATGTTGTTCGTTGGAAGTATTTGTATTTGCTACGTAAATTGACACGTGTCTTCATATGATTTGTCCACGTTAGCTGACTAAATTTGGTATCAACAATTGCTAAAAATGCAAAATCTCAACATAAAAGAATGAATTAGAATTTACCTCCCCTAAGGGATGAATTCAACTACATCAATCTATTTTGAAATAATTGCTAAAAATGCAAAAATTCATTATAGAGGGGTGGGGTTTAGTTTATCCTAGAGAGAAATTTCACTACACACCTCTATATTGAGATATTTGTTAAAAATGCAAACACTCTCTAAAGAGGGGTGTAGAGAATTTTATCACACAAGGTGTAAAAACTAAATTGGAGATCTCCACCAAAATCGTCTTCATCTTCCTTAAATAGTAGTTATGGAGCATGGGGGTAAAAATGAGAAGACAAGGGTGTATGGGATATGGAAGGTATTAGGGTGAGGGTATCTAGGGAATTATGCACACATGTGCAAGGGTTGTGTGAGTCCATGTGGGAAGTGAGGTGAGGGAATAAAATCTGATTTGGTAAAAGGGGTTTTGGGGTAGAATGGGAAAAATGTTTAGTTGGGGGTTGTTTGGGAAAATGGGTTTAAGTGGTTTAATTGGCTTTTAGTTGTTTTGGCTTGAAACAGGTCGTGGCTTTTTTTATTTGGAGAATAGGTTTTTTTTTTGTTACTTGGATGGGTATTTGAACATGGATCGTGGATGGAGTTTTTTTTTTACTTTTTTTGGTGATTGTTTTATGCAGGAGAAGAATTTGATTTTGGCTAAGGAACAAAGGGAAATGGGTTCATGGGTTTTATGAGTTTGGATGTCGGGCCAAGGCTTGCCGGCGCCGGATATGGTTTCGGGATGGGTTGGCACCGGGTTGGGATGAAATCGGGCTTGAGTTCCGGAGAGTTTTCGACCGGAGGGAGATGAGGTTGAGGGCGTGCGCCGGAGCGAGTTGGTTTAGCGACCAGAGATGTAGGTTGAGGGTTTAGGGGTTTTTGGCGGCGGAGGTTAGACATGAGCGGAGATGGTGTCGTGGAGGTCGGGGGATGGGGTAGAAGTCGGGTTGTCGGTTGGATGGTTTGAACATGGGTTTGGAGCACCGGTTTTTGGGTATGGGGATTGTGGGTTCATCTAGGATTTTTGGGGTTGAGTTAGGAGAGAGAGAAAGGTGAGTTTTGAGTTTCTTTTAATGGAGGTATGTAGAGAAAGAGTGTTGGGTGAGGAACAAGAAGAAGGGTGTGGGGTTAGTGTGTAGGTGGGTGTATGGGAATGTGGGTGAGGGTGAGTAAATGTGTTTGGTTGTATGTGAGTGTAGGGTGTTGTGTGTGTGTGTATGTTTAATTTGGACCCTTAAAATAAACTAAAACTAAAACTAAAATAAAACAAATAAAAATTTAACTAAACAAAAAAAAATAAAAATCAACTAAAATAAAAATGACACAACATGACAAACTAAACAAACTCTAAAAAAAACTAAACACAACTAAAATAAAAACTATAAATATAAAAAATAAAAATAAAATAAAATAAAAAATGAAATAATAATAAACTAACTAAAAGCTACGAAAATAAAAGAAAATATAAAAACTAATACACGAAGCACTAAAAAAATATTAAAATCCTAAAAATATATAATGACTCAATAAAATGAAATAATAAAATAATAGAATAAATCCTAAAAATTAAATGACACAAATAAAATAAAATGGGACAATCTAAACACACGCGCTTTAGGACGTGTTTAGGTAGGTTTAGGGTGGACTAGGGTACGAGACAAGGGTAATTAGCTCCATAATCCGCACAATTTCCTTGAAATACGCATTTGAACACTGCAACGTGCATTCGACCAACAAAATAAACAATAAAGCGCATAAGACCCAAATTGTCGAGAATTAGCAACTAAAATATGTCCACTCGGGGTATAAATTGTATACTTTTGGGTGCTTATCACACCACCTCAAAACAGAGCCTTGCTAGTCCTCGAGCAATAAGATAGAGATAGAGAGAAAAAGAAAGATAAGAAACCAAAAGTGTACCACTTTCGCGAGCACTTGTGATTCCACTTAGCATGTGCAACAAGCCTTTAAACCGATAGGATGCCCTAGAGGACGAGTTGTGTCTCGTGAGAGTTTGCAGGGAATATACTCACAAAATTCTTATTTGCAATGGCAGTCAATCTCTTATTAAACATAGAATAATCGCACAACCCATCACATGAGAAATATTTTGGGAAATACAAGCTAAAATGTAGAAAATGTTAACTAAGTAAATACACAAGGTACATCCTTCCTAGAACTCAACGTGTGTATTATGAAACAGTCAAAACGGGTTGAGTATCATAAGAGTATTTCCTAGATTGCCTTCTCGGAATCAACACTTCATCTTCAAATCTCACGTATATATCTCTCTCAAACGAACTCTCGAGATTAGGGTCGGTGTATCCCACTTGTGTGTGAGGAGGTGAGTAAATGTAAGAAAGTTCAAACGTCTCACACACATATAAGAAAGAACGTACAATTTGAAAGAAAAGTGATCTCATGAAAGAAATACTAATCACTATAGTGAGAATATCGAGTTATTCACCACGTAGACTATCATTTGCCCGAACACCTAGGGGAAATAATGATGTTTATGGGTGAGGGGAAAATTAAATGGGATATGTGGGATGAGGTGCGGTAGAATAGGATGGGATCATAATATGATGGATGGATGGTGGATATTTAAGAAGAGTGTATCACTCATAGAAAATAAATGTCTTTATTTCTTGACTATAACTGTCTTTTTTTCTTCTTTTCCAAATACTCATCAATGTATGAGATAAATCTGCTAAAAATACAAATAACTCCAACATATATTTGTATTTAGTTTTTCCCCATCTGAATCGACTTTGGGAGATATATTCGCTAAAAATGCAAACACTCTCTATGACGGATCTTCTCTATTTTTTTTTTACTTTTTTTTTCTTTTCCAAATACGCATCAATGAATATGATAAATCTGCTAAAATTACAAATAACCCCAACATAGACTTGTATTTAATTTTTCTCAATCTGAATTAAACTTTGGGGAGAGATATTCGCTAAAAATGCAAACACTCTCTTTGACGGATCTTCTCATTTTACTTTCAACACTCTTCTCTGTGGGTGGAAAATGGAAGTGGATATGGAAATGGGTGGTATGGTATATGGTAATGATATGGAGAATGGAAGGTGTATGAGTGTATGATAAATGGAATTTGGTTGGTGTATGAGTGAAGGTGTGGTGAAAACCTAGTGATCGGGACAAATTTCAAGACACGTGTTTCTTACAACTCGATAGTGATGTCGTTCTCAGTGATCAACTCAAAATTTTGTAATGAAGAATAATGAGATCATACAATGATTTAAAGTGCGGACCCAAATGAAATTGAATCAACTCGTGACTTGAAGATTGCGTAAAACACTCTGAAAGGGTGAAAGGCACAAATCTCACAAGCTAAAGTCTCTACTAGTGGTCTTTAAGGTTTTCTTGAGAATTATAGTACACTTCAACTCTAAACCGTAGTGACTTGATAAGTGCACAAATTTTGTTGAGTATAGAAATTCATGGTGCAACATGCCTTGTTACATATTAAATAAGCTATTTATAAAAATATAAATCCTCCAGCTCGATTCCTAGATTTTAAAAGATGGATGATAGAAAATTCACGTCAATGAGTGAGATGAAAAAAACTGCACAAAATTTTAAAAATCAGGTTTAAAAGTAAAAAAAAAAATCAAAAGAGGTATGATTTTGATAAAATTCCCCACCCCCGAACAAAAAGGAACATCGTCCTCGATGTTAAGTAAAATGGTTTTTAAAATTGAGAGCATAAGATTGAAAGAGATTACCAGAAACAACCGTTAATGAAATGGACATAGCTAGCCTAGAAGAAACCTGAAGAAAAATTGAGATAAAAAAATTGTACGGCTCTAAAAACATGATATTGCACTGGGTGGTGTGAAACACCACCCCCAAACAGGATAAGACTAGTACAAGAAACAATGGGCTGCCTCTTGGTAGCGCTAAGTTTAATGTCTTCAGCCAGACCGATGGAATCTCACCCTAAAGATAAGAACAAAAAAAGCACGGGATGGAAGAAAAATTGGGTGATGAGAGTCACCCCAAACAAGACTGAAGCGTCAGTCTTGTTGGATAATTTGACAAAGGTGAGGGTGAAGAAACACCGACCAGGGCCTTATTTTTTACTTTCAAGATTTTCTCCTTTTTTTTCTTTTTTTTGTGGTTTTTGAATAATTTGAAAAAGAAAGGAAATATTTTTGGGATTTTTATACAATGAAAGGAAGAAAATGTTTTTCAATTTTTATAAAAATAAAGGAAGAAGATATTTTTTGTTTTTGTTTTTTTTTTTGGAAATTGAAATAAGGAAAACATTTTTGAATTTTTTTTTGAAAAGGTGGGGAAATATATATTTTTATTTTTTATAAAATAAAAGGAAGAATTTTTTTTTTTACAAAAATAAAGGAAAAAAATATTTTTTTATTTGTTTTTTTTGGAATAAAAGACGGGAAAAATATGGACTCATTGAATCTGGAACGAACTAACTAAAACCGACTACCAAAAAATTAAATTGGACACACACACATCAAGAAGAATTCCTAACAAGCACATAACCAATTTTTATCTTGAAATTTAGTGAAAGGGGTAGTCAAATTTTAATTAAGTCCGAGGGCGATAAACATTCACGAAATTTTCTGAGTGACCGCCATTGCAAAAATGTTCTCCTATTGGGATACCTAGTTAATCGATTTTAAATTTAGGGATGGCTATGGTAGCACACAATTGGTAAGTGAGTGAGTCGGGTGATAAAATCCCTTCTCATGTGTGACCAGGTGTAGGTCTTAGTCAATTAATTCATCCCAGCATTCGAAAATAAATTCGAGAATAAAATCAAGTAAGAGCACACAAAGTACACAAAATAATTGACTTGCTAACAAGAGAGGCGCGAGTGTTTAAGAGATGTACCTCCAATGATCTTTAATCCGTGGGGTGCTAAAAAATTTGAGTCGATCGGGCGAGATTACGCCTATCTCAGTCGGTCCCGGGTGCCCTACCGACCCAAGGTAGAGAGGCTTCTAAATTCTCGCCAATGGACACCCTCTCTCTAACTTGTCCGGCTTTCCTATCACGCTTCTCTTCGATTTATTACAAATTTAAAATAAACAATAAATGGTGTCTCTATGCACCGCAATACAAGCAAGGTAATAAACCCCCAATACAAGCCTTCTAGAATATAAAAATGGTATGAAAAGCATCTAAATAGGAAAAGTAAATGAACTACAAAATGAAATCCGCTACAAGTGCTTCACGCTCCCAAGAATGTCAACGACGCAATTTGATAGATAGAAATGGGCCTCTATTATGTATTTTTGTCGTTGTTGCAATTCCTCTATCCATAAAAAATCTTCACAAACCTATAAAAGTAGAATAAAACTATAATAAAGTGGTAAGTGAGGTATCAATCCACATGTAAGGGTGAAACACAAAATTGGAGAGGACATATATAGATTCATTTGCATTTTATTACTATATTTTATTATTTTTTCTTTTGATATTTTTTATGGATTTTTCAAGGGATCATTAATTAACTAACAATATACTAAGTTTTAAAGTACTAACTAAGATGTAAAAACAAATAAAATATGAGGTAAACAAAATTGTGCTAAAAACTAAACTTACTAAATTGGACTCATGAGGGCATTAAAATACATCCCATGAATGGGAGATTAGCCCTCAATAATCATCATCCAAAAAATATAAGATAAATGATTGAAAGCATGTGAGGATTAAACTAAAAGTAATCAAGAGGAGGAGATCAAACCAATTTAAGCCTTGAATTGGAATGGAATCTTCAATTACATCAACAAACTCTCAATTATACATAAAAAATAACTCAATCATAATCCCTTAGTAATGTATTTATTGAATCTAAACTAAAAATTACAAAATAAAAATAAAAAGGATAGTTGATGAATTCATAATGGACAATTAAATAATAAGAGAGATTTGCTAAAAATGCAAATCCTAGCATTATAAAATTGTACATTAGAACTCATCCAAAGAAATAAATTCTAAATCATTACTCTATATTGAGATATATGCTAAAAATGCAAAATCTCAGCATAAAGGAATGGATTAGAATTTAACTCTCGTAAGGGGTGAATTCAACTACATCAATCTATTTTGAAATAATTGCTAAAAATGCAAAAATTCATTATAGAGGGGTGGGGTTGAATTTGCCCGAGAGGTAAATTTCACTACACACCTCTATATTGATATATTTGCTTAAAATGCAAATACTCTCTAAAGAGGGGTGTAGAGAATTTTATCACACAAGGTGTAGAGAATTTTATCTCCATCAAAATGGTCTTCATATTCCTTAAATAATAGGTATGGAGCATGGGGGTAAAAATGAGCAGACAAGGGTGTATGGGATATGGAAGGTATTTGGGTAAGGGTATCTAGGAAATTATGTACACATGTGCATGGGTTTTGTGAGGTCACGTGGGCAGTGAGTTGAGGGAATGAAATCTTATTTGGTAAAAGGGGTTTTGGGGTAGAATGGGAAAAAGGTTTAGTTAGGGGTAGTTTGGGAAAATGGGTTTAAGTGGTTTAATTGGCTTTTAGTTGTTTTGGCTTGAAACAGGTCGTGGATTTTTTTATTTGGAGAAATGGGTTTGGTTTTTTTTGTTACTTGAATGGGTATTTGAACATGGATCGTGGATGGAGGTTTTTTTTACTTTGTTTGGTGATTGTTTTATGCAGGAGAAGAATTTGATTTTGGCTAAGGAAATGAGGGAAATGGGTTTTGTGAGTTTGGATGTCGGGCCAAGGCTTGCCGGCGCTAGATATGGTTTCGGGATGGGTTAGCACCGGGTTGGGATGGAATCGGGCTCAAGTTCTGGTGAGTTTCCAACCGGAGGGAGAGGAGGTTGAGGGCGCACGCCGGAGCGAGCTGGTTTAGGGGTTTCTGGCGATAGAGGTTAGAAGGGAGCGGAGCTCGTGTCGTGGAGGTCGGGGGATGGGGTAGAATTTGGGTCGCCGGTTGGATGGCTTGAACATGGGTTTGGAGAACCGATTTTCTAGTATGGGTATGGTGGGTTTGTTTAGGGTTTTTGGGGTTGAGTTAGGAGAGAGAGAAAGGTGAGTTTTGAGTTTGTTTTAATGGAGGTATGGAGAAAGAGAGTGTTGGGTGAGGTAGAAGAAGAAGGGTGTGGGGTTAGTGTGTAGGTGGGTGTATGGGAATGTGGGTGAGGGTGAGTAAATGTGTTTGGGTGTATGTGAGTATAGGGTGTTGTGTGTGTGTTTAATTTGGACCCTTAAAAAAAACTAAAACTAAAACAAAAATAAAATAAAATATAAATTTAACTAAACTAAAAAAAAAATCATCTAAAATAAAAATGACACAACATGTCACACTAAACAAACTCTAAAAAAAACTAAACACAACTAAAATAAAAACTAAAAAATAAAAAGGAAATAAAATAAAAAAGGAAATAATACTAAACTAACTAAAAGATACGAAAATAAAAGAAAATATAAAAACTAATACACGAAGCGCTAAAAAAATATAAAAATCCTAAAAATATATAATGACTCAATAAAATAAAATAATAAAATAAATCCTAAAAATAAAATGACACAAATAAAATAAAATGGGACAAACTAAACGCACATGGTTCAGGACAGGTTTAGGTAGGTTTAGGTTAGGCTAGGGTCCGGGACAAGGGTGATTAGCTCCATAATCCGCACAATTGCCTGGAAATACGCGTTTGAACACCGCAATGTGCATTCGACCTACAAAATAGACAATAAAGCGCTTAAGACCCAAATTGCCGAGAATTAGCAACTAAAATACGTCTACTCGGGTTATAAATTGTACAGTTTTGGCTGCTTATCAACTCTTTTGACTGCCACCCGCCAGGACCAGTCGCGCTTCTACCGTCGGTCCCCTATTTTTGGTAAGGGTGATAATTTTACTGGGTTTTGCAAAACTTGCATTTTCTACGCTAAGTATGATGCCCTAACACTTGGTGATGAAGAAGAAAGTGTTGTTGACTGGGGATTTCTCCCTCCAAAGGGGACTCTATAATTTCATCTTGTAAGAGGGGACTTCCCGTGGTCCCATATTGACTTCGAGGGGCCTGGGGGCTCTCCTGCTCATTTCTCTACCTGGAACGCCCACATGCAGAGTTCCCACACTGATACCATCACCAAAATTAAGCTTCATCGAGCTAAATGGTTTGGTGAGTTTACTCTGTCTAAGAACAATGCTTCCCTTCCCGTTCTTGTATCTCGCTAGAACGTTACCACTCATACATTCATTGATGTGTGGGGTGAGTTTATGATAACGTTGGAAGACGTGTGCGAGATTTTGGTCCTTGAGGCAACGGACCATAAGCCCTATTCGTATAAGGCCCTAGATGCCCAGGAGGCTGCTGATCGTTTAAAGATGGACTGTATATGTCGTAGGTGCATCGGTTCTTCGAACAAAGCAACTTTCACTCCACTTTTACATCGCTGCCCCTCGTCAAGGTACATTGTTGGAACTTCCTACCTACATCCTTATCATTCTTTCTCATTTCCTTTTAATGGGAAAACCCAAAGACCAACCTCAAAGGGACCACATCAACATATCCCTTCGTTTGGCCCAGGGTACCAAGCTTTCTCTAGCTGCAATCACCCTGGGATCCCTCTACATGTGGCTTGATAGAACCCTTTCCGACATGGAAAGATCTCTCAGTCATTATAACCTGGCCAACTTTGCCAACCTTGTCTTCATGATAGACTTCATTTATGTTCATTTCCTTGCCATAGCAGTCAAGACCAACCGCCCGCCTTCAGGGGAAACTATTCTGCCCCCACACTCCATTGTTTATCATAAGAGATAAAGTCAAAAGGAGTTGACCTCTATTATTGATCAGCTTAGGAATTTTGTGATGAGGCCTTACGAAGAGGATATCTTCATCCACACTTGCGTTTTTTTCAAATATGAAGCAAGGGTGGTCCAGGAAACTACCATAGACCGTATTATTGAAGACCCTTCGCTAGATGTGGTCCTTCTATTTTCGTCGGGTACCTGCCTTCCTACACCGAGTGGGGATACACCAGCGAGCACTACAATCCCAACCGATGCAGCCGTCAGTTTGGTTTCGATCAAGGGGCTCCTCACCCAGTTTTTAAATTTTCTAACCCCAAGGTCTCTTTTAGCGAGCCGTGTTCCCTATTCTCATCAACTTCTACATGGGGAATAAATTCTACCATGGATGGGCGAGTCACTATTCCAAGCATCACCCGGTAAGGGGATGTGACCCCTCTATTTTTAATGAAGTACTGACCTAGGCAACTGGCCCAAATTTCTAAGTTCATCAAGGGGGATCCCATGTATCTTCCAATTCTTTCATTTTTTGCCCTGGAGATGGGGTTAAAAGGTAATTACGTTCTTGGGATTGAGTTCCCTCTAAGAAATACCCCCAAGGTACCTCCCACTTAACTTCCTCCACATTGCTCCATGATCCCCACTGTCATGCCCAAACCCAAAACCACTACAACCCTCAAACAACCTGTCCCCACGATCGAAGTAGCTTCTGGCAAAGGGCCTTCTCATCCACCATCCAAAAAAGCTAGGAATGCCAAAATGGGGACATCCTCAAAATCCATGTCCTAAACCCCTTTGGCGGAATTCCCCATAGCCTCTGTTCCTCCTACCATGTCTACAAAAATGGCCGAGGAGTTGAGAAGGCAAGTTTAGGCTGAGGTAGAATGAGTAAATGTTGAGTTTGAATAACGCGCCCCTATTGTCCCTCCTTCTATTGCCTTCCCTACTATTTTGGTTGATCCAACTGAACCGAGGCAAAAAGGAGGAAGAGCTTAAAAGTTCCTCGTGGTGATGATGATGCAGGTATGAGGAAAAAGACTCTGGGTACCAAGTCCCAGAGGAAACGAACTCCCGAGATACATCTCTCCCCAGCTCCCTATGTTGATGCCTCCTCTCCTACTTTGCTAGTGGTTATATCCTTTCATTATCCTTTTGGATCTAAGGTATGTGTGCGTGTTGTTGTTCTTATTAACATTTTCTTAAGGAAAGATGCATTTGTTTAACTCTTAATAACTTTGGTGCAGTATGGGGGGATGTTTCGATTCCTTTGAGGCCAATACGACTCCTCCCCGTTCCCCTATGATTGGGCTTACTTACTCCCACTATTCGACCTCTCTACGCACTAAGGGCGCTACTGTGGGGGGAGGTTCCATTGAATCTGGGGGTGTCTCTTCTCAACCAAAGACAACTCCCCCGGCCCCTTCTGAATTATCATCTCTGCACGAGGTTACTCTGCCCCTCATTTCGGTTGCATAAAGTTCTCCTGAGGTAACATATAATCTTTTATTTGTTAGGTTTCACATATTTTTAATTTTGCCATCCCTTCCCTTATCATGCTTAATTTTAATATATTAGGACACCTTAGGTTGAAATGGCGTCTTTGTTAGCTGACCTTCTACTTCCCACCATGCCGACGAGACCCAAAATTGCGGTTCCCCTTTTTGGTGCCATAACGGAGGTAAGTGACACTTAGATGCATTTCTCCCTTTTTCCTATACTGGCTACTCGTGTCTAACATTTGGTTTCATGTTTGCACCTTTCTCCAAGTCTTAGCCCACCCTTTTCTCTCAGTGGTCTTCCTCTTTCCAAGGCCAAGGTTGATGCTTCTGCCCTATGTGGTGGTTCTTCGGTGCCTACCCATGCTGGGGCATCATTTGGAGGTCCATCATCTTCTTTCAGCGAAACTCCTATGTTGGCCTTGGTACCTTTGTTGGTGCGGGAACTTTGCCAATCGTTGAGGCTTCTTCAGTTAAGGGTGCCATTGAGGTCTCTGAGGAAATAAGCATGCCCCCAACTATTCCTGCTGTTATGGCCTCCATGGTGACTCCCATCCTCGCTTCTGCTACTACTGAGGTACTTCGCTAATTTCTCTGCATTTCTCAACCTTTAAAACTTCACTTATGATGGTGGTTTAACACAGAAAACACTTGTTAATTTTTTTCCATGAATTCCACCTATATTGGTGACTTAACAACGAAAGCGCTTGCTAAGATTTTTACATAAACTCCACCTATATCGGTGACTTAACAACGGAAACACCTGTTAAGATTTTTCAATAAACTCCACCTATATCGGTGACTTAATAATGAAAACATTTTTTAAGATTTTTCATAAACTCCACCTGTATCAGTGACTTAACAATTAAAACACTTGTTAAGATTTTTTATAAACTCCACCTATATCGGTGACTTAACAATGAAAACACTTGTTAAGGTTTTTTTACATAAACTCATTATTTCTTCTACCCGTTCTCATGTTGCTCGGGGGATTGTCCACCAGTTCTTTCACTCATCGCTTCAGCCCTCGGGAATCCTTTATCTCATAAGATTCTAGTCACAATGATCAAGGTTGCACGACTGGTGCGGCTGCCGATAGCGAATCTGGTTGTGAGTTCCCTCTGCCCGACTTAGCTCATCATGCCTTTTGTCTCATGGTCCTTTAGAATTCTCCTCAAATACCTACCAGCGATCGCTTGGTGGTTGAGCAGCTTGAAAGCCATCATCCTCAGACTTTTACCATGGATTGCATGCATTCTAACATCCCTGTGATGAGCTACAGACTTCAGGGCATGGCTACCGTTATTACTGAAATCGCCAGCACTCCCACTTCAAACGTTACCAGTGCCCTCCTCAACCAATTTTTGGGCCATCTGAGGGAGTTGGGTCGCGATGGCTTTTGCTTTGACTGGCTTATTTCACACTTAAAAACTTTGAAGAGTCAGCGACTGGATAGTCAGAGGGAGCTGGTTCGAAAACATCAGGAGGATCAATGGGCTGAGGAAGCTAAGATGGTCGAGCTAGCTCCTTTTCTTGAAGCTTTCGATAAGGAGGTAGAGGATGACAAAGAAGCTATGCGACTGGTGAAGTTGAAACGAGAAAACTCCTCATCAAGCGAACACAAGCGCCAACGAGATTGGAGGTTTCTATAAATGCCCAACAGTCTTGCCTAACAGCTTCTTCGGACCTTCCTGGAGATTTTTTTCTCTGCTCCAGATCTATGGTTCCTCTTAAGTCAATGAATTGTTGTATACATTTTACTTTTCTTCTTCTTATGTAATTCTTAGGCAATAGCTCTCAATTTTGTAATGCCCCAAAGTTTATGAGTGAGAAGATAATGTATGTTTTCCCATGTTATTTCTTTGTGTTACAACTATTTGCGTATTTTGTGAAGTTCTGTGATTCTTTCATCTCCACTCGACTTATATAAAAAAACTTACATATTCATAAAAACAGCTAGATACATCAATGGTCCAAACATAATTGCTTACACATGATAGACTTTCAACCACTTATTGCTAATCTTGAATGGTTTATCTTCTTCCATCCTAGAAATTAAGCAATAACCTGAATCATGAGCTTATTTTACAATGAAAGGTCCCTTCCAATTTGCTGCAAATTTAGGTAGGGGAAGCCCCCTGATATGCTTCACTGTTGCTTTCAACACGAGGTCTCCCTCTATGAACTTCCTTAGTCTCACCAAGTTATCATATGCCCTGGGGAGTTATGTCGTATATATTTAAAAGTCTTGCATCCCATTATCTTTGTGTTCATCCAACGCTTCAAACTACAAATGCCTATTCTGAGGGATCAGGCTACTTTGCAAGGCATATCGAGTAGAGGGAACTTCTAATTATACTTGAAGGATTGCCTTAGCCCCATAAACAAGGGACAATGGAGTATACCATGTAGGCTTCCTTTTGTTTATTCGATAGGCCCACAATATAGCAGGTATTTTGTCATCCCACGATCCTGGGAAATCCTCCATCATTTTGGTCAAAATGTTAACCAAGGTTTTGTTAATTGCCTCGGCTTGACCACTGCCCTTTGGATATGACACCATTGAAGTATGATGGATAATGGAATACTTGTCTATGAGAATTGTTACCTCTGAATTGATGAAAGGGGTTCTGTTATCTGAAAGGATAACCTTTGGAATCCCAAAATAGAAAATGATGTATTCTCTGATGAAGTTGCTCACCACCCCCATTGTTGCCCTTCTTAATTATATCGCTTCAGCCCACTTTGTGAAGCATTTCGTTACTACTGGTATCCACATCTTCCTCCTCGAATAAGGATGCATTTCCCTTACCAGGTCGAACGCTCAAGTGTGAAAAGGATAAGGTGTCGCCAGGGAGTGTAAGTCCACCGATGGGGCATGGATTATATTTTCATGAAGTTGGCAAGCTTTGCACTTTCAAACGAACTCAACAGAGTCTTTCTCTATTGTTGGCCAATAATACTCCAACGTCGTCAACTGGTCATACAACTTGTCCCCTCCTACGTGAGATGGATCGTGGGCCTATTTGAGGACCTCGGTTGCTTTTTCCTTCGTGATGCAACGCAATAGCCTGTTGAAGTAGCCCCTCCGATAAAGCTGCCCCTCCTGAATGTAGAACCTCAGGGCCCTTCGTTTGAGTCCCCTCGTGTTAATCTTTTCTATTGGGACAACTCCATCTTTAATGAAGTCAATATAGGTCTGCCTCCAGTCAGTGTGATCTTCCATGAAATGACATTCAACTGCTTCAAATAATAACTGGCATTTGTCGCACTTCCATTGTTTCTCTGTCGCATCCTGTTTCATTCTAGGCCAAAAATATCCCTCTATTTGAATTCTTCGGTTGACGTATCTCCATTGTCTCATAGTGCTTTTCATATGTTCTCTTCAATCTTCGCTCTTCTTTTTCCGGGCCGATGCACCATGACAACCATCCTCCTGCGTACCTGAAGTAAAGGCTCCACTGGTTTCTGAAGTATTGCGCTAATTCCCTTAGCTCCATCGCTCCTTTTCCAGATTCCAATTGTTTTATAATCTCTCCTCTCCAGTAAGCATCCTCCTCCATCGGCAGGATTGCCTAAAATATTGAGGGAGCTTTTCCTCGTTGAATCATGATTATAGTTGTATCGCTACTCATGAATATCTTATAAGAAATGGTGGCATAAGCGTCTAGGTGGTAGTTCATCGTTCGGGAATGTCTCCTGGTCTTAGTCTAATAGAACTGGCTAAGAAGCCTCTAAATGATTATTTTTTATGGTGCCAGACTCAGGTGTTTCAATACATATTCTCCATTCACCTGTTGGATCACCCTTGATGCAAATCGATCGAATCCCCCTTCGAAAGTCTTCCAGCATCCCCAAAAGTAATGCTTCGTACTCTACTTCGTTGTTGGAATAAGGAAATCTGGCTTGTAGGATAGACAAATCTCCTCCATTCCTTTCGAAAGAATAACCTCTGCTCCTGCTTTCTTTTCCGCCAAAGATCCATCAAACTTCATCATCCACTCTTCATTACTTTCATCTAAGTAATTGGCCAGCAGGTCATACTTTCTTTAGGTGCCTTGAACATTCTAGAGGGGAAGATTACCAATATGCCAGTGTACCTCTGGCTCTTGATAGTGCGAGGAACCACGCACTTCAAGTCATATTCTGAGAGGATTAAGAATCGCCTAGCTGTCCTACCAATCAATATAGTGCTTGCCAATAAGTACTTAATAGGATCACACCTTGTTACAATATGAATTGTAAAAGACAACATATAATGTCTGAGTTTCTTTGCTATAAAGAATAAGGCTAAACAATGCCTTTCCAAGCTACTATACCTGACCTCTGGCCCATGTATGATTCTACTGAGGTAGTAAACCGAACGTTCTTCCCCATCAATCTCTTATGCCAATAAAACTCCCATGGGCCTCGTGGTAAATGTGAGGTATAGTTGCAATGGTATTCCTGCCTGTGGGGGAACCATGATTTGTGGTGAAATGAGCAGTTTCTTCAGCCTAGCGAGAAAATCCTGGTGAACCCCCTCCCACTTGAATTTTGTGTTCCTTCGTAACAACTGCATCAACGGGTGTGTCATCTCGGCTAATCTAAGCACAAATCTCCTAACATAGGAGACTTTACCGAGGAAACTCTTCAACTCCTTCGCCGTTCTTGGACTTGGCTTCTCTAAGATCGCCCATTGCTTGTCCTGGTCCATCTGTACCCCATTGTCGATCAACCACGTAGCCTATAAATTTTCCACTTGTTACTCCGAAGACACACTTAAGTGGGTTCATCTTTAATTTATATTTCCTGCATCGGGACAATACCTTCCTTAAATCGCTCAGATGGGACTCCTCCTTCCTGGATTTGATGACCAAATTATCCACATACAATTCCATAAATTTGTGAAAGAAGTCATGAAAAATGGCAATCGTTGTTCCCTAATAAGTAGCCCCAACGTTCTTGAGTTCAAACGGCATTACTCTATACATGAAATTGCCCAACTGGGTTCTAAATGTCATTTTCTCTGCATCCATGGGGTCCATCTTGATATGGTTGTACCCTACATACCCATCCTTGAAGCTATACATCTCATGACCAGCTGTTGCATCTATCAATCTATCAATGGAGGGCAAAGGGAACTCATCCTTGGGGCAAGCTCTATTCAAATCTCTTAAGTTCATATAAATTATTATTTGGTTTTTGTCTTTCTTTCCCACCGGGACAATGCTAGACACCCAAAGCGGGTGCTATATCGGCTTGATGAACCCTGTCGCCAATAAGAGTTGGACCTCTTCCTCTATCTTTAAATTCAACTCAGGCTTGTACGTTCTCATTGGTTGTTTCACCAAAATGGCTGAAGGCATCACGTTTAACTTGTGGTGGCTGACTCCCTCATTCTTCCCTTCTATCTCTGTGAAAATCTATGCAAAAACATCAATGAAATCCCGAATCAACTCAACCAAAGCCTCTCGTTTCTCCTTACTGAGATCTTTCGAGATGAAAATAAGCCTTGGATCCTCCCCTTCTTTTGCCAGACATAACTGATCCAACTCTTCTGCCTATGGCTTCGGTTGTTCTTCCATGTAATCTCGTTCTTCGATAACATCTTTCACAAAATTTTGTATGTTAGAGTTGTCTATCCCCATACATTACCCCCGTTGATCCATCAAAAAGCACTCATATATCAGTTCAGCCTCATTATCAGATTTTTTGGCCGCCCGTTCACACCATTATAATCGATATACCACTTTTCCTTCTCATGTAATAACTTTATTGCACTGCCTACAGGTAGATGTAACTGCGTTCCTCTTATTCTCTCCATAAACCTCAGCCACTTTTTTTCCTGAAAATCAGCTCAGCACGCTTTGTCGTTGGACCTCATGTTCCATCGGATCCACTATGGGCCTCATCTTGTCTTTGAGCGGCTTTTAGATATTTTGGGGCCGAGGGACCACCTGCTGAGCTTCTTTGTCCATCACTCTAGTGGTGCTTGCAACCTCCTTATCCTGCTCGTTCAAGGCCCCCAACCTTTCTCTGATCGAGGTAACCCATGCTCCCTCTATTCCTCTCATTAGGACGCGGACATCCTCCTCCAATTGTATGTAAAATGCTTCATCTACCAAGTGAGCTTCCTCGATAGCGAATTGCCTCTTCGTAGCCCTAATGGTCACCTCTGTTCCCTTGATATTTTCCTTGGCGCATTGGTGATACATCAAAGGAACTATCCCTTCGTTATGCATCCACACTCTTTCTATTAGCATATGGTAGGAAGTTTCACTCTCTATTATGTATAACTTGATATGGGAAGTCAAATTTCCTATCGCAATCCCAATATTTACGTACCCAATGGACTTGGAAGATTGGTTGCCATATCCCGAAATCACGAAAGGCATCGGGACCAACCTTTCTTCTGGAATATTGGTTGTGTGGAAAGAGTTGGTTGGCATGATATTGATGGAATATCCCCCATCCATAAGATTCCTTGCAAAACTAACTCCGTTGGTGCTGGAGGTCACATACAATGGCATGTTGTGAGGGAATCTTATGGCCTTATTTGCATCGCTGAAAGTTACTTCTCACGGAAACATCTTCGCCAACCTCGCCATGGGTCCCCTTCATCTCAGCGAGGGGACTGCGTTCTTCCTCGCAATGTCAAGCATTGCCTGGGTTATTTCCAACCTGCTCTCCTTCGGTATCCCTACTTAGTCAAAGAACCAAGTGAACTTTGGGGATTTTGAAACTGCATAGTATTATATGACTGGGTCTGCTTCCTCACCTTCAATGTCGTATACATCCTCCACATCTTTAGCGCCTGCTTCATCGTAGGTTAATACTACATTAGCCATTCCTTTAGTACAGATTTCCAAAGCTTGTTTGAACTCCCCCTGCTTCGTCGTTGGCTCTCTTTCTTCTCTCTCTTCCTCCTCGTCATAGGCCACCACCAGATTGGCCCCATGTGCTGGGAGTGGGTTTTTGTTAACGTTCTGTGGAGGGATTTGCAACATCCTTGCCCTTACATACTTATAGATGATTCTTCTTAGAGTGAAATAGCTCTCTATTCAATGCTGGATCTTCCAATAAATCTAGAAATATTTGGGATCCACCCTTATTGCCGCATCGGGTTCCCCAACGGGAATACCCTTTGGTTCATAGACTATTCCTCCTTGGACCATTGTTTTGTAACGACTAACAGCCTTCTCCACTGTACAAGGAAATGGTGGTGGGTCCGCCCTATCTCTTCTGAACTTCCTCTTGTTGTCCTTCTTCAGTACCTTTCCCCCATTTGTTGCCTCGGTGTACCCTACCCGTGGGGGCTGAGACCTCCCACCAACAGGTTGTATCGGCTGTCGAAACATCATGGGCACCACCACTAGATTTGGCCACACAACCAATGAGATATTTCTTACCGCTTTTAGGAACGCCGAAAAGTCCCCTCACGCGTCTTATTGATAAGATGGCCGATGTACTCAGGATGCAGTCCTTCCGCACAAATCTGCAGTATCTTGGACTCTTTAGCCTCCTCCCTCACATCGAGGGACCTCTCCCTGAACCTTCGAATGTAGGCCACCACATCTTCCCCTTGTCGTTGCTTCTCCCTTCCCATTTGGGTTAATGTAAACTCATCCTCCGCTAGAAAGAACTTCTGAACGAACAAAACATGCATCTCCTCCCATGCAGAAATGCTCTTGGGAGCTAAATGAGAATACCAAGTATATGCTTTATCGGTTAAGGATTTAGAAAATTCCCTCAACCTGAATTTCTTTTATTGCAATGCGCCCCCAAGTGTTCAACAAAGTGTTTAATATGCTCCTTCTAGTTTCCACCCTTTCCTGTGTATTTTTCAAAAATAGGAGGAATATAATCTTTTGTGTAGGGATCATCGTTGTATTACTGGGGGTGAGGAGTTAGAAAGTCGTCATAAATTGAAGCTACCTCGCCAGCAGATTGCGAGGAAGCTTGCATGAACTTCAGCATCTTTTTCTGCATCTTCTTCCTCATCTCCTCCATGGGTGATGCCAATGGAGCAACAACCAATGGGACCATAGGCTGAGTGCCCGTTGCAGTGGTAGCAATCGTCACAGTTGGGGCCGTTGATACTCTTGAGGTTCCCACTTGTGCTTTGTGGGACCTTTGGGTTGCCCTTGGTGTCACGGAAGAGTTGACTTCAAATCCTCCCAACACCACTGAAGCTATGGTAGTTTGCAAAAACTCATAAATTTAGTCATGAGGAGTGCCACTTGGGCTAGCCCCAACCCATTGCTCGTGGAAGCTTATGTCACCCCTGGAATGCCTGTCGTCGCCTATACTAGAGGTACCTCTGTTCGAGGAGCCCCGCCCCTTAAAGCCACCAATTCTCTCGTCGCCCGTTCTTCATTGTGTTGAATGTCATCAAAGTTCAGCCTTCGATTAATGTTATCCTGCGCCATACTCCTTACTTATAAGAATGCCTACCCAGTTGAGTCGCCAAATGTAAGAGGGTAGTTTAGATAAGATGTAGGCGTAACCCCTTTTTGAGTACAGCAATGACAAGTTAACTAGCAAAACTATTGATTACTATAGGACACGCAAACACAACTTAGTAAAGATAAACTTGGTTAAACTCACAAATATCTCGTGTATGACTCAAAAGATAACAATGAACTCAGAAGTAACTCATTTAGAGGGAGAAAGAAGTAAGCACCCAAGATACACCTTGGCAGGCAGCCAAACACACCAAACACCCTCAAGAATCTCTGTCAATTATTAAAAGATTCGTAATAAATGATAATGGTGGGTGAGAAAACTCTCTGCTTTGTAAAAATTATCTCCTCTCTGATGTATATTATCTCTAGTAATAACTTCTGAACTCTCAAAACGACCATCCTCTCCTCAGAGGTGGTTGAATAGCCTCCCACACCACCCCCGAGGAAACTCCTTCATTAATGTCTATGAAAGACATCCCTCATACTTTATGTCACAAACATTAAATACCTGATGCACTAGTTATCTACATGTCATAAACATCAAATGCTAAGATATACCTATTGCCGAACCACTGTGTGTCAGGGGGCTGTTGTGGCAGAGGTGGCTCACCAACTGTTTGACAGCCCCAAATACAACGGTGGTTTACTTAAGTGAAGATTTTACATTTTTTAGCTGGCTAGTGACATCACCTATAGTAGATGTGACATTAAGTAGAGGGCTATTTGGTTCACAACTCAACGCCCGATGGAACTCCAAGCTACTCCGCTCGAGGTTCCACGGCAAGGGTCATTCGGTGTTTTACCAGGTGTATCTAAGATGACTAAGATAAGCCCCAATGGTTCCTCACTTCTCAATCCTCCAAACCAAGTCCCTCAAAACTTCCCACGGCGAGTCGTTCGATAGAGCATGAAAGCTCTCCCAGGCCCTACCAAGCCTGATCTCTCGCGAATACCGTTCGACCTCACACATAATCATTATTATTGTTACATCACTACAATCATTATAACTCATAGTTAATATAATCAAAAGATACCATAAGATCAAATTAATCAACAGGACTAAAGGACGAGCTCTCTCGATCAGCTTCTTCGCTGGAAGGTCCCTTTGGGCTGCCACGCTCAGCTGCCTTAATCCCAAACACTGTTGTAAATGGGGGATTATCTCTAATCTTAGGATTACCTTCAAGGCCCCTCTACACCTTCCAATAAACCCATGTTAAAAAAATCAGGTCAAAATACATTTTGTAGTTATTTTCAACAAATTCACAAAAAAATGGTTAAAATACCTTAATTATAAGGGTCTGAGCCAGTAGTTTTTTTGTGGATTGTTTAAAAATAGCTAACAAATGCATTTTTACCTGATTAATTCAATATGGATTGATGGGAAGGTTAATTTCAAGGGAAAAATAAAAAATTTGGAAGAAAAGTTACTTAGGGTCTAGAACTAGTTATGATGTATGGTGTGATGTACATCATGATGTAGGTGATCCTTCCCTTATATATATATATATATATATATATATATATATATATAGGAGGGTAGTGTGAGTGGGGTCTGGTAAAATACTAAAATGGGTGAGGCGTACCCCACTCCAATGAACTCTGCCTCCAAGGTCTTCAACAGTTTCTAGAGAAGCACCTGGTAAAAATTTCCCTTTTTGGTAAAATGGAGCCAAAGCTAGAACCACCTAAGATGAACTTCATAATAATAGTAACTTTTTTTAAAATGATCTCCTAAGAATGATGGCTGTCAAGGTGGGAGTGCAGAAATAGGCACTACACATTTAGACAGGGACCAGGGAGAGAATACTAGAAAATGTATATTGTAGACCTTGTCCCTTTAAGTTTCTAGAGTAACAACAATATAAGTTTTCTAGAGGGGTCCCTTAATGTGGACTTCCTCACTAGATTTCACATTTTTACTCGTCTTGGCAAAGGGGTCCCTCATTTGTGGACTTCCTTGCCCAGGTATCATTTTAACTAGTTTTAGCAAGGGGAAATCCATAACCCTAACTATATCATTTTGTGTATTAAAAGGAGGTAAGGTAGGGGTCCCCCTCTGAAAACATCTTTCAAAATAGAAGGATGTGGAGGAGGGGTCCCTCACCCAAAACATCTTTTAAATTGGAAGAAGGTGGGGGAGGGGTCCCTTACCCAAAACGTCTTTGGAACTTGAAGGAGGTGGGGGAGGGGTCCCACACCGAAAACATATTTTTAATTAGAAGGAGATGGTGGAAGGGTCCCTTGACCAAAACATCTATGGAACTGGAAGGAGGGGTGGGAGGGGTCCTTCACCCAAGATATCTTTTGAAATGGAAGGGGGCGGTGTAGGAGTCCCTTGCCTAAAACATTTATAAACCTATAAGGAGGTACTAGAGAAATATTTTTGAAATTGGAAGGAGGTGTTAGAGGGGTTCCTTCTCAAAATATCTTTGAAATTATAAGGAGGTGCTGAAGGGGGTTCCTTCTCAAAATATCTTTCCAATTGGAAGGAGGTGCTAGACGGTGTCCCTCGCCCCAAAATTCACATTACTTGGAATTTGGCAAAGGGGGGTCCCTCGACCCAAAATTCACATTAGTTTCAAGCAGGTCAAGAGGGGGTCCCTCGTCCCAAAACTCTCATTACTTAGAATTTTGCAGGAGGGGGATCCTTTACCCCAAAATTCACATTATTTGGATGCAGGTCAGGAGGGGGAGTCCGTCGCTCAATATTATGATAAAACTATAATACCCTTCTACATTTGTCCCCTCGTGCAAAGTCTTTTGTGTTTGGCGCAATCTTTAAAAAAATTGAGGGACCCTAGGGCTTCTTCATCATTATCACTAGGGTAATTAAATGCTTTATCACTTTACCCCAGGTTTTGGGGATGAGGACATTTGTGGTGGACCTCCTTTTCCAGGTTATCAACTTGGGCAGAGGGGTTGCTCGTGGTGAGTCCCCTCCCCCTGGCCTTTTTCTGTAGCCTTCTATCTTGTTTAGAGGGGTTTCTTATGTTGAGCCACATAATCCTTGGCCTTTTTTTGTGTCCTCATTCTTGGGAAGAGGGGCTTCTCATTGTGAGTCCCCTCGTCCAAGTATTAGACTTCGCCATAGGGCCACTTAAGGTGGACCCTCTCGCTCTAAATCTTTTCTTGCTATCCATGGTAGTGGGATCCCCTCTAGGTGGTCTCACTCACCCCAGGCTATTTTAGAATAGCAGACGAACACCCCTCTACATTAGTCCCCTCGTACAAAAATCTTTATGTTGGTTAGACCAAATGGTTTTGTACGAAATAATCATTTTATCTTGGATTGTTATATCATTACACAGCTTGATTTGGAACGGCTGAGGGATCCCTCATGGCGGACTCCCTTGCCATAAAATAACTCTATGATGGGATCTTGGCAGAGGGGTGCCTCGTGGTGGATTCCCTCGCCCAAATCGTACTTTCACTATGGTATTGGCATAGGTTCCCTTGCAGTGGACTTCCTCACCATCATTCACTCATTTGGTTGTGGTCTTACCAGAGGGGTCCCTCTTAGTGGACTCCCTTGCCACAAATTACTTTTTGTTATGTTCCAGTACGCCTTCATAATAGTCCCCTCGTGCAAAGTCTTTTGTGTTGGGAAGAACAAAATGCTTTGTACGCCATCATTTTCAAGCCTCAACCCGTTTGATGTCTTAAAAGAAAGGGGTCAAAAAATTAAACTCTCAACAATGAATCTAGTTTTGATTTGTAGAAATTAATGACTTGTGTCGGAAACCCAGAAACCCAATGTGAAAATTGATTCGAGAGAAAGGCTCCTCAAAGCCAAGAAAAATGAAAGATTTGTTCAAATTAAATAAAAGGAAGGAAGAGAAGCAACATTCAATATGAGGCTTGAAATTAATGTTAAAAGATAAACGAAGGACATACCTGGTGAAAGGCAGTGATGAGGTACTGGTTTTCATGAAATCATTTGGCCAGTACTACTCGTGGAAGCCAGAGCATCATTTGAATAGAGGCATATCAGATAATAATCTGTCGAGAAACCTCAACAATGATTTAATCGGGTCTGATCACCTCACGTCCGAGTAACCTACTTGAACAACATCAAAAAACATTATCAAGAAAAATAAGATGAGGAACCGGGGTAGAAGAAGCATTGTGACATGGGTTTTTATGGTTTGAAACTCCACTCCATATCTTTGCAAGTTTATCAACCATTGATTTTTATGTTATACCGAAATGAGAGAGAAAGTAGGCACTCACATGTCAAAAATATTGGGTGGACTGACTCAGATTTATTCCCAGATTGTAATATAAGAAAAGGATTTTCTCTTATACCGTCCTCTTTTTTATTTGATAGAAAATAAAGAAAAAGGTAAAACAAAGATAGGGTGTTCCCAAAGAAATACATCGATGGGTTCTCTCTCCTATTTCTCGTAAGGATAGACTGTTCCAACGTTTTTTTAAGAACCCTCTCATCCCATTACTATTGTAACATACTTTATTAAAAAATGGGTAGACACGATGCTTGAATATATATAATATAGAGGGGGGGAATTAGGAAAAACGGTCTCTCACATCAATTCTAGTCATTAGGGAGACTCTCGACATCACCCCACTTATTTTTATAAAAGTAAAAGACTTTCCTAATACAACCCTCAAGTTTTCTTTTTTTAACAAGAGAGATGTTTTTAACATGAACTTCTTGTTTAAAAGAGTAGTTAAAAGCAACCATTATTCCCCTTCCATTAGGGCAATTGCCTTCCTCGAAACTAAGACTAAGTTGACATGTTTTTACGCGTTGCTCGAAATACAAATGAGACAGCTCACACACATGTTTAGGTATTTTGTGTTGGGTAAGAAAAAAAAATATAATTATATAATTGTTGTTATTATTTATTAATTAAATAATTGAGATACTTTGAGATTTGACAAGTTGTATCCTCAAAATAGTTTCGTGATTCACTTCACGTGTAGTTATATGAGTTGATTTTAAAATAGGGCATAAAATAATATTTTTCCAAGTATACACCCCAAGTAAATCGATCCTATCCCAAGATTTGTTTGCTCAGAATAGTTCGTGTGATTAATTTCATATTTCATTAATGTTATATAGTTTGA
Source organism: Sambucus nigra (assembly GCA_949130495.1). Lineage (NCBI taxonomy): Eukaryota > Viridiplantae > Streptophyta > Magnoliopsida > Dipsacales > Adoxaceae > Sambucus > Sambucus nigra. Next base: position 286,009,145 of record OX422208.1, read on the forward strand.
ATAAGAGTAATTCATTATGTGAAGAAAGAGAAGATCTCTCCATCCTTCACTCGAAGATGTTTGCCCCATTTATTCAAGGTATAAATGACTTTAAAAGTATAAATTACTATACAACGGGCATTATTTCTTTAGTCATATTAATTTTTGGAAATGTTTAATGTTGATAGACATTTCAAAAAGTTATTTCGTTCAACTAAAACATCATAGTTCCTTCAGTGAAAATTTTATTCTCTCGCATGATTGGATTCGAGTAGCGGGGCTAACAAGTAAATATATGAAGGTCTAAAGTTGACTTTATTGAAGTATGATCGATTCCATCATGTTTCATATGCATTCTTACTCGGATGGAAAGACAATATCTAGAAATAACAAGTATGAGAAATCAACTATACTCTCTCATCAAGTTTAACTGTAAGGCCTCCAATGCATTTATTATGAGCTAGTATTTATCCACCTAATAAATAGGTGTGAGAAAAAAAAAAAGATTTTTCACAAAATAATAAAAATGTACGACAGTTTAGTAACTAGGGCTCCAAGGGAACCGGAGTGCTCATAGTATCTACTTGAGAAGAAAGAAATAGGTTGAGTAGTCAAGCAAGTTCCAAGTATGAATAAAATAAAATAAAAGGTACGACAATTTAATACCTAGGCCACCAGATTGCTCATAGTATCAACCTGAGAACAAAGAAACAGGTTAAGTATTCGATCAAGTGTCAAGTATGAATAAAATAACAACAAAGGTGAACGAGTTTAGCATTTAGGGCACCAATGGGACCCGATCGCTCATTGTATCAACCTGGGAACAAAGAAATAGGTTGAGTAGTAGAAGAAGCTCCTAGTATGAATAAAATAGCAGTAAAGGATATGCCAGTTTAGTACCTAAGGATCCAAGGGCACCAGAGCGCTCGTAATATTAACCTAAAAAATAGATAAATGGGATATATAGCCGAGAAAGTGCCAAATACAAATAAAAACATCTCTAAACGGTATGATAGTTGAGTACCTCATGCTTAAGGACATAGGAGTGCTCAAGATATTGAGCAAGTGCCAAGTATAATTAAAATGTACGACAGTTTAGAACCTAGGGCTCCAAAGGCATAGGAGAGCTCACAGTAGTGACAAAGTTCCAAGTATAAATAAAAGGTATGACAACTTAGTAACTCAGGCTTCAAGGGCATAGGAGCGATCACAATATTGAGCAAGTGCCAAGTATAAATAAAAAGGTACGATAATTTAGTATTCGGGCCCTAAGGTCATAGGAGAGCTCAAAGTATTGAGAAAGTGACAAATATAAAAAGAAGGTACAAAATTTTAGTACCTCGGGATCGAGGGGCATAGGATCACTTACAATATTAACCTAAAAAAAAAATAGGTTAAGTAGATGAGAAAATGCCAAGGATAAACAAAGGGTACACCAGACTAATGTTTTCTCTTTCTTAAGAGAATATTAGAACCTCTACTAAATTAGAAAAGGTTCCATGATATAAAGAAATTTCCTCGTTATACTTGGGAGAATATCATTTTCAAGGAAAAAAGTATATTGAGCAAAGTCCTTATAGGCACAAGAGATAAATATGTTTACAGTAGACCAGCAAGAAGGCATCCTCCTAGTAATAACAATAATTAAAAAAGGAGCATATACCAAATAGTCCCTCGAATCTTTTTTAATACACGTTTAGTCCAAGCCTTTTTATTTTGCACCAAAAAGTCCTTCATCGTGCCAAAAAGGCTTTTCCATGCCGCTGGCGTGGACCTTTAAAGATAAGAGAATAAGGGACTTTTTGGAACAAAATAAAAGGCTTGTAGTAAGTATGTATTAAAAATGTTTGAGGGACTTTTTGGTATTTGATCCTTAAAAAATACAGTATAGATTTTTTTTTCATATAGATTTATAGCATAAAGAACAAGTTCTAGCCTATATTCTCAAGAAATTTGTTTTACGTGACCAATTTTTAGAAAATATGGAGAAGGGGGTCTACCCCCTCCTCTCCAAAGTTGTTATTTTTCTAAGACAAAAAGGTTTATGAGAAAAGTTTGAAACAAGGACCCCACATTAGTGGGAAAATTTTTAGTATAACGAAATAATTATTTCTTTACTTATGATATATGTAAAATTTTATTCAAAGTTTGTGGGATGGAAAAGGGCTAACCCCCTCTCCTACTTCTTCCTTAATAAATGAATGTGCATACCCCAGTCACACGGTATTGCACTAAAAAATACCCCACAGTCACACGGGATTGCGCTAAAAAGTAACCCACAATCACATGGGGCGGCGTTAAAAAATTATAACTTGTTCATCCTATATGCAAGTACCCCACAGTTAAAGGGGCGTCTTTAAAATGTTAATTTTCTTGGCTCATATGCAAGTACCCCGCAGTTAGAGGGGTGACATTAAAATTTTAACTTTCTCAACTATATGCATGTACCCCGCAATTAGAGGGGAGACTTCAAAATTAATCTTTCTTAGCTATATGCAAGTACCCCGCAGTTAGAGGGGCAGCTTTAAAATTTTAACTTGCTCAATTATATGCAAGTACCCTATAGTTAGAGGGGCAGTTTTTGAAATAATAACTTGCTCAAATCATATGCAAGTACCCTGTAATTAGAGAGGCATATTCAAGAATTATAACTTTCTTATATCTCATGAAAGTACCCCGCGGAATATGGGGCAGTTTCCATTTGAGAAAATGCTAACAGTAAATAAAGAAGCTCACAGTAAACAAACATCAACGCAACACAAAAGCAAAGATAGCATCATTGTACTTTTTCATAGTTAGAAATGATTTTTTTTAAGAAATAGCTAAAAGTAAATCAGGTATGATAGTTTAATACTCGAGGAGTGCAAAGTATAGCACTCCCAAAATGTTCCACAACTATCGAAACAACTGTCTTAATTACCTGATAACACGAAAATAAGGGTGTGATGACAAACACACTTGCACAGTAAAAGCAAGAACAAAAAGGGAAGTGCAAAGGAGAAAATGGGTATTAAATTTTAATACCTCTCTCATAGTTTCTTCCTCAAGGTGTTCAACAGTTATCGGAACAACCATAACATTAACCTGAAAGCAAGGAATTGGGGGTGTGATGGCGAGCACACTTGCACAATAAAAGCAAGTTTGAAAGGTATGACACACCAATTGTTTACTTGGATAGTCTCATCTGAGACACTATTCCAAGATCCCACAATGATAATGGGACCTCAACTACAATGACCTTAAAGAAAGGGAAAATAGAGAAATGTTAGCAAAAAGATGGCACATTGAAGAAAGTGCCTCTTGTGCAAGATAGTATAGTACTTATGGGTTTGCCTCCACAGGACTCGTAATAGGGACCATAGGTGAAGAAGTCTCATCAGTACCAACCTGCGAATGAGGAACGAAATAGGTGTCAACAAAACACTTGCATACTAAAGTAAAAAATTAAGACTAGTCATAAAAATAGTGCTTGTTGAAAAAGATACCGAGAAGGGCACTAAAGTCGTGCTACCACCAGAACTAGTTGCAGCATGGCCCCTAACAGCTACAAGGGCCATTGAAGAAGTAGCCCTAAGGTCCCTCGATATTGAAGAAACTAATGATGGAATACAAAACATTTTGGTTTCCCAAATCAAAAGACTTTGCGTGCAGGGACTACTATAGAGGGGTACTTCCCCACAGTAAAAAGTAATTTGTGGCGAGGGAGTCCACTACGAAGGACCCCTTTGCCATATGAGTGAATGATGGCTAGGAAGTCCACTACAAGGGACCCTTTTTCCAATACCATAGTAAAGGTATGATTTGGGTGAGGGAGTCCACCACAAGGGACCCCTCTGCCAACGTCACAACAAAGAGTTATTTTGTGGCAAGGGAGTCCACCACAAGGGATCTTTCGGTGACCCCCGCCTAATTAGTTACTGGGTGATCAGTCCTTAATTAATCAATTTCAGGATATGAAGTTGGTTCAGATAATGCGTCACTGTCGAAAACTCAAATTTTAATTTAATAATAACTAACCACCTAATATTTAAAAAGGTTGGTGTCGAAATTTTACCTTGTTATTAACCATTATCATTAAATGGAAATATCTAATCATACATCAAAATTGGATAAGGAAAGAACTAACTGAAATTAATTAAAGAGATGGAGTAAACACTTCTAGTAAAAATCCCATAAAGTAATCCAATAACATGAAATCAAAGTATAATAATAGAATAAAACAACTCTAAATCTCTGAATGTAAGATAGGAGGGACGACATGTCCAACTGAAATAAATGACTGATAGATAAGGAGAAATAGACTCAGAAGAGTCTACTAGAAATATCCATTAGCTTCCACAGTTGCTACAGCTCGGTAAATGAATGGAATCTCCTAAGTCTGGTGTCCCTATGAATGAGCACCTACAATAATAGAACAAGAAAAGAGATTTGCAGAAAAATGGCTCAGAGCCCGAGTAGAAAACAGTTTAAATATAGCAAGTGATAAAATTGTTTAATTAGCACAAATATTATTCATGTTAACGTAGCATACTCACTTGAGATGCTCACCTCTCATCTAATTTGTGCACCTAGCGAGCCTAACTACCTATACTAGTCACTATACTCTGCCTAATTATGCGTGGTATAACCACTATGCCAGATAAAATATCTAAATAACCCGAAGACAATATATCTCTATCATTTAGGAATAGATTAAAGATGCTTTAGCTCATTCTGATAACATTATTAATTCTCAAATGGTAACCCAATAAGTATATACTGCAATAAAGTAGCCAACATGAAACATAGAATAGGAACTTGGTGTGTGTATATATATATATATATATATCACTATGTATACTTACAAATATATATATCGATACTGCACCCATGGTTAAGAACCCCCAGTGCTATGCATACTTGGCCATCTAGTCCCATTGCAACGCTCACACATAAAGGACAACAGGTTAAATCTCTCAAGAATTAATAAAAGATATACACATATTGGAGGCGAACATAGTCCCAAGACGATTCGCTACGCACATACCTACGCACCTATACGACCATCGCCACTATCTTTCTCACAGATAGCCCGTACCTAGGTTCCATGCTCTAGTGGTACGACTCAAAATCCACTGAAGGCACACAAGATATGGTCATCCATAACGCGCTAACCTCCATTCGATAGCTAGTAGATAGGTACGTCATACACATAATATTCCAAGTAATAAGCATGCAGACAACTTATACAACTTAATAGGCGTTCACGTAACCCAATTTCCATAATACGTAAGTAGTATTATTATTTATACTCTATCCGTAGATCATATATAGATGTATATACTCTCTTGAACCAAACTCTCCTCTGTTCTATGAAGTTTTTACATCCCGAGAATAATTACTCTCCCAATTAAATAATAATTCGAAATTTAGGTCACTCATCATTCACGTCGGTTATTTCTCTCATAACCCTAGGATGCTTTTTAACCTAACTAGTCTCAAAAAGTGTATTATGAAATCTCTTTAGAAGCCAAGGGGTTCTCGTTCGAACTAGGTCGTTCGAACGAGTTCGTTTGAACAAAGTTATCACTTCGAATAAACTCAACATCACGTTAGAAGGGTCGTTGGATTTCTCGTTAGAAGCCTCATTCGAACGAGGTCATTCGAACGACCTGGGCTGGTCTTCGAACGAAAAATCCGAACAAGCCCAGTTCTTCACCAAATTCGATTTTTCCTACATATCAAACCTCAAACTCAACCCAAATTTTATCCAACATCCCATTAAATAATTCTATACTATTCCTAATCATTATGGGTCACTTTCTAACAAAATTTAAGGTTCAAATCTATATTTTTTCAAAGGGAAACCCAATAATTTCTTAAATCACTAAAATTTTGCATAACGTGAACCCAACAATTTAAGTACTCAAAACTCTTATCATAATTCATGATTAAGACATAAAATCTCCAAGTTTAATACTCTAACAAATGGAAAAACCTCTACATGTATCCCTATCTTCAATTCATAAGATTTCTTTACAATTTAGTATAACTAAACCTAAGATTTCATTGCACTAAGTTTATATCATCTAATCTAAATCAGCAGGAACAATATTTGCTAAAAAAGGAGCAAGATAAACACCTGCCTTGGAATAAATTTCTGATTCTTGGACTGAAATTTGTATGTGGTTGATCCTCTTGTTGTGATCTACACTTTGGTGTAATTCTTGGTGAGAAATCTTGAGTTCTTAGCTTAGTTCTCCTATGGGGCCTTCTTCTTCCTTGGTTCTCTCTCTCTCTCTCTCTCTCTCTCTCTCTCTCTCTCTCTCTCTCTCTCTCTTATAGGTTAAAACTGACAGTAACCTCTAACCCATGTATTTTTAATTAAAACCTAATTTTCGTCCATTTAATTACTCAAAAATCCCTAAAGACTAAAATACCCCTCCGGGGTGTCATTTTGGGCTACAATACCTGGACTCCAAATAAAACCCCCGAGTAGTGTTTTCTGAGTATTTTGACCCTTCCGGACACACTGGCACACTAAAAATACTCATTCGAGTTATATAAAATTAATTTACCTTTTTAACCCCACAAATGCATAATAGTGACGTGACTAATACGTGCATCCCATATAATTATGTGTTAAATGCCATGTATCTCGTCGCCGACCATATTATTAATTCCAAAACCATCTACTACGTTACTCACTATGTAATGCTCAACATAGTTATTATTCAACATCATTTGAACATAATTATTTTTTATAACTACTAACTCTCATCATGCTAGTAATTATTACCATTACGTCGGATTAATTATAAATTAAATTTTCTCTCTTAAATTAATTAATCCCAATTTCCATAATTCCATAATAAAATAAATATGCGTAAAAATAGGGGTATTACATACTTCCCCCCTAATAAAAGAATTTCGTCCCGAAATTTGAAAATGAAAGTATACATGGCAAGAATAACTCTGGATAATGTTCATGCATATCGTCGTCGCACTCCCAGGTAGATTCCTCAACATTATGGTGCCGCCACTGAATGCGGAGTAGTGGTACTATGTTTGACCTCAACTTCCTCTCGCTACGGTATAGGATAGCTACCGACCCCTCCTCGTAGGAGCTATCAGATTGTAAGTGGATCTCCTATAATGCAATGTGAATGTGGGAAAAATCATCTCGAAGATATCTCCTCAGCGAAGAGATATGGAACACGTCATGGACCCTATGCAAGTGCTCTGGTAACCCATGTCTATAATCAACTGGCCCAATCCTCTCGATAATGGGGAACGACCCTACATACTTATGCTCCAATTCCCCTTCTTCCCAAAATGTATAACTCCCTTCATAAGAGACACCAGAAGTAACACCTTCTCCCTAATACTAAACTCTCGAAAATACCTCTTTGCATTGGCATAGCTCTTTTGCCAATGATGAGTAACCTGAATTCGGCTCCGTATCAACTCTATCCTTGCCAAAGTATTTTGAATCACCTTTGGATCAAGTAACTTGTTATCACCCACCTCAAACCAACATGTTGGGGAACGACAAGGTTTGCAGTATAGTGCCTCAAATGGAGCCATACCGATAGTAAACTGGTAGGAGTTATTATAAGCAAACTCCACCAGCGGAAGGTACTTCTCCCAGCCTCCACCAAAATCAATGATGCAGATACGTAACATGTCCTCCAACATCTAATTTGTTCACTTGGTCTGTCCATCCTTCTGCAGGTGATAGGTTGTGCTCAATCGCAACTCTGTACCCATCGCCTCTTGGGAACTCTCCCAAAACCGAGACACAAACACCTTATCTCTGTCGGACAAAATATTGAGAGGAACCCCATGAAGTCTCACTATTTTTGCTATGAATATCTGGGCGTACTATCCCGTGGGGTAATCCGTTCGGGCGGGAAGAAAGTGGGCTACCTTGGTCAGTCGATCTACTATCACCCATATCGAATCGTGACCTCTCTGCGATGTAGGTATTCTCATGATGATGTCCATGTAAATTCTCTCCCATTTCCACCTAGGAAACTCTAATGGATATAGAAGTACCGTCGGTATCTGATGGTCCACCTTTAGCAACTGATAAGTGGCATATTTTTGAGAAAAACTCTGCAATATCCTTCTTCATCCCGCTCCACGAGTACTATCTCCGCATATCCTAGTACATCTTATCCCCACCGAGATGTATCGCAAATTATGAATTGTGAACTCTGTCATCACCTCGTGTCGCAAGTCTTCTCCCCCAGTAACAACCAACCTTCCATTGAAATGGAGACCCCCATCTATACCCACGGTATAAGACTCGCCCCCCTCTGTTAGAAGTTACACTATCTGACTCTGGCAGAAAGGATCATCTGCCTGAGCCTGTACTACTCTCGTAATAATCTAGGGTGTAACTGTTAGCACAAACATGAACGATCGAGCCACTGCATCCGGGTATCCTAACTCCTTTTATTTCTCCTTACACACCTCGGCCACCTCCCCTACTTCCCTATAGCTCAACACATCTTCTACCACTTTAGCCTTCCCTAGGTGGTATTGGATGTCAAATTGATAATCCTTCATAAACTCAAGCCACCGATGCTGACGCATATTTAACTCTTTCTGCGTGAAGAGGTACTGTAGTGACTTGTGGTCCATGAACAAGAGAAATTTCTCCCTCAGGAGGTGATGTCTCCAAATCTGAATTGCAAACACGACCACTGCCAACTCCAAGTCGTAGGGGGGATAATTCCTCTCTTGAGGATTAAGCTTATGGGAGGCATAAGCTAGAGCTTTATTCTCCTGCTGAAGCACACCCCCAAGTCCTAATAAGGATGCATCAGTGTAGACTAGATACTCCACTCCCGGCCTGGGCAATGCTAACATGGGTGATGAGGTTAACTTATCTTTCAACTCATCAAAGGCCAATTGAAAGGCGTCACTCCAGATAAATGGCACCCTTTTGCATGTCAGGTCTATCAACGAACCCGCTATCTTTGAAAACAGCCAAATGAACCTCCTCTAATATCCAGTTAGGCCTAAGAAACTGCGTATCTCGGTTGGTGTCATGGGTTTTCCCCACTCCCTCACCACTAACACCTTCCTCAGATCCATGGATATCCCTGTGTCGGAGATGATATGTGCTAAATATTGGACCTCCTTTAGCCAAACCCCATATTTCTCGTATTTTGCATATAACTCATGTTGGCACAGTGTTTGTAAGACCTGCCTGAAGTGATCGGTATGCTCCTCCTCAGTGTGCGAGTAAACCAAAATGTCATATATGAAGACGATGATGAACTGGTCTAGGAACTCTCTAAATACCTTGTTCATCAAGTCCATAAACATGGTTGGGTGTTGGTTAGCCTCAAATGAATAACCCTGAACTCATAGGAACCATATCTTGTCAAGAAGGCAATCTTAGAAACATCCACACGCAGCTGATGGTATCCCGATCTCAAGTCAATCTTCGAGAACAAGGCAACTCCTCTCAACTGGTCGAATAAGACATCAATTCGAGGCAACGAATATTTGTTCCATATTGTGACATTCTTTAACTCTCGATAATCGACAAACAACCCCAACGATCCATCCCTCTTCTTAACAAACAGTGTGGGAGCATCCCACAGTGACGTACTCCTACGAATAAACCCATTCCCCAGCAACTGCTCAATCTGGTCACGTTACTCCCTCATCTTTATTGGAGCCATACAGTAAGGTGAGTGGGCTATCAGCCGAGTGCCCGACGTTAAATCAATGACGAAGTCTATCTCTCTACTTGGTGGTAACCCCATAATCTCCTAAAACACATTGGCGAACTCTCTAACAACAGGAATCGAGTCAAGTGGTACCACCACCACCCTAGAGGTCTCCTCCTCTATATAGTATAGATGTGTGGACGATCCTCCCTCGGGGTGAGGTATCTCCACCAAGAATATCTCCTGACCGGGTATGGAAAAAACTATACTCCTACTAAAACAATCAAGCATGGACCTATATCTGACAAGCCAATCCATACCTACAATCGCGTCATACTCAGACATCTCCAATACGAGCATGTCAGCGGGTAAGATAAACCTATCAATCTCTATACCCACTCCCCGATAAATAAAAGATATTACAGAACATCTACTCAGCGGCAAATCTCAACAAGTAACCGTATTATCTACTGTATTAAATAATCTTGTAGTACGTGCAAATCCCGTGGAAATAAAATAGTGTGTGGCCCCCGTTTTAAATAAAATGCGCCCCAAAGTCCCCTGGATAGAAAACATACCCTCAATTATGGGTGGGTCCTCCGAGACTCCAATATGGTGGAGATTGTAGACTCGTCCGTACTGAAGGTGCCCCTACTGAACTGGGACGACTGTAATGGGTTATAGTGCTAGCATCTGTGGGGTTGTTGAGATAGATGTGAGAAATAATGGCCTCTGAGGCTCAAGGCGAGCACCATGCTACTGTTGCTGTTGGCCTCTACCAGTCTGAGGGTTGTCTTGACGCTTGTGGCCAGTGTTCCCACACGTGAAACATCTCCCTGGGAAGGGTCCTCCCCTATGTCCCTGCTGTCCCCGACCCTGATGGCCGTTTCCACCCTCCTTTGACCCTATTGAACCTGCTGCTGGACCTGATGGGCGTGTTGACCTAACTGGCCATATCTGAAGCCTCCCTTCCCATGTCTAAAACCTCCTACCTGAACCTCTTGGGATCCCCCTGCTGGGAACCCTGATCACTGTGTCTATCTTTAACCTGAATGACTTGTGCCCCACTATCTCCATTTCCTCCTCTCCTTCCCTACTGGATGGACTCTCCTACTCACTTAACCTCTGTCGGATGAAAAAGGTAGTCATGTAACTGGAGTAGTACTGCCTTAACCACGTCTGAATAGGTGGACAAAGAAAGATTGCCTATCAAATGCTGGCGGATCCTCCATGTCAACCAATCCATAAAACGTTGAATCATCTTCTCCTCAGTCGGGATCTCATTAGGTACAATGTTCCGAATGTTGATAAACTCTACCTGATATTCCGCCAAGGTCTTTACCTCCTGCTTCAAGTTCACCAATTTCCATTTCATCTCTGTTTGAACGGTCGAGGAGAAATATTTATGGTCGAACCGTACCAAAAATTCTCTAGTAGTGAGTGTGTCTCTCTCCTCAGCGGTGGTAATAGACTCCCACCACTGCAGTGTTTCTCCTACTAACTCGAACGTGGCCAGTATCTGAATCTGCACCTCTGTACACTCATGCATCCTCAAATTCCTCTAGATATCCTTCTTCCATTCGCTTGATACCACCACATCGGAGATCCCTATAAACTTTGGAGGATGCTCCTTCTGTAAGGCATCCCTAACACGTTCCCAAGAAGACGGGAAGGCATGGGCCTAAACTGGAGCCACCATCGGTGCCTGAGGTGGTGCCTGCTGTACAACTGCCAATGCCGCATTTATCGCCTGAGCTATAATGGCGACAACTTCACCGGCAGTCATCACACCCTGAGCTGGTGCAGGCTGAGGCTCGGGCTGGGCATCCTTAGGAACTCTCTGTGCATGTCGAGGAGGTATCTGAAAGGAGATAAAAGTTTTATAAGTCTACAGTTTTTATCTTAAAGTAGCATAAGAACGTAAAAAGCATAAAGAGTACCACAATCCTAAAATATATGGCTCTATATCAAAGGACACTTCGCCGAAACATAACAAGACGTACAGATCCTAACGAGACTAGAACCTAATGCTTTGATACCACCTGCGGCACCCCGCCTAATTAATTACCGGGTGATCAGTCCTTAATTAATTAACTTTAAAATATCAAGTTGGTTCAGATAATGCATCACAGTCGAAAACTCAAATTTTAATTTAATAAAAACTAACCACCTAATATTTAAAAAGGTTGGTGTCAAAATGTTATCTTGTTATTAACCATCATCATTAAAGGGAAATATCTAATCATCACCATACATCACAATAGCGTAAGGAAAAAACTAACTGAATTTAAATAAAGAACTCGAGTAAACATTTCCAGTCAAAATCCCATACAATAATCCAATAACATGAAATCAAAGACTAATAATAGAATAAAACAACTCTAAATCTCTGAATGTAAAATAGGAGGGATGACATGTCCAACTAAAATAAATGACTGATAGATAAGGATAAATAGACTCAGAAGTGTCTACTAGCAATTTCCTGAAAAACTGTTACTAAAGTCGTTTAATACAAGATTAAACTATTTAAGTAACTCCAAATTGTTTTTTGAAGAAACTCTTTTCTAGAAATCAAATCAGTTTAATCACAAGATGTGTTTAAAAAATACACGAGATCTGTTCGAGATTAGTTAACAAGTTTTGAAAAACAAAACTAAAAACGTTTTAATTCAGCACACTAAACAGAAAGGGATGAGGAGATGTACAAAGATTAATGAAAATATATTTTTAACGTGGTAAAACCTCACCCAACTGAGGAAACATCCACGACTCCCTCTACAGAGTAAACCAAAAATTCCACTAAAACAAATTATAATAGTTACAAACTATATAACACACATGCACTCAAATCAGACCTATACAAGTTTAGGAATGTGCCCACTGGCGTCCTTATAACTTTTCTACAGTTATGTTTGTTGATGTTGTTCTCTAGTTTTATAACATCCAATTTGTTCCAGTTCTTTACGTCGACTCTTGTTTCAAGATCTTATTACCAACACTTTTAGTGTGGTAGGGTGTATTTCTTTTGTGAAGGTGCTTCTAACACATGCATGCACACACTCACGCTGATTTATACAAACAGCCCTATCAAATTACATATAAGATCTATATGCTGTGATTTTTAGTTTCTCTCTTCTTTGGAAATTTGAACCTTATTTGACCTTTAATATTAACCTAGAATCCACGGCTATCTTGGTCAGAAGACGTTTCAAGATCTTAATCAATCTCAGGTTTTGAAAATATTTTTGAGATTGAAAATCACCAAGTGCGATTCCAACTAGGTCAAAGGTTTTGTTTCAAAAGAACTAGAAACAGAAAATGTTTTTGTTGATTTTGAAGTTGAAAAAATTTACAGAAACAAATCAACAAAAGTTTTCTCAAGATGAGAAACTATTGATGCAGATCTATGTGTAATATAACATGCAACGACTACATCTAAGATTTCTATAAAAGTAGAAACACAGATCTTATCAAATGTTTAAGTTGAAAACAAGTCTGAGAATGAAGAGGTTATAGCATCAAACAACTAACAAACCAACACTCAAAACTCTGAAACACTCAAGGTTGTGTTTGGTATATACGGGTTTTGAAAAAGGTTAGGGTCTGAAAGATATTAGGACATTTTAGGGTTAGGTTTTCTAACTCTCTCTCTCTATGGTTTCTCTATTATCTCTCTACTTTCTCTTCTCTCTCTACTCACTTAAATAAACGAAGTGGCAAAACTCTTCAAATGGCTGGGGGTTACCCTCCTTATATAGGGGACAGAGAAGGATCGAGAAGGTAGAGGCAAATCGAGGGCTGAGATTAAGTCTTCTTAAATTGACTTTGATCCAATGGTTTAAGAGGATGGGTTGGTTAAAAAGCTTCTGATTGGAGGATAAGAGTTTCACATGGATTGGTAAGGAACGCATGCAGAGCGTTGATAAGATCAATCCAAGGGATGGAAATCAACAACAGTTTTGTGTCTATAAAGGAACACAAATCCATCCGGTTCAAGAGTGATAGGTGTAGGGCTAATATTAAACCTCACACGCGCGTCTAAAATAATTACACAGCACCCCTTATAATCTCTAGCGCTTTCGATTTCTACCCAAGTGAACTTTATAGGGATAAAACCAACAATCAAAAATTACAGAATGACCCCAAAACTTCTTAATTGCATTTTTAATTAAGAAAAAAATGTTTAAAAATGTTTAAAAATTCCCAAGAAATTATAAAAAAATAAATGCTAGGGAAATTAACACACACACAACACACACACAACCAATAATATGCAATATACATGATATGAATGTAATCCTAATGTGTGTGAGTGTTGGTACATGTACCTTTGATTAGACAAACAAGAGGAATGAATTTGAGACAATTTCTGAGGCTTTTTGGATTCTAGGAAAGGACACAATTTTATCACTATTTCCAAACTAGATCAGCACTTATACAATGTAAACTCAAGTGAGTCAAGAGTATAAGGTGCTTCATATCCTGTAGCTTTAACAGTATCTAGAACTCGGAAAATGAACGGAATCTCATAAGTCCGGTGTCCCTATGGCTGAGCACCCAAAATAATATAACAATAAAAGAGATTTTCAAAAAAACGGGTCACAGTCCGAGTGGAAAATAGGTTAAATATAGCAAGAGCTTAAATTGTTTAATTAGCACAAATATTATTCATGTTAACTTAGCGTACTCAGTTGAGATGCTCACCTCTCATCTAATGTGCACACCTAGCGAGCCTAACTACCCATACTAGTCACTATACTCTGCATGATTATGCGTGGTATAACCACAATGATGGATAAAATATCTAAATAACCCCAAGAAAATATATCTCTACTATTTAGGAATATATTAAAGATGATTTAACTCATTCTCATAACATTCTTCATTCTGTACTGGTGCCCAATAAGTATATACTGCAATAAAGTAGCAAATATGAAACACATAGGAACTCGGTACACACACACACACACACACACACACATAGATATACATATATACTTAAAAATATATATATCGATACTGAACTCATGGTTAAGAAACCCCCGGTGCTAGGCATACTCGGCTATCTAGTCCCATTGCACTAATCATGCATAAAGGGCAACATGTTCAATCTCTCGAGAACCAATAAATCATATACACATATTGGAGGCGAACATAGTCCCAAGCCGATGGGCTATGCACATACCTACGCACCCATACGTCCCCCACCACTATCGTTCTCACAGATAGCCCGTACATAGGTTCCATGCTCTAGTGGTATGACTCAAAATCCCCTAAAGGGACAAAAGATATGGTCGTTCACAACGGGCTAACCTCCGTTCGATAACTTGTAGCTAGGTATGTCATACACATGATATTCCAAGTAGTAAGCATGCATACAACTTATACAACTTAATAGGCATTCAAGAAACCCAATTTCCATAATATGTAAGTATTAGTATTATTTTTACCCTCTTCGTTGATCATATATAGATGTATATACTCTTTTGAACCTAACTCTCCTCGGTTCTATGAACTTTCTTCATCCCAAGAATAATTACTTTCCCAATTCACTTTTAATTCAAAATTTAGGTCACTCGTCATTCGCGTAGGTTATTTTTCTCACTTGGATATCCCTACGATGCTTTTTAACCTAACCGTACTCAAAACGTGTATTATGAAATCTAGTTAGAAGTCAAGGGATTCTCATTCGAACGAGGTCGTTCAAACGAAGTTATCACTTCGAACGAACTCAACATCTTGTTGGAAGGGTCGTTGGATTTCACATTAGAAGGTTCCTTCAAATGACCTTGGATGGTCTTCGAACGAAAAATCCGAACAGGAACAGTTCTTACCCAAATTCAAATTTTTCGACATATCAAACCTCAAACTCAACCCAAATTTCATCCAACATCTAATTAAATAGTACTAAACAATTCCTAATCATTATGGGGCAATTTCTAACACAATTTAGGGTTCAAATCTACATATTTTCAAAGGGAAACCCAACCATTTCTTAAATCTCTAAAATTTTGCATAAAGTGAACCCATAAATTTAAGTACTCAAAACTTTTATTATAATTCGTGGTTAAGACATAAAATCTCCAAGTTTAATAGCCTAACAAAGGGAAAAACCTCTACATGCATACCCATATTCAATTCATAAGATTTTTTTACAATTTAGTCTAATTAAACCTAAGATTTCATTGCACCAAGTTACTATCATTTAATCTAAATCAACAGGAACAATATTTTCTACAAGAGGAGCAAGATAAACACTTGCCTTGGAATAAAAATCTAATTCTTGGATTGAAATTGGTATGTTGTTAATCCTCTCATTGTGATCTAAACTTTGGTGTAATTCTTGGTGAGAAATCTTTTGTTCTTGGCTCAGTTCTCCTATGGGGTCTTCTTCCTCATTGGTTCTCTCTCTCTCTCTTTCATGTAGGTTGAAACTGAAAGTAACCTCTAACCCACGTAGTTTTTAATTAAAACCTAATTTTCATCCATTTGATTCCTCAACAATCCCAAAAGACTAAAATACCCCTCCGGGGTGTCATTTTGGGCTAAAATGCCCTGGACTCAAAAAAGAACCCCCGAGTATTATTTTTATGACTATTTCGACCCTTACGGACAAAGTGGCGCACTCTAAATAGTCATTCGAGTTATATAAACATAATTGACCTTTTTGACCCCCCCAAATGCATAATAATGACGCGACTCATACGCAGGTCCCAAATAATTATATCTTAACTACCTTGTTTCTTGTCCCCGACCATATTATTATTTTTGAAACCATCTATTATGTTACTCACTACGTAATGCTCAACAAAGTTATTAATCAACATCATTTAAACATAATTATTTTTGATAACTACTAACTCTCGTCACGCTAGTAATTATTACCATTAAGTCGGATTAATTATAAATTAAATTTTATCTCTTAAATTAATTAATCCCAATTTCCCTAATTCCATAATAAAATAAATATTCATAAAAATATGGGGTATTACACTTTCAGCCATTCCAAATGAAACCGTGTAATGATGTAACGGCACAAAACTTTCGTATTCTAAGATGAAATGAATTTTTCCTACAAAAGCATTTTTTATACCCAACATAAAGATTTTTATATGGGGGACTAATGTAGAGGGGTGTCCATCTGCAACTCTGAAATATCCTAGGGCGAGTGATACTACCTAGAGGGTCTCCCACTGCCCAAGTTAGAAAGAAAAGATTTGGGGCAAGGCGGTCTACCTTGAGTGGACCTATGACCAAGTGTTATACCTGGACGAGATGACTTACAATAAGCAACCCTTCTACACAAGAATGAGGCCACAAAAAAAAGCCAAGGATGAGGGGGTTCACCACAAGCAACCCCCCTAAACAAGATAGAATGCAATGGAAAAATTCCAAAGTGAGGGGACTAACCACGAGAAACCCCTTTGCCCAAGTTGATACCCTAGAAAAGTAGGTCCACCACGAGTTTCCCCATCCCCAAAACTTAGGAGCAAGTGACAGAGCAATGAATTACCCTAGGGATAATGTTGAAAAAGCCATAGGGTCCCTCAATTTTTTTTTAAGATTGCATTTATGGCGTATAAGCCTTCTGGCCTACCCAACACAAAAGACTTTAAACGAGGGGACTAATGTAGAGGGTTATTGTAGTTTTACCACAATATTGGGTGATGGACTCCCCCTACTGACCTACTTCTTAATAATGTGAATTTTTGGGGAAGGGCTCCCCGTCCTACAAAATTCCTAGTAATGAGAATTTTGGGATGAGGAACCCCCTTCCTGACTTGCTTCCAATTAATGTGAATTTGGGGGTGAGGGACCCCCCTCCTGCCAAATTCCAAGTAATGAGAATTTCGGGGTGTGGTACCCCCCTCCATCACCTCCTTCCAATTTCAAAGATATTTTGAGAAAGAACCCCCTCCCGCACTTCCTTCTAATTTCAAAGATATTTTGAGAAGGAAGACCTCAAGCACCTCATTCCAATTTCAAAGATATTTTGAGCAGGAACCCTTCCATCACTTCCTTCTAGTTCCATAGATGTTTTGGGTGAGGTACCCCTCCCCCACCTCCTTTTAGTTGAAAAGTTATTCCGGGCAAGGGACCACTCCCCTACCTCCTTCCAGTTCCAGAGATGTTTTGGGCGAGGGACCCCTCCCCCACCTCCTTCCAGCTCCAAAGACATATTGGGTGAGGGACCCCTCTCCCACCTCCTTCCTATTCAATAGATGTTTTCGGACAAGGACCCCTCCTCCACCTCTTTCCAGTCCCAAAGATGTTTTGGGGGAAGAACCCCTCCCCCACCTCCTTTTAATCCCCAAAATGACATACTTAGGGTGAGGGAATGTCCCTTGCCAAAACCAGTTAAAATGATATCTGAGCAAGGGATTCCACAAATGAGGGACCCCTCTGACAAGACCAGCTAGAAATGTAAAATCTAATGAGGGAGTCTAGAGTAAGGGACCCCTCCAGCAAATGTTCAGATAGTATTTGTTTTACAGCAAAAGGGTCCAAGAAGTGACCCGAGGAAAAAAATAGGCCAGGATGAGGGGGTCCATCATGAACAACCCCTCATCATGAAAAAGATATTATGTTGTTGAAAAAAAGAACTAATATTTACTTTCTTCTACATGTAGCCTAGTTGAGAAGGCAGGTCTTAAATAGGGAAGTTGGGATCTCTTGGGAGTTTGGGCTTGGTGGCTGAGGAACAAGGTTTTTTGCGAAAGCTCAACCACTTAGAACTTTCAGATTGAGGGAATACTAGTATAAAGACCCTAGGGGTTACTCAAAGTCCTTACACAGTTCACACTATTTCATAACTAGAGTGAGCCACCAAGAGGTTGCTCAAAATAAATGACCTTTTTATAAAATGATTTTAGAGAAAAGTGTCCTCATGACCCCTCTCAAGTAAAAATGATTTTAGATAAGGGGGTTCTCAAGGAACCCTTCGAGTTTAATGATTTTATATAAGGGGTTCCTTGAAGCCTCTCTCAATCTTACAAAGTTTGTTTAACAACTGTAAGGACATATTTCTCATGTCCAATATCTTACATTTGTGCATGTCGTACGCCGCTACAAAAGGCACGTCTCTTCACAATTTCACACGATGACCTCAATCTGAATTCCTGGAATCAAGCATTCCAAATATCCTTCAAGTGTCCCACATCTTCCTCAACGACTTCACGTTCCATGATTTTAAGGATTTCATGCAAGTGGCACGCAAGAGAAGTCAAAACAATGAAAGAAAGGCAAGATAGGAAAGTTAAAGGGAATTTTGGTAGGTCACTATAAATTTGAAGAGATCATCTCCATGAAGATACTCGAAGAAACGACATCTTAATTCGAGCTACAATGAAGGAGTTATGACCTTTTGAAGATGGAGAAAATTCCATAGAAGAATGCTGATTTTTTAATCCCCAAACCAGCGAGGTACCGCAAACCTCATGGTGAACTGGTTCAGGGGGAACCGATTCGGGGAACACCAGAACCATTTTGGGGTACCTGACATTGGCAAGTGTTTTAAAATCATGAAATTCCTTTTGGTATCCTATAAAAGCCAACTTCGGGGTAGTTATTTCATAAGACTTGGAGAGATGATTTTGAGAGTTCTATTAGCTCAAGTCTTCATATTTTTTAGTCCTAAAATTCATGTTTTGATTCACACATCATTGCCAAACGTTTTTTAATCCTTTTGAAACCCAAGAACACAACTTTGGTTTTGTTCATACTTCTAGAGAAGCCGCCTTTCTTCTTCATTGCTGCCCTTCTGGAAAGGGAAAGTTCCAACCGACGAATTTATGGAGAAGCCATTTCTCTTCTTCATTGCTTCCCATCTGGAGTTCTTGCGGGAGATTCCAGCCGAGGCATCAAAACCGACGCCTAAGGGTATTTCGTATGTCGCTTTTATTTTCATTGTAATTCGTGTAACCGTTTTTACAAATTATAGTGAAAATAAAAAGGTTTTGCTCCTTTGGGGGATTTTTCCTGAAATTTTTTGTTTTATCCTGCATGCTTTATTTTATTGGATAAATCATCTAGATGCATGTTTTAGGGTTTAACTAAAATTTGGGGTTAATTAAAATTGGATGTTATTTGAGAAGTCATAATATTTCTGCTGTAGCGATTCTACAAATTGGTATCAGGGCGGGTTACGCTAATTTAGCGCGTGATCCTAATTTTTGCACGCACCTTTGTGTCAGAGCCTGTTGCACTAAGTTATTGTGTTTGATCCTTTTTTTTTTGCAATAATGTCTTTTGTTGGCTTTGATGATATTAGAACTCAAGTGTTTGAAAACTCTATTTGGATATCTCGTGTGAAATCTGTTTTTAAAACTCGTGTTAAAAGAAAAGAATCTGAGATATGTCTTTGTTGTGAGGGGATTGACCATAGCATAGATGAGTTTCCTACCAAGGTTAGGGAGTGTTTTAATAAACCAATTGTTTGTGTTGCCACCCTTAATGAGAGTAACCTGAGTGAAGAAATTTTTTATGCAAGTAAGCGTGTCCTTCCCAATTGTGTTGCTACTCATGAGAATGATGATGACACTTCTTCCACAGCCATTGAGAGTGAATCCCATAATAGTGAGGGTGATGGAAGTAGGGATGAAAGTGTATATGAGAATGACTTACAAACTGCTTTTAATGAACTTTATGCTGAATCTTTGAAAATGAAGAAATAAAATTTGAAATTGAAAGTTCAATTGAAAGAATGTGCCTTAAAAATAATGAGTTTTTAGTTGGAGAACTTAGGGTACAAGAGAAAATTTTGAAAGAGAAGCTTGGGTACGTCGAGGGTGAGAGAGATAGTCTTAGAGGGTTGATGGAGACTATGAAAAAGGAGCTTTTAGAGTTTGAGAATTCTAGATGTGTACTTGAATCTAGGATAGGTGAAATTGAGGTGAAATTGAAAGATTCAAGTAAGGTGAAATTAGATTTGGAGTCTAGGTAATAAAAACTTGATAAGATTTTAGGCACCATCGAGATAAAAAACGATAGGGGTGGGATTGGTCTTGAAAAATATGTTGCACCCATTCCCACGCGTGTCAGTGAGCCTCCTAGGATTGTTAAGAAAGAGGCACCTAAGTTTGTTAGGAAAGACCTCCCTAGGAACATCGTGAGAGAACCTCCTAGGATCATTAGGAGAGACCAACCTAGGAAAATTCGGAGAGAACAACCGAGAAATTTGAGGAGAGGGCCATCTTTAGGTAACACACATCACCTGATTTACACTTGCACACATTGTTGTAGGCAAGTCCATCTTAGGCGTTTCTGCTATAAGATTTTGAATGGACCTAGGAAACATAAAGAGAGAGTCACACTGGTTCCCAAAACCCCCGCACCTCGTTACACATCTATTTGGGTTAGGAAATCGGATTTAGAGGCTTATGGTCTATTTGTTCATGAATCTTGTTTGATAGCATTCACCCCATTAGAGATCGTTTGGTTGATTGTGTTGGATGTTTTGTCATACACTAGTTGTGGTTTCATGATATATATATATATATATATATATATATATATATATATAAATATATATATATGTTTACTTGTGTTATGGCATGTATAATTTTTTTTGAATATTTTGAAAAATACAAAAAGATTTTATTTTGATAAAATTTTGAAAAATCCAAAAAGATTTTTGTATTTTGTTTGCACCGTTTATGGATAGACACTTAGGATGACAGAGTCACAATTTCATTTCATTTATTCATGTGACTATTTGATAGTGTTTTGAGACAATATGCCAATTTATCTGTGACACCCCAACTAATTAAATACCGGGTAGCTACTCCTTTATTAAATTAAATCAAAATGCCAAGTTGGCTCAGTTAATAGCATCACTGTCGAAAACATGTTTATAAATTCTAACCACCTAGTATTTAAAAGTAAGATGTCAAATTTTAAATTAAGTCTGGTTATCATGCAGTAAAAGAATTAAGAAAGAATAACATAACCATACACCATAAAGAAGAAATGGAATAACCAACAATAATAATAAGCCCGGACGAAAAACTCCTCACAACAATCCCACAACTGAATCAAATGAAACTGTATCCTGAATTAATTACATGCCAAAAGTCTGAAAATCTGAATTAGGAAATGTTTCTAAAAGAAATGGGCGACATGCCCTACAACTGATGAAAACTGAATATGGACTCAAGACAAATGGAGCGTCTACTAGCAAGGTCTTGTAACTTCCACGACAGCTACAGCTCGTCACCTGAATAAAATTCCTATGCATGGTGTCCTTGTGGCTGGGCACCTAAAATGGTTTTTACAAAAAATAGATTTGAAAGCAAACGGGTCAGAGACCGAAAGTGGAGAGTATTTTAAAAATAGCAAGTGCTTTAATGACATTAAAACAATGAATGCAAAATACATGTTAGGACGTGCACTCACATGAAGTACTCACCTCTCGACTAATTGTGCACTCCTAACGTACCGTACCCATCTAAGTGACATAAGTATCTAACCCAACCGTAATAAGTTTTACCCCTTACTACTCGATTCCCATTACACATTCTGGCGTTATAAATTTAATAGAGGACTTTACTTAAACTCGGATTCTCAATTATTAGTAATACAATTCACTACCGGTTATCCCGTTATATTTTCTCAAAACATTACCATGATTATACTCACAATACCAACATGAAAGTTCTCATTTATTAAGTGTATATTATTCACGTCATAAATATACAATACAAGCACACCGAGACTAGCTGCGGTGCACACATACTCTACTATCCATCCCGGTACATCACGTACATAAGGATCACACATTCCGAATCTCTCAGGAATCGTTCTCAAATAATAGCAAATCACAAAACAATGGAGGCGAATACAGTCACATCACATGGGTCACGCACATACCTACGCTCCCACGATCAGCAAACTTATTAATATCACAATAAGTCCTTCTCTGACCTATGTTCTCGAGGTACCAATCTAAATCCGGGCAACACAAGGATTAGAAGGACCTAAGCGAACGTAAACCTCCCGTGATAGCAAGTATGGTAGGTATGTCATACACGTAAAATCATAAATATATACTAAGTATGCACACATCTTAGTAATCACCATAATTTATTTATGGTACACTTCTCATTCTTGTACCGACTTATAATGTTACACAATTTACATATTCCTGGTTAATATAATTATTCAAGCCGTCAATTGTTCTCACGTCGTAATAGACACTCACGTCCTAATCCATAATTTCCATTTTGTTCAAATCACACTTCTATGTTTTACTCCTCATTATGTCCCAAACATCCCAATTATATCAATTTATCATCAAGGGAATGTTATCTCTACAATTATACAAGGTTACGGGACATGCGAAATCAAAACAGGCCAAAAAGCCTAAACTGTCAGCTCGTTAGAAGTCTCGTTCGAACGAGGCTGTTCGAACGAGAGTTCGTTCGAACGAACTGGGCATCTAACGAGATCTCGTTCGAACGAAAGGCATCGAACGAACATCCCTCTCGTTAGAAGGCAAACTGTCAACTCGTTAGAAGCTCGTTCGAACGAGCTCGTTCGAACGACCTGGGCAGGTCTTCTAACGAGAGGCCAGTTTCGAGCCCAGAATTTCCCTTTTCTCGTTTTTCCAACTTTGTACACCTCTAATCCCATATACAATTCGTCCCAATAGCATTTTAAGGTTTCTAATACACCCTAAACATTCGTAGGTCATAATTAAACATTATTATGGGGCCAAATCTTCCTAAACATCATCAAATTCTCAAATCCCCTCAGTTTTCACCAAATCCCATGAACATGAACCCTACAAAATTATATTCACCCATAGACATAACTAAATCCGTTTTTATGATATAAAAGATGTATTTTCAACTGAATAATCACCCTAACATTGATCTACATGCAATCTACTCATAAAATAATAAATCTCTAAATTCAATTCAAATGGGTTTTTATCATTCTCCAAGAACAATGCAATTTCATAAATTTCCTACGCATGGAAGAAGCATTCTTTGCAAAAACGAAATTAAACCACTTGCCTTATGTCTTTCTCTGAATTTGGTGTTGGATTGATGAAGGTTGATTTGTTCTCTCTCTCTCTCTGCAGAACTTTCCTTTCTTTCTCTCTCTACCAGCTTTTCTCTAAGGATGATAATGGTGGTTAAGGTTGCCCTAGGAAGCTCTTTCAAAACCCATTCCAATAACCCCCGTAGCCCATTAAGTCATAAGGTGTAGTTAGTGGGTTTAGTGGGTAAAGGTTAAGTCAGATTTTAATTCCTAATTTTCGTGGGTTTTAATTCCCAAAATTCCAAAATTACCAAACTACCCTTATACGTTGCCAGTATGGCCTAAAAATGCCCCGGGACTCAAACTAAACCCCCGGCTAGTGTTTTCTGACTATTTCGACCCTTTCGGATGCGTTGGCGCACTCAAAATGACCATACGGTTTATAGAAATAAAATTCACTTTTTAATTAACCATATATTATTTTGACGCAACTGTCACACGCGTCCCAACAAAATTTCCAAATTTCCGTATTTCTATCTCACGACAAATTCAATAATTTTCAATGTTCAAATATCGTCATATATACCCAATATAATCAAATATGAACTCACATCTCGTTAGTATTTTATCCGGATTAATTCTCAATTAATTTACATCTAATTTAATTAATCCCATAAATAAATATCATAAAAATACGGGGTATTACATACTTCCCTCCTAATAACAGAATTTCGTCCCGAAATTCGGAATTAGAATGTACCTGGTAGAAATAACTCTGGATAACGTTCACGCTTCTCATCCTCGCGCTCCCATGTGGACTCCTCAACATTATGATGTCGCCACTGAACACGCAGTAACGGAACTATCTTTGACCGCAGTTTCCACTCACTTCGGTCCAAAAAAACAATCGACCCCTCCTCATAGGAGCTATCAAGCTGGAGATCAATGTCCTCTGAAGCAATGTGAGAATGAGCCAAATCGTCTCTAAGATATTTCCTTAGCGAGGAAATATGAAACACATCGTGAATCCGATGCAAATGCTCCGGTAACCCAAGTTTATACGCAACCGGTCCAATCCTCTCAATAATAGGAGATGGTCCCACATATCTCGGTGCCAACTTCCCTTTCTTCCCAAAACGCATAATCCCCTTCATAGGAGATACTCTGAGCAAAACCTGGTCCCCCACCTCAAATTCCCTGAAGGACCTCTTCGCATCAGCATAGCTCTTCTGCCTGTCCTGAGCCACCCGAATGCGACTTCTTATCAATTATATCCTTGCCGAAGTATCCTGAATTACTTCCGGCCCTAGTAGTTTGTTGTCCCCCACCTCCAACCAACATGCTGGGGAACGACAAGGTCTACCGTACAATGCCTCAAATGGAGCCATGCCAATGGTGAACTGGTAGGAGTTGTTGTAAGCAAACTCTACCAGTGGAAGATATTGCTCCCATCCACCCCCGAAATCAATGATGCACATACGCAACATGTCCTCCAACATTTGGCTTGTACGCTCGGTCTGCCCATCGGTCTGCGGGTGATACGCCGTACTCAACCGCAATTCCGTACCCATGGCCTCCTGAAAACTTTCCCAAAACCGTGAAACAAATATCTTCTCTCGGTCAGACACGATATTTAGGGGTACATCGTGAAGTCTCACTATCTCTGCAATAAAGAGATGGGCATACTGTCCCGTAGTGTAGTCTGTCCTTACGGGTAGAAAATGGGCGACTTTGGTCAACCTGTCCACAATTACCCAAACGGAGTCGTGACCTCTCTGTGACGTAGGCAACCCCGTGATAAAATCCATGGATATGCTCTCCCACATCCACATCAGGACCTTCAATGGATGTAGAAGTCCTGTCGGTCTCTGATGATCCACTTTTACCAGCTGACAAGTGGCACATTTATAAAGAAACACAGCAGTATCTCTCTTCATCCCGCTCCACTAATACTGTCGTCTCATGTCTTGGTACATTTTATCTCCACCGGGATGTACCGCGAACCGTGAGCCGTGCGACTCTTCCATCACCTCGTGTCGCAATTCCTCCACTTCCGGAACTACCAATCTCCCATTGAAGCGTAATCCCCCGTCTGAGCTAACGGTATAGGACTCAACTCCCTCTGCTAGTAATCGAACTATCTGCTCCTGACAGAACGAGTCATTTTCCTGTGCCCTTACTACCCTCGTGACAATCTGCGGTGTAACGGTCATCACAGACATGAATGATCGGGCCACTTCATCCTGGTGTCCCAACTCCTTCCACTTGGCCTTCCACACCCCTGCCACCTCATCTACTGGCCTACGGCTCAACGCGTCTGCTACCACGTTAGCCTTCCCCGGGTGATATTGGATATCAAACTGATAGTCCTTCACAAACTCAAGCCACCTTCGTTGCCGCATATTCAACTCCTTCTGCGTGAATAAGTACTGTAGGGACTTGTGGTCCATGAACAATCGAAACTTTTCCCCCAAAAGGTAATGTCTCCAAATCCAAAGGGCAAATACTACTGCCGCTAACTCCAAGTCATGAGTGGGGTAATTCTTCTCGTGAGGCTTAAGCTTACGGGAAGCATAAGCTATGGCCTGACTCTCCTGCTGCAATACACCTCTAAGTCCTTGTAAGGACTCATCAGTGTAAACTAGATACTCAACTCTCGGTCTCGGCAATGCTAACACAGGTGCTGAGGTCAACTTGTCCTTCAACTCATCGAAAGCCAACTGACAGGCATCACTCCAAATGAACGGCACACCTTTACGAATCAGATGTGTCAAAGGACCTGCTATCTTCGAAAATCCCCGAATGATCCTCCTGTAGTATCCTGCTAGGCCTAAGAAACTACGGATCTCAGTCGGTGTCGTGGGCTGTCCCCACTCCCTCACCGCGGATACCTTCCCCGGATCAACATATATCCCCCGGTCGGAAATAATATGCCCCAAAAACTGAACCTCCTTCAGCCAAAACCCGCACTTCTCATACTTTGCATACAGCTCGTTCTGACGTAGCGTCTGCAAAACTTGCGTCAAATGCTCTGCGTGCTCCTCCTCTGTCTGGGAGTAAACCAGAATATCATCAATGAAGACAATGACGAACTGATCAAGGAACTCTCTGAACACCCTATTCATCAAGTCCATAAACACGGCTGGAGCATTAGTCAAACCAAAAGGCATAACCCGAAACTCGTAGGAACCATATCTCATTAAGAATGCAGTCTTCGAGACGTCCTCCTCCCTGATACGCAACTGATGGTATCCCGATCGCAAATCAATCTTTGAGAAGAAAGAATCTCCCCTCAACTGGTCGAATAAGTCATCGATTCGGGGCAACGGATACTTATTCCGTATCGTGACTTTATTTAACTCCCGGTAATCCACACACAACCTCAACGATCCATCCCTCTTCTTCACGAACAACACAAGGGCACCCCACGGCTAAGTACTCCTCCGTATAAACCCCTGACCCAACAACTGCTCAATCTGATCCCATAACTCTCTCATCTCAGCTGGAGCTATACGGTAAGGTACGCGGGTAATAGGCTGAGTGCCCGGCGTCAAGTCGATCACAAAATCTATCTCCCTACTCGGAGGTAATCCAGGTATATCCTGAAATACGTCGGCAAATTCTCGAACAACTGGAATCGAATCAAGTGGTATCACCACTTCCTTAGAGGTCTCCTCCTCTATATAGTACAAATGAGTGGACGATCCTCCCTCAGAACGAGGCATCGCCACTAAAAACATCTCCTGCCCGGGAATGGAAAAGATAATACATCTACTGAAACAGTCAATCATGGCTCGGTACGCAATTAGCCAATCCATGCCAATAATGGCATCATACTCGGTCATATCTAATACTAACATATCCGCGGGTAAAGTAAACCTCTCGATTTCTATACCCACGCCTTTACATACAAGGGAAATCACCGAACCCCTACTCAACGGCGAATCTATGCAAGTAACCGTGCTCTCGGCAGTGTCTAACAACCCAATGGTGCGTGCAAATCTCATAGCAATAAAATAGTGTGTAGCCCCCGTGTCAAATAAAATACTCCCCATAGTCCCCTAAATAGAGAACATACCCTCAATGGCTGTTGGAACCTGTGGGGCTGCGGCCTGCTGAAGCTGATATACTCTCCCATACTGAAGCTGCCCCTGCTGAACTGGGACCGCTGGGATGGGTGGTAATGCTGCCATCTGTTGTGGCGCCGGGAGGGCGGCGGGATACATGGGTCTCTGCGGCTCCTATCGAGCACCCTGCTGCTGCTGCGGGGCCCTGCCCTTATCCGGACAGTCCTGGCGTTTATGGCCAGTCTTGCCACAAACGTAACACTTCCCCGAGAAGTTTCCCCCGATTGTCCCTGCTGCCCCCGGCCCTAGTGGCCGTTACCGTTCCTCTCCTGGCCCTGGTGGCCCTGCTGAAATTGTTGCTGTTGACCATTATGACCCTGCTGGCCCTGATGGCCATTCGGACCCTGATGGCCCTGCCAGAAACCTCCCTGTCCATGCCTGGAATTTCCCGATCTGAACCTCTTGTGATCCCCCTGCTGGGAACCCTGGTCACCCTGTCTCTTCCCCTGAACAGATTGTGCCCCACTGGCATCATGTCCTCTAGTCCTGCCCTGATGGCTGGACTCTCCCGATCTCTTGCCCTCAGCCATGTGAAAGCGGTGATCCTGGCAGTGTAACAATGCAGCGTTAACTAAATCAGAGTAAGTGGCCAACGATAGGTTCCCCAACAAATGCTGACGGATCCTCCAAGTCAACCCGTCTGTAAATTTATGTATCTTCTTTTCTTCTGTCGGTATCTCATCCGGAACAATATTCAACAGATTTGTGAATTCGGCCTCATACTCGGCCACAGTCTTACCTTCCTGCCTAAGATTCATCAACTTCCTCCTCATTTCTGTGTGAATAGCCGACGGAAAGTACTTGCGGTCGAACCGCACCCAAAACTTCTAGATCGTGAGAGTATCTCTCTCCTCCACCGTGGTAATAGATTCCCACCACTGCAGTGCAGACCCCACTAGCTTAAAGGTAGCTAGTATCTACTTTTGGACATCGGTGCACTCATACATCCTTAAGTGCCACTGAATGTCTTTCCTCCACTGACTCGAAACCACAACATCGGAGCTACCTGCGAACTCCGGTGGGTGTGCTTTATGAAAAGCATCACGTACACGTTCCCAAGCAGACGGGAATGCATGTGCCTGAACTGGCGCGGCTACTGGCGCCTGAGGTGGTGCCTGCTGAACTACGGCTAGTGCGGCATTTACCGCCTGGGCCACAATGGCTGCAACCTCGGCGGCATTCATCGTGCCCTGAACTGGTGCGGGCAGTGGTTCTGGCGTTACATCCCTGGGAACCCGTTGTGCACGTCGTGGAGGCATCTGAAATAAGAATGAAGTCTATAAGTTCGCAGTTATAAACTCAAAATAGTTGAAGAACGTAGCATATACAAAAGAATACAACAGTCCTAAAATATAGGGCTCTACATCAAAGAAATCTCAGCGGAAACATAATAAGCCGTATAGATCCTAAAGGACACTAGAACCTGATGCTCTGATACCACATGTGACACCCCGACTAATTAAATATCGGGTAGCTACTCCTTTATTAAATTAAATCAAAATGACAAGTTGGCTCAGTTAATAGCATCACTGTCGAAAACATGTTTATAAATTCTAACCACCTAGTATTTAAAAGTAAGATGTCAAATTTTAAATTAAGTCTGGTTATCATGCAGTAAAAGAATTAAGAAAGAATAACATAACCATACACCATAAAGAAGAAATGGAATAACCAACAATAATAATAAGCCCGGAGGAAAAACTCCTCACAACAATCCCACAACTGAATCAAATGAAACTGTATCCTGAATTAATTACATGCCAAAAGTCTGAAAATCTGAATTAGGAAATGTTTCTAAAAGAAATGGGCGACATGCCCTACAACTGATGAAAACTGAATATGGACTCAAGACAAATGGAGCGTCTACTAGCAAGGTCCTGTAACTTCCACGACAGCTACAGCTCGTCACCTGAATAAAATTCCTATGCATGGTGTCCTTGTGGCTGGGCACCTAAAATGGTTTTTACAAAAAATAGATTTGAAAGCAAACGGGTCAGAGCCCGAAAGTGGAGAGTATTTTAAAAATAGCAAGTGCTTTAATGACATTAAAACAATGAATGCAAAATACATGTTAGGACGTGCACTCACATGAAGTACTCACCTCTCGACTAATTGTGCACTCCTAACGTACCGTACCCATCTAAGTGACATAAGTATCTAACCCAACCGTAATAAGTTTTACCCCTTACTACTCGATTCCCATTACACATTCTGGCGTTATAAATTTAATAGAGGGCTTTACTTAAACTCGGATTCTCAATTATTAGTAATACAATTCACTACCGGTTATCCCATTATATTTTCTCAAAACATTACCATGATTATACTCACAATACCAACATGAAAGTTCTCATTTATTAAGTGTATATTATTCACGTCATAAATATACAATACAAGCACCCCGAGACTAAGCTGCGGTGCACACATACTCTGCTATCCATCCCGGTACATCACGTACATAAGGATCACGCATTCCGAATCTCTCAGGAATCGTTCTCAAATAATAGCAAATCACAAAACAATGGAGGCGAACACAGTCACATCACATGGGTCACGCACATACCTACGCTCCCACGATCAGCAAACTTATTAATATCACAATAAGTCCTTCTCTGACTTATGTTCTCGAGGTACCAATCTAAATCCGGGCAACACAAGGATTAGAAGGCCCTAAGAGAACGTAAACCTCCCGTGATAGCAAGTATGGTAGGTATGTCATACACGTAAAATCATATATATATACTAAGTATGCACACATCTTAGTAATCACCATAATTTATTTGTGGTACACTTCTCATTCTCGTACCGACTTATAATGTTACACAATTTACATATTCTCGGTTAATATAATTATTCAAGCCGTCGATTGTTCTCACGTCGTAATAGACACTCACGTCCTAATTCATAATTTCCATTTTGTTCAAATCACACTTCTATGTTTTACTCCTAATTATGTCCCAAACATCATAATTATATCAATTTATCATCAAGGGAATGTTATCTCTACAATTATACAAGGTTATGGGACATGCGAAATCAAAACAGGCCAAAAAGCCTAAACTGTCAGCTCGTTAGAAGTCTCGTTGGAATGAGGCTGTTCGAACGAGAGTTCGTTCGAACGAACTGGGCATCTAACGAGATCTCGTTCGAACGAAAGTCATCGAACGAGCATCCCTCTCATTAGAAGGCAAACTGTCAACTCGTTAGAAGCTCATTCGAACAAGCTCGTTCGAACGACCTGGGCAGGTCTTCTAACGAGAGGCCAGTTTCGAGCCCAGAATTTCCCTTTTCTCGTTTTTCCAACTTTCTACACCTCTAATCCCATATACAATTCGTCCCAACAGCATTTTAAGGTTTCTAATACACCCCAAACATTCGTAGGTCATAATTAAACATTATTATGGGGCCAAATCTTTCTAAACATCATCAAATTCTCAAATCCCCTCAGTTTTCCCCAAATCCCATGAACATGAACCCTAGAAATTTATATTCACCCATAGACATAACTAAATCCGTTTTTATGATATAAAAGATGTATTTTCAACTGAATAATCACCCTAACATTGATCTACATGCAATCTACTCATAAAATTATAAATCTCTAAATTCAATTCAAATGGGTTTTTATCATTCTCCAAGAACAATGCAATTTCATAAATTTCCTACGCATGGAAGAAGCATTCTTTGCAAAAACGAAATTAAACCACTTGCCTTATGTATTTCTCTGAATTTGGTGTTGGATTGATGAAGGTTGATTTGTTCTCTCTCTCTCTCTGCAGAACTTTCCTTTCTTTCTCTCTCTACCAGATTTTCTCTAAGGATGATAATGGTGGTTAAGATTGCCCTAGGAAGCTCTTTCAAAACCATTCCAATAACCCCCGTAGCCCATTAAGACATACGGTGTAGTTAGTGGGTTTAGTGGGTAAAGGTTAAGTCAGATTTTAATTCCTAATTTTCGTGGGTTTTAATTCCCAAAATTCCAAAATTACCAAACTACCCTTATACGTTGCCGGTATGGCCTAAAAATGCCCCGGGACTCAAACTAAACCCCCGGCTAGTGTTTTCTGACTATTTCGACCCTTCCGGATGCGTTGGCGCACACAAAATGACCATACGGTTTATAGTAATAAAATTCACTTTCTAATTAACCATATAATATTTCTGACGCGACTGTCACACGCGTCCCAACAAAATTTCCAAATTGCCGTATTTCTATCTCACGACAAATTCAATAATTTTCAATGTTCAAATATCGTCATATATACCCAATATAATCAAATACCAACTCACATCTCGTTAGTATTTTATCCGGATTAATTCTCAATTAATTTACATCTAATTTAATTAATCCCATAAATAAATATCATAAAAATACGGGGTATTACATTATCCATGTGCTTTATAATGTTTGGAGTCATTAAGATATAATTAAGTGTTACTTCCTACATGTTTCACTCATGATTTCCTTTATTGCACACATGCACGGATTTGCTTGATTATTGTTCTTGACTTATCACATGTTGGTTGGGTGTTTTCATCTCGATCATGTCCTTAAAACGAACCAGGTGCAATAATATGAGAGTAATAAAAGTAGTGCGTGTAAGATCCATTGACCGTGAGGAATTTGTTTATAAAAAAAATTATGAGTGAAATTGGAAAGGGTTGCGAGTGAATAATAATCACGTCGTGAAAGCCACCATTTGAAAAGAGCCCATACAAAAAATAAAGAAATAAAAGATAAAATATGCCAAAAAATTTGGGCCAATAGGTTTTCTCTAAGTTGAGAATTTAGAACCTCATTAGAAAAATAAAATTGCATTATTTTATATGAGGGAGTTTTGGATTGATATATCAATGGGTTTTCACGTCCTTTGAAACGTTCTCGAAATGACACTAAATAGTTTGGACGTTATTGGTGTGAAAATCTCTTAGGCTTTGATTTGTTGATTTGATTAAGGCGATGTCATCTAAATTCAACAATTTTACACCTAAGGATATTTTTTATGTTCATTCGTTAGGGGTACACATATTCATCGTACACATATGATTGATTGAGTTGATTTACCTGTCGAATGTGTTCACACCACACATTCCATTTCCATGACTTGGTTGTTTGAGTTTAAATCCATGGTGTGATTTTAGTATCTTATTTTTGTATGAAAAAAATGAAAATTTAAAAAATAGTTTATGATGATTTTTTGAGTATCTCTTTGAAAGAGCCCATTTTCCATCTGATTGATGCCTTATTTTGATTACGATGACTACCCGACTTTGCTTGTTTGATTTATTCTTCTCATTTGTCTATTTGGGGACATAATAAAAAGGGGGAGAAAGAATTATCATTTTATAGGGGAGTTTGAATTTTGGGGGAGCGTTTGAGATTTGACTAACTTATGTTTTTCTCATAAATTGGTATCAATGTTTATCTCATTTCAAACTCGATACGTCACTTGGTATTTTTCTTTATCTCATGCGTGTAGGTACTACAATGATGATCATTGGATTGCACACCCCGATGAGAAAAGATTTGAGATCTTGAAGATCTGAAGAACAAACGATGAGGACTTATTCATTTGTATATTTCCAGATTTGGGTTCATGGGAGGCTAGATTTTTATAGGCCAATTGAATGATAATAATTCAGATTTTTTATTTTGTACCGGCATAGGCATAGGGGGAGATTTGTAAGGACATATCTCTCATGTTCGATATCTTACATTTGTGTATGCCGTACGCCGCTACAAAAGGCACGCCTCCTCACGATCTCACACGATGACCTCAATTTGAATTCCTAGAATCAAGCATTCAACATCTCCATCAAGTGTCCCATATCTGCCTCAATGACTTCACGTTCCATGATTTTAGGGATTTTATGCAAGTGGTATGCAAGAGAAGTCAAAATAATGAAAGAAAGGAACGATAGGAAAGTTCAAGAGAATTTTGGTAATTTTACAGCCATAATCTAGAGGTTTGGTCAACCATAAATTTGAATAGCTCGTCGTCATGAAGATACTGGAAGAAACGAAACCTCAATCCGAGCTAAGGTGAAGGAGTTATTACCTTTTGAAGATGCAAAAAATTCCATAGAAGAATGCTGATTTTTTAATCCCCAAAGCAGCGAGGTACCGCAAACCTCATGGTGAACTGGTTCGGGGGGAACCAATTCGGGGAACACCAGAACCGTTTCGGGGTACCTGATGCTGGCAAGTGTTTTAAAATCGTGAAATTCCTTTTAGTATCCTATAAAAGCCAACTTCGGGGGAGTTATTTCATAAGGCTTGGAGATACGGTTTGGAGAGTTCTATTAGCTCAAGTCTTCATATTATTGAGTCCTAAAACTCATGTTTTGATTCACACATCATTGCCATACCTTTGTGAATCCTTTTGAAACCCAAGAACACAACTTTGGTTTTGTTCATACTTTTGGAGAAGTCGTCTTTCTTCTTTATTGTTGCCCTCCTGGAAAGGGAAAGTTACAGCCGACGAATTTGTGGAGAAGCCGTTTCTCTTCTTCATTGCTGCCCATCTGGAGTTTTCGTGGGAGATTCAAGCCGAGACATCAAAATCGACGCCTGAGGGTATTTCGTATGTCGCTCTTATTTTCATTGTAATCCGTGTAACCGTTTTTACAAATTATACTGAAAATAAAAAGGTTTTGCCCCTTTGGGGGATTTTTCCTGAAATTGTTCATTTTATCCTGCATGCTTTATTTTATTGGATAAATCATCTAGATGCATGTTTTAGGGTTTAACTAAAATTTGGTATTAGTTAAAATTGGATGTTATTTGAGAAGTCGCAATATTTCCGCTGTAGCGATTCTACAACAAGTTACTGTTTGAAGTATTACTTACCAAATCAAATATGTTGTCATATAGTGTAGAAACATTTTATTTTTGACTTTGATTTGCACTAGGTGTGGTTTGTTAGAGGGGATAGGAAGCTGCAGACCCAATAGGGACAAAAGGTACATTGCAGATCTTGTCCCACTAAGTTTCCCTCTCATTTTTGGCGCCCAAAGTGCCAACTCTGCGTGAGTTCCTATGTATAAATAGGACCCCTGGGCAAGGTCATAAGATATCAGAAACTCAAGTCATACCGCTACTCTATCAAAATGACACCAAACCACCTAGTATTCTCTCCCTGCTCTCTCTCTCTCTCTCTCTCTCTCTCTTTAAGTGTCGAGTGCCTATTTCTTCACTCCCACCTTTATCACCATCATTCTCAGGATATCCTTTTGAAAAAAGTTATTATTATTGTTGTGAAGTTCATCTTTTTGCAAGAGGTAGTTCTATCTTTGTCACCATTTTTACCAAAAAGGAAAGGTTTTACCAGGTGCTACTATAGAAAATCTTGAAGACCTTGGAGGTAGAGTTCATTGGAGTGGGTCAGGTTCTCACCCATTTAAGTATTTTACAAGACCTTAGTCACACTACCCTCATATATATATATATATATATATATATATATATATATAAAATAAAGGGTTAGGGCTTTTTTTGTCTCCCCCAGCTGATGGCTAAGAATACATCTCGGGAGATTTGTTCTTTATCAACTGACGACTCAGATTGAAGATGAGAGTTTGTACGTAAGGGTGGAACATGGTATGAAGGGAAGAACATTAATTAATACAAAATAGGACACCCATCAATCAAATGTCTGGTAAGCACAAGGCTCAAGAAATTGTGCTACTCTTCTCAAGCCAATACCTCGAGCAATGTGCTCTTTTACTGAACTTCCCCCATTTTTCACTCTCTACAGCTCACAACCCACCTTCTCCCACTCTAACCCAACAATACCACTACAACTCTCTCTCTCCCTCTTTGGTAACCACACCTGGATGCTCCTTTCGTAACCATGCTCAAGGAAGAATGGAAGAAGCTTTACATTTGTTTTGAAAGTCATTTTTTTTCCATTTTTGTGATTTAAGTAATAAATAAGTTGTTTACTTTATGGTGATTTAACTTGATTTTTTTGTGGCTTTTCATTCAATTTTTTTTAGGGGAGGTTCAAAATGTATAGTTGAGATTCGAGTTTGTTGTGGTTTAGAGTGGGTTGGTATGAGAGCAGCCATGTTGGTAGTTTTGGGTGTGGCCGAGTGTGGAAAGAGGTGCCATCAGAGATGTTGGGGTCTGAAGCGTGAAAAATTAATAAAACAGCGTACAATCTCTGCACACATTTTCTACACATATATGCACACATTTTATACACAGATTTTGTACAAATTCAGTCCGTCACTCTCCCCCATCCTACCTTGTCGATGCTTTTTTTTTTGCAAATTTTCTAGCAACACCAGGTAAGGTGTTCTCTATCTTTTCTTTAACCCTGAAAAAGAGGGTTTGTCCAACACTGGGTACATAGACATTTTCTTTTGAAGGGTCTAATGTCTATGGGTTTTTATGTTGACTCCGATGAGGAACATTGGCATGGTGGACTGAATGAGAAAATAACTCTCCTCATTTCACATCCAATTTTTGGATGTGTTTTGAATACTCATAAGAAACAGGTGCAAGACCCCTCTCTCTTTCTCTCAAACACTCACTATTCAATGAGCCCTTTACATATAAGGTGTTTGCTTCTTTGTTCATATGTTCTTGACTTTGTGCTGGTTCTTTGTGCATATTATCTTCATTTTGCTAATTTTTTCCTTTATTTCTTTTAATAAGCAAAGGTTGTGATGTTTATTTCGTTTATTACTGACTGATTTGAGTTAGTCTTGATTCAGCAAGGCCCGACTGAATGATTTGGTTAAAATGATCTTGATCTGATGTTTTTTTTATCGTTCTCTTTTTGCTTTAAGTTTTTTTTTTGTAAAATCCGATTTATGTTTTTTTTAAAACGATCTTTGTTATTGATTGTTTCAGATCTGAGTAATTGTTTTTTTCAAAAACGAGTTTTTTTCATACATGTACACCTATGCTGTCGTGTTTTAAAAAAAGCTGCAAGTTGCTGAGATTGTTTTTCAAAAACGGTAAAGTGAAAAGATTATTTTTTCTTTAAAAATCAGAATAGTTGTCAGCAATTTTTTTCAACATAGTTGTCAAGAATGGGTTCATTTTGTTCTGATGTTTGTTTTAGTCATGTTTTCCATAGCAAATGGTATTGGTATCAAAGGCAATCAAAGATTAAATAGCATTGCCCACAAAAAAACAAAAAAAAAATATCAGGACTCAAGTATTACACTTATTAGTGGAGTATAACTAACCTTAGCAACTGCTCCTAATTGTGAACACATTCTTCTTTCCACCATTTCTATTCCTTCCAACAAACATCCTTGTCCACCAAACATGGACTAAAAAATAGATCCAAAATAACTATGTTGAATCTCACTAACTCAGGATATGTTGATTTTCTCTTTTTTAGTATTTACTTGATCTTCGATGTCATATATAGTTCATAATAATTTTATTTGATTTAAGTTTTGCAGTTTTGATATAAGGTTTAAGGTGCTGTTGATAGCTGATGTCGTTGGGGAGATTGAAATTTTTTTTGTGGGTTTCTCTCTCTCAAGTGGTAATTTTTTATTCAGTTTTGTTGGTGGGTGCCTACACTTGCAATATCTCTCCAAGAACAAAAGAGAAATTTTTCTGAGTTGGTGGTTGTATTTCTTTTACATTTTCTCTGAGTTGGTGGGTGTAAATTTTCCAGGGTACGTGTGGAAGCATTGGAGTGATAGTCTTAGAGTAATGGTTATAGTCACAGTGGAGTGATTTTTCAGTTTCGATTTATTTTTTTGTTTTCTTTATTGTTTTTGTTTTAAATGATTTTTATTCTTTTTTTGAGATGATGATTATGGCTCTGATGTAAAAGTTGAGGTGATGCGAACTTTTTCTTATGTAAAAGTTGAGGTGATGTGCACAGCTTATGTTGCAGATGCTTTTAGTTAACTTTGCTTTTAGTACCATATCATTAGAGGTGATGTGCAGTTCTTATGTAAAAAATAGTTACTTTTGTTTTTAGTTGCTATAATGATCCGTGCATAGTGTTTTAATGCATCTGCTTTACAACTCACGATCATTCTTTATATATATATATATATATATATATATATATATATATATATATATATATATATATACATTTTTTTAATCTAATCTGAAATAATTGAATATAATAAATATTGTAATACAATCGCAAATTGGGCGCGTACATAATCCACTAATATTCTTGATGATTTTTATTCTATATTTTCAATAACTCCCGATCGACTTGTATTCTATATTTTAACACATTTTGTATGTTATTCATAATCTGATGATCAAGACATACATTGGATTTAAAATTTGTTCAAACTATGATTTTATTGTTGTGTTTATTTTGTATGAGGTACACATTTTTACATCTAAGTGTTGTGGAGGTGGGTAATATGAAAGTTGTGTGCAATATTTACATAGGCATTTTAGAGGTAAAAGGGTAAACTTATAATGACCCATGGGTTGGATGAAGCGAGGTGGGGTAAATTATTATGGTTGTTATTGTCTTCAATGGCATGTCATGTGCTTGAAGGACAAACAACTAAAATCCTAACCCATGACATAAATATGTTTTGACCAAGCATGGAATAGGCCAATACAAACAAATTGACTCAATTTTGAAATTTGTCCTCACAAATATCCTCCTTTGAGTAGTCCGGAAGAAAACTCAAAATAAAAACCAGCACAACCATCAATCTCACTAAGACTCAATCCCCAACCACAAAGGGAAAAAGTATATATGCTTAACTGAAAAAACGTGAGTAGTTTTGCTTTTTTGTAAACCTTTGTCGCTTCATTGTAAACCTTCACACTTAAACACACCTTTGAAATGAAACTTGAATATAACAATATAAATCGCATCTACAAAACTCGCCCCCTTTATCTAGCCATATCTACTTAAGAAAGGACCCCCCCCCCCAAGTTGAAGAATTTTTCCCCACATGTAAAGAGTTAGATACCATTCCTCTCCCTATTTTGTTCAAGAATAGACAAAGAATAAGGTGCAGAATAATAAACCTATTCTCCCCAATAATTATAAAACATGGAAACATAAGAAAAGAAAGTATATCATGAAATAGTGCAAAGCAAGGATACAATGACAAAAAATTTGGAAACACAATCACAAATCATCCAAAATATGAAGAAACGGTACCAAGTATGGTGCAAACATTGAATTGTGGATAGCAAGATGATCATAATACATGCCAATTTGAATCAAATAGTAAGCATATGGCAAGCACTGATTAAGTGAGAAATAAAGGATCAAAAGACATACCATACCCCATATATATATATATATAAATATATATATATATATATCAAGGAAGCGCATAAGTATATATAGGTATAAACGATCATAACAGACACAAGCACACAATGTTTACACACTCGCATTATCAAAGTATTTAAACAAAGGTGGTATAGAGCGAAGGGGCGTGAGCTAGTAGCTAGAGAAAATGACCCAATCACTCAAAATATCTAAGTAGTTCCATTTGGATGTAATAACTTATCAACATTCGAATTAGCCTCATACGTCAAATAATGAACTCAAAAAGGACAAACAAACTGAATGCACACTAGCCTAGAAATTTTTTAGGATTCTCGAATCAATAGTGTCAAAATAATTTAGCTCAACTAGGACTCATTCTGCAAACCCATTGATCTTCAACTAACCATATATCTTTTTGTCTCATTTTCCTTTTAAGATATCTATTTTTAAGCATTAATGGAAAAAAATTGGCCCTGGAAATATAAACTTATTTTCGCCTCTTAATTTTTAGGCTCTTGCCAATCGTGGCCTTCCCATAAGGAATATGTGTTCCTTTATAGACCTTTCCCATTGCACACTAAAAACATTTATCAAATATCATCAAATTCATGTAATGGTCCTTACATGCACAAATCTCCCATAGTAAAAAAATTTATATATATGACAAGATTGTTAGGATAACATGTCACTTATCTCATGTGACATATGAATTTCACATTTGAAATATCTCGTGCAATGTGTGTGCGAAACCATATACTAGGAGAATCCATATTGAGAATAAATTTCAACCAACTCCATAAAAGCATGAGTAAGAACAACCCTTAACATTGAATTTCGTGATCAAATTTCCTAGTCACATAGATACATGGAGGGGAATGGATTCAAACACACAAATATTCCACACAAAATGTTTAAAACCAAACTACACATAAAACAAAAATCATTTTAAGTTTTAATCATTTTTCAAAATGTTATAAAAGACTAATAAAATCTTATTTGTATTTTTCTCAATAAGACCCAAAAAATGGAAAATCAAAATACAAAAGATAAACATCCTACAACTATAAAAAGCATGGCACATGAAGGAAAAAAGCTAGTGTGTGAAAACATGCAAGCAATCACTTATAAAATATAGCACATGATAAATCATGTGAAAGCATGCAAAGTCAACAATCCTAAAATTAAGTGCCTCTAAACTGGATCTCCAAACCCATATAGATGTAGTGTGATGCATTTGGGCTTCGGGAAATTTGGTCACACTAGTCTTAGTCATCCTAGGACCTTTTCTAAGATCAAAACAAAATCGCCTAAGATGGTCTTTCCTACTAACCTCGATGCAAGTGTAGACATGATGAATGATACCTTTGGGTTGACCTTTTCTAAATCCCCTAGCAATGAATTACTCTCTCAAAACTTTTGGTCTTGGCTTTTGCAGCAGAAGTTTTTGTATCATCGAAACCAATCCCACAATTATCATATTTGATTCGAATTGTGCCTAACACTTTATCTAACTTTTTTTTACCTAAACTCAAAATCAAATCTGGCATTACTCGAGTATCTTAATTTGTCTTTTAACTCCACAATCCTAGACTCAAGAAAATGCCTAAACTCTTCAAACTCAAGAACCTCGTTCTTCATAACCTCCATCAAACCACGAAGGCTATCTATCTTGTCCTCAACATACACGAGCTTATTATTAATAGTCTTCTCATGTGCCTTCCACTCCTCCATTAATTTATCACTATTGTTTCCTATGTCACGTTCCTTCATCTTAGATTCTAAATGTATTTATTCCTTCTTATACTTCAATGAATGGGTGTATAACTCGATAAAGGACATGTGAAGATCACTTTCTTCCTCCTCATCTACTTCTTATTCTTCATCGCTCCTCACTTTTAAATAACAAGACTAGACCTTCGAACCATCATGTCAATGATTATATTCAACAACGGAAGATTTTTCATATAATCCCACATGACTAGCTGTGAATTAGGTTTTGTTACACTCAAAAGGGGAAGCACATGCCTCTTCTAACTCACCATCACTAAGGGTGGCATTGTAAACCTTCTATTTCTTATCTTTCATGCTTAGTCGAGTAGGACACTCGTGATAATAACGCCCAAAATATTGGCATTAAAATCACTTGTCCCGGTCATCTACCTTATTAGGACCATCCCTCTTATTCATATCATTGTCATTAAAGTTCTTAGGTTTCTTTTCAAAAATATTGTCTTCTCTAAG
The DNA here is from genome assembly GCA_949130495.1 of Sambucus nigra. Lineage (NCBI taxonomy): Eukaryota > Viridiplantae > Streptophyta > Magnoliopsida > Dipsacales > Adoxaceae > Sambucus > Sambucus nigra. The sequence goes on from OX422208.1 coordinate 286,050,383, forward strand.
CTTAAGGTACTTATTTAACTTCCTAGAGAACCTATTTATCTCTTCAACATCAAGCTTACTATCACTATCGGAATCTAACACATCGTTTTTTAAGGATTTCAAATAAATTCACTTCTTCTACTTTACATACCATTTCTTCAGAGGACACGTGTTCATCTTGTTAGTTTAAAGGTCACCTAAAAGTTCTTGACCTCTCATAGTGTCGGTACTATGAAGGGAATCTAGGTTCGTGACTTTGGCATTGAATATTTTAGGCAACGACCTTAAGATTTTTTACACAACTCTAGGATATGGGGTCACAACAAAAAGAATGTGATATGTTGACATTTTAAAAATGTAAAAAAACTAAGAAAAACGTCTTTGACAAGAAATATGACATTTTTATAAAGAATTGTGGTATCTTTAGTAGGGAAATAATCGACCTTTTGTGTAAAACATTGGGAAACTATTTCTCATCGTTTGCCCCAATGTTTTACAACCATCCACAAATCTCTGACCTTAGGAAAACTACTCGACATTTTTAGGGGAAATGTTCCTTTGTTATGACACATGCAGAAAACGTCGTTCAAATGTCTGCCAACATTTTTTGAATAAGGGTAAATATTACGTTTTTTATTCATAAGCATTGGGTTTTATCAAAAGACAATATTTAATCTAGTTCATCTTTAACTAAAATTTAACAATACAAAATCAAAAGTAACTTCATTAAATCATCCAACTTAAGAACCTACATCCAAAGAACATAATTAGTACATAACTTCATAAGCTGAATGGGAGTAAAATAGTGATAAGAACTAAACTAAATAAAAACAATTCCAATTACATCATAATATTACAAGTATGATTCATTGCATCTATATGAACAATGCTATAACATTTAACCTATTGCTAAACCTCAGTTGATCTCGCATCCCAATGTGCATTATATTAGTACCGACCTCACAACTACATTACTTTCCGCCCATTCTATTATTTGAATGAATGCTTCATGACCTAGTGGAATCATCAAGTTCAGGTCCATGTAATGAGGCTTCTTGCCTCAAATCAGTCTCACCTAAGCAGCATAGCCCAATAATCGAATCCATCCTCTGGACCTGCCCATGTTGCTACCTCTGTTCAAGATAAAGAACACGAGGACAAAATTGTTAAAGGGGAAGTTCAAGCAGATCAAGGTTCTATTTCAGGCAATTCAATTAAAGAGCTAGTTCACGATGATAAAGGTTCGATCTTGGGTAGTGCTTCAAATAAAAAAGATAAAGATGCTTTGAATAGCTCATAAATAATATGAAAAAGGCATATGGATTTTATTGTTGATTTTAAATGTTCACCAAGTTTGGAGATATAGAATGATCGGACAATTGGTATTTGGAAACAAGGTACTAGCTAGTTTTTTCCAATGAAGAGTGGAGAGAATAGCAAGCCTATGGATATGAAAATATACGAGAATCAAATTATGAACTGGAAATAAGAGGGTTTATCAAGGAGATACATGAAATATCTTATATACCATAATATATAAGACATAATACTTCATTATTACTTACAATATACATCGTCGTCTCTAAATAAAGATAACTCAAATTGAAAATTCCTTTTCAAAACATAAAATTACATTATGTAAATAGGATTTAAAAAATGAACCAATAAAATTAAGTTCATTTCTTATCAAAGGTATTATAACTTTTTGCTTATAATTTTCGATAGTTATCAGACCAATAAAGATGGACCAGTTGGGTTATAACTTTCTAATACTAAGGAGGACTCTATTCTCAAGTGTTATCCGTAATTCATTATAATGGAATTTACTCACTAAAGAACCATTCATTTGGGCCCCTCAGTATAGTATAATATTAAAGCAACACAGTACAAGACGTTGCCAAGGTGGCACCTGCCCAGGGCCGGCCATGAATGGATTATTACCTCAACACAATACATATATAAGAGAAAGAGATAGTACCCAAGATATTATAGGTCACAAATACACAGATTCTGAAAGACGTTAAACCCTATAAGAGAACTCCCAAGATCGATTTTTGATATTTTATCCCAATTCTCGTGTCCGTGTTGGAAAAACGAGAGCAGATAAAAATAAGTTTACATCATTTTTTTACAAAATGACTTACATGACTGACATTTAAGGAAAAATGTTTCAAATTTTTCATCGTTTTATGAAAACGATGAGAGATATGTTGTTGTTTTGGTTAAAATGTTGGGAATATTCCAACGTTCCAAGTAAAACGTCGGCATGACACACCTACCCTGATGTTTTGTATAGATGTCATAAAAAATGTCGGCATAGTTATATTTTCTTATAGTGGAGAGGATCTCTTAAGTTAATTGTGTTACTTACAATATCCGATAATCTAGCATAGAACTCATCAAAAGACTTAATCTCAAGCGTCTTAATTATCTCAATCTTATTCGTCCGATTTTGTAATTTTGGAACCCTAATAGTATATATACCCTAGTGTGTGAATCAGAAAATATCCCAAGCATTCTTCGCGCTCTCTCAAGTTATATTTCTTCTAAAATATTCGGTGCTTACAACAGTTCAACGCTTTTGGAGTACTAATTTCATTGGGGGAGTCCACCTAAACTCAACCAAGTATTAAATGTTCTCTTCAATCTATTTTAAGAAAAATTGCATCAGTGCCTTCTAAATGGGATAGTTAGTCCCATCAAATAGTGAAGGTCGGGAAATGGATCTCCCTTCTCTATTAAAATACATTTAAACCCAAAACAAGATCAAAAATAGGGATTTACACCATATCTTAGTGTTCCTGCTCTGATACCAAATTGAAAAGCTAGTGGCCTAGGGTTTGTATGAAAACACCACCAATTTTAATTTTCACAATTTTTAAAAACTTTACACCAATTTAGAAACCACAAGTTTTGTGTTAAAATACTTTGTTAATTTTAATCTTGACCTAAGAATTCATCTTGGTGAGTTTAAGAAATAAGAAAATAAGTACCAAACCACAACATGGCACTGTACGAGGAAAATCGACAATAGGAAAAACCTCGGTCGACCTTGCTAGACAAGTCCACTAGGATATAGGTTGTAAATGAGAACACATTAGACATACTCACAGACTTAAGACCTTTGAAGATCTGATGTGCTTCATCATTCCTTGTAACCTTCTTCACAACCATGGTTGGACACCTATTAAGAACCACACAATGCAGGTGCTTTCACAAGTCTCGGTATCCCACTAAATGTACTTCTCTCGTAACCAGTCCAGCCGTCGCACCAAAACAAAATGCAATGTCCATCTCTAGAAACGATCTTCAAAAATAGAGCAAACCACTTTTACACAACATAATTGAGATCTGAAATAGACATATGTATGTAGGATTCTTCGATCTGGAACAAGGGTGTAAACTTAAGGCATTAGTTTAGAAATTTTTTTCCCAAAACAAACATATAAACGTGAAGAGATTAAGAAACAAGTTTGGGAACTCAAAAATCTTGGAAACTTTTGTCATCAAAAAGATGCTTCTCACTCCTATTTATAGTGAGTTTTCCAAAAATGAGATAAGGATTAAAATCTTGGATGCAAATCTCAAAACATTGAAAAGCTCGATGGCTCATTCGAACGAACTTGATCTCGTTCGAACGAAGCACCACATTTCGATGACAAACTAGCATATACCAAAACGTAATTCGTTCAAAGTTTTATTAGAATCAAACTATTTCTAATGAGGATTTGGAAATCATTTGAACGACATACCAAATGTTGTTAGAATGACCTTAACAAATTTCAAAGAACAAAAATTCAAAATCCTTTCAAAACATTTTAGAAAAAAACACCCAAAACTAAATACAGGTATCAAACATAAAAATGCATGCTTACCTCACAGAGATCACTCGGATGTTAAAGATAAAACTCTACTCGAAATACCTTCGATTCTACGGTCTTCAATAACATATGACGGGATTGGAAGATAAATAACTCAAATCCTAACCTATGCCTCAAAGAAGTTTTTTTCAAACATGGAATAAGGCCAATAGAAATAAATTGACTCAATTTGAAAAAAATTCCTTACAAATCTCCCCTTTTATCTATTCCATGACAAAACTCAAAATAAAACCTAGGAATACATCAAGATACCAAAAGGAAAAAGTATAGATGCTTGACCAAAAGAAACTTGAGTAGCTTTGATCTTGTGTAAACTGTTGCCGCATCACTGCAAACCTACACACTTAAACACACCTTTCTAATACAACTTTAATATAACAATATAAACTTAATATGAAAAAACCTTTCATTTTTGTCTAACCATATCTACCTAAGAAAAGGCGTCTCTCACTAAGCTAAAGATCTATCCCTGCCATGTAAAGGGTTATATACCATTTCTCCCCCTTTTTGTTTAGGAATAGACAAATAATAAGGTTCATAGTAATAAATAAATTATCCCCAATAAAGATAAAACATGAAAACATAAGGAAACAAAGTATACCATGCAATGGTGTGAACCATTATATAAGTACAAAAAACCCAGCAACACAAGCACAAATAAACCAAACTACGAATAAATAATACCAACTATGATGAAAACACTGAAGTATGGATACTAAGATGATCATAGCACATTCCAATTTGAATCAAAGATTAATCATAAGGCAAGAATGGATTAAACGAAAACAAAAAAACTCAAAAGGCAAACCATACCATATATATATATATATATATACCAACATAGTAGATAAATATATATAGGTATAAATGACCAAAAAAGACACAAACACACAAGCTTTACACACTCACATAGTATCAATGTGTATAAACAAAGGTGGTAGTGAAGGGTATGAACTAGTAATAAGGGAAAATGGCCCAATCACTCAAATGTCCAAGTAGTTCCATTTGACCGTAATAATTTATCAACACTCTAATTGTCCTCATATGTCAAATAATGAACACAAAAAGGACATATAATCACAATGCATACTTGCCTAGAATTTTTTATGATTCTTGAATCAATAGTGTCAAAACAATTTAGCTCTACCAGGAATCATTGTGCAAACCCATTGATCTTTAATTAAAAACCTTAAAAAATAAACATAAATATTTTTCTCTCATTTTCGCTTGAATATGTCTATTTTGAAGCATCAACGCCAAATTTTGGCCTTGGAAATATAATCTTTGCTTTCCCTCTCAGTGTTTTAGGCTCTTTCCAATGGGGGCCTTTCTCGTGAGGAACATTTCTTCCTTCCTTCATAGCCCTTTTTAATTGCACACTAAAATTTTTTATCAAATAAGATCAAACTCAAGTGGTTCTTATATGCATAAACTCCGTAAAGTCAATTTTTTTTTATGTATATGACAAGATTATTGTGAGAACACCTCACTTTGATCATGTGATATACTGATATGCCACACAAAATGTTTAAAACCAATCTACCCATAAACCAAAAATAGTTTTGAGTTTTAAACACTTTTTCAAAATGACTCAAGAAAAAAAATTATTTTTCTCAATAAGACCCAAAAAATAAAAAATAAAAATACAAAAGATAAACATCATACAATTAGCAAAAACATATAACATAAAGTATAAAATATAGTATGAAAACATGAAATCTCAATCACTCATATTATATTGCATGCGAAGAATCATGTGATAACATGCGAGAATTAATAAGACAACCACTAATTGCCTCCGAATAGGATCTCACAACCCACATAGGTGTAATGTGACGATCTATGATTTGTCCAAATTTGTTGACACTAATCTTAAACTTCTTGGGACCTTTCTAAGATGAAATAAAATCGCCTAAGGTGACATTACCTACTACAATGTGTGAAAGTGTAGACACAAGAGAAGATACCTTTGGGTTGACCTTTTCTAATTTCCCTAGCAACAGCTGACTCTAACAAAACTTTGGTCTTGGCATTAGTAGCATATGTAATTAATCAATGAAGTCAATTCCCCAATTTTCATCTTTGATTCGAATGGTGCCAAACATTTTATCTAACTTTTTCAACCTCGAATCCAAATCAAATTTGTTATTACTTGACTCTCTCAATTTCTCTTACAAATCTACAATCCTAAACTCGAGAAAATTCCTAAACTCTTAAAACTCATGAATTTCCTTGTTCATAACCTCCATCAAACCACAAAGTTTATCCCTCTCTCCCTCAACATACTCGAGATTATCGTTTATAGTCCTCTCACTTGTCCTCGACCCCTCAATCAGTTTGTAATATTCATTTTCTATAGCATGTTCCATTATGTTAGATTCTTAATGTATGTTGGCCATCTTCAGCTTCTGTGTTCAGTGGCTCAGTATACAATTCTAGAAAGGACTCTTTAAGCTCACTCTCCTCCTCGTCCTCATCCTCATGTTCTACTTCTTATTCTTCTTATTCATCATTCCTCACTTAAAAATCATAAGACATGCCCTCAAAATTATCATGCAAATGATCATCTTCAATAATGAAATACTTTTAATCAAAGACCACATGACTAGACCTGAACACGGTGTAGTTAAGATCAAATGGGGAATCACACTCCTCTTTCGACTCACTATCACTAAGGGTGCTATTGTAAACTTTATGTTTCTTACCCTCCTTCCTTAGTCTAGTGGGACACTCACGAGAATAATTCCTAAAATCTTGGCATTCAAATCAATTGTCCAGTCATCTACCTTCTTAGGACCTTCCTTCTTCTTCCTATCACAGTCATTGAAGTTCTAAGGTTTCTTTTCAAAACTATTTTCTTCTTTAAGCTTAAGAATCTTATTCAACTTCGTAGAAAACGTAGCTATCTCTTCAATATCATGCTCACCACCACTATCAAAATGAGAAATAATGCATTTCTCCTTCTTTATGTACTTTATCTTTGGAGGACACATGTTCATATCATAGGTTTGAACGTCACCTATAAGGTTTTGGACTCTCATAGTGAACATGCCACCTAGGGAATCTAGGACCGTCACTTTGGCATTAAATATTTCAAGTAAAAAGCTTAATTTTTTTGCACAACTCTAGGCTCGGGCATAGCATCTCCTGAGTTAAAGGAAAATATCCGAAGGTGGCATAAACTCATCAAAAGAATTATCCTCTAGCATCTTAATCATATAAAACTTAGTTGTCGTATTTCATAATTTATAAACCGTAGATTATAGGTACCCTCATGTGTGGATCCCAAGCATCCTTGAATTCTAACAATGCATAATTTTTCTTAATTATTTGGTGGGTATAGTGAAAAAATAGTGTTTACACCCTTGTAATTAAAAGTCGAGACCTTCTTTTTAGTTAATGTCCAAGAGTTGAAAATTTTAGGAGCACCATCTTCGGTGGGAGGAGTCCACCCAAACTCAAATAATTTCCAAATGTTCTCATCAATCTATCTCAAGAAAAATCACATTCGTGCCTTCCAATAGGGAAAATTAGTTATGAATTTCGTCATCGGTTTCGTATTTTTTTTAATTAGTTACGAATTTCCTACTATTAGCCGCGTGATACCGAATTTTTAAATTGCTAGTCTTTGATTTGGATTTCCTTTTGAAATTTAAATTTGGGTGAAAGCAAACCGATTCGATTTGTTGTGCTTGTCCTCCATTGGCTTTGTCATTTTTCATGGATCATTTAGGGTTCGACATGGATTTTGGAGTCCTGGAAATGGATTTGAACTTTCGAAATATAGAGGTAGGGTTAAGAAGCACCTTACGTTAGCCGATGATGAATTTCATGTGGGGGTTGGGCGAGGTTAGCATTGGCGAAAGTTCTGGTAATTTTTACGAAAATAAAAATGTATGTGAGAGGTAATCCAAGGGAGTGGAAAATGGATTATGTGTCACTATTTTTGTTAGATGGGAAAGCTAAAAACTAACTAGATGATTGATTCTCAGAGTATACTTATTAATTGGGGATTAATAGGACTTATTGGGGGTAATTATATGGTTAATTACCTCCACATATTATGTAACTATAATATGTATTTTTTTATTTGTGTGGACATACCCATGTTCATAGAAGACCTATCGATTGGGGTTACGTATGTCTAGAGATCGCAACACGCGTCGGCATAAGTGGGTTAGGCATTGTGTGGGTCATTAATTTAGGTACTACGTGGCAGTTCCACATAAAAGGAGGTAGGTATAGATATTGGGATCCATTGTCACCATAGGGTTTTGGACCATGAAATGTGTACTGCGTAGAGAGGACCCCACTTTTTTGTGTATTATGATGTCCATTTGGATAAGGGGCTCTTCAGGACATACAAATAGAGCATGAACGGGACACTGAAGGTAAATGCCTTTATATCGTATGTATATAAGGACGTATATGATTGTATTAATTGATTGGGAATTAATCTTAGTAGACTATTAAATGGACCCAACACTTCATACTGCATATTAAATGCTATGTTACATCTTGTTGGTAGTATTGTAAGGGTTACGCTTGTAATTATAAGAACATGTGCAGATGAATACTTTTAGTATATGGGTTATGATAGTTGCATTGAATGTCATATTATTTTTGTATTTTTCTGACTTCACAATTGGGACTTAGGTTGATATGCGTATAGTATTACACTTAGATGAGGGGTGAGATACTTATTACATGCGAGTGGCGATGGGCTATCCATATTTTGAATTAACTTCATTATTGCATGTTAATTTCGTAAGATAATCCTTGCAACTCTAGGGAACTGAACCGAACTATAAAATGTTTTCCCTAGGTTTGCCTAGATAGAAATAGCAGGGATGACAAGAGATCAAAGTTGTAGTCAGATTTTCTCTTTAGTCATTCAGATCAATTGACTCTACTTTAGGTTATTATTTCCCTTCCATTTTTATTATTATTCGGAGATTGTATCGATATAAACCCGAAAGTTTATTATTCTGTCTTTTCAGATCAGTTGCACACGTGTTGGACTTTTATTAATATCTGGATGTTGGACTTATTATACTTAGTTATTTAATAAACCAGTTTTATCATGCATGCTGCTTTAAATTTTAAGATTTTTTATTATGATGTGATGTGGAGAATGATATAGATTGATAGACAAGCCCCATCATTGGTGTATTGTGTCTGACCAACCTTTACAAGGAAAATGGTTTTTGGTACAATTGGTATCAGAGCATCCAGGTTCTAGCATCCTTAGAATCTGTGTTGCGCTCGTTACGTTCAGCGTTGCATTCCTTTTATGTCTAGATCCCTATGCTTAGGAATCGTTGTACTCTTTACGATATGTTACTTACACGAACCTTATTTTCTTTTAGATGGAAAGTAGTGAGCGAGGTAGACTACGACGTGTCACCACTAAGGATATAAAAGGGAGAGCTCAGCAGGAGCCACAGCTATACCTAGAGCCACCACCAGCCCCACCCTTAATTACTCTAGCAGACATTATCACGAGAGTGACACAGTAAGTCTCTATGATGATGGACACTATGTTACAGCACTTTCAACCCCAACATAAGTAGCAACCACAACCCCCGCAGTAGGTGGTGCTACCCATTCAAGCACAGGGATCAGTATGGGATAGATCTAGAGAGGTCTTAACCCAAGGACACCCATCAGATTTCGTCATAATTCTCGATATTTTTGTGGCCATTAAGTATCTTTAAGTTCACTCCAATGAATAAGAAGATGCTAGCTTTACTTCGAATGGTAGGGGCAGCCTTACATTGGGGGGGGGGGGGGTGTCTGTCACCATGCTGGAGGAGCACGGCATGTTGAATATTGATGAGCTATAGGTAAAATTCGAGGGAAAGTATTTCCCACCCTCCATGAGATCAAAGATGAGGAGGATGTTCATGGACCTTAAGCAAGAAGCTCGTACGGTAGCAAAATACAAGGAGGAATTGATCGCATTGTCTAATTTTTTGGGGATGACGTAAACAGTGAAGAGTAAAAGATGGAGATGTTTATATTGGGGATAGTACGAAACATCAGAAAGACTTTTTTAAGAATTTTACTTTTACCACTTACACATAAACTGTGAATGCTGCTTTGCTACATTGTCAAGACCGCGTGCTGTTTCAGAAAAGTAAGGAGACAAAAGATCTTGTTCAGAGACGTTGAGCCAGCAGGGTAAGATGAATGGGAATGAAAGTTAGGGGACCTTACAGTTTAGGGGGTCCAAGTAGGTTATCAGTGTAAGAGGTACAGGGTTTCGATGATCGGAACGAGCAAAGACAGTCAGTGCAAGGCTAGTAGTAGAGAGGCAATCAGGGCCAGTGGTAGTAGGGTCGAGGCTAACAGAGCCAATAAGGGAAATAACAGGATAGATGTCAGTTTCAAGGAGATTGTTACAATTGTTGAGAAAAGGGACCTTAGTAAGGAAGTGTTCTCAGAGCAATTGAGCAGCATAGGAGTTGGAAGGACATCGAGGGTACCTGGCACCCTAGGTGAAATGTCAACCATTGTCGGCCTAGGTAGTGGTGGCAGTGCTAGTACCACGAGTGTTACCCGCACCACCTCAAGGAAAGCAATCACAGTTATAATATGGGTGTGTGTATCACGTTGCACCTGAAAAGGGACCAGCACCAGTATAAGTAGTGCATAGTACTCAATTGTTAATATCATTTTGTTAGTGCATCGAGAATGTTAGACTTAGCATTTGACATGGGGCTTTATGTTGATTCACCCATGAGTAGAGGGGAACTTTATATGTTTCGTGTGCAGAGGAATTGGGATTTTTATAGGAAGACTTATATTATGGAAGACCAATGAGCATTAGATATGTCGGAGTATCACGTTATCCTAGAGATGGATTTATTTAGTATGTAAGGGTATGCATAATGATAAGCATTGGTATTATAGAAATTTTGGATTAATTTGAGAGCTTTATGGCTAGAGATGACCTTAATTACATGAAGATTGTATTGTCACGAATAGCGTTATAATAGTGACGGTGTCATTAAAAAAAGGGTGATAGTAGATTTTATTAGGATAACTATATCTATAGACGATTATAAGTGAATAAGCGCTCTATAAGATTTAAGGATTGATAAAGGGTGTCCTATCGTATCGGTTAAAACTAACATGGTAAATCTTAGCATTATTGGACAGATAAATTTAATGGGGTTTAGTGTAACACTGAGAAGTGATGAGCTTTTTGTTTAATTAGCATAAGCTGAAATTGTATGGTTAGCGTATTGTTTCGTATTTAGACTTGCACCAACAGACCTTAATAACCTACTAGCTATATAGTAGTGTATATGAAGGGTTCCTTATTTGGATTTCACTTGCATGACGTCCCACGCATGAAATTTAGCAAGTGTTAGGAGTTAAGGCACATTTGGGTTCTAGGATGTTTTGTTAATACGTCATACACATATGGAGACATAACACATCGAGAAATGTTATATTATGTGAGTTAATGCTAGCAGGGCCAAGGAGTCAATTGACGAGAGCACCTAGTAATGATTGCACTGCTTGCAGAATAAGTGGGATCATCCCAAGAAGTACCAAGTCATAATTAGTAGGTATTCGAGTATATTTATTATTTTTCCTTATAGATATGCATGGTTCATTTTGGATGTATATGCATCATCCATATGGGATGTGTGTTCTCGTGTGCATATGTGATATGTGGTGTATGGTCGTCCCGATCACACGGTGGTAGCATAGATGAGACTTTTCCATTTTTCTCATGGTATACAAGTACATACTAATTGGTAATAAGCTTATGATATTGTGCAAATTATGATTTGATGTTATGATTCAATGAATTTCGAGGAAAGAATTCCATTATTAAGAGGGCAGGATGTAACACCCCATATTTTCATAATAAATCAAATCGGTAAAATTTAAATTAATTTGGCAAAATTGAATTAATTAAATTCATGAATAAATTTATTAGTTGTAATGGCATGCTTATATGACTTATTTATGCATATTGTAGTTTACTTGTAGAAATAAATTTCACATTAATTAAAGTATTTCTATGTGATGCTCAACATAATAAAAAAGGTAGAATTTGGGAAGATACAGTTCGGGTACATTTCGGGTTGATTTAGGAATTCGTTTAGGTGTTTTAGACATCTAAAATTAAGCCCGATATACAGGTATACCATTAGGGGAGTTAATGTGCCAATCCGAGGATGGCGTTGGACTTGTTTGGGGGCCCAAATATGGGGGGTTTATGGGTGACACGGGTTTAGAGTTATAAGAGGGTAAGTAACAACTTGGAATCTCATTTCCTTATCTTCCCCAACACATTATATCACCCCCCCCCCCCCCCACCCTTTTGAGAGCTTCCAAGGCAAGAGAAAAGGGGGAAAGCAAAGATTCAAGAGGATGAGCCACTCAATCTTGAATCTAACGCAATAAATATTTTTCTAAATTAATTGCCAATGTGTTTCTTGATTCATTTGTGTATTTTCTCATATAATTTCTGGATTTAAATTGATTAATTGATGAGTATATTATTGAAATAATACTCATGACGATTTGAGAACAAAATCTGAAACTATAACATTTGTAGATTTGCTTCATTAGTGATACACCTAGAAATTTGATTATCTTGTTGATTGGGAATGAAATCTTAGAACTCAAGTTGTTGGAATGATGAATTTAACGTAAATTGATAAGAGATATGATTTTTTGAATTGGTTAAAAGATAAAATGGTCAATCTTGGAAACTAGGGCTTTAATGGAGCATGTTTTTTTATATAGATTATTGTTGGATGACTTTGATGTGTGTGTTTGGGATGATTTTCATGTACAAAATTGTTGTTTTATGATGGGGATTAGATTAGAATTCATAAATAAGGTTTGGGTGAAGGTTATTGGTTTTTAAGTTGAAGGAAAATAGGAGAATCCGGTCAAAACTTCGTTCTAGCAGCAAAGTTAACCAAACTAGTTTGCTTTCCTAGTGAACCGATTCGCTTTGGAAAATGGATTATGTTTTGCAGAATCGAACTAAAAAAGCGTGAGCGCCGCTTTCGTATTTTTATGATTTTTTTAATTAGTTATGAATTTTCTACTATTAGTTGCGCAATACCGAAATCTTAAATTGGTGGTTTCAGATTTGTTTTTTCTTTGTAAATTTAAATTTATTGGAAAGCAAACCGGTTCAGTTTGGTGTGCTGGTCCCCGCTTGACTTTGCGATTTTCGTGGATCGTTTAGGGTTAGACATGGATTTTGGAGTCTAGAAAAAGGATTTGAACTTCTGGAATATAGAGGGAAGGTTAGGAAGCACCATTCGTTAGCCGATGATGAATTGTTTGTGAAGGTTGGACCAGGTTAGCCCTGAGGAAGGTTGGGGGAATTTTTATTAACTTAAACATGTATGCGATATGTCATCCAAGGGAGTGGAAAATTGTAAGAAAATGGATTATGTTTCACTATTTTTGTTAGATGAGAAAGTTAACAACTAACTAAATCATTGATTCCTAAAGTAGAAATATTAATTGGGGATTTATAGGACTTCTTGGGAGTAATTATAGGGTTATTTACCTAAGCATATTGTGTGATCAAAATATGTATTCTTTTATTTGTGTGGACATACCCATGTCCATGGACAGCCTATCGGTTGGGGTCTTGTACGTCTCTGGACCGTAGCACTCATCGGCACAGTTGATCTAGGCGTTATGCAGCTCATTATTTTAGGTACTAGTTGTAAACTCGCGCGACGTGCGAGTGAGCCGCTAACAAACACAATACTTCTAAAGTGAAAAATAATGAAACACCTAGATTCAAGAATAAATTAATGATGGTAATAAGAAAAGAGAAAATATATATATATAAAAAAACCATGAATACAATAATTGGAAAAAAAACATTTTTAAAACATTACTCCAAGAGGCAATATCGCTTTGAAGAAGTGTTATATGTCTATTTAATATAGGAAATACAATATGTTTTCATATGAAAATTACATAGTAAAATATCAATTGATATTTTTTTCAATGATCCAGTACCTTACTTTATGACACAAATATTGTATCTTACATTTAAAAATAAAGAGACCCCGATCAATTAAATAGGATTTTGTCTGAGCATCATCGTGTTATATGGTAAATGCCACTTTAGTTACCTACATGGAGGAAAAAAAATTAAAGGGAAAAAATTTATTCCTAAAAAAAATTCCAAATAAAATTTGGGCAAATCGTCAATTCATCCAACAAAACAACGGATGAGAGAACTTTTTTAATAGATTTTGTTATACAGACTTGTTGCCCTCCTCATATGTCAAATATTGATTCACTAGCAAAGATTATATTTGTACATTGCATAACTAAAATTGTCAAAGTACAAAATCAAATTTTATATCTCTCTCTCTCTCTCTCTCTCTCTATATATATATATATATATATATATATATATATATATATATATATATATATATATATATATATATATATATATATATATATATATATATAATAAATTAGCAAACTTATGTATGTCATAAGTTTGCTTGATGATGTCATCAATATGCATTTTTCCTACAATACCTAATTTGACCCTTTATGATTTAAGTTCCCCCTCATTTCTTAGGATAAAATTTATCTTTCACTCTTTTGCAAAATTAAAAAAAAAGGTAGAATGGTATTTGACCCATTTTTGTCCACTTCTCATACTCTCTCCTCTCACATAAACCTAATAGATATCCTCCCTTCTCTCTCTATCGAACACCGACTCTCAAACACATAGCAAAAGAGGGGGAATACCCATCAATGAACTTTGTACTCTATCAAAAGAAATGTCTGATCTGGTAACTCTCTCTCTCCTCATTCTCTCTCACAAACAAGAAATATCTTGGGTAAGTTTTTTTTCGTTATTTGGTCTATTCGATCTGTTTCTATGTGATATATTTCTATGTGTTTGTGGTTACCAGGTCAAAGTTGCGTGATATATCTAGACTCAGTAAGTGTTACCCAAATTTTTAGATCCAAACCCCTATATTTTATATCTTTTATGCTTTCGATTCTAAAAAACCATGATTCTAAAGAGGCCATCTTTAGATCCAAAAACCAGATTGCAACTCCGGGTCGCACATCATTACACGATTACAACTCCGAATCGCACATCATTACACGATTGTAACTCCGGATCGCTTTATCAATGAGAGAAGTACTCCCTTTCCGTCCATCTCTCCCAACGATTGCAATGTCCAGGGTCCGGATCGCTTGATAAAGGTGTGATATCAGGTTACCCTTTTTCATTCATGATATATAGGTGATTGGTGATACATACACCCTTTCATTTACATCTCACGTAACCCCAGGCTACGGATCGCTTGACATAGGTGTGATCTCAGGTTCTAACGATCTCCGTCAATGATCTCTGGCAACTATAAGAACATCGATCTCTGGTAATCATCTCCGGTAACGATCTCTGGCAACTATACGAACATCGATCTCTATCAAGATAATTTTTTTAGTACCCCTTCTCATCATTTTTTTGGCTGTACCCCTTCTCGGCATCATTTTTTACTTTCCCTTTGTTGGATTTTTTTTAAATGAACAACATCGGCTTTTTTTTTTAAACCTAGATCTATTTTTGGGTTTTATTAAACAATAATGTTTTTTTATGGGAAGTAACATTTTCCATTAACAATATGTGCATATCAAATCTATTACAAAGAATCAACTTGTATGTTCTTGGCCTATTTATACCATAGAAAGTCATCTTCTATTAACAACCTATATGTATTTTGCTTTACCTGAGCCTGATTAGGGGAATCATTGCCTACAAATCATGAATGGTCTCTTTATTCATTCTTCCAAGAATTCTTGGCTACTTCAGCTGATGAACCATTGTTCATTCTTCGAATAATATTTGTTTTGTTTCATTTTTGTTGTTACAAAAGTCCCGGCTCATGGCTCATTATTTCATATCATACAGTTTTTTTTTCAAGTTCAGGCGTTTGGTAAAAGGCCTGCGCTAAGGTATACATGTGTTTTTTTTTTGTTATACAAAGTGTTTTTTTAATGTTTGACTTATGTCTTTTGAAGATTTAGTGGATTATTGCTTCTGGGATATAATGTTTGATAAAATGTTGAATGCAGGGTGTTTGTTTCAGTGTCTGTTAATATGGGCTCAATTTTTTATACCTGTTTGGTTAATGAGATGATAATATAATACCTATTTTAAATGAGAATATACCTATTTGATATGAGAATGACCAAACATACCCGTTTGATTAATGAAAATGACTTAACATAGGCCCTTTCTAATCGATTTATATGACTTTTTGATTTTTTATACTCGTTTGATTAATTATTGGTTTTGATTTTAGCGTTCAGTACAGTTTTAGTTGCTACAAATAAAATTCATTTTTATTATTTATTAGTGCGTTTGTTTGTGTTTTACTTTCTTATTTGATGGCCATTTTCATTTGTTTTTGATAGGTTTATATTGATTTCTTTCGCCATGGAGGACATTACCGTATTCGGCATTGTATGTTATTTTTCATTCCTATTTTCGATTTATTTATTCTGTTTTTCAATTTCAATAGGTAATTTAGACTACCATGATGGTGGAGATATAAATGTTTTCATGTCCTATATATCATGTTTTCATGTCCTTTATCTGATGTCATTGCTTTAGTCACAAGGATTTGAAGCGCGGGTCATTTATATATATGTCTAATTTTAAACATCCTTCATATTTATGCCTGAAATACGAAATATGGTAAAACAGATCTATTAATCCCTTTAGTCTATCACTTTGTTCTCGATATGCGGAATCGGGCAAACATAGTTGCCTCAAAATTTAGTAAGTTGGAATCTTTTTACTTTTACATTTTCTTAGTTTCAAGATATAACCTTAAGTCCTAACTGATATAGCAGCCTTAACGAATATAGAAACCTCAAACGTTTGAACATGTTAATAATCTTATATACATGTTTTAACATATATAACATTTATACATGTTATATCTGTTTAAACATATACCTGTTATACCTGTGTGTAAACAATTTTTGAGTAATTTATCCTTTTCTTTATGTGTTTTTCATATTGTCGCACTAACATTTTGTCTTTCCAATTTATTTTTTCAGCAAAATTCCGACAACTCGAAACTATAAGGGAATTTTTGTTCATTTGATGCCGTGATTTTTTCTAAAAAAGTTTGTTTCGTTCAAGTATTTTTTTATGAATTTGATTGTGTATATTGTACGATTAGTTGTTACCCCTTAATCAGGTGGACAGTCCAATAAATAAAGTAAAATTGATAGTTCGTTAATTTGAGGTACATTATGAATTCGATCGATAAATTTAGACTATTTGAACGTTATTGGACTATTTGTTATTTGTTAAGCAAGGTGGTTAGTCGTATAAGCCAAGGAGATCAGGCCAATTTTTTAAAAATTACATTTTATTTTTTTTGGCAAAAGAAATTTTTTTCTTCTTGCAATTACTTATTTTAAAAAAAATTGCCATTTTGCGATTACGTACTTTAAATTTTTTCGTGATTTTGCGATTATTAGCGTGCCTTCAGGCACGGGCATACCCTATATATATATATTCAAACACAATGTCAACAAACATGAAAACACATATAGGGGAGAAATAAAGATTTTCATAAAAATGATAATGAACTTATAACCAGTGGTGGACCCCAGATTTTTTATAAAGCGGTGCAAAATTTTGCGAGCAATGTCGAGGGTTCAGGGGCGTTAGCCCCCAAGATGATTTTTTAAGGGTTAACATTGAAATTATTAGAAAAATTATACTTCAAGATAAAAAAATTAACTTAAAAATTAACATTAAAATTTGAAATTTCCCCTAAATATTTCTAATATTTCCCCTCAATATAATACCCCTAAATATTGAAAAAAAATATAATACTCCTAATTTCTAACATTTTTAACATTGAAAAAACATATCACTAAAAATTGTATCTAAAATTGTTTCCCCCTTCGTAAATTGAGAACACACACATATGAGGGGAATGAGCACAATGTATTATAATATTAATATCATTATCTCTTGAGGACTCTTTGTTCAGGTGCAATGAAAACTTGTCATACTCCACAACCACTTTAAACATGTGTTTTCTAGTAACAAGAAACCCACCAAATGGGTCCACCTGAACTTTTACCTTCTTCTAATAAACAGAACAAATGGTCGTAAGTTCTTAACAGTGGGCGCGTAATCTAAACAACTCTCTTAATACCCAAGGCAACAGAATAATCTAAACCTTCAATCAAAGCCTTCAAGTCAGCAACCTCCCCACTAACTTCATCACGACCCAAATTATTATTCACATCACAAATGTCACCCAACAATTTTGACACAACCCCAACAATTTTCACCCTCAACAAACCTTTGCAGTACAACCACAAACTCCGTCACCCAAATAAAGAGCCCTCATGAAAGCTTCTGCATGTAATCTCCTGTTTTGGCCCACTGCTCATCGACGATATTATTAAGCTCACAGGTGAAGGCCTGATTGTGAATCCCATGGATGGAATTATTTCCCATTTTGATTGACCCAGTATTTTCTTTACGGCGGTCGGCGTTCGAGTTCAGATTTGAGTGGCTAAACCCCTATTTTTAAGAATGAGATGAGAGAACGTGGGTAGTGCATAGAAAGGTCGTAGAGGGGGAAGCGAAGGGCCATGAAATAAAAAATGGTTTGGGTAATGCAAGGCTGATAAAGAATAGATGGACGATTTGGTTCCTATGTGCACCCCTTTTTTAGTGAGAATATAGATGGGAATAAAATGTAAAAGTTGTTAGTGAGTTAAGATGAAATAGAAGAGGAGAAATAATGGTAAAGAAAAGGAGGGGAGATGTGCAGTATTATTGCCACATGGATAGAGTCATAATAAACCAAGAATAATGCTTTGTAGAGCATTTTATAGCATATAATAGATAACGTGGCAGTACCATTTACAACGAGTTAGGTGTGGATGCTAGGATCCATTGTTGCGGTCGTGGTATGGACCATGAAATGGTGTACTTTATGGGACTGCACCACTTGTATGTATATTGTGATGTCCATTTGGATGAGGGACTACACGAGACTCACTGATAGGGCACGAACGATATATTAAAGGTAGATGCCTTTATGTGTCTTATATATATAAGGACGTATATGATTATATAAATTGATTGAGAATTAATCTTCATAGACTAATAATATAGAAATTTGATAATGATCCTAACACTGCATACTTCGTATTGAATGCTATGTTACTTCTTATAGGTAGTATTATAAGGGTTACTGTTGTAATTATAAGAACATGTGTAGATTATTACCTTTAGTATATGGATTATGCTAGTTGCATTAAATATCATATTATTGATGTAGTTTTTAGACTTCACAATTGAGAATTGTGTTTATATGTGTATAGTATTACACTTAGGTGAGTGGTGAGATACTTATTACATGCAAGTGTCGATGGGCGGTACATAGATTGAATTAACTGCATTATTAAATTTTAACTTCGTAAGATAATTCTTGCAACTCTGGCACGCTGACCCAAACTATAAAGTGTTTTCCCCCCGATTTTCCTAGACAGAGACAACAGGGCTGACAGGAGATTAGACTTGCGATCACTTTTGCTATTTAGTCATTTAGATCTATTAACTCCTGTTTAGGTTGTTATTTCCCTTCTTAATTCGCCCAAGTTTATGATTCCGCCTTTTGATATCAGTTGTACATGTGTTGGACTTTTATTAATATATAGATGTTGGACTTATTTATATTCAGTTATTTATTGAACAATTTTTATCATGCATGTTATTTGAAATTATAAGATATTTTATTATGGTGTGCTGATGAGAATGATATAGATTGATAGACAAGCTCCATCTTTGGCATATTGTGTTTGGCCAAAAATTTACATGGAAATCAGGGGTTATTACACTAACTTATTACTCAAACAAGTTTTTCCCAAAAATGTAATAAGGCCAATACAAATAAATTGATCGGTTAGAAAATGTGTCCTTGAAAATCTCCCCCTACATCTATTTCTGGAAAAAATTCTATAGAAAAATCTACTAGATTGTCAACCTCACTAACGCAATCACCAACACAAACTTTAGTAGCCTTGTTGTTGTGTAAACCTTTGTCACATCACTATAAACCTGCACATTTAAACACACCTTCAAATGCAACTAAATTTGACCATAAATCGCATATGGACCACCTTTTGTCTAACCATATCTACCCAAGAAATAACATCTTCCTCTATATAAAATTAATACCCCATGTTTAAAGAGTTAGATAGCATTTTTCCCCTTGTGATAAGGAATATACAAAGAATAAGGTGCATAATAATAAACCAATTTTTCCCTCATAATGATAAAACTAGAAAATGTAATGAAAGAAACTATATCATGCAATGATGTGAATTAATCATACAACGACAATCAATTCGTGATCACAAGCACAAATAGTTCAAACTATTAACATGTGATACTAACTATGATGCAAACATTGAAGTATCGATGCAAAGATGGTCATAACACATGCGAATTTGAATCGAAGATTAAGAATAAAGAAGGCATGGATTAAATAAAAACACAAAGACTCAAAAGAGAAACCATACCATATATATAACCTCTAGACTATGAAGCCTTGGAATCATAACCTCGTCCTCTTAGGGTAGTCCCTAATGGACCGGCCTCAACAGGGTCAACAAAGTTATGATAGAAATCTAGAAAAGTGCAGATTTCATCTAGAAGGGCATCTTGGACATTTCATATCTACATCAGCAAGAACACAAATAAACATTGCATGTGAGAAAATGATTAGAATTCCTTGACATCTTCTAGAAGGATAGGTGATTTTCTATAATAGGCTCATATCAAGAAACATGCATCATGTTACTTGAGGTGTACATTCCACCCTAAGTCCCCTATATAAGCCTCATTCTTAGACACTTGTCCTCTAAGCTAGATCTTTATTGTAAAAAATACTAAACCTCTTATTGTTTAACAGTTAGAGAGAGACAGTACTATATATAGCATATGCAACACTATTAATTTTGTGAAAAAGAAGTTAATTTATTATGGATGTAGTCCTAAATGGTTTAACCATTTAAATTTATGTTTATTCATCTATTTTATCTTCTTTTCCTTATGTTTTTACATTTTTTTAAAGAGGATTTAAGATCCCCAAAATTTATTAGAAATCAATAGTGTAGAATCTCCCTCCACTGGTGGCTTACATCAATGAATAGAAATATGTGCACCAAAAATTAAAAAAGCCTCTAACACATCAATAAATATCTAGTTTTGGTGCCCGTAAAAGGAAAAGTACAAAACGCAAGCTTAATCTCCCCACAAATTAGACTAAATATAGAAGACTCCTTCATTGGGACTCCCTCATACATGCTTTTGTTCCTGGCACACCATAAGTACCAACAAATGAAGGCGGGTATGAAATGGCAAAGGATCCCTCTAATTTTGACACTCTTACAATAAATCCACCAGTTCATCATATTTCCATTAAAATTTGATGAAGAAATTTTCAACCCAAGAGTGTTGCATATGCGCCTCCAAATAGCTTAAGCAATAGAACTACTCCAAAAATATAATCTCTATCCTCCTCATAAACCACCAAGCAACATCTACACTTTGCGACCATAGGGATGTGAAGTCGTTTGATGTACTCATCAATTGGAACCCCTATATGAAGTATCCGCCACATGAAAACTGAATTTTTTTAGGAATCCTTTTATCACAAATTAGAGGAAAGGATAGTTGAATGCAACCATTCTCCCTCACCAAATGCCTAGAGGATTTAACTGTGAAGTTACCATCTTTTTCCAATGACCATTTCCGGGAATAAATATCAAAAGTATCCAAAAAATTCCTCCCAATTTATTTGCATTCCCTTCCAAACTTGAGATGACGTTGTAATTTATCCTCTATAATTATGTGCCTCCAATTTTTTATATTTACTATGCATAAATCGGGAACAAAGGAATTTGAATTAAAAAACTTCCATCGCAAGTTATGAGCACAAGAAAGTGATAAATCATGCATTGATCTTAAATTTATCCCCCCCCCCTCTTCCTTGGGTTTGCAAATATCTTGTCATTTCGCCCATTGATGGTTTTAACTTCTCTTCTTTGCTACCCCATAAAAATCGAGCAATGAGGCGGTTTATATTAGTAAGGACTAACCTTGGGGGAATTATTGTTGAATGGAGATGGAGATACATTTATTCTGCTACTGATTTGATGAGAGTGAGTCTTCAAGCTTGAGAGATTGTTTGATGATTCTAGAAATTGAGTTTCCTAACCAATTTGTCGATGCAAGATGAGAAATAGTATTTCTTCTTTCTCCCATAAAATAATTCAATCCCCAAGTAAATGATTGGTAGTATTCTGAAATTGAAACCGGTTACATTTTCTACACCACTTTTTATACCATGATTCGCATTATTCAAAAGATAAAAAAAAGTGTTATTGCAGTTGATCACTTGGCCTGAGTCCTCCTCATAAGTTTTAAGCAAACCCATTAGATTTATAAGGGACCTTATATCTCTATTGGCAAAAATTAGAGTATCATATGCAAAAGAAAGAGAAGAAATAATGTCGTAACCCCTTGTTAGAGAGAAATGTTTTATTTTCCCAACTTCCATCATGTTTTGAATCCCCCGATTAAGAACTTCCGATGCTATCACAAATAAAGTCGACAATAATGGGTCACCTTGTCTCACTCACCATTTAGATTGAAAGAAGACACATCTTTTCCCATTAATCACTATAGAAAACCAACAATTCGATATCAATAGCCAAATTAAATCTATCATAGACTTAGAAAATTCAAAACTCCTAAAAGTTTTGATGATTAAAAACCATGACATCCTATCACATGCCTTAGACATGTCGAGTTTCACAATAAGGTTTGATCCCCTCACTTTCTTATTAAATGTCGTAATCATTTCTTGAGCTAAAATAACATTTTCTAGAAGAGAATGACCCTTAATAAAACAAGATTGAGACAGATAAATCATTTTTGGTAAAAATATGCCCCGTTCTTTTCGTTAAAATTTTAGTAAGAATTTTGGACAAAAAACTATAAAGCCTAATAGGATGCAAATCCTCGCAATTTTTTGGATTTTTAATTTTTGGGATTAATAACACATTCGTAGAGGTCCAGCTAGTTGAAATCTCTTATTCGACAAAAAAAAAAAAAGATGAAATTTCTTTGTGAATATCTTCTTTGATAATATCCCAGCAAGTTTGAAAAAACATATCATTAAAATCATCCGGACTTGCTGACCCATCACTATTCATTTTGCATAAAGCCTCATCAATTTCCTCCTGAGTTAACACATTATTGAGCATGCTATTATCTTCATTTGTGATAGTTTTTGGGATATTCTCCGATATTTGATTTATAACCGAATAGCTTCCTAGAATGTTGCTGCTACTAGAAGGTAAATTCGTGTGAGAATCTACCAAACATGACCTATTGCATTCGGCAGTCCACTACCGTGAAGAGTTATTTGTGACAACATTTGCACCCACACTGTTGTCCTCACATAAAAGGTTCGAAGACCATCCCAACACTTCATTTTCCAGTAGTTTTTCATTTGTCACTCACTTACCATGTTGTTCTGGATACGGGATAAATTAAGAGCATCTTCCTTTTTTTCTCGTTATGGCATGAAGAAATTTCGTATTAGTATCACCATCTTTTGTCCATCTAACTCTATCCTATTCTTGTCCATCTAACTCTAGCCTATTCTTTTCCATCCTTTGTCCATCTAACTCCCTTTTCAACAATTTTAAATAATCATCTTGCACTCTGTGAAAATTTTCTCGATTTACCACATTAAAGACCACCTCTGAGGCTAGCACGTCATTTTCTGCTTTCCTCACAACTTGGAAGATATCGGCAAATTTAGTCCTTAACCAAATTTTGAGGAAGGATTTTACCCTTTTATGCCTCTCTGCAAAGATATTAAGGGGTCTACCATCCATCTCATAACCCCAAGCTTATTTCTCCACTTTAACGAATTCCTCATACTTAGACTAAGAGGAAAGAAATTTAAATGGTTTCGAGAAACTTTTATAAACACCTTTAACTATTCATTCATAACTCCTTATGTTTTTATTATTCATTCATATACCCAGATAATGTTCATTTAGATATTTCCCTAAGTTTATATTATAATTGGATTTATGAATTTATGGTAAACATCAACTACTCATAGGGAGAAAAATGTTGAGGTTCCTCCTTATGTTGTGAACATTCCTCAGGTTGTTGTGTTGAATCCATATCGCAAGATTCATGAATAAGCAGATTGGGGTGAATGTGAGTCCTATGAATACTCCTTTTTTGAGAAGATGGATAATATTCCTAAGTTTATTCGGTAAAAAATAGAGAGAATAGGCCTCTCTAGATGGCTTTTACAATAGGATGATAACTTTAAAGAACAAATTGTTTGTTCATCTGAGAAGACTTTAGAACCTAATCCAGATGTTTCCTTTACAGGTATGTCAACTTCTTACCATCCTTTCTCGATTGACACTAAAACATCAAAGGTAAAGACTAATTTCATACATTTTTTCAGATTTTATTCTCAGTATTGAGTTGTTTTGTAATGATATTTATCTTTATTTGGCTGGGATGCCACACCACATTCCACAAGGCGTGAAAGTGATAAGGTTGTTCAAGTTTCGAATGCTCCTCCTGTAAAAGATGATCCTCCAAGTTTAGTTATTGGATATGTTAATATCCAATCTTATTTTCTACCCCCGCCTTCAACATCAAAACTTATTTTTGGACAAGAACAATGAGATGTAGTGTATATTTTTCCCTATCCGATGCGACGAAGCTTGTATTGATTCAAGAGTCTGAAGGATAATTGAGTAAAACTATTATATCCAAAATGTATTATATTCCCCCCATTTTACTTGAGAGGACTTTTCTCTAACCTTTTTATGTTGGTCCTTCTTTGTAATAGGTAACTTTTAAGTGAAGTTAATTTTCTCAATAAATGTTTAAGATTTTTTTTTCTTTTCTTTTAATATTCTTATTTTGTTCATGTTTCTTTTAGGGAGCTATAGACACATTTGTTAAAGTTCTTCATAATTAATTTCCTCCCATGATCAAAACTTTTTATGATGGAAGCTTCCAACATATCTTGGAAAGGGAGGTTCCTCATCTTCAATTATCAATTAGTATACCTTATGTTGTCCAAGTAAGCATTTTCATGAACTTAGGGACAATTGTTAATGAGGTAATTCTATGTCTTCTATATTTTTATGGGTTGTGAAATTATCTCTTATTTCTAATTCATATCTTGTGGTTTGTAAGTCTTCCGGATCTGTGGGGAGTGTGATGACTACCCCATCCATTGAGGTTGGTTTATTTTTATCGCATTGCCCATCCTTTTTATTTAGTTTAGCCTATCTCCAAAATCCTAAGGTGTGTTGATTGTTTTTTATGTGTGTATAGTTTATTATAAAACACATTTCGAGTCCATTGTTGCTCTAATTCCTTTGTCCATAGTCACCTGAATGATCAAGTAACTTTCTCTTGATTTGGATTAATCTTGAGTTTATGAATTTACACTTTAATTTTAATAAACACTTTTTTGATGAATTGTTTTATTTTGACAAAAATGTGTGTACTCTACTTCAGTAAGATTTTGTGTAGAAGGGTGTTTCAATAATGTCGACTCTATTTTGGGGCGAGGGACCCTCAAGTCCCTCCCCCCTCAACTTCCAAAAATTCTAAGGCAAGGGATCCTTAAGGCCCTCCACCCCAACCTCTAGAAAGTTTTGGGCGAGGGACCCTCAAGGCCCTCCACCCTCAACTTCCAGCATTTTGGGTGAGGGACCCTCACGGGCCTCCCCCTAAACTTCTATCATTTTATACGAGGGACCTTCAAGGCACTCCCCCTCAACTTCTAGAATTTTGGGTGAGGGACCCTTAAGCCCCCCCCCCCCCCCCCCCCCCCCCAACTTCCATCATTTTGGGCGACGGACCCTCCAGGCCCTCCCCTCAACTTCCATGACCGGATAAAAATGTAAAATCTAGTAAGGAAGCCCACAGTAAAGGACTTCCCTATCAAATGTTCAAAAAGTCTTTATTCTATAGTGAGTGGGTCTAAAATAGTTAACCAAAGAACAAAATAGGTCAGGATGAGGGAGGGGCTACCATGAGCAACCCCTCATCATGAAAAGTCATAATTTTAAAGAACCAAAGTACTAATATTTACTTTCTTGTACATGTAGCCAAGTTGAGTAAGCAGAGCTCAAATAGGTCAGTTGGGGTCTCTTGGGTGTTCTGTTTTGGCAGCTGAAGAATAAGGTTTGTTGAGCAAGTTCAACCACTTAGAACTTTAGGATTGAGATAATACCAGTAGAAAGACCATAGGGTTTACTCAAAGTCCTCACACAGTTCACACCCATTCATAACTGAAATGAGCAACCAAGAGGTTGCTCACCAGAAATGAACTTTCTTAATAAAAATGACTTTTAGTGGAAGGGGTACTCAAAGCCCCCCCCCCCCCCCCCCCCCCCCCTCCCCCAAGATTAATGATTTTAGAGGAGGTGGTCCTCGAGGCCTCCTCTCTCAAGTTTCAAAGTTTGTACCACAATTTATCGTTTTAAAAGATATTTACCAAATCATATATTTTGTCTACATTAGGAGACATATTTGCTTTTTTACTTTGGCTCACACCAAGTGGCACCTATCCGAGGGGGCATGCGGTTACAGACAAGTAGGGACGAAAAGTACATTACTGTAACACCCGTATTTTTGTGCATTTAATATTTAATTAATTCGGGAATTTTAAATTACTGGTGTGTTGTAATTTTAATTGAATTAATTATGACAATATATTTACTTAAATATTAATCGGGGAGTGAATGGTTAATTTTTAGGGAAATTTATTTACTAAGTGAATAGTAATAATTTAATTACGTCATTTCGAGTATTAATGACAAGGTATACACTTAGCCCAGCCGGGAGTCGGTATAGACTAAATTGGGTGTGAGATAAGGATTTTTATAAATTAATTCGGACGCCAATTCTGAGTGCGCGGTTGAGTCCGAATGGGTCGAGATAGTCAGAAAAGAGTACCCAGGGGTAGTAATTGGGTCTCGGGGTAATTTTGGACATAGTCGGGCCCACACGGGGTGAGTTGGGCCACTTTAATTAAGCCCATTAGGCTAAAATGGAGGGTTTTTAACCTAAGTGAGGGATTAGGAAATCAGCAGCCAACACAATTCTAAACCTAGGGTTTGAGAGGGGATTTGGGGGAAATCAAATCAAGAACAAATTGGAGATTTTTGGAGCCAAATTGAAGGACTACGCCAACGGATCTGACACTACGAACACTTACAGGCAAGTGGTTAACTGTTTTGATTCTTAAAGTGTGATAATCAATTCATATCATAGTGATGTGTAAACCAAAATTCGTTTTGGGGATAAATGGGTTACAAAAAGGGGGTTTTGATAATGGAACCATTGAATGAAATTTTAGGTAAGAATTAGTTGTGATGTATAATTCTGAGTATGATTATCTGGTTTCAATGAGAAAAATCGGAATATAAAAGCATGCAATTTGAATTTGAAATTTGGATTATACCCTAGAAATTTGTGTTCTTGGGTGGGGCAAGATTTATAGTGTTAATGATGTTAAAAGGTTTAGATTATGTTTGTGGTTCATGAGAAATGTTATAAGATGATTAATAGACTGATTTGAGTTTGTTTTTTTTGGAGAAAGAAACCTTGAAATCTCGTTAATGGTGGAATTCAGCGAGGAAGGAGCGCTGGCACGAAAGGATCGATCGATTGATCGGGGGCATCGATCGATCGACGATGAGAAATTCTGGGCAGTTCGGCCTTGGGTGAAGTATAAGGGGAAATTAATTATAAAATAATTTCCATACAATTATTAGTGGTAAATAATTATGAAACAAATATTACTAGCAATTATGGGAGAAAGTAATTGGGACTAGGATGAATTTATGTGGGGCATTTAATGGATGAAATTGAGAGATTTTATTTCAAAATAGTGAGGTACGGATCAAGTGAGTGAATCCGGGTATATTGGTAATGCGACCCCAAGGTAGTGAATTAAGTTTAGAGATAAACTAAATAATTTTGAGTCGGGATATAGACTCGGGGAATACTTAATTATGGACCAAGTGGGCGAGTCCGGGCAGGTTGGTAATTATAGGTAAATATAATTGGGAAAATTATGGAAATAAATGTGTGACACATTGTGGGAGAAAAATATGGAAAAGGAATTATGTGATGTAAATTGGACCAAGTGAGTGAGTCCGGGGATAATGGTTGGGTGACACAAAGTTATTAAATTAATAAAGGCGTTAATTAATTTAATTAGAGTCGGATTGTAGACTCGGGTAATATTAAATTAATAAGTGTATTAATTAATTTAATTAGAGTCGGTTTGTAGACTCGTGTAGGATTAAATTAATAAGGGTGTTAATTAATTTAATTAAAGTCGGTTTGTAGATTCGGGTATGATTAAATTAATGGATGGGATAATTAGTTTAATCAGAGTCGGATTGTAGACTCGTGAAGGGTACTTATTAATTAATGTGATAATTAATTATATTAGAGTCGGACCACAGACTCGGAATTTGGGTTAATTAATTAATGTGTAAATTAATTGTATTAGAGTCAAACCACAGACTCGGGGAGGTATTAAATTAAGATGTGTGTTAATTAATTTAATAAGAGTCGGACCATAGACTCGGGGAAAGTATTATATTAATTGAGGTGTTAATTAATTATATTAGAGTCGGACCATAGACTCGGGAAGAGGATAGGTTATTAAGTGAGAAAATTAATTACATTGAGTCGGGCCACAGACTTAGGAAATTACAGGCAGTGTATGGGATTTTGAGTACATGGTAAAGCCGGGGTTATTAATATATATATATATACGGTGTAGTGATAGTATATATATATACGAGTATGTATTGTGTGTGACATTAAATTATAGGCAGTGTACGGAATTACAGGCAGTGTACGGGATTTTGGAGTACACGGTAAAACCGGAATTCATAATATATATATACGGGTATTTATTCAATTTATATACTCTAATGCTATCAAGGGAGGTTGCGCGATGTGGGTGAATTCCCTAGCTTGAGGAGTAGGGCGAGTATATCCCCAGGTCATAGCGTCCGGTATATATGGGTGAGGGATTTATCTCACTTTCAGGGAAGGAATATAACCGCCTCCACTTCGTTTATATTTTGGGCCGAGTTAGTGAGCGATTCCAACTCGGAGAAACTAGGTTTTGTGAGCACACCTAGTGAGATAGCATTCTAGAGGGAATCATCCGTTGAGGGTAAACTCGGAAGGATGGATACACGTATGATATATGTGTGGATGTTAGTAAAGGTACGTATAATATGGTAGTAAATATTATATGTAGGTGATAATACAGTGTGTGATGTATTTACTTTATATAACTCGGGTTACAGTTATATGCAGTTAATTAATGAGGAATTAATTAAGTTAATCATTTGTGGGAATAATACAGTGTGTGATGTATTTACTTTATATAACTTGTGACACGGTTATATGTTGCTATTTAAGAGGAATTAATTAAGTTAATTGTGAAATAACTTATAATTCAAGAATCATTATACTCGGGTTAGAGTAGTATAGTAAGGGAAGGTTATACCAGGACTAGTTGGATGGGGTAGTAAAACTAGGTGGGGTTAAGGTAACCGGTAGGTGTGCACAGTAGTGGAGGGGTGAGAATGTCCACAAGGGAGTGCGACACTAACTTAAATATGAAGCGCATTCATGCATTTTAAATTACTGCAGTTAATTCACTTGCTAAATATTTTCAAAATGTTTTGGGTTCTAACACTTGCTATAAAACTATTTTCAAAATCTTTTAGGTGTCCAGCCACAGGGACGCCAGGATTGATATTCTATTCCAGGGACACGGAGCTGCGGCATATGTGGATGCTAGCAGGAGTTTGGATTAGACGCATCATTCATTCATTCCTAGAGTAGGAATCTCGTAACAGTCTCAGTTTTATTTAGGGCTTGTAGCCCATACTTCTCAGTACAGTTTTCAGGTGTAATTTATTCAGGTGTTGAACAATTGTATTGGATTATTTATTTGGTGGCCGATGATTTATTCGGCAAGTCGTGTAATTATGATTCAGTTTATTTTCATTCTGTTGTGTGAATGGTTTATATTTTAATTCTGCATGTACTGTTTTGTTTAATTAAAAAGTTAAAATTGGCACCAGTTTTTGGAATACTAGGTGGTTAGTAAGTTTTAAAAAGTTTTCGACAGTGATGCTAAGGATGATCCAACTGGGATTCCTGTTTTAATTTGGTATAGGACTGATCACCCGGTATTTTATTAGGCGGAGTGTCACAATTACAAACCTTGTCCCTTACCAACCCTCTCAATTTTGGGCCCAGCCTTAATGCCCAACTATAAATAGGGCCCCTGGGCAAGGTCAAGGAACAATCATAACTCAACTCATAATGTTACTCTGTCAAAATTAAACAAGAACCTCCTAGTATACTCTTCATGATCTCTCTCTCTCTCCTGCTAAGTTCCTTGTTCTTTCACTCCTCATAGACAACTATCATTTTTAGGAGTTTCTCTTGGGAAAAGTTACAATTATTATTGTGAAGTTCATATTCTTGGAGGGAGTGAATTCCATCTTGAATTCCATTTTTACCAAAAGGATAAGGATTTAGCGGAAGCTTTTCCAGAAGTTCTTGAGAAAATTAATGAAAGAGCTCATTGAAGTGGTCACACCTCACCAGATCCAGCATCTTACCAGACCCCAGTCACACTACTCTCCTACATTTGGCGACTCTTTTGGGGAGGTAACCTTGCTTTAACGAACAAAGAAGGTTTTAACATTTAAGCAGCTAGTTTTTTAGGACATTCCACACGGTAATGGAATTGAAAGTTATCAGACCACTCAGGAGGATGTGGTGGTGACCAGAGATAAGACACCTACTCCTTAGGGAGGGCCGACCAGCTCACCGATAGTAGCTCCAATGATATGTATGAGCCTTATGAGTAGGTTTTCTGAGTTTTTGAAGCAAAACCATGTAGACGTGGAAAGTTTGGGTCAAGGCTGTGTAACACCAGCAGTTTCCCCCTCTGAAGGGGCAGCCACTCTAGTAGTGACTCCGGCAAAGGTGTCTCCATCGCGAAAGGTGGTGCGGGAGCAAGTTGTGGCACTACCAGTAATGGTCATGCTTTTGGAGGAATCACCCTCCAAAGATGTTACAATTAAGGAGGTGAGGAATCTTCTATCCTCATCTCAGAGGGAGGGTCCCCATCTATACGAGGAGTTGTAGGACCCCTACCCACAAGACGTGAATGAGAAACCATACCCGGAAGGGTATATTCCACCAATGTTTATCAAATTTAAAGGTGAATGGGAAAATCCAAGGGGGCACATCAAGAGGTTTCTTGAGTGATATTCCCAAAGTGCACCCTCTTACTCAGAGAAACTAACATCGGCCAGTCTCACAGTCGAGGTGACCAAAAGCCAATAACAACCATCAGTAATATTGTCTCTCATAAGGTCGGCCTTCGTCGACACTGCAGCAACCTATACACCAACCTTGGTCGGTCAACAACCGGGGTCATCAAGGTCTCGTGGGCTCAATCATATACCAATATTACCATCGGCCCCAGCAGACGTTGCGATCACTAGTCGAAATCAGCATGTATCATGGGCTCAATCATCTACCAACATTACCATCGGCCCCAGCCGACGTCGCGGTCACAGCCGAAAGCAGCATGTCGCATGGGCTCAATCATCTAATAATATTACCATCGGCCCCAACTGATGTTACATCTCATACCCAACCTTTGATAGCCCTCCTGGCAGAGGTCTTCACGGACATAAGGAAACTATACCTTACTCCACCAACCTCGTTCTTGTCCAGGATGAGGTTGCACCAGTCAAGGATGCGGGGTCAAGCATTTACAAGTGCATGCAAGGTTGGGAACGTGTGGACAAAATCAGTTTTAACCGAATCAAATCCCTCGCGTGAGGGAATATTTCATCATCATCCTCTACATGTGACAGCGACAAATGGCTTCACTAGATTGGCTAGATCATCACACACCTGCTCATCGCATGCTTGGGGGGTACATTACACCCCCAAGCATTATATATACTTGTATTCTCCTACCTTGTAGGGGATCCAGAATTACAAACCCTAGCCAAAATCTATGATTTTAAACAGTAGAGAGAGAGAGAGCTTGAGTGACTGTATCTATGGACATTAGTGCCTTCTTCTAGTGATATTACTCACAAACTCACAATGGACGTAGGCCAGAATGGCTTAACCACTTACATACAAGCGTTCATCCTCTTCTCCTCCCCAACTTCTACTATATATATATCCACTTTTGTGCTGCCATTGTTATTGCTAGCTTGAGCTTATCAACACCTCATCTGGTGGTTCTATTTATAGCATCATCATTTTGGCATAATTTGTGGGAACGAAAAGATTCATATCTTCCTTTTTTGTATCCTAAACTCACTAGATACTCTGGTGGTGAACCAGGCCTCACCCTCCGCATGAAACTATGTCACCATTGAAAGAGGTCCATTTAAGTATCAAGCTCTCTAATATTTTCATTATAAGATCTTTAGTCCTAACATATGTCACCGGAGTTACCACCACCTCCTCCACCATCTGGTGCTGGAGGACCCAATTCAAGCCAAGCACCACACTAGTCCGAGATGGCTGAGGTGGCAGCAGCCTTAAGGTCCTTAGCGGCAACGCAGTAAGCAATGAAGGAGCAATTTGTCCAGCTAAACCAGAACATAATAAGACCACATGGGGTATCATCATAAATGATTACTTCGGAGGTTGTTCAACCACATCCTAAGTACATGGGACAACCCAAGGCACCGCTAAAGGACCAACCCACACCTCAGCGGTGGAGGGACGTTGCTAACCCTAGGCGTTTACGTCTTGGGAGGCAAGGAAACCGTTGCCCAGAGGATAGGTACAATGACTGTGACACCCCGACTAATTAAATATCGGGTAGCTACTCCTTTATTCAAATTAATTCAAAATGTCAAGTTGGTTCAGTTCATAGTATCACTGCCAAAAAAAGTTTTAACAATTAGTAGCCACCTAATATTTAAAAAGTGAGTTGTCAATTTTATTGAAATTCAATTAACATACAATAAGTATAAATTATGAAGTAATGATACCACAATCACATTACAGTCACATTACAATGATAAAGGAATAAATGAATCTGGAGGAACACTCCTCGGAAATAATCTGAAATACTGAATAAAACTGCATACAAAGTCTGAATCACTAAATAATTACAACCCAAAATTTGAAATAAAACCGAGTAAGTAAGATGTCTCTAAAAGAAAAGGGGCGACATGCCCTGTAGATGAGTAAATTTGAAATAGAGTCAAGATAGAAAGTGGAGGCGTCTACTATCGAGGTCTTGTAACTTCCACAGCAGCTACAACACGTCACTGGAATAGAACTCCTACGCTTGGTGTCCTTGATTTTGGGCACCTAAAAGGTTTTTACAAGAGAATAGATTTGAAAGCAAACGGGTTAGAGCCCGATTGTGAAAACAGTTTAAAATACAGCAAGTGTTTAATATCATTAAACAATTAATATAAAATACATGATAGCGCGTGCACTCACATGAGTTTCTCACCTCTCAACTAATTGTGCACTCCTACGTACCCATACCCATTCTAGTTATTCCATTAACTAACTAGTCTAATGCAATATCTTATTTTTACTATACTATTCATGGTTTAATTCCCGACGTCTTAATATAAACTGAGAGTTTTACCTTCATTCCTCAGAATTAATGACAATAATCACTAAGAGTTTTCCCATTTTTAACTCTACAAAGATGTTACATTAATTCACACTTGTACTTATATAAACAATTCATTTCAATATTTCAGTATATCAATCTCATCATAATTATACAATAATGGCACCCCTAGACTAAGTTGCGCTGCACACATACTCTGCTATCAAATCCCGGTACATCACGTACATAAGGATCACGTATTCTGAATCTCTCAGGAACCGTTTGGATAAGTGACAAACACACATAATGGAGGCAAACATAGTTCACATCACATAGGTCACGCACATACCTATGCTCCCATGATCAGTAGACTTATTAACTCCTCAATAAGTCATTCTCTGATCTATGTCCTCGAGGTGCCAATCTAAATCCCCCCGTAGGCACACAAAGATTAGATGGCCCTAATCGAACGCCGACCTCCCGTGGTTGTAAGTATGGTAAGTATGTTATACACAGATAACCACATATACTAAGCATTCACACATCTTACATATATTATAATATTAATAGAGATATATTTCACATTCCTATACCGTCATTAATGTGGTATACTTACAAGTCCCCGAATAATGTACATCATAGATAATCAACTCTTCTCACGTCGCAAATTCAAGTACATATTTCCTAACCCATAAATGTCATCCGGTTTACTACAAAATTCTAAGATTTAATCCTCATCGTACTCCAATCTCACAACTAATCCCACTGTCAACAAGGGAAGGTTAACACTCAATTAAATAAGTCTACTGGAAGTTCGAAATAAAATCAGGCCTAAAAAGGCCATTCTGTCAACTCGTTAGAAATCTCATTCGAACGTGGTAGTTCGAACGAGTGTCATTCGATTGAAGGGCTTCGAATGAACTCGTTAAAAGGGGTACTGTTATATCGTTAGATGTTTCATTTGAACGAGGTCATTCGAACGACCTGGGCAGGTCTTCTAACGAGATGGTAGAAAATGCCCAGAATTTCCCCATTTCATTTTTCTTCATTTTTCTCTTCTCTAAATCCATCCTAAGATCATCCCAATAACGTTTTAATGTTTTTAAATTGTTCTAAGTCCTCCTAGGTCACTTCTTAACATATTATTGGGGTCAAATCCTCCAAATAAACATGCAATTATCATAAATCCCCAAATTTTGCCCCAAACCCTATGAACATGAACCCATAATTTTATTGTACCTAAATACTCATCATTAATCCGTTTTTAAATCATCAAAGTTAATTTTTTGGGTACCAATTTCATCCATAATCATTCTACATTAAATTCCTAACCAACATTAAGAGTTTCTACAACAATCCCATTGGGTTTTCACCAAAACTTTCAAAGCATATAAGATTTCTACACTAAACATGGAGGAAATATTCATTGCAATTAATGACATCAAATCACTTGACTTAAATCCAATGTTCTGGTTCGTTGTTGATGATCAAGGTTGGCTCTCTCTAATCTTTCCGGTCATAAATCCTTTCAAAATGCTGGTGATGGAGGAGGGTCCTCTTTTAACTTCTCCAAAACTCCTCTCAAAACTCCCGTAGCCCACTCTCTTGTCTTTGGTTGCTAATGGCCTTAGTGGCCTCACTAATTATTAATAAATAACCATGAAAATTCGTGGGTTTTAATTCCAAAATTTTTAAAATTACCAAAATACCCTTCTGGGTGTAATACCCCGTATTTTTGTGGTATTTATTTTATGGGATCAATTAAATTAAATGTGTATTAATTGGAAATTGATCCGGATTAAAAATACTAGCGAGATGTGAGTTGGTATTTGATTATATGTGCATATATGATTATATATGAATATTGAATGATGAAATTTGTCATGAGATTGAAATACGGCAATTTGAAAATTTTGTTGAGACGCGTGTGACAGTCGCGTCGAGGTAATATTTTAATTAAAAAGTGAATTTTAGTTCTATTAACCGTATGGTCGTTTTGAGTGCGCCAACGCGTCCGGAAGGATCGAAATAGTCAGAAAACACTAGCCGGGGGTTTGGTTTGGGTCCCGGGGCATTTTTAGGCCATACCGGCAACGTATAAGGGTAGTTTGGTAATTTTGGATTTTTGAGAATTAAAACCTACGAAAATTGGGAATTAATATCTGATTTGGCATTAACCCACTAAGCCCACTAATACCCAAATAGGCTACGGAAGTTATTGAAACTTGTTCCAAAAGAATTTCTAAAGCACAAACCCTAGCCACCATTAACTTTGGAGAAGAAAGCTTGTAGAAGGAGAGATAGAAGGATTCTGCAGAGAGAGAGAGAGAACCATTCATCAAATTCGTCATCAAATCAGAGATCCCAATAAGGCAAGTGATTTAATTTCGTTTTTTTAGAGAATGTTTCTTCCATGTGTAGGAATTGATAAAAATCTGATTTGTTCTTGGGAGTTAATGAAAAACCCATTAAATTGGAAATTGAAATTACATTCTTGATGACGAAATTGCATGTAGATTTGTAGTTGATGATTATTCTGATGATATTTCAATTAGTATGAAACCAAAAACGGATTTAATTAGACTTCTAGATGATTTATAAATTCTAGGGTTCATGTGTTTGAAATTGGGGAATAATATGTAGAGATTTGATATTTGAATGATGTTAGGATGAATTAACACCCCCAAACATGTTAATATGTGACCTAAGGATGTTTAGGGACGATTAGGAACCTTAAACAATCGTTGGAGTAATGTTTGGATGAGATTTGAGGTGTAGAGAGATGGGAAAAACGAAAATAAGAAATCTGGGCTCGAATCTGGTCGCTTGTTAGAAGACCTGCCCAGGTCTTTCGAACGAACTCGTTCGAACGAGCTTCTAACGAGTTGACCATTGACTTCTAACGAGGGTGAAGTTCGTTCGATAACTTCGTTCGAACGAGACCTCGTTAGATAGGCCAGTTCGTTCGAACGAACTCTCGTTCGAACAGCCTCGTTCGAACGAGACTTCGAACGAGTTGACAGTTTAGGCTTTTATCCTGTTTTGATCCTGAGTGTCCCGTAACCTTGTGTATACATAGAGATAACCTTCCCTTAATGATTAATTGTGATATTTTGGATGTTTGGGATATAATGAGGAGTCAAACCTAGTAGTGTAGTTTGAACCTAAAGGATAATATGAAGTAGGACGTGAGTGTCTACTACGATGCGAGGACTATTGACGACCTAATTGGTTATATTAACCGGGAAAATATAAATTGTGTAGTATTATATGTCGGTACGAGTATGAGAAGAGTACCACTAATAAATTATTGTGATTACTAAGATGCGTGAATACTTAGTATACGTATATGATTTTATGTGTATGACATACCTACCATACTTGCTATCACGGGAGGTTTACGTTCACTTAGGGCCATCTACTCCTTGTGTGCCCGGATTTAGAGTGGTGCCTAGAGGACATAGTTCAAGAGAATGACTTAATTGTGAGTTATTAAGCCAGCTGACTATGGAGTGTAGGTATGTACGTGACCATGGATATGTTGAATTATGTTCGCCTCCATTTTTGTGTGTGGTGTTTATTATATCAATTCCTGAGAGATTCGGAATTTGTAATCTTTATGTACGTGATGTACCGGGATGGATAGCAGAGTATGGGTGCACCACAGCTTAGTCTCGGGGTGCTTGTATTGTATATTTATGACGTGAATATATACTCTTAATTAATGGGAACTTTCAGGATCGGTATTGTGAATAATATTATGATAATGTTTTGAGAAATACATAACAGGTTAACTGTTAGTGAATTGTATTACTAATTGAGAATCTGAGTTTAAGTAAAACCCTCTTTTTATTTGATAACGTTAGAATGTTATATGGGGATCGAGTAGTAAGGGGTAGAACTTATTACGGTTTGGTTAGATATGTATGTCTTGTAAATGGGTACGGTACGTTAGGAGTGAACATGTAGTCGAGAGGTGAGAATTTCATGTGAGTGCACGTCCTAACATGTACTTTGCATTTAATGTTTTAATGTTATTAAAACACTTGATGTTTTCAAAATGATTTCCACTTTCGGGCTCTGACCCATTTGCTTTCAAATCTATTTTTGTAAAAACCATTTTAGGTGCCCAGCCACAAGGACACCATGCTTAGGATTCTCATTCAGGTGACGAGCTGTAGCTGTTGTGGAAGTTACAGGACTTTGTTTGTAAACGCTTCATCTACCTTGACTCTATATTCAGATTTATCAGTTGCAGGGCATGTCGCCCATTTCTTTTAGAGGCATTTCATTTATCTCAGTATTCAGATTTTTGGCATGTAATTATTCAGGATTCAGACTTGTCTTATATTTTTAGTTGTGGGACTGTTGTGAGGAGTTTTCCTCCGGACTTATTATTATTAATTGTTGGTTACTTCATTACTTCGTTATGGTGAATGGATTATGTTGTTCTTCCATTATTCTTTCATTGCATGTTAATCAGACTTAACTTAAAATTTGGCACTTACTTTTTAAATACTAGGTGGTTAGTAATTATTAAAATGTTTTCGACAGTGATGCTATTAACTGAACCAACTTGGAATTTTGAATTAATTTAATAAAGGAGTAGCTACCCGGTGTTTAATTAGTCGGGGTGTCACACTGGGTTGTCGGTTTGGCCTAAAAGTGCCCCAAAACCCAAACCAAACTCCCGGCTAGTGTTTTTTGACTATTTTGACCATTCCAACACGCGTTGGCGCACTCAAAATGATCATTCGGTTGATAAAAATATAAATTACTTTTTAATCTAATTAAATTCATTCCTGACGCGACTGACACGCGCGTCCCAACTTAATTTCCCAATTTGTCGTATTTCTGCCTCGTGACAATTTTAATATTTTCAATACTCATATATTACCATATATACTCAGAAATATTCAATTTTAACATCATACTCAAATACCAACACATGTCTCGCTAGTATTTACATCCGAATTAATTCCCAATTAATTCTCATTTAATTCAATTAATCCCTTAAATAAAAATCAATAAAATTACGGGGTATGTGTAGAAGGATAGGCCCCCGATTTTAATTTTCTTAAATAAAAATATTATTTCCTTTTATATATATCGAGATGTGGAAGCGTTGAGATGTGTGATGGTTCACAAAACAAACGAATTACCAAATTTTAATTTCTTTTTCAAATTAAAAATAAACCGAGTGAAATTAAATTAATCCATTAAAATCATTTTCACTTAAACCAAGTTAATTCATCTAAGTCCTAGAATTTTGCCTAAGTCATATTTTGCAATTTTATCAAATTAGGCCAAACCAATTTTAACAATTAAATTAAATGACTTGAATTAATTAACTACACATTACCCAAATTTAATTATCACCAAATTAAACACGTAGAGATTAAATTAAACCAATTTTATCTTTTTAC
Organism: Sambucus nigra; assembly: GCA_949130495.1. Classification (NCBI taxonomy): domain Eukaryota; kingdom Viridiplantae; phylum Streptophyta; class Magnoliopsida; order Dipsacales; family Adoxaceae; genus Sambucus; species Sambucus nigra. Next base: position 286,089,488 of record OX422208.1, read on the forward strand.
CTAAGCATGCGTTCTAGGTGATTTCGCAAAAGATAAAATAAACAATTAATCCACTACGCCGCGATGTACGAGGAAAAACCCAAGACGGGAAACAACCTCGGACGGTCCTCACCAACGAGGAACCTAACTTTATGGTCAAGCGAGGAACCCCCACTGATCGGGACTCCAAGAGAGGAACCCCGAGTCGTCTTAGCCCCCAAATTTAAACCACTGTCATTGAAAGCCTTGGCTGATCTTGGTTAAAAAACCACCAATTCAGAAGAAAAAATCGCGTCTCGCGACAACCTGGGGTGACATCACCAATTGAAAATGAATTTGTAGGCATTGGGTGGTGGAATAGCTTGGGGCGGTGGCTATGGTGATTGTGCCAGTGGCCACCAGCGTACATACGGTGATTAAAATAGGTAAAGAGCAGATTACAATGGAAATAATTGTGGTAGAAACATCAGAAGAAGCATTTGGCTATGACGAATCCATTGGTTATGTCTTTGGAAAAAGCTTGAAAGAAAAAACTGTGGAATTTTTTTTCTCTCACTGTAAATCTAAAAACTCTCTATAAATATTTTGAGATAATGGTAAAAGTGAAAGCTTTTATTCAAAAATTAGCTTTTATATCAAAACGGGAAGACGTTTGGCAATATCAAAAGGTTAGTAGACTTTATTTCCCAAATGATGAGATGATAGTCCCCATGCTGACACATGGCTTATCAAGACCCAAAAACTAAGAATAAAGGGATAGTGCATTTGATGACCCTATGGGTAATGATGTGGAACCCTAGGATCTACTCCCTCAAAAAATTGAAAATTGATTTTATGACGTAAAAAGTCCTTTGGTTTTCCTAACACAAAAGAGTTTGCATGAGGGGATAATGTAGAAGGGTGTTTCAATCTTGTCCACTATATTTTGGGGCGAGGGACCCTCAAGGACCTCTACCCTCAACATCTAGAAATTCTCGGGCGAGGAACCCTCGAGGACCTCCCCCTCAACCTCTAAAATTTTTTGGGCGAGGGACCCTCAATGCCCTCCCCCTCAACTTCCAACATTTTAGGCGATGGACCCTCAAGGACATCCCCCTCAACTTCCAACATTTCGGGTGAGGAACCTTCAAGGACCTCCCCCTCAACCTCCAGCATTTTGGGCGAGGGGCCCTCAAGGCCTTCCCCCTCAACTTCTAGTATTTTAGTTGAGGGACGCTCCACGTCCTCCCCTCAACTTCCATGACCAGCTAAAAATGTAAAATTTAGTGAGGAATCCCACAGTAAATGACTTCCCTAGTTTTCAAAAGTCTTTATTCTATAATGAGATGGTCTAAAATAGTGACCCAAAAAATAAAAAAGGTTTGGATGAGGGAAGGGGTACCATGAGTAACCCCTCATCATGAAAAATCAGTCTTTTAAAGAACAAAAGTACTAATATTTACTTTCTTGTGCAGGAAGCCTAGTTGAGTAGGCAGGGCTCAAATAGGCCAGTTGGGATCTCTTACAAATTTTGGATTGGAGGCTGCGGAATAAGGTTTGTTGAGAAGGCTCCACCACTTAGCACTTTGGGATTGAGAAAATACTAGTAGAATGACCATAGGGTTTACTGATAGTCCTCACACATTTCACACCCATTCATAACTGAAATGAGCAACCAAGAGGTAGCTCCCCAAAAATGAAATTTGTTTATAATAATGATTTTTAGAGGAAGGTGACCTCAAAGCCCCCCCCCCCCCCCACCACCACCACACAAGATTAATGATTTTAGAGGACGTGATGCTCAAAGCCTCCTCTCTCAAGTTTACAAAGTTTGTACCACAAGGTACCATTTTAAAAGATATTTACCAAATAAGATATTTTGTCTCCTTTAGGAGACATATTTGGTTTTCGACTTTGGATCACATCATGTGGCACCTCACTGAGGAGGCATGAGGCTGCACATAGGTAGGGACAAATGGTACATTACAGCCCTTGTCCCTCACCAACCCTCTTAATTTTGGCACCCAATAGTGCCAACTCAGCCCTAGTGTTTAAATATAAATAACACCCCTCGGAAAGATCAAGGAACAATCATAACTCAAGTCATACTGTTACTCCGTCAAAATCATACCAGAACCTCCTAGTATTCTCTCCCTGCTCTCTCTCTACTGCTTAGTGCCTTGTTCTTTCACTCCTCACTGACAACTATCATTTTTCGTAGTTTCTCTTGGGAAAAGTTACTATTATTGTTGTGAAGTTCATCTTCTTGCAGGGAGTGAGTTCCATCTTGAGTTCTATTTTTACCCAAAGGAAAAGTTTTTACCAAAAGCTGGTCTAGAAGTTCTTGAGAACCTCAAAGACAGAGTTCATTAAAGTGGTCACGCCTTACCTGATTCAGCATCTTACCACATCCTAGTCACACTACCCTCCTACATTTGGAATAATATCACCTACTTTTTGACTCACCCTACTTGGGTGAGGTTTTGAATAATGTCCCCTGCTTGGTGACACACTTTTCTTGGGTGTGATTTTTGAATATGTATCTGCTTAGTGGGTTGATTTATTTTGTCAAGACTTTGAATATAATCACTTTCATGGTAATTGAATGAGCATTTATACTTCATTGTTTCTATTCCTTATATTGATACATTTGTCTCTTCGTGATAGGTAATGGAAGAACTCAAACCCATCATAGTGAATCTACTCAGGTGAAGGGCGTTGAGAAAGTTGGGGGTGAGGTGAAAAGATATGATCCTATATATAATAGTGAAACAAGATCCATGGAAAGTGTTAACTTTGAATAAATCGAGTTGTGTTATGCTACTCTTATGCCTATCATGCCCTTATGGAGTATTGTTGCCAACTTATGAAGAATAATGGTTCATTTTTTACTCAACTTCATGGTGTACTCAATCGGTTGTTCTCCTCTTACCCTGAGACCCAACCTTCCCAATTCCTCCGAATGAAAGATTTGTTGATGATATATTGATTACAAGTTGTGGAAGTCGTGGTTGAAGAGATTGTTAATAACTCTTCTAAATCCTTTAATACCGGGTTCTAAACCACCACCTCAGTTATTTAAATGATGTTCAAAAGTGTGGTTTTAACCTTAAATGGTTAATAAGGAGTTTAAAATTTCCGAAATACCAAGAGATGATGACCTATAGGTCTCATTTATTGAATAATATAAATGATTTGTAGGACAATTGGAGGGACCTATAGACCCTTCCCCTAATTAATGAGGTTGTTGAGTTTATGAATGCTTTCAAGGAAGCTTTGGCTAAGGAAAAGTAAACTTATGAAGCCAAATTGAAGTAGAATACATAGATTTAGTCAAGCATATCTATCATAAATAACTATAAAAAATATGTCAGGTGATATATATTCATGTATTGGCAAAGCGTTTTTCTATACCCGTAATCTGAGTTTCATCTTAGGGTAGACTCGTTGACTTTTTCTATAATTTGGGAAAGGTCCCTCGAAGCTATGTAACTTTTAACAAACCAAAACACCATATTTGCGCACAATACACCATGAGCCATATGTTGTTAATTTTGAATGGTATTCCTTCTTCTAGCTTTGATATCGGTAAATAACCCGAGTCATGAATTTCTTCAACATAAGTTCCTTCCCAATTCAATGAAAACTTGTGGAAAGTTAAACCTCAAATGTCATCGACAACTGCATTAAGGACTAGGTCACTTTCCATGAACATTTTGCTATGACTAATTTTTGTAAGCTCAAGGAAGTTTTTTTATGTAAGTCGATATGCGCCTATGAACATTGTCATGATGTTCACATAGGGCTTCTAGTTCAACATGACTTATTTCTAGAAGCATGTTACTTCGTAAGGCATATCTAGCCGAATATACTTAAAGTTAAAGTATGATAATTTCCTCATCCCCACATACTAAGGAGAATGGTGTGTAACTTTTTAGCTTTCTTTGTGTTGTTCGATAGGCCTAAAGTATTGGGCAAATTTATCAAATTCTAGTTTCCAGTTTCAAGAGGTTGATCACATTCTAGTTTCTAGCTTCATTTTTCCAAATACCTTTGGGATATGGAATCATAAAAGTGTGATGGGTAGTGAAATTTTTACAGATCAACATTGCCACCTCATTTCTGATGAAAAGAGTATCATTATTTGATCGAATGACCTTGGGAATTCAAACCAACAAATAATTTATTCACTGATAAATTATGACATAACTCGTGTTGTTTTTCATTTAAAATTGTGACATAACTCATGTTGTTTCAAACCGATAAATGATGTATTCAAAGAAACATGATTACTTTTCTTTAAAGTTTTTTTTACTCTTTAAGAACCTGAACTCTTTCAAAACCTACTTTAAATGGAAGACCGTATTGGGAGTTCCGTACATTTTCCCATGTTTGATGGTGATAACATTGCTTACTGGAAAGTAAGGATGGTTGTACACATCCAATGGAGGAGATATGAAGTATGGGATATGGATGAAACTTCTTCTACTTTCCATACTAAATCTACTAGTGAAGGTTATGATCAAACTTTTGTAATAAAACCCTTTTTTGAATGTACGAAATAGGAGAAGAAAAATTCAAAATATAATAATAAAGGCATAAATGTCATTTTCCAAGTTATGTGTGAGTCTGAGTTCAGATTGCAGTACATCGAAGCCAGCTTGAAACATTCTAATGTCTACTTATAAAGTTGACACTATGGTTAAAAAGTATAAATCTCAACTTTTAATTCCTTTATATGACACTATGTTCATGAAAACCGATGAAAAGTTCAATCATTTTTATCTTAGACTTCAAGATATAGTTAATCAATCGCATGACAATGGAATTGTGTATGCTGATTCTAAAATTTGTGCTAACATCCCTAGGTCTTTACCTGTTAGTTTTGATATGAAAATATATTTATAAATGAAATGTATGATCGTAATATGACTCCTAGACTATTTTGTTGTAAACTAAAAACTTATGAACGAAAAACTATTTTAAATAAAAATCAAAGAGGTAAAGTACATTCACATACTACATAACCATCTTTTGATTTTAAATCTAGTGTAAATAGCCTTGCGTTTGTTTCCTCACCATCTAATTTAGATGACACTTTTATCTCCCTTGTGTCATTATATAGTGAAATTTCCCTTTTATCTAAAAACTTTAACAAAATTTGTTAAATATGGGAACAAATTGGCTTCTACAAAAGGCCAACCTAGTTATACTAACATGCATCATCAAATATATTTTAAAAATAAAACCTTTGAAAAATATGTCACCGGTAAAGATATTAGTAACATTTAATGTAGGAATTATAATGAATTTGGTCATTATGCTAATGAATGCTTTTCAAAATCAAAATGAAAATCCTCAAATATGGCCCATATATCTATAAAACATGGGATCATAGTTCAAATAGTGGCAGTCGTGAAGGGTATAATATCATTATGGCATTACTTTTATGTGTGTTAATTATTGTGAAAATGAGGTTCGTAAATTTTCTACCGTGTCTGTTAATTCTGATAATGACTTTTTGCCCCTTGGGACTCATAAACACAAACACACTACCTCCTTTATTTTTAAAACCGAGTATGATTGTAACTTAAATTGGGATGATGAAATTGATATATATATATAACGAATCATCCTCTAGGACAGAATCTTATAATAGTGATTGTGATGATGGTTTTAATTTTAAGAATTATAAAAATTAACTTTGAAAAATTGCACATACTTAGGCAATGTCAATTATAGGTTGCTATCTAAAAGTGATGTTCTAAATAACCAAATTTGCCTAACTTCGGATGAGTCAGCTATGCAAATGAAAGAACTTGAATTCTATAATATTTTTCTTCATAAAAATATTTCAAAATTAAAATAAAGCAATCATATTTTAGTAGAAAAACATAAGGCTTCCTTAAATGACTTTGATGAATCAAAAATTGAATTGAAAGAAATTGTTAAAAAGTTGAATGCCTATGTGACTTCTAGTCTCCTGGTTGAATATTTGACTGATTCTAGAAAGGCTCGTATGGAATTTATAATGGAGAAGTTTTTTTTTTAATACAACTTTGTTAACTCCATTATGGACTGTCCAGAACCATCCATTGTTCGTATGTTTATTCTTCACGTAAAGAGTGAAACTCAAATTCAAGCCAACTATTTTACTAGGCAGATTTATCACTGTAATTTTTGTTCCAAATCTATCATATAGAATTTTTTTTTTAAATGTTAAAATATTAACTGAATAGGTTCCAATTCAAATACACCAACGACGCTTTTTAATAACGACCATGTTAATTGGACGATCACAACCGTTGTAGGACTTTTGATCTCGTTTGCCCGAGGTAACCGGGATTCTTAAGAGTGAAGCGCGTGTGTAGCTAATACGACACCACTTTACTCGTCCTTTGATTACATATTGTGCGGGTTACGATCCCCCATATATGCAACACTTGGGAGTACTAAAGACCGGGTTTGATCAATTAATTAATTTATGACTAGTTTTGTACTGGGTAACACAATAGGGTTTGGGGGATTGAATTCCTAACCTATATTTCCTTAGGCATATTAAGTCATTCTTAGTTAGTTAATTTTGCTCACGTAGTTAATTTAATAGTTTAATCTAGTTTGCATTTAGTTAGTAGATTTAATCCCATAATCACATAATCATATTTTCTTACCTTTTTAAAGTCAACTTTAGGACTAATTAACCTACCTTCTGTCGTCAAAATGAGATTTTCCTTTTTTACATGTGGATTTGATACCCAGACTCACCACTATACTCCATAAGAGTGTAGTTTAATTTTAGTTTTTTTTGTATTGTGGTCGGAAGCCGATAACAACGATTAACGTATTTACACGAAAGCTCGATTTCCACTTCGATCGTGCACCGGAAATTTTCAAGCCGAGGCGTACGATGACCAAACCCCCATCCCATTCTCCCTCGATATCCTCATCTGCAAGCTTACGGAGAAGGATGTCCCTCACCCTTACCCATTCCACTACCCCAATAATAGCCCGCCCCTAGACAAGGATGTTTGTATGGTCCGTACCGCCCCTGGCCATCAATGGCTTCAAGGCCCTTTTCCCGTCGACCAACTGGACGACAAAGCGTGCATCACTTTTTAAATCGTTTACGCCAACATTCTCCAAATTTACAACGATTCCATCATGCGCCCTCGTCAATCCACCCTTGTCTACCACCTATATGACCCAAACTCCACTATCCACCTGGCCCGCACTAAATACCGAGACATTTTTCATGCCGACACGGATGAAAAAGGTGCTGCCCCGCTCCCATATGCCCGGCTCATCTCCTCTCTTCTCGCCGACGTTGGCATTGAACCACCTACCGAATTTCCTCATATGCCCACTCCTTTTGGACAACTCACCCGCACCAAAAGTGCGTCGTAAAGGGCCATTCACCAAGATAGACAGGCTGCCGCTACTAGTGACGATAGCGATGAGGAGGAGTCCACCGATGAGTCCTCGGACGATGAAGTGGCGGCGGATGATGTGAGTATGTCCGAGCACGAGAAACCCGAATACGTGGAAGAGGAAGATTTCGACTATGAGCTTCTGGGAAGAAACTTTGATGCGCGCATCTCTGCGCTTGAAACACAACTTTCGGGGTTCATAGCGTGCTACGATGCTAATAGGGCAGATGAGAAACGCACTTATAGGCACGACACGAGCATGATGCATAGGCTTCAAGCTCAAATGGTTAAGTTGTCCTTCAATGCCCCTCCCCCGTCCTACTTTTATGATCCTTATGACCCTAGTGCGCTCGGTAGCTCCAACCCTCCACCCCAGTGATATGTTTGCTTGGTGCTTGTGTTTGTGTCCTGTTTTGCCTATCTACTTGTATTTTTGTTTTTCTTTTCCCTTATGTTGTAACACAGCCCTTATGAATAAAAATCTGCATTTTCTTTATTTGCTTGTTTTATTTATCGCACTTCTTATTTTGCCTTATTTAGATTTTAGTCCTTTTAATTTGGGACAATGCAAAAGTCTAAGTTCGGGGGTGGCGAGTGCGTATTTCTAAAAATTCATAAATTTTCAAAATGCCAAAAAAAAGTTGAAAAACTCCGAAAAAACATAAATATTTTTCTTCAAAATAAATAAAAATTGGAATTCAAATTTCTCAAAAATATCAAAAAAAAATTGGCTTAAAGTCTCAAATTGTAAAAATATAAGTACACAAAGCCAAAATTGACCAAAGATGGAAATTGAGCGAACATAGACGACTTAACGAATAAATGTGGAGATTAACAAACACGGTGTGGTTTCGAGCCCATCATTTTCATGAGTTTATAAATCAATCCGACTTAATTGTTAACTCAAAGTTCTTTTCAGCATTTTAATAAGGCGTCGAGGATCTCAATTCTTTCACTTTGATCGGATGTGGGAAATGGAATGTTGTCTTGAAAAATGTGTTAAACAGATCTCTAAATTTAATTAATCTTGAGATGCATATGGTAAAATGATTAGTAATTAGGACAATGAAGTAGGCCCTTATTTCCTACTCAAAAATATTGACCAGAAAACTTCGTTAAAAAAATTACCCTTTTCCAACCCAAGTTGAGCCAAATAAGATTCCCCTTTCTTTTGACCACTCGAAAAACCCCAATTGGACCGGAATTGTGAAAGTTGATAATCTCATAAATTTAAGTCCGACAAGTGCAACAAAAAGGCGCAAAATAATAGAAATGATCATTAAAGAAATTCAAAAAAAATGAGCAAAAGCCCGGAAAAGCGCTAATGGACATCTTAAAAATAATTTCCAATTCCAAATTTCCCAAACCCATTTCCTTATACCCATTACACCTTAAACCCAAAAAAAGTCCTAACCGAGCCCAAATTGTGAAATTGGTTACTGCAAGGAGAGCTAAAACACAAAAATATAATAAAAGAGATGAAAGGTGTGAATTAGAGGCGATGTTTCTGTTTCTGTATAACTGTACTCCGATGATGAGATCTTTTCACTATAAATTTTCGCCTTTCAATTTTGTGTGCGTGACTTCCTGTTCCAATATATTTACTCTTTTATCATGAACACCGAGAGAATACCACCTTTTCGAGTGATTTGTTTGTGAGAGTATTCCGTAAGAATTTGAATCAAAACGAATTTTTGGATAAGTAATGTAATGGTTAACCGGTGGAAATTTGCGGTTAAATTTTTGGCTTCGCACACATGCACTATGATTTGAGACTCTTGAACATGAATTGATGATGACTATTTTCTGGAAAAGTTTGAATTATACAATTTTTACGTATTTTGAGTTTTCTTTGAGTCGAATTTTGTTGGCATATTCACTGTAAAACCTCATAAGACACAACTCGGCCTACCAGGGTAACTTAGGGGTTTATAGGCTTGTTGCATATGCTAAATGCAATCGCTCGCCCGTGAAAAAGGTATTCAATCCAATTTTAGAGTTGGATCATGTTTTGATTCTTTTACATTGCTCGAGAAGATCAAAGTTCTAAATTAGGGGTTTTGATTAGGCATAAATTCTTCCAAATTTACCCCTAAATTTAGAGGCTTTTATTACCCCGGACAATGTAAAATGAGTTGGTTTGTCTCATATCAGTGCTAATGGTTTTGTCTAAAAAGTATCCTGACTTTCGTGTATTTCTTATTGATTTTACAGGTATTTAATACATGAAAGAAAGAAAGAAACCGAAAGAATCAAGAGAGAAGAAAGAAGACGAATCGAAAGGGAAAAAGAGTAATTTCCACCAGGAATCCGATTGAGGAACCAAAATGAAAGTTGGAGATATCAATTGAACGAATGCATAGGAATAAACGGTGTCTAATTCCAATTCCAGGGAAGAAGTTATGGGGTTCTAAACATAAGATAAATTGAGGAGAAATTGAAGGGAATTTAAAGATCAAAAGTGGACCGATCCCTTTTCCAAATAAATAGAACCGATCTGGTCCCTCGAAACCTACTGGCAAAAAGTACAAAGCAGACTGATCCCTTTTCCAAAATAAAAGGACCGGTCCAGCTTCCTATAACTCGTTGAAAAAATTGCTAAAGAGGACTGATCCCATTTCTTAGAAGAAGGGATCGATCCGGATTTGGAAGAGGACCGTCCGCTATTGAAGACCCGGACCGATCCGTCAAGGATAGACTTGATTTTTATGTTCCGATTTTAGAGTTTGATTTAGCTACAACTCTGGATTTTTCATGATATATTTAATCTTTATTTATTGTTAGACGAAGGAGTTCGATTTTTAGGTTAGCTAAGTAGGGAGTAGAGGGTTTTTGTAGTCAAAAACCCTTATTTTCTATAACAAGCATTGTTGTAACGATTCAAGTTTAATTTCTGCAATTCAAGTAATATCTTTCCTCTAATTTTCAATTGCTAAGTAGTTTAATTGTTGGTTTTAAATTTTAAATTCTCTTTTCAGTTAGTTTCTTTAGATCTCATGTTTTCTTTCTTAAAAACCATGTCTTTCTCTAAGTTAATTATGTCTAGCTAATTTTCTAAGGGTTGGGGTGCATGAACCCCAGCCGATGTAATTCACGATAGTGGAAATAGATGTTTGAATTAAAATCATTGATTAATCGTGTTGTATAACTGATGCAACTGTCGTAGGACTTTTGATCTCGTTTTCCCTACGTAACCGGGATGCTTAAGAATACGACGCCAGTATTGGTTAATGCGACACTACGTTAATCATCTCTTGCTTACATACTATGCGGGCTACGATCCCTCATATGTGTAATACTTGGGATTAATAAAGATCGGGTTCATTTAAGGTTCTAATTCAGACGCTAGTATCCTACGAAGTGAAGTACTAGGGTGTGGGGTATTGTAACTGGACCTATTTGTTCTCATTTCATTGTTAACTCGTAAACCCATTTTTCATCAACTCTGCATTTAATTAGCGTAGTTGCATTTTTACTCATTCTAGTTTCTTTAGTTAATCATTTTCAACATTGCATTTAGTTGTAGTTGTTCCATATTCCAAATCATCTTTTCATTCTTTCTAGAGTCAAAGCTAGGTTACCTTTATCTTTCCAACGTCATCATGACTTCGTTCGTCCTATTTCCCTGAGGATCGATACCCGACTTATCGGATTATTACTTGAGCAACAGGCTTGCACTTGAGACTAAATAGAACGCACACTAGACACATTTGTGGTCGCGTCACTCCTGTTCCTAGATTAGAATTTGTTAGATTGTTACTTGTAGTTTCTTTCCATTTAAACTTTAAACTATATCATATGGATGTTAAATTTATTTTAAATGAGGAGGTTTATGTGAAAAAGCTAAAATCTTTCTTTATCCTTTCTTTTCCAATCATGTTTTTAGACTAAAGAAGGCCTTTTATGGTTTAAAACAAGCCCCTTATTCTTGGTGTGAAATATTATCAACTTTTCTAACAGAAAATGACATCAATCGAGGGGGAGTAGACCTAACAATATTCGTTAAACGTAACATAAATGTTTATTATATGCTCAAGTTTACTTGACGATATAGTTTTTTGGTACACCTCTCCCTCGAAAGCTAAAAACTTTGCTAATATTATGAAATATGAATTCCAAATGTCTATGACGGGGGAATTACATTTCTTTTTTTGCCTCCAAGTAGCTCAAACACTAGACTAAGTTTTTATCTACCAATCTAAGTATGCCTTAGATTTAATTAAACATTTTGGTTTGACTACTGCTAAAACTGTTAGAACACCTATGAGTTCATCTATAAAACTTTCTAACGACCCATTCATTAAAAGATAGATGTTACGTTATATCATAGTATGATAGGAAGTCTCCTTTATTTAGCTGCTAGTAGACCACATATTATGCATAGCATTTGTCTTTATTCTAGATACCAATGTGAACCTAAAGAGTCCCACTTATATATTGTTAAACTCATCTCAAAATACATATGCGGAATAATAAATTATGGTATTCTATACACTTTTGACACCGGCTCTAAATTTATTGGGTATACAGAGGCTAACTGGGCAGGTTGTACTGATGATAGTAAAAGCACCTCGTGTGGGTTTTTACTTAGAACGTCACCTTGTCTCATGGTACTTTAAAAAGAAAAACTTCATTTTGATTTCATGGGCTGAAGTCGAGTACATTGTCGCTGACAGTTGTTATAATTATCTTATATGGATAAAACAAATGTCGAGTGACTATGACTTAAATGAATCTTCTGCCTTAATTCTTTGTGATAATCAAAATGCTATAAGTATTTCTAAAAATCTATTTTTTAATTCATGAACAAAACATATTAAAATAAGATCACACATTATTCATGAATTAATCGAGAAAAAGGAAATATGTATTGAATATCTTAACGCAAAAGACCAATTAGTAGATTTATTTACATAATCCTTAGACAACCATCATTTTGAAACACTTTGAATGTCTATTGGGGTTTGTGCATATCCAACTTGAATACTTTGTTTGTACTTTTATTAACATTTCTTGTTGTACTAACATCTTCTTTGTAGGATTCTTCCCAACCCTTTCTCCTTTTAAGACAAATAGGGGAGAATTTGATACTTTTGAGTTATGACTCCTATCCTTTATCAGTTTAATTTTGCAACACCCCGTATTTTTATTGATTTTCAAATATAGGATTAATTAAATTAAATATGGGAAATAATTTATAATTAATCTGGATTAAAATATATAATAACTAGAGAGATGAGGGTTAGTGTTTATTGATGTGAATTATATTGATTATTACTTTGGTAATAAAGTAATATGTGATTATGAATTTATTAAAATTTTCGCAAGTGAAAAATACGAAACTTAAAGTAATTAAGTCAAGATGTGCGTGTCAGTCGTGTTGGGACTAATTTAATGGAATAAAAATTAATTTATTTTTAAGTCATCCAAATGGTCATTTTGAGTGCGTCAAAGTTTCCAGAAGGGTTGGGATTGTCAAAAAAGTCTACCTGGGAGTTTAGTTTGGGTCCCGCGGCAGTTTTAGGCCAAACCGGCATCCCGAGAGGGCATTTTGGTCATTTGTATTTTGGGGGAAATAAGACCTACAGATTTTTAATTGCAATATATATATATATGATTAGATAAGGGAAGTTAGGTCTAGTTACATGATAAAAAAATAGAAGCCACAGAGAGGCAATAGGAGGAAGAGGAGAGGAGTTCCAAGGCTAGAAACACCTTCTTGAACCACCACCACCGTCGGATCGTAGATCAAGGAGAGGAAAACACCAATTGACCCATCATCTTCAACAGATCATACGTACCAAAAGAGGAGATTATTTAATCTTTCAAACTTATAGCATATATAATATCCATGTTAGTGTACGTTGAATTAACTATGAAATTCATGTGATTTGAATGAACTTTTGAAGACATATATCATTATCTTCAGCGAAATTGATATAGAATAGGATCCTCTGTGTAGGTAGTATGAAACCCACGAAATTATATTGAATCCTAATGAAGAAATATGGGTTTTGATGGGTATGATTAAATTATAGAACATTTTTCTGAATTTGAATAAGTCTATGAAATTGAGTTAATTAAATCGTCATTTAAGAAATTGTTTTGAGCCGTTTTGGTTCTGAAAATGGCTATCTGTTCGTGAGACCATGTAGCAAATCCTAGTTTATGTATTTTGTTCTCTGATACGTTTTTTCCGAAATCGACTCTGAAATGCCTCAAAACTGCATTTTAAAAATTTGGGCAGATTCGTGGAAGGAAATTTTATTTTAGTTGGCATTCCGTTGGAGGTTGCCTAGATTAATTGATTTTTATTATTGTTATATAATAAGGACATTAGACCTAAAGTGGAGATTAGGTTTACATAAAGTGAGACGAATAAATTTTGAGATAATTGATAAAATTATTTCATTTGAGTTAAAACCTTGCGATGTAGTTAATTCGAGGGAAATGGAATAACCCAGGATGATTATTAAGGTAAATTAATAGTGGGAGAATTATGTTAATTACATTAAAACATGCTTGGGTAGTGAATCATCCTTGGGGAAAATACGATGGGGATAATATTCGTAAGTTAATAAATATATCGTTAGTATTAGTGAGAAAAAAATATTACTGCGTATGCATTATAATTTTCGAGTTGTGTGTATACCTACAGTTTTATAGGTTCTCTGAATACCTATTGCTTGATTTATTATGTGTATGACATACCTACACGGCTTGCTATCGGGAGGAGGTTTCGCGTAGTGGATGGTCTTATCTTGATGATCCCATTGGGAGGATTTTTGGCTCGTACCCAGAACATGGAACCTAGGAATGACTTATCAGTGAGTTGATAAGTTGGTGATCATATGGGTGTGTAGGTATGTGCGTAACCATAGGCTTGGAACTATGTTAACCTCCAATATGTGTGATGTGTATTTATATGGTTCGAGAGTGATTCCGAACCGATTGTCCTTATTCAGTACGAGATGTACCAGGATTTGATAGCAGAGTACTCATGCACCGCAGTTGAGCCTAGGGGATATATATATATATATATATATATATGTGTGTGTGTGTGTGTGTGTGTGTGTGTGTGTGTGTGTGTGTGTGTGTGTGTGTGTGTGTGTGTATACTTGTGATATTATCAATTCCATGAAATTTTTAGATAAGGAACATAAAGAATTCTCAAATAACTTAAGTATGTGAACACTTATTGTGAAACTCTTACTAGGGATATTAAATGAAGAAACAGTTAATAATAATAGTATGTAGGAAATATGCGTTATTACTACGAGTGATAGCTAGAAGGTTATTGCCTATAATCTAGTTAGGTGTGTTGACGATAATTAGAACAGTTCATAGATACGTTAAGCGTGCACAATAGTTGAGTTTTGAATCTCAAGAGAGAGACGTGAAGCTAACATCTATTATATACCTCTAATACGATAAATTAGAGGTGTAAATGTTGTTTAAATACCATTTAATGGTAAACAACTTATCGTTCATTTCTCCCATCGTGTATATATTTATATCTCTATTATAATACTAATACAATAGTAATCGCTATTATTACACTAGAGTTAATAAGAGAACTGAATAAATAAATGCATTAACATTTTCTAAAAAATTCTTCGTTCTATGAAAAAAATTTAAATCTTCCCAAACCACGTCCTTACTAATTCCTTCAAACCATTCATTTTCTCTTCTGACCTTTTAGCCTTCACAGACTCTTTTAAGTGATTCATTTTTTCACTTCTAAGCTATTAAAAAAGAAAACATCAATAAATCAGTGGCAAAGCCAGGATTTCACGCTTGGACGGGCTACCTTAATGGTGATTTCCAGGGGTTCAGTGGTGGGGGTCCCCGAGCTGTTTATTTTAGGTTATTTAAATTTTTTTGAAAAAAATCACCAAAAATCCTATTATGGGAGGGCTAAATTTAAATTTTAACACTTTTTTTTTTAAATTAACACTACTTTTTTTAGGGCGGGCTGGTGCCACCCCTTGGCTTGCCCCTGCTATAAACTGACATCCCCATTTTCCTCTTTCCATCATGTATGAGTGCATGGAATGAAGAAACTGCAAAGGTTCACGGATCGTTGGCACGTATCGATAAGGTGAGAGGTCAAACGTGGTAGTAATTTTTGTTTGACTTTTGAACAAAAAATTTGGGGTAACCTCTGAGATTGAATTTTTCGTTTGATTTTTGAAACATTATGAACTTGGATTCTTTACTATTATTTTTTTATCTTTTAAATTTGAAACCAAATCCCCATACAATAGATTTGTCCTGACTGTCAATTGTTTTTTTAAAAAACAATTTTTCAATATTTATTTTTCAATTATTTAATGAATTATTCAGTCACGAAGCTAAAATTTGTGAAAATATGGTAATAATGAAAAATTGTATGCATAATTTACCTCTATAAGACAACATCACACATTTTCCTCACTCCGGCATATATGTTGCAAGGAATGAAAAAATTGCAATTAGAAATTACTGAATTAGCAGATCTTAGATTGTTTTTGTTCTTGTCTTTGGGATGAGCAAATATTGTTCAAGTCTATGTTCTTTGATTTTTTTTCATTATATTTTTCTATTTCTTTTATTTTATTATTAATGTGCAGGACAAATTATGGAGCCTAAAAATGTTTTTGAGCCTTGGAATATAGTAAGTAAGGTCAGGTACATCATCCACACGTCCAGTTGTGAATAAAAGTTAGGTTTTTTTCACTCCTTTGAATCGCCCTTCTTAACCGACGCTTCATTTTCCCAAATTATTTTTCCCACTCATTAATATCAAGATGTGTATTTGTTTAACTGCATGATTCTTTCTCTATTCTGAAACCTTATCAACATTCAATTTGCAGTTATAAAATGGAGTCTAATAAATAGTCTTATTTTTATGGATTTGGTTCCAATTTTTGTTGTGTGTTCTACTAAGGCCTTGCACATGGAGTCGACGAAAGAGGCGTTGGAAAACTCTAAGGGGAAATGCTTTTGAAAGAAAGGGGACTCAGTTGTGGCGTTCGGATGGGAATTGCTTTTGTTGTGGAGTTTGGAGATTAACACCTTTTTTAATGTTGACATGGGATATTTGTTTGAGTTGATGGAAATAATAAGTAACTGTTTTAATTGAAAATTTGATTTAAAAAAATAAAAATTGGCAACAGAGCTAATTGTGATAAGAAATATATGATTTATCTGAAATTGTTCATTTTATGATTGCGTTTGGATTTATTCGATCAGGTTGTATTTTCATTTAGCTAATTTCCTCCATAGGTCCTGCTAAAGGTACCTCTAATAAACTCTACACTAGTACCTCTAAACTCTACACTTACACCTATTACATTATCTCATTATTATTTGTTAATGTAAATATCCCTTGCAACTATGACTAAGGTTCACATTAAGGAAAATCCACAATTTCTCCTCGGCAATGGAGGTTTGTTTTAATTTGTTATATTTTTAAAAATTTATCTACACCATCATATAGTTAAAATTTTATTTTATTTTTCCTGAAAAATAGTCTTAGTATACAATATTTGTTTAAATTTATTTATTTATTTTTAATTATTTATATATTTTTATAAAATATTATAATACTCCCTCGCATCGCGCGGGTTACATGCTAGTGTATATAATATTTTTTTTACCACATTTTCAATACTTGCTAAACTGTTTTTAAACTATTTTACACTCGGGCACTGCCCGTCTCTTGCAAATCTATTCTCTCTTGTATAACTATTTTAGGTGTCCAGCCATAGGGATGTCAGGCTTATATTTTCAGACGATTTGACTTGTTGCAGCTATTGTAGGAGTTACAGGTCCTCGTGATTAGGCGCCTCCACTCTTTTTCACTCAGTGTCATGATTTAGATATTTCAGTTAGGGCATGTTGCCCATTCTCGGTTCTCATTTATGTCAGAGGGATATTGTACTCATTTTACTTCAGTATTCAATTTTTAAGTTGATTCAGTTTTCTATTAGTTTCTTGGATTTGAGATTATTTAACTCAGATGTTTATTCCAGTTTTATTTTATTCAATTAGTTGATTTCTCATTTATTATTATTCTTATTTAAGGGATTGGTGAATGTCTTAATGGTTTAAGATGTTGCGTATTAATTATTGGATTAAAAGTTTTTGACACTAGCTGAATTAATTATCAGGTGATTTATAAGGTAAATATTTTTCGATAGTGATGATAAGAATGAAACAAGCGGATATTCTGTTTTAAATTTTATAAAGGACTGATCACCTGGTATTTACTTGGGCTGGGCGTCACAGGTGGTATCAGAGCATCAGGTTTTATAGTCTTTTAGGATATGTGCGCCTTATTACGTTTCAGCATAGCGTTCTTTGATGTAGAACCTTATCATAGGATGGTTGTATTCCTCTATGTTTGCGACTTATGTTCTCCTCCAATTAAGTATAGTTAATGTTATTCATATACGAGTTCAGTTGGGCTTCGTACACCGAAAATTTATTGGATGACCAACGAAGGCCATAAGAAGAACTGTAGGAGGAGAAGCTCAGCAGAAGACATAGAGTATTCTATAATGGTGATCGCGACGAAATTCACCACGAGCGTTATTCAAGCGAGTGATAATGGTAAAATCACTCAAAAAAAGTAACTTCCCCAATCACCGACATAGATAACATTAGGGCTATTTTCAGTCTCACCCCCGTAGTCAGCAAAAAGGGGGGAGTGGGAAGAACTATTTTGAAGAGACATATACTAAGATATAGGAAAGAGAAAGTGTAATGGGCCAATGGAAGTAGAGAATCCAAAGGCAACTGTGTAAGGTGAAGTGCAACAACACCTGTAATCTAATTGCGGGCAAATTTTTAGCTCATAGTAGCGGTATTAAGTGATGAGAGTCAGTCACCACACATAAAGAAGTATGTGTGAAATTCAACGACAAATTTCAGTATGGTTTAAACATGAGGTCTTCCATCTGCTGTTCTAACAAAGATGAGAATAGAATTTTGAAACTTACCACAAGTCGGTAAGATAGAGACCTATCGTGTGAGAAAGGTTGATTTTCCTAACAAACTTCGTACCCAACAAAGGGGGTACATAGAATATAAAAGGTTTTATAAATGATAAAAGGCCTGTGAGTAGAATATACACTTATTGATGATAAATCTAGATAGGATGACTAATGTCGATGTTGTCAAGGTTGTATGTTTACAAGTTTATATCAGCACTTCCAGAAGAAGTGAGCCGGGAGGGTTAGAGAATCTAATCGAAAAGCAAGACTAGACTTAACGGTATTAATGAAGCACCACATGAGAGTATACCCAATAGGGAAACTATTTATATGATTTTGATAGATTTAATTCGTATAAAATGATGATTGACTCAATCAGTTCCATAGAGGCCAAAAGTCAGTTCCATAGGGCCAGCATAGCAAAAGGGACAACCGGAGTAACAATTGGGCCCAAGGCTACCAAGTTCGAGAGGAGGACACCTCAACATGGACAATGAGGCCAAAGATAGGGGGATAGTGCAGGAAGGTGTCCTATGTATAAAAAGTAGGGTCACCTCTGTCGAACTTATTCACAGCGAGAAAGTGACACCAGTCAGACTGGGAATTGTTCTAGTGGAGCACAACAGCAGGAGGAGTGGAATTTTTTGTAAGGGAAATTGGTCTATGAGAGTTGGGTTAGGGGTTACGAACCCAAGAGTGATGGATTCAAGTAGGGGCAGCAAGTTCACAGCATATTCAATCCTCAGGGCCGTTGGGACTAAATAGAAGGACAAAGGAGGCCAGCAGGACTAGGGTCTGGGACATGTGCATTTCTTTGACAGTTGTTACATCGAGAAGAGATTTTTGGGTTGATGCTTTACTTAAGAAAGTTTAGGCCCTAATAAAATAAGGGATTACCCAAAGTGAGGCATAGGGATGCCAAATGATGAGATCCTGGATGTACAACCACTGTAATAGATCAGGGGTCAGTTTCAATATGAGAGTGCGTTCAGGGAAACAACGATCATGAGAGATAGATGCTAAAGAGGTAATATCTTTGGTTCACCCTTGCAAATATGGAAGTAGTTCGGGTGACATGTATATGTCACAGGGGATGATTGTTAACACTAAAATTCGAGAGTGAGTCGGGTTTAGTGGATGCGTTGGAAATGTAGGCCTGGTTATTAAAAATATAGCTATCGTTGGGTAACAGGGATCATTTATGTCTCACCTGTAAGGGAACGGGTATGGGCACCGAAAGAATTTGATGTATTTATTTTCCTAATTTTGAGAGTTAGAAAAGTAAGACTTATTATAACTATGTGCAGTGACTGGATACCGAGAGTTTGAGCGGTAGTAGGTTGTGTGATAAAACTATCGTACTTGTTATTCTAGGGAAAAAATTATTAATTTGTGAGGCATAACTTGAAAGAGGGTAGAGACTACTAACACATGTTTTATGTTATATTATGATCAAATTTAAAGAGTTATATATTTGATGTTATATATATAGTTACGTAAATGTTATGGAATTTGGTGAGTATGTTGTCCCATTATATTTGATCCCGGTGCATAGGGACTTTTCACTGATGTGATTCAGAGTTTTTTATGTTCTTTGTCGAGCGGAGATATATAGCTCGTTATTTATATAGCGATACGAACTTTTGATAGGAAGAGCGTCATGTTATTTGTCGTCTTTAGTGGCATGAGAGTGGACGAGTAGATTTCTTATGTCATCATATGAGGACTTGGGTTCATGTTATGGACTAAGGACCCAAAAGATCTCGACGACCAATAATGTTAGATAGTAGTGTATCGGGGAGTTCCTTGTTTGGATTTTACTTTGCGAGATATCCCACGCATGAAACTTAGCGAACATTGGAAGTCACGTGAGGTTTGGTCATTAGTACCTGGGTTTAGTACCTTGGTTATTATACATATGCATGAATATAATGGAGAGTTGATAGTATTTTTATTTAAGGCCAATAGAGCCGTATAATCTTGATGTGAAAACTAGTGTAGAATGTTTTCACCACGAATAGATTTTGTGGGGCAACCTGGAAAATAACGGAGTTACAACCAAATTGGTGGTTGAGTATAACCTTACAGTATAGTCATGCCAAGTATATTAAGTTAAATGCAAGTATATTATGCTCAACTGATTTGTGATGAAGTACACAGGACATAGGCCGTATGGGGGCCCTAGTTAATTGAAATTTTCAGTATCACTCTCGAAGAGAATACGTGGAAATATATGAAATGAACGTAGATGCACTGGTAATATAGAGATGGGACTAAAATAAGACAAAGAGAATATATTTGCGGTGAGAGCAAGGTGATTCACCAGAAATCGGAGTGTAGAAATAAAAGAGGATGATTGGGTGTTGAAAAGTAGAAAGAATGCACATTTTTATTTTCGGGGATAATTAGAAACTACTCCGTGCAGAGGAGTAATATGATGAGAATTACGTCATAACCAATCGAACGTTTAAAAATCTGATTTGGGTTGACGAGAAGTGATTAGGACGTCATTTTTGTAAAATTCTTGAACGTGGTGAGAGTATACCACCGTACACCAAGTTTGGAATCTAACATAAGTGGCCAGGGGTGGTTAGGAATGTCTCTCATGGAGAGAGTTACGAGAGTTAGCATTAAGAGAAATTGGCACCTATGCAATATGGCATTTTCCAACACTGAGAGGATAACGCCAACAGAGTGTAGGCTCGTCTTTTGAACCTTTATTAGTGGGTTCATGATAATAGGTGTGCCATTGTACGAGCGATACTTAAAGAAATATATCTGCATATGAGAGTGGAAATGACTGGTAGCTAACCTGGAGTAGTAAGTAATGGACTTTCAACCAAAAAGGGTGACACAGAAATAGCTATAGTTGAAGTACCAAAACATTATTACGAGTTAACATTGAATACATTCGGGTGAGTTAAGTGTTAGAATCCGAAGTTTTAGTGTCATGACATATCCGAATTCTGAGGACGAATCAAATATTCGAAGATACACTGCGAATGTGTATACTTGACTTGAGCGGAGGTTGGAAATCGTATATTTCATTAGTGGAGTTTGTGTATAATAACTCCTATCATTTTATAATTAGAATGACACCATTCGAGGCTTTTTATGGTAGGCCTTGTCATTCTCCTCCTTATTGGTTAGAGGTGGGGGACAATAAGTTACTCGGGACTGAGTTGATTCAGGACACTACGTCCAGGATAGAGATGATTCGGGGTTATATGGGTAGCCCAAGCCAAATATAAAAGATAAAACGATGCCAAATGGTTCTTTCGAGAGTTGATGTGGGGGATCGGGAATTACATCGAATATCTCCTATGAAGGGAATAATGAGATTTGGCCAGGAAAGAAAGTTTGCACTAAGGTACGTGGGGCCATTTCCTATTATAAAAAATATGGGACAAGTTACATATAGAGACTTGGGTTGCTAGAGCACTTGCGTCGTATTCATGATGTGTTCCATATATCTACGCTGAGACGGTATCTCAAGGATGAGTTAGCTCACGCTCACATCGTGCTGGAGGAGATTGACTTACAACCTGATTAATCGCATAAGGAGACATCGGTACCTATCCTAGATCATAGAGATAGGATACTTAGGTCGGAGGTAGTTCCACTGGTGCGTGTCCAGTGGGAGCACCATAATGTCGAGGAGTTTACTTAGGAGCATGAGGATGAGACGAGCAAAAAATATTGAGAGTTGTTCTTACCATGTATACTTTTATTTTCCGAATTTCGGGACAAAATTCCATTGTAAGGGGGAGTATGTAACACCAAGTATATTTAATAATTTTTAAATATAGGATTAACTAAATTAAATATGGGAAATTAATTTATAATTAATCCGGATTAAAATAAATATTAACTAGCGAGACAGTAGTTAGTATTTATTGAAATGAATTATATTGATTATTACTTGGCGAATAAATTAATATGTGATTATGAATTTATTAAAATTATTGTGAGTGAAAAATACGACAGTTATAGTAATTAAGTCGGGACGCGCGTGTCAGTCGTGTCGGGACTAATTTAATGGAATAAAAATGAATTTATTTTTAATTCATCCAAATGGTCATATCGAGTGCTCCGTAAGGGTTAAGATAGTCATAAAAGACCCATGGGGTTTAGTTTGGATCCCGGGGCATTTTTAGGCCAAACCGGCACCCCGGGAGGGAATTTTAGTCATTTGCATTTTTGGGAAAATAACACCTATGAATTTCTACGTGCAATATATCTGATTAGATAAGTGGAGTTAGGGCTAGTAACATGAGAAACAAAGAGAAGCCACAAAGAGGCCATATGAAGAAGGGCAGAGGAGTTCCAAGGCTAGAATCACCTCCTTACACTACCACCAGCGTCGATTTGTAGATCGAGGAGAGGAGAACACCAATATACCCATCATCTTCAACGGTTTAGACCTACCAAAAGAGGCAAGTGCTTAATCTTGCAAACTTATAGCATATATAATATCCATGTTAGTGTAGGTTGAATTAACTATGAAATTCATGTGATTTCAATGAACTTTTAAAGACATATATCATTATCTTCGGTGAAATTGATATAGAATAGGATCCTCCGTGTTGGTAGTATGAAACGTATGAAATTATATTGAATCTTGATGAAGAAATCTATTTTTTTATGGGTATGAATAAATTATAGAACAATTTCTTGAATTAGAAGAAGTCTATGAAATTGGGTAAATAAAACCGTCGTTTTAGAAACTGTTTGTAATACCCCGTATTTATGAATATTTCTATTTAATGAAATTGGATAATTAAATGAGAAAATACGGTTTAATTTAAATTACATAAGAGGAGTAATTTAATGGGATTTATTAAAAATTGTAATTTCGGAATATCAATCGAGAGATAGTTACCGATTTATATTGCCTCATTATATTTACTTAGTGCGAGTGGTAAATAGTTACTTAACGCGTGTAGACCGTGTTGGGGTGAGAACGAGTAATATTTGTTAAGTGACTCAAATGATAATTTAGAGGTCACCGATGAGTCCGGAAGGGTCAAATTAGTCAAAATAGTATACCCGGGGGTACTAGTTGAGTCCCGGGTTAATTTTGGACTAAACCGAGACCGTTCGGGGGCGTTTTGGTCTTTTAACATAAGAGGGTATGGAGACCTACGAAATTGAGAGTTTTATATCAGCCGTATGATAGAGGAATTAGGGTTAGAACACCCATGACAACACCAATACCATTAGAGAGAAGAGAGGCACAACTTTCTAAGGCAAAAGGAAGAATTGGGAAGGATTCAGAGGGATTTTTACCATCAACTTGTTGGGGAAGAAGGATTGAAGGATGAAGATCATCAATCATCAACAACAACCATGAAATCAGACCCTACTGATCATAAGGCAAGTTGTTTATTGCAAAAATTATAAAGTTATAATACCCATGTGTAGGGTTTTTGAATAGTGTTGTTTAAATCATTATTTTGATTGGAGAAAGATGATATTTATACATGTTGGGATAGGAATCGCATGTAGAATGATTTACCTTATGTAGAGGTTTAATATTCAGATTAGACTTGATGATTTTTCGGATTAAAATCTGGATTTTGAATGATAATATGGGAAGAACACCATAACTAGGGTTTCAAGAAATTTTGGATTTTAATTCATTATTTCTTTAAAGTAATTGGAGTTTTGATGTATTTGACACGTTAGAAAGTGTCCTAGTATATGTGGAAATATGTTAGGATCATTGGGTCAAAGTTTGGTGGACTATAATGGAGTTTGAAGGTTTGTTAATGGAGGAAAAATCTTAACGAAGAAGACAACTGTGTCTGTCCCTGTTCGATCGATCGATCGATCTCGAACTATCGATCGATCGAACCCAGCCGTCGATCGATCGATCTCGAACTATCGATCGATCGAACCCAGCCGTCGATCGATCGACGCAAGCTGTTTCCCGAAAATTTTGTGTGTAAGTCTTCGTTGAGTTCAGGAATGAATGAGTATTCTAGGATTTACATTATACTTATATGGGAGTGAGAATAAGACCAGTAGGTATATTGTTGAGGTCCGATAAGGCCATTGGGTCTAGGGCTTGGATTACGGACCAAGGAGAATAATCCGATTTAGTAGAGTATCGGGGATTTCGGAAATTGAGTTACGGGGCGAAGTAAATTCAATTTAAGTAATAGACCAGTAGGGTAAGAAATAACTACTGAAATTATATGTAAGGGGTAACTAGGACCCTTAGAGTTGTGTGAATACTCAAATAAATACGATTAATGAGATAAATCGTAAAGCGAATATTGTACGATAGATATATGAGATTTAAATATTACATACGTATATGATTAATAGGTCGGGCGTGTACCTACTGAATTATGTGATCTTTTAGGTAGAGAGATTATACCTAAATTAATTATGTTAGGGTCGATGAGACATTCCGAACTAACATGAAGTTATTATATGTTTGGGGTCGATGAGAAATGCTGAACCAAACTTTGAACTGGTGTCGCGATGAGAGAGTCCCGAACCAGAATATGTGTATATATATATTTTAAAAATAGTTGGGGTCGATGGATAATTCCGAACCAACTCTCACTTGGGGTCGATGAATCATTCCGAACCAAGAGATCTTTATTCGTGTATATAAATAGTTGGGGTCGATGGATAATTCCGAACCAATTCTTACTTGGGGTCGATGAATCATTCCGAACCAAGAGTCCTTTACGTGTATAAAAAGGGCAAAATAGCAATGACTGATATTTAGTATATATTGTGTGTGAAATATATATACTTGATGAGTTCCTACTTCCGTGTGTTAGTGTAATACCCCGTATTTTTATGGATATCTATTTATGGGATTAAATGAATTAAATGTGAATTAATTGAGAATTAATCCGGATAAAATATTAACGAGATGTGAGTTAGTACTTGATTATAATGTGTATATATGGCAATATATGAATATTGGAACTATTGAAATTGTCGCAAGATTGAAATACGGCAATTTGGGAAATTTTGTTGGGACGCGCGTGACAGTCGCGTCAGGAATATAATTATTTGAATTAAAAAGTGAATTTTATTTTTATCACCCATATGGTCATTTTAAGTGCGCCAACGCGTCCGAAAGGGTCGAAATAGTCAGAAAACACTAGCCTGGGGTTAAGTTTGGGTCCCGGGGCATTATTGGGCCATACAGGTAACTTATAAGGGCATTTTGGTAATTTCGGAAATTGGGTAATTAAAACCCACGAAAATTAGAGTTAAAAATCTGACTTAGTATTAACCCACTAAGCCATTTTCCAACCCCAATTTAGGTAGTGGGATACGGGAGAAGTTAGAAACCTTAAAGCTTAGGCAAAAACTGATCCCACCTCCATTAACACCTTGAGAAGAACTTGTAGAGAGAGAGAGGAAGAGAAGAATTCTGCAGAGAGAGAGAGAAGGCAATTAAACCTTCAAGATTCAACCTCAAATTCAGAGAACGATTAAGGCAAGTGGTTTAATTCCAATTGATTCAATGCTATGCTTTTCCATGTTTAGGAAATTATCAAATTTATCTTGGAAGATTGATTAGACCCATGAATTTGAAGATGTAAAACTATGAATTATGTTAGGGACTGCATGTAGAAACATTCTGGATGAATTATGTATTCAAAATTTGGACCCTTAATGATCTAAAAATGGATTTAAGAAGAAGTTAATTAATGTTCTTGAAAGAAGTAGAAAACTAGGGTTCTTGATGAAGATTTGATCCAAATATAGCCTTGGTTGATGAATTATTGGTTTTAGAACGTTAACAATGTTGTAGGATGGTTGTATGATGATATTATAACGTTAGAATAGAATTTCATGCATGTTAATGGTGTTTTGGGATGATTTGAAAACTGCAAAACGAAGCAGTCCGTAGCCATACCTGGTGCGTTCGATCGATCGACACCCCAGTCGATCGATCGACCACCATCGATCGATCGAAGGTATAGGTCGATCGATCGACCTTCCCAGAATGAGTAAAATTTTCCTAAGTTAATTTTAATGATGTTAACCCTTGGAGAATATAATTGGAGACCTTATGAATACCCTTAAACTTAAGGAGGACCAGTAGGCATGGCTATGAAATTTGGACCTTTATTAGAATTCAATTCGAGGAATTATTCTACTTTAATGAAATTCGATAAGTGAGATAATATTTGAGTTAATAGTGTAAATTTGAATAATTTAATGAAATGAGGTTTGGGGCAGAAGTGAGGACCTTAGAAATAAAGATGTTATATGTTGGAATAATAGGAATTTAATAATCTATTTGAGATAGGTTTTAAGTATAAGAAATTATGACGTGGGACGTGTCGACGGTTTAAACTCCATATTATCGGGAGACTTAAAACATATAAATTGGAATAATGGTATAAGGATGTAGAGTATACATTTATTATTATTAAGATATCTAAGATGTGTGCATCCTTAGTATATGATTTTTACGTGTATGACATACCTACCATACTTGCTATCACAGGAGGTTTACGTTCACTTAGGGCCATCTATTCCTTGTGTGCCCGGATTTAGAGTGGTGCCTAGAGGACATAGTTCAAGAGAATGACGTAATTGTGAGTTATTAAGCCAGCTGACTATGGAGCGTAGGTATGTACGTGACCATGGATATGTTGAATTATGTTCGCCTCCATTTATGTGTGTGGTGTTTATTCCAACAATTCCTGAGAGATTCGGAATTTGTAATCCTTATGTACGTGATGTACCGGGATGGATAGCAGAGTATGTGTGCACCGCAGCTTAGCCTTCGGGTGCTTGTATTGTATATTTATGATGTGAATAATATACGGTTGAATGAAAAAGGAATTTGCTATGTTAAATTGTGAATATAGTTGTGGTAACATTATGAAAAGATAAAAGGGGACTGTTATCAATAAATGGCTTTGTTAATAATTGGGAATCCGGGAATTAAAGTAGAAATCTCTATTTAATTGATTAAGGTTGGAATTAAAACGTGAACCGATTAGAAGTGTTAGAAACTCTGTTGAAATAGTTAGTTATGAGATAACACATGAATGGGTACAGGAACATTAGGAGTTCACAGTTAGACGAGAGGTGAGTATTCCATGTGAGAGCACGTCCTAACATGTATCTTGCATTCATTGTTTTAATTGTTATTAAAGCACTTGTTGTTTTCAAAATACTCTCCACTTTCGGGCTCTGACCCGTTTGCTTTCAAATCTATTTTTTTTGTAAAAACCATTTTAGGTGCCCAGCCACAAGGACACCATGCTTAGGATCCTCATTCAGGTGACGAGCTGTAGCTGTTTGTGGAAGTTACAGGACCTTGATTATAGACGCTTCATCTATCTTGACTCCATATTCAGTATTTAGCAGTTGTAGGGCATTTCGCCCATTTCTTTTAGAGGCATTTCATTTATTTCAGTTATTCAGATTTCGGGCATGTAATTAATTCAGGATTCAGACATATGTTATTATTTCATTTGTGGGATTGTTGTGAGGAGTTTTCCTCCGGACTCTTATATTTATTTGTGGATTATTTCATTACTTCATTATGGTGAATGGATTATGTTGTTATTCCATTATTCTTTTATTGCATGTTAATTAGACTTAAATTAAAATTTGGAAACTTACTTTTTAAATACTAGGTGGTTAGTAATTATTAAAATGTTTTCGACAGTGATACTATTAACTGAACCAACTTGGCATTTTGTATTGATTTAATAAAGGAGTAGCTACCCGATATTTAATTAGTCGGGGTGTCACAGGTGGTATCAGATCATCAGGTTCTAGTGTCCTTTAGGATCTGTACGGCTTATTATGTTTCCGCTGAGCTTTCTTTGATGTAGAGCCCTATGTTTAGGATTGTTGATATCTTTGGTGAGATTGCGTTCTCCTGCTTTGATACATATGGTAGTGAATATTATTTGCGATCGGGTGTATTTGTGTGCCGAACAATGCAGTACGTCTGGCGAAGACAGTTGAGTGAACAGCAGGAGGTAAACATATATTGAGGTTAATTGATTTATTTAAAGAAGGACGACCGTAGTTGAAGTCACCGATATTATGGCACGGAAGTCCTGGAAGATATAAAAGGCTAAGGCGCGACTTGAGACTTCCAGATACGGCTATAGTAGGAATGGGGTCAAATTAGACACATCCAACAAAGTTGGAACGGGAGAGAAAGAATTAAATGTAACATTGAAGAGAACCAGCAGTAGCAATACTCGAAAGGCGAAGATGGCAGGTGCTAGCCAAACGGACACAATGTATCCAAAGGCTTGGACTTGTGTTGGAGTATGGCCAATCGAGAGTGAAAAATTTGAGGAAAAAATAAATAAAAATTCTTGTCTCGTGAGAACGGAGTTCCAATGGGGGGAAACAATCCCCACACTTATAAGTGGAATGTGACGTCGAGAGAAGGCGTACACGAATGGTTAGACCATAAGTTCCCTGATCAAATGTTCAAGATGAAAACCGAATGTCGTTCTAAACTCGCACGAATGGTCCGGACAGAGGTCACTCTGTGAGAAGAAATAAAATTATTTAGTGAACCCTACACCGGGTGAAGTAGGTGAAACGGGGAAGGGGATATTGAAGGGAGAATTTGCATAGAAAAATTGCTAGTCCTTCTGGAAAAATTCTGCTTGGACGGTTAAAGCAAATGGTATTGTCGCAGTGTTAATTTGGAGGTAAACAACCCCGGGTGGGGATATACCAGAATCGAGAACTTTATATAAAGTGAGACTGGGGGAAAACTGATGTTGGAGAAGCACCACAATGGGAAGACCCAATGAAGAAACCGTTAAAATAATTCGATAGCGGAATTACTACCGAGCGATGGTAATTCCAGTAAGAGAGGTGGAAAATTAGTAGCATGTTCCTTAGGGCCGTCAAAACTAAGGGAACAACAGAGAGAGTCGTCTGAGTCGAGACTACCAACGTTCGAGAGATGGACCACCTTAACATGATTTGTGAAACAAAAGATAAGTGGAGTATGTGTAGAGGTATTTCTGTGGGGAGTGAAACCCGTGCGTTATAGAATTTTTCCCGATGCGAGAGTAGGGATCAAGGTATTATGCCTGGCGCGGACAACAGTTATTGAAATATTCGGTTTGGGACAACATGTGTGGTAAGTCCAGAAACCATTTGAGCAGCCGGGACGATTGATAAGATAGAAGTATGAGTTACATCTTCAGATGATGATGCATGTCAATTGTGGCATGAATGAGTTGTTACCTTTGTCATAATTGTTATTTTCACTTGAGAGTCGAGTTTGGTGAGTATATCAGTAATTCTATTATATATAAGAACACTTTTCCCTGCTAGTGTGGGGGTTACTTTTATTGTCATCCGCGGAGGATGAATGGGTATATTGATAGCGGTTTATACTTTAATGAAATTTCTCGTTTTAGTGCTGTATTATACGAGTAGGATATGATATTGTTTATGGTTTTATATATATAATTATACCGATAGTGTGCTGGTATTACGAGTTTATTGGGATTGCCACCTTGGGGTAGCATGTTTTGTTCTGGCGAGGCCCCATCTGTGAGAGGTCCGGACTCGCAATTGTACTTTTGTATATAGGTATATATACATATTTATGAATATGTTGTGATTTCTAAATGGTATACTGGTCTCGAATATTTAATCCCATGATGCGTAGGGATTTCATTATTATGATCATATGCAATTGATTTACTAGTCAACAAAGAGTTAGTTGGTTTTATAATTAACGATAGAGAAGTAGTAACAAAAAGAGTGCATTGTTTTATTCCCCGTTAGATATTTGGGAGTTTATACTTATAGTTGTGTGTCTGGGGACGGGATTTTGAGAACCCCGATTTTAGTTACATGGTGTATATGGAATGTGATTACCATCAGTGTAAAGAGAAAGTGTCATTCGTAAGGAGTTCCTTATTTAAGTGTCATTACGACATAATGTAACTTTGTTGAGAAATGAGAGTGTAGGGGTACATATTATGGACAAGGCTTAACGGATTCCGATGACCAACAATGTTAGGTAGTAGTGTATCGGGGGGTTCCTTGTTTGGATTTCGCATTGCGAGACACCCCACGCATGAAACTTAGCGTAAGATTGGTAGTAAGGAGAAGTGTGGCCCTTCGTTCACGAATTGGATACCTCTATCGATATGGGAGTACGTAGTTATAACGGGAAGTTACAAGGAAGAAATTATGTGGTAAGGCCATTAGAGCCAGTTGTTAGTAAATCACGATATAAGTACTAATAATGTTGGTTTTGTCACGGCATGTTAAAGGACGCATTGAGGATAAGGAGGATTTAGGATTTCTAATTCAGAAGCGATTGAGAACGCCCAAGTGGTATAGCACCATTGTATTTACAGTGACAATAAAGAGTTTGGGATTTGTATGAAGCGTATATAATGTTTAAGAACCGTATGGTTGGGTTATAAGGGGCATAGACATCTTGATTTACTAAAGTGTAAATCAAAGGAAGAGGGAACATGGACGAGTGAGATTATTACTTATGAGATTAAACGTCATAAGAAAAGGTGTAAGTGGATATCATATGTCAGTGTAACGTTCAAATTTGGAGAAAAGGCAGTAGAAAGCCATTTAATAAAGGGATATTTCTTGAGAAGGCGAATAAATTATTATGATAAATTTGGAGTAGAGTTCCGATCAATCAAAGGTTGAGGGTAACTCAAGAGTAAATAGAATGAGGATGTCAATCAAGTATAAGTCCAGATATGCACAAAGTAGTGAAAAGGGTAAAGGTCCAAACTTTTGGTATTCATCGGGAGGATAAGATCATTAAGTATCATTTAACGGGGAAATTTTTTATGTGAATATCGGCATTGAAGGAGGTATAGTAAGTAGTAGAACAGTTGGGGTTAGATGATCAACCAGATAATTCTGTATCAAGACGACGATTCCAAGAATGGGAGGGTCAAGTTGGAGAATTTTCTTGAGTGGTAGCCAACCTATTGATAAGTAATGAGTTCCTTCGATTATGTGAGACATGTTATCCAGAAGGAGAGAAATTATTATATACTTGGGGTGATTTACACTATTAGATAGTGAACACGCCGGTACGTGGTTCGACGTAGTATTATTTAGAACTGGGATGAAATCCCCGAAACCCAAATTCCGGTGGGGTGACAAGTAGTGGTAAATAACGATTCAAACTGAGGGTTGAATCACCTATAACCCGAGGTACAGGCGCAAGGTGACTAACGACTGATGAATTGTATGAAAGAAATTTTGGATTCATTGCGATATTTTCAATTCCAAATCGAGTATAACTAGTGAGGTATATTGTAGTCATGAGGAGCAGATATTACCTAATGGTAGAGTTGGGGGAAAAGCTCCCATATCTATTTTATAGTGAACAAGGTGCTTACAATTATTTTGTGCAACACCAACCGGCTGTAGTAGTTTTCCTTATGTAAAGGTCACAACGTCGGGAATAGAGATTCAAATGTGGACAAGAGTAGTCAAATGTGTTATTGATTCCTTCCAGAATGGGTGTTTTATGTTTTGATAAACGCGGGAGTTAATGCGTAGTGAGGTGCGGACTCATAATGACATTGAGATAAAATAACCAATGAAGTATAAGGTATTTCTATTTGAACGTTGTTTAATAAGAGCACAACGCGAGGTGCATTTATCGAAGATTATTCTAATAAGGTATCAAGTATGTTAAACAAGCTTATTGTGAAACGAGGGTTTTACTGATTTTGGGCTTTTCTTAATAATTGTTTTGAATACTGGAGGATACCTAATTTTTCCAGGTATGCCTTACTTTTCCGAATTTCGGGACGAAATTCTGTTATTAGGGAGGAAGTATGTAATACCCCGTATTTTTATGGATATCTATTTATGGGATTAATTGAATTAAATGTGAATTAATTGAGAATTAATACGGATAAAATATTAACGAGATGTGAGTTAGTATTTGATTATAATGTGTATATATGGCAATATATGAATATTGGAACTATTGAAATTGTCGCAAGATTGAAATACGGCAATTTGGGAAATTTTGTTGGGACGCGCGTGACAGTCGCGTCAGGAATATAATTATTTGAATTAAAAAGTGAATTTTATTTTTATCACCCGTATGGTCATTTTAAGTGCTCCAACGCGTCCGGAAGGGTCGAAATAGTCAGAAAACACTAGCCGGGGGTTAAGTTTGGGTCCCGGGGCATTATTGGGCCATACAGGTAACTTATAAGGGCATTTTGGTAATTTCGGAAATTGGGTAATTAAAACCCACGAAAATTAGAGTTAAAAATCTGACTTAGTATTAACCCACTAAGCCATTTTCCAACCCCAATTTAGGTAGTGGGCTACGGGAGAAGTTAGAAACCTTAAAGCTTAGGCAAAAACTGACCCCACCTCCATTAACACCTTGAGAAGAACTTGTAGAGAGAGAGAGGAAGAGAAGAATTCTGCAGAGAGAGAGAGAAGGCAATTAAACCTTCAAGATTCAACCTCAAATTCAGAGAACGATTAAGGCAAGTGGTTTAATTCCAATTGATTCAATGCTATGCTTTTCCATGTTTAGGAAATTATCAAATTTATCTTGGAAGATTGATTAGACCCATGAATTTGAAGATGTAAAACTATGAATTATGTTAGGGACTGCATGTAGAAACATTCTGGACGAATTATGTATTCAAAATTTGGAACCTTGATGATCTAAAAACGGATTTAAGAAGAAGTTAATTAATGTTCTTGAAAGAAGTAGAAAACTAGGGTTCTTGATGAAGATTTGATCCAAATATAGCCTTGGTTGATGAATTATTGGTTTTAGAACGTTAACAATGTTGTAGGATGGTTGTATGATGATATTATAACGTTAGAATAGAATTTCATGCATGTTAATGGTGTTTTGGGATGATTTGAAAACTGCAAAACGAAGCAGTCCGTAGCCATACCTGGTGCGTTCGATCGATTGACACCCTAGTCGATCGATCGACCACCATCGATCGATCGAAGGTATAGGTCGATCGATCGACCTTCCCAGAATGAGTAAAATTTTCCTAAGTTAATTTTAATGATGTTAACCCTTGGAGAATATAATTGGAGACCTTATGAATACCCTTAAACTTAAGGAGGACCAGTAGGCATGGCTATGAAATTTGGACCTTTATTAGAATTCAATTCGAGGAATTATTCTACTTTAATTAAATTCGATAAGTGAGATAATATTTGAGTTAATAGTTTAAATTTGAATAATTTAATGAAATGAGGTTTGGGGCAGAAGTGAGGACCTTAGAAATAAAGATGTTATATGTGGGAATAATAGGAATTTAATAATCTATTTTAGATAGGTTTTAAGTATAAGAAATTACGACGTGGGACGTGTCGACAGTTTAAACTCCATATTATCGGGAGACTTAAAACATATAAATTGGAATAATGGTATAAGGATGTAGAGTATACCTTTATTATTATTAAGATATCTAAGATGTGTGCATCCTTAGTATATGATTTTTACGTGTATGACCTACCTACCATACTTGCTATCACGGGAGGTTTACGTTCGCTTAGGGCCATCTATTCCTTGTGTGCCCAGATTTAGAGTGGTGCCTAGAGGACATAGTTCAAGAGAATGACTTAATTGTGAGTTATTAAGCCAGCTGACTATGGAGCGTAGGTATGTACGTTACCATGGATATGTTGAATTATGTTCGCCTCCATTTATGTGTGTGGTGTTTATTCCAACAATTCCTGAGAGATTCGGAATTTGTAATCCTTATGTACGTGATGTACCGGGATGGATAGCAGAGTATGTGTGCACCGCAGCTTAGCCTCGGGGTGCTTGTATTGTATATTTATGATGTGAATAATATACGGTTGAATGAAAAAGGAATTTTCTATGTTAAATTGTGAATATAGTTGTGGTAACATTATGAAAAGATAAAAGGGGACTGTTATCAATAAATGGCTTTGTTAATAATTGGGAATTCGGGAATTAAAGTAGAACTCTCTATTTAATTGATTAAGGTTGGAATTAAAACGTGAACCGAGAAGAAGTGTTAGAAACTCTGTTGAAATAGTTAGTTATGAGATAACACATGAATGGGTATAGGAACGTTAGGAGTGCACAGTTAGACGAGAGGTGAGTATTCCATGTGAGAGCACATCCTAACATGTATCTTGCATTCATTGTTTTAATTGTTATTAAAGCACTTGCTATTTTCAAAATACTCTCCACTTTCGGGCTCTGACCCGTTTGCTTTCAAATCTATTTTTTTTGTAAAAACCATTTTAGGTGCCCAGCCACAAGGACACCATGCTTAGGATCCTCATTCAGGTGACGAGCTGTAGATGTTTGTGGAAGTTACAGGACCTTGATTATAGACGCTTCATCTATCTTGACTCCATATTCAGTATTTAGCAGTTGTAGGGCATGTCGCCCATTTCTTTTAGAGGCATTTCATTTATTTCAGTTATTCAGATTTCGGGCATGTAATTAATTCAGGATTCAGACTTATGTTATTATTTCATTTGTGGGATTGTTGTGAGGAGTTTTCCTCCGGACTCTTATATTTATTTGTGGATTATTTCATTACTTCATTATGGTGAATGGATTATGTTGTTATTCCATTATTCTTTTATTGCATGTTAATTAGACTTAAATTAAAATTTGGCAACTTACTTTTTAAATACTAGGTGGTTAGTAATTATTACATTGTTTTCGACAGTGATGCTATTAACTGAACCAACTTGGCATTTTGTATTGATTTAATAAAGGAGTAGCTACCCGGTATTTAATTAGTCAGGGTGTCACAGTTAGTAGATTGATACATATTATGTATTTAAAGATACATACTGAATTGGTAAGTTAAGTAGTGAAACTTAATAACGAAATGCACCTTTAGATAGAGAAAATCTATTTAGTAATTCAAGTAGTGAAACTTAATTACATAAGTGGGAAGTCAACAATTGTGAGAATTGTAGTAATTTTAGTAGTGAAACTAAATGGGAAGTCTTGAAAAATAACATAGATGGAATGTTACTTGAGAATTAATTAACATACGCGAGATGTTAGTGAAACGGTTGTACTGTATGGGCGGTACTGGAACTTGGGTACAGATAAGTTCGGTTGACTACTTTGGTTTTAGTTAGCTTGGGAGGTATGGCTAGATAAACTAAGTGTAGAACGTTAGGTGTGCACAAAAGATGAGGGGTGAGTAACTCAAGAGAGTGTATGAGAACCTAACATGTGTAATCAATAACCGCATTTTATATTGTGATAAACGCTTGCTAAATATTTTCAAAATGTTTTGAGTACTAACTCTTGCTATAACATATTTTCAAAACCTTTTAGGTGTCCAGCCACAGGGACGCCATGTATGATGATTTCATTCCAGGGACTCGAAGCTGTAGCACAGTGGATGCTTACAGGATTTTGACTAGACGATATCTCTCATTCAGATCTAGTACAGGATCTCACACTATTCTATGTATGGACTTGTGGTCCGGTATCAGTCTCAGATGTTTAGTTTCAGATTAGTGGTTTGTTCTTGTTCTATAGTTCTTTGGTATTTTTAGCCGATGGTTTATTCGGTATTACTCTTATTCTTTTGTACTTATACTTGTTGATTGGGTTTTAGTACATGGTGGTTGTTTTACTATTTTTCCGCATGGTTGATTTACCTGTTTTAAGAAAGATAAAATTTGGCACCGGTCTAATTTTACTTAGGTGATTAGTAATTAAAAAGTTTTCGATAGTGATGCTAAGAATGAACCATTTGAGAAACCTGTTTTAATTTAATAAAGTCCTGATCACCCGATGTTTAATTAGGCGGGGTGTCACACTGTTTTTAACCGTTTTGGTTCCGAAAATGGATATTATATATGTGCGGCCTTGTAGCAAATCCTGTTTTATGCATTTTGTTCCCTGATAGATTTTTTCCAAAAATGACACCGAAATGCCTCAAAACTGCATTTTAAAAATCTGGGCAGATTCATGGGGGGAAATTTTAAGAAATGTTATATTAGTTGTTATTCTGTTGGAGGTGGCCTAGATTTATTAATTGTGATTGTTTTTCTACAAAAAGGAAATTAGGCCTAAAGTGGAGATTAGGTTTACATAAAGTGAGACGAATTAATATTGGGATAATACGAAAATTATTCATTTGAGTTAAAACCTTGCGACATAGTAATTCGAGGGAAATGGAATAACGCACGATGACTATTAGGGTAAATTAATATTGTGAGTATTGGGTTAATTACCTTAAAAGATGCTTGGGTAGTGAATCATCCTTAGGGAAAATACGATGGGGAGAATATTTGGAAGTTAACAAATATATTTGTAATATTAGTGAGAAAGCAATAATACTACGTATGAATTATAATATTCGGGTTGTGTGTACCTACATTTTTATAGGTTGTGTGAATAACTATTTCTTGATTTATTATGTGTATGACATACCGATACTGCTTGCTATCGGGTGGAGGTTTTGCGTAATGGATGGTTTTATCCTGATGAGCCCATTTTGGGGATCTTATACTCGTACCCAGACCATAGAACCTAGAAAATACTTATCGGTTAGTTGATAAGTTGGTGGTCATATGGGTGGATAGGTCTGTACGTAACCATAGGCTTAGGACTATGTTCTCCTCCAATATGTGTGATGTGTGTTTATATGGTTCGAGCATGATTCCGAAATGATTTTTCTTATTCAGTACGAGATGTACCAGGACTTGATAGCAGAGTATACATGCAACACTGTTGAGCCTAGGGGTGCCATATTAGTGTGCGTATGTGTGTGTGTGTGTGTGTATATATTATATACTGATGAATATGTATATATACATGTGATATTATCTACTGCGTGAAATTTTTATATAAGAAAGATAATGAATTCATAAATAACTTAAGTATGTGAACACTTAACCTTATCGTGAAACTCTTACTCGGGATAGTAAATGTAGAAACATTTAATAATAATAGTATGTGGGAAATACGGGTTGTTACTATGAGTGATAGTTAGCAGGTTTATGTATAAAATCTAGTTAGCTGTGTTGACGATAATTAAAACAGATTATAGATACATTTGGCGTGCACAATAGTTGAGAGGTGAGAATCTCAAGAGAGAGTCGTGAAGCTAACATGTATATAATATTTGCTTTACCGCATTTTAAATACTTGCAAAACTATTTTAAACTATTTTACACTCGAGCTTTGACTAGTCTCTTGCAAATATATTTTCTCTTGTACAACTATTTTAGGTGTCCATTCCCAGGGACGCCATGCGTAAATTTTCAGACGATTTGATGTGATGTCGCTATTATGGGAGTTGCATGTCCTCATGATTAGACACCTCCACTCTTTTTCACTCAATGTCATGATTTAGATATTTTAGTTAGGGCATGTGGCCCATTCTCAGTTCTTATTTTTATGTATGAGATATATTGTACTCATTTTACTTCAGTATTCAGTTTTTATTTTTGGATTCAATTTTCGATTGGTTTGTTGGATTTGAGATTATTTAACTGGGATGTTTATTGTAGTTTTATTTGATTCAGTTAGTTGATTTATCATTTATTATGATTATTCTTATTCACAGGATTGGTGAATTTGTTAATAGTTTAAGATGTTGAGTATTAATTAATGGATTAAAAATTTTGGACACTATCTTAATAAATTATTAGGTGATTTATAAGGTAATTATTTTTCGACAGTGATGTTAAGAATGAACCAACCAAATATTTTATTTTGAATTTTATAAAGGACTGATCACTCTGTATTTAATTGGGCTAGGGGTCACAAATTTGAGACTCCTTGAGTTGTGACTCCAGTCCTTTATCGGTTTTTTATATATTTGACTTATATAGGACACATGTTATTAGTTGAGTTATATACTTTTTCCCTTTTAGGACTTCTGTGTATAGTCGAGTTTTGTATTTTCTTGAATTATTTTTTTTTAGTTTAGTTTGCCTCAAAATTGGCCAAGGGGGGAGTTAAAAATACCTCTATTTTATTTTGGCTCAATTTTATGACAAACTCATTATCTCTCTCATTATTATTTTTCATTTTACTCGTGACTAAAAAAATTGTAATTTAAAAACCCAATCTAATATTTTTTATTCAATTGGTTTATTATTCAAACCATTTTGTAATACATTTTACATGTACTTTAACTCAAATATTTTTTATATTGTAATTTATTAGTTTAATTAATTTTTTTGAATTTTTAATAATTTTTTATTTTTTCATAATTTTCTGGATTTTAATATGTTAAATTTAACATTTAATTAAACATTTTTATTGTTTAATTAGACCAAATTTAATAAAAACTAAAATGGTGGCATTTTTGGTGTTGGTGGGTCATTTTATATCGATCCATGTTTTCTTGGTTTGGCCAATCAGATTGGGGTGTACAGCCCACGTGATTTGACCACGCGTGAACTGACTTGGTAGCTGGCACACGTCTGTTTTATCTAGGGTTATTTGACCCTTTTGCCATCATTGTTGGGATAGCTTTTGACGCATGTGCCTCGCTCAAATCCTCTTTTATATGATGCCATCTTTATACCCCTCAATTGCCATGGTCTTTTACCTTTTTGTTTTTTGGATTTACCATTGTTCCAATCGGTGGTTTCTTGAGCCTATAAATGAGGGGATTGGGGTGTTGAAAAAATAAGACTTATTATTTCCAAAAACAAACAAAATGGTACCGAAAATTTCTATCACCTTCTCTCTCTAAAATCTAAGTGTCCTACTATATTGAGGGAGTGATTTCCTTATCCATGCACCTAAACAACATCTATGTTCTCCATGTACACATCGTGAGTTCTGAGTGTTTATTTTTTGGGGGGGGAAGAATTGAAAGTTTTGATCTTTTTTTTTTGCCTGGTTTTTGTGATTTGGAGTTCATGTTGTGAAACTTTACTTCTAAATTTCAAGAGTTGGTTGAGGCACCTTAAATCTCGATCTTGTATAGGCTTTTTGTTGCATGCACATTTTGGACCTTGCCGTCTAGAAAAAATATTCCAATATTAAGCCTCTATCGATGTAGAACCTAAATAATTGGGTCTCTAAAATTCCAATTTGTATTCAAAAGAAAAGAGTTTTCGTCTTCTAATATAAGAGAAAAATACGGGATAGAGTATGTTTAAGGTTTTATTTTGAATAATTTTTATAGATAATTAATGATGCCACATGGCTAATGACCCTTGAAATAGAGCTTACAGTTATTTCAAATAACTTCCGTACATAAAGAATTATATAGTCATTATATATAATATTTGTTTTAATATCATTTTTTAAATAAAAAAAACTCCAAAATATGATATAATTGAGATTACGTTAAAAAATCCCTAAAATTGATTTGGTAATTTCCAACTAGGTTCGACATGATGTATCCATATAATAACTATAATATTGAATATTGTAATTAATTTCTTTACATTCTACGAGTATCCATGTGTCACCTCATTTTCATTATCTCCTCTCTTATTCTATGTAGGTGAAATGGGAACCTTTTTGTCTTCTTGATTTTGATAATTATTGAGACACCCTTCATCTTCTCTCCTTTAGTCTTTTATCCTACCATCTTTCAGAGTCTATAATACCATATTTCTACATTGCAGAAAGACAAACTAGACAAAAGATAGAGTGTTAGAGCATGAATAAAAATGGGGGAGAGAGCAACGGAGTACACAGAGGTCGATTAATGTTTTGAAGTTTCTTTTACAAGTTGATTTTAGGTTATTTTACAACTATTTGGTAGTAATTAAAAGATTGAAGTAATCAAACAGACTCAGTTTAATTATGTAGAAGATTGGGTGGTATTTAACATTTACATAAGCAGTTTGTTTAACCTTTGTATCGGTGTTTGATATGAGTAGAGTCTTTATCCTTCCATACGTGATTATTGGGTGGTGGTACTAGAGATAGATGTACTAATTTATGTGATATACTAGAGATGTATATGACCTATAGTAGGGATGTCTACATGCATACTTATGTTTTGAATTTCTATTTTACATATACTACAGATGTGTATGTTTTATTATTGGCCTGAGATAGTTAAATGTGTATAGACTTGAGATATAAGCTTGTTATTGGTATATTGGTTATATGGTGAAACATGTCGAAGGTTCGAGACTACCACATAACTTATTTTTTATAATGAAAGACAGATTTAATCACATGGGCTACACATGGGTCAGAGATTTAGAACTGCATGTTATTTTAGATTTTTTGGGTTAGGATAAAATAAAAAAGATAATGAAATGCGAGAGGCAAATGCAAAGTTATGATTTATCCCGATTTCAGTTATACTTTTATTCTTCATAGATTTGTTGTTAACATTGTGGATTTTAACATTTTCAGGACTTAGGCTGCGAGAGTTGTTGTCTTGACCAATGTTGTGGAATGTTACCTCATTCTGTTGTAGATTCCTAGGATGTAGGTGTCTTTGGCTTCCGTGCCAATTTCATTTTTATTCTTTTCATTGAGATTTTAATTTTGGAGATT
This sequence comes from Sambucus nigra, assembly GCA_949130495.1. Lineage (NCBI taxonomy): Eukaryota > Viridiplantae > Streptophyta > Magnoliopsida > Dipsacales > Adoxaceae > Sambucus > Sambucus nigra. The sequence goes on from OX422208.1 coordinate 286,130,326, forward strand.
TTATGTGATTATTTACTCTCATTGTGTTTTGAGAGTGTTTACATGTACAATTAGTATCAGAGTTATTTGTATACTATATAAGTTTATTTTATCTCGCTTGTTATTTTTTTTGTTTCAGTTCGTTCAATATGCTGATAATGCTACCAAATGTTTCTTCTTCTCTTGATTTTTGTATTAGATTTGATCAATCTATTAATGGATTTCAAATCTTCCAAATGGTAAATTATTTGTCAATCAGTTTTTTCTAACCTTAGTTTTATTAATAACCAAACTTTATTATTTGATCATGTATGTGTTTGTTTGTTACATACAGTAAAACCCTTTTGAAACTGACAATTCCATGCATAAAGTAGTTATCAAAATGTTTTGAATTTTTTGTCACTTGCAAGTTAACATATAGCTTTGATTAATGATATGTGCTTAATGAAAATATTATATGGCGATCAAGCAACCACAAACCAAAAGTCATTTTCTATAGGTAACATACAACCAACATGTATGTATACCATATAGTAATATAATATATCGACATATATATATAAAACTTATAAATTAATTTTATCGTACCTATAATAATATTGATTTTTTGGGTTGTTCCAGATTTCTTTTATTCATTTATTATAAATTATTATCATACATACAGTAATATTGTTTTCTTTTTCTTTTTATTTTTTTGTTGCTCCTTCAGGCATGAATATAACATTTTATGCACCTAAAACTCATGTTGACGTCATTAATAGGTCTTCGTGAGGTAGTGGATCTCCTTTGGGGCTTCCACTTTCAAAGACACGTCCTCGGATATGTTAATCTCAAAGTCTTTTTTAACAATTAATGACTTTCGAGGGGTATCCGGATCAAAATTTGCACTAGAGGTGAATTAGGTCCCTTCCTCTATTTGTGTTGGGTCGGCTAATATAATAGTACAATGGGTAAATGAGTTTTTTTCTTCATCTCCTCACTTTGGTGTTGCTTTCTTAAATATATGAAAATATAGTTTGTAATGCATTATCCATGTTTTAACACCCTGATCCGAATTTATGGGTTACCCATGGTCAACCCAGTCCGACCCGAGTGTTAGGTGTGATGTGCAATGAGAAATCCTAAATAATGTTGCTAGTCGAATTTTATTTAATTAATATTTCACTTGTTTAGCATGAAATTTCCATTTAAATTAAGCTACGTGAGGGGCTCATGGGAAGATTCTCTGGAATCCAAGCATACAGAGTTACTAACGTTAAATAAAAAGAATAATTACCTATGTAACTCTCTCACAATACGGAATGGCACTCATCCTACCGTAATAATGACAAGGGAATGAGTTGAATGCCCAGTGAGAAATTACAACAATGAAATATAGAATCTAAAGACAGAAATAAGACTTTAACACATTATATCTACATGCACATGCAACTACCACACACACACACACAAACACACACACACACACACACACACACACACACACACACACACACATATATATATATATATATATATATATATACACACACACACTAGTGTATGCCCGTGCTTGAAGACACGATGCAAATTTTTGAAAGTGTACGTCGTTGATTGGACCATGCATCATTTAGTTTGCAACAGATAAACAATTTTTTAAATAACCTATTATGCGAACCTATTAGTTTAAAAATTGGAAAATTTTGTAAGTTTTTTTACATACATACAACAACAATACTAATATAACCACACATTAAGGGATTCCCCAATCCACTCTACAATTTCTATGCAAATGGTATTATTTATATTTTATAGAAAACAAGATTAACTAAAAATACAACATATGAGTTCAAAGGGAAATGAGGCAAACATTTCACTCCCAATCCAACCATATACTCAAGATGATCATGAGAAACTAATCTATCAAAAGAAATCAACATATGTTTATGTGATAGCTGAAAGAGACCAAGGCTACATTTGTAAAAAAAAATTGTTCTTTTAATATTTTCCTCCACCACCACAATTAAAAGATGCCCTTCTCTCCCGAAGTCCATCCACTTGGTAGCTACCTTCTTTATGAGATGCTAAATCTGTAATACATATGTTTCATGATTGATTTGCAGCTGGTAAAGAAAAAAAGGCATTAACTCATTTTTGCATTATCAAAATTAGAAGTCATAACCCCAAACCCAATCACTCCCATTGACTTGCCATTTTTTTCTGATGCTCATTATGCACCACCAATAAACCTGTCTAACAATATGTTCAAATACATTAAATAACATAAACATATTGTAAGCGGCTATTTATAACCCTGACATGGTAAGAGTCGTACCAATACAAAAATAATCAGATTCAGCAAAAGAAAATAACTAAATATATTTTCACAACTCCAAAACAGATATCTTTTTTTATCACACTCTCGGAAGTCAAGAGAATCAACTGGAAACTGTGAAGGAACCATCAACAAAGAAATCAATGGTAGAGGCTCACTGATATGAGATTATATCCAATTTAGGTTTTCAATTGGTCCCCATTCTCCAGTAGCTTCTCCTTGTCATAAAAAATCTCCTCATGAATCTCTGTCGTAATTTTAAAGTTAGGACCTTCAATAATTGTATCAACAGGGAATGCTTCTTGGAAAAATCCATAATAGATTAACTTTGTCATGTCTATGTCGTACCATGTCATTCTCCGACTCACCATATATAAAATCGTCCAGTTCAACACTGTGTCCGCTAATTTTCTAAACCTTACAATGTAATGAAACAATATTACAATGTGACTATATTACAATGTGGTAAAATATAATAATGTAATGTAATGAAACTATATTACAATGTGAAAGAATCATATTAGTGCAATTATATCAACCTAAATATATAGTTACACAACTCATGAGGCCCATTATGAAAAACACTTGTAAATATTAAATGGTACACTAATCAACGCCTCGAATATAGGATGGGGACAAATCCTCTAAACATACAAAAAAAGATTCATTTTTATTTTTCATTGTTTCTATAATGTCTTTTTCAACCATTTATCTTGGCAAAACTATGAAAAAAATATGTGCACGATTGTATACACTTATCTATGGGGAGTTATATGAACTACTTCTAACTTCAATAGAATAAGTAATGTTAACAATAATGTAGAGATAAATTAAGCAGCCTACATGCTTGTCAGGTTGAAACTTGGTCCCGCCATATTGGATCAGCAAACAAAGTTGTATCGTTTATCATTCCTCTAATCTTAGAGGAACCCATCACTTCTCATACACTATATACACATCCAGCATACATTAGGCAACCATCTTCACCACCACGGAACTAAGCCATTTAATTTTTTTTAGTACTCCAATATACATCAGAATCATAGGAATTCGTTTGCCATTCATCAAGCTAAGCAAACTCTCCGATCAATATGTTGTATGAGGTCTTTGAAAGTTCTATAAAATTTGTTGATAAAAGTTCGGTTTGAAGTAGCTCCAGTGCCTATTTGTGTCCCCCCCCCCCCCCCCCCCCCCCACACACACACACACTCACTTGTAATGTATATATATGCAATCATCAAAATTCTATATAGCTTCAATGCTTATAGTAAATTTGTAAGTGAAAATGAACTGTAACAAAAATAAACAAATAATTAAAATGAGACTTACGAAACATTTATTGTATATTTTCAAGCAAATTGGACTCCAAAAATAAAAATCACAAATCACAAATATAAAATCAAAAAATGTAAGAAGTAACGTGATAGTCTACTGAGAAACTTGAGAAAGAAAAGGAACTTGATCTAAAAACAAAAGTATAAACAATAAATTGATTACACAAAGAAAGAGAACGATAATGAAAGTCCACTAATTAAAAAAATACATAAAAAAGACAACTTCTCTATCAATTTTAAAGTAGTAAAAATTTCATTGGCTTTCAAAAACCTAATAAAAATAAAAGAGTAGTGCTGGAAAAATTAATTCAGGTGACAATTAAAGTGAATACAAAAGGCCTTACAAATATTAATTCTGATCAATAATAACCATCATACTCAATAGTAACATCACTCGAATCAAATGAGAGATAATAGACAATAATCATACCAACTTAATAGATAAAACCTCAAATTGTACGTATAGTATATCTGAAATATAAACATGATTAAACCTTAGCCTTAAAAGCCAATTCTTGAGTATTATTCTCCGAATGGAGAATGCAGTTATAAGTATTATAGAGATAGGACTACATACCTCAATAAACGGATAATACGTGTTGCCATCACATAAAGGCTATGATTAGTTCAAAACTAATATCAAGTGCCAACTTATGAACTCATGTTTTGAAACTCTATTGGTAATACCCATATCTATTGTAAACACATAAATATCCAATTAAAAAAAAGTAGAAAAACAATCTGTGATATGGAAAATAAATAAAAAGGTTGGGCGCAAACCAAAACTAACTCATGAAATAAACATTCATTATTCTTGCCAATGGCCCTCACCGACACCACGTGTGATTTGAATTCCTCAAACTTGAGACATGGTTACTTCTTTCAAAGAAAGTGAGAAACCGGCATACACATGCAACAATCAAAACTTCTTATTAAAAAGATATCAACAAAAACTGGAAGCTTTGGGAATAAACCATATGATAATGAATTAGTCTTATTATAGAGCCTTAGAACCTCGTGAAATGTCCCAAAACAAATCAAATCCTTTGCGAGTAAATAGTCCGACATTTCGCCATCCATTACAAATATTAAGGTTTGAGACACCCGTAATTTAAAGATATGAAAGGAACACATAAGTACTCCTAATATCGGAACCAATAACATAGCACCCTCCAATTCCATACCAAAATATGAGTGCTACTTATTATACATTATCAACACAATCATAGTTGTAAGAATATAACAACATGCCTATAACTCGGTAGAATGAAATTGCATCCCTATAACTAGTTGCTTAGACATTATCATCACATTATAGATTACAGAAAAATGATTGCGTAGAAACTTGTTAGAATGACTAAATTTTATATACCATTATGATTCAGCCATGAATTAGAACAAAGCATATCCCCATTGGTATGTTTGGGTTTCTTCCTGCACCTAAACTAATGAAGGTAAATCATGAGTTCAATATAATTCAAATTAGATATTTAAGGTAAGCATGAAAATCGCCAAGCTGAAGGAGAAGAAGGCTCTCCATGAAGGCCTTGTAGCTGTCATAGAAGAAGAAATTCGACACTAGTCGAATTTAATTGACTCTCTTCCTGACACCCTGGATGCCTTTGACAAACATCCCTAATAGAAGCCTTCTTTAGTTTTTTCAGCTTTCGTTATTTGAAAAAATTGTACTTTATTTTTTTATTTTTAATAAAAAAATTATTTCTTTCATGAATGTGTTCTCAGTTATGTCATACACCAAATATAGTAAAGTACACGTGAACCCTTATAAAAATGATCACGTGTATTGTAAAAAATTTAAACATTAATATCATTTCATGTAAAAAAATTATATAAATGTGTGTACTCTATATATTACACATGTAATTTATAAAGTACACGCATAGTCTATAAAGTACACGCCTATTGAAATACTTGTATAATAATGCGTGTACTCAAGATATTGTCCCAAAATATTATATAAATGCGTGTACTCTATATATTACACGTGTACTTTATAAAGTACACGCATAGTCTATAAAGTACACGCCTATTGAAATACTTGTATAATATTGTCGCTGGCGCAGACCATAATACCCATAAGAGTTTAAGAATATGAGTAACCCAAATGTCTTTTATAAAGTATAAGTACATTGTAATGTCCAAATAACACCCAAATTATAAAATAAACTTCTCGTACCAGTGTAAATATCAAATGATTTTGATGGCATCACCTTCAGCATTCCACAACAAATTAATTTCCCCTAAAAATATCAAACATTGATATAAAATATGAATGGAGAAAAACATAATTTAGATAACAACGAAATCATGAGGTTTGGATATAGTAAAACATGCAAACAAAAAGAGATTTGAAGGCCAAAGTTCCATGTGATAATTAAAAGAAGGTGCATGGTGAATGACAACAAACGAGTTTGGGTATAGTTGTAAAACGCACCATATGTTATAATATTCTGGAAGAAGGCACGATTTACCCCATCAATTGCCTCAAAAATGTTAATGCTTGGTTGGGGAATGGTGCAGACAGTCAACCTTCCCGTGGACACTACATTTTTCAACCTATGCATGACAATCGTAACTGTTCTGGCATCCAAACCGAATGTGGGATCATCCATGAATATCATTGACGGATTGGAAACCAGTTCCATAATAGTTGTTAGTCTTTTACGAGCTCAGTAGAAAGATCACTTTTCCATGAAATCCTAACTAAAGAATCTTTAATGTCATCAATCTCAATTATCTCAGTTACTTTCTACATCATATTATTTAATGTCAAGTTGAAAAATGTCACATTATATAATTGCTGCAACTTGAAAAAATGTCAAGTTGTAGAACAAATTATATCAAAAATAAGAAATCAAAAATGCAAAATGCAAATATCACTCAAAAGTACTCAATTTTGACCCTACAAAAAAACTAAAGAAAATATAAGAAAACAAATCACCAACCAAACCGGGAGAGAGGTGGGTCATTATATCAACCCTTCAACAAATCTCATTTTTTCCTTAATGACCATGAAATAAAGTGAAGAGGGTCAAGATGACTATACCATTGAAGTGTGTCTAATGAATTCACTACAGAATGTGAACCGCATTTAGCTTTCTCAAGTGTCAAAAAAGTTTCCAAGCCATCTAAAATGCAACTGTACTCAGACACCCAAGCAAAAAGAAAAAACCACATAAACTTAGATATGAAGGTTATTAATCCCTATATCACATGCCATGTGGATATAGATATTGAGAACGGAAAAACATAGGCACCTATAAATAGTGAAAAATTTGTTTGAAATTCAAAGAATGGGGATCCATTGACTAAGACATTGCAATGACAAATTACCATATAGGTAGGACGAAAATTCTTACAGATTTTAGTGAACTAATACATTATGTTGCCAAACTACACTTGTAGTGGTAAATTTGTGAGTGAAAGAGTTTATAAGGTGACTAACCAAACATGAAACACAATTGTAGAAGCAATACTCATACCAACCTACCAAACATTCACAATAACCGCTTTAAACGCAAACGCTTAAATTTGATATGTTCAATGTTAATGGGAAGCAACTTTTGTACACGTACTATCATTGGGAACTAACTCCCAAAATAGTTGTACTATTTTAGTTGGAGGTAGTAACTGCTGAAACAGATGCTACATTTGACCCTTCATTTTGGTTGGAAGTAGTAACTGCTGAAACATGTCCTTAATTTTTGTTGCAAGTAACTGCTGAAACAACTAGTACATCTGACCATTCATTTTGACACTAAAATTAATCCTCAAAACACAAAATAAATATTTATGGAAAGAAAAAGTTAATTGCATAAAAAATCAAATCAAACGAACGTAAACACTAATGACAAAAGTGAATAGGCAAACTGTGGAAAATTCCAAAATACCGTTTCTCATCAACAATATACAGAGCAACAAAAAACTTGATGTAAATCTGCATGATAAAATCTCTTATTTTCCTCGTCGTTTTCACTTCTCAATCGACTGCTGAGGCAATAATCCAACATTATATTAAGCACTGAAACTACGTAATCCATTACATACACAATTGATTTAATAATTTATATGCCAAATAGATCATTGTGATTTTTCAGTAAAATATAAAAGAACATAAATAAAAAAAATCATATATTATTACTAAGAACAAAATTAAAATCATATATCATGCTTGATGTTGCAATGAATTGAGTAGATTCAGTTGTATATACCAAACCTAAGAACGTAATCAAAACACAATTTCAAATTTTGTAATCTGCCATATCAATAACAAATACAGGAGAAATTTAATCTGTGATTCATGGATGATGAAGAATTTGTGCAATTGTAGAGAAAAACCTAAGGGGAAACATGGAAAAATAAGAGCACAAAAAACTATTGGTAAAAAATCAACCTTCTGGATTTGAGAACATAAACTGGAATCATAAACAACCAAAAATCAAACCAGTAACACATAAGATAGAAAAATGAATGTTAGTAAATGTATATTAGTTAATAATATAATCACCCAACAATCGCTATTGAAATAAAGTATAAACACCATTAGATGTGGTGCTTTAAAAAATAAGTCACTACAATTGAACAAACATAAAAGTATGATTTTTCTTGTATGTTTTAACCATACAAAGAAACTTTTACACACTATTTGATATATCAAAAATATCCATAACTCCAACTATTCTTTGAGTTTCCATGTCTCTAACATGTTACAATTGTTATTGGGTTACTTCACCGAACACTGTCTAGGTAATCATGTAATACAAAGTGTAATCCAAAACCCGAATAAAAATGTAATAAGCTCGATAGAACTACCTACCAATTTTAACAAATGATCCATAAACACATGTTCTAATGTAATGCTCTTATCCATAGTTCGCAAAGAGCCATCTGTGACTTACCAAAAAATAAATTTAGTTACAATCAACTGTATTAAGAAAATTAGTAACAACTTATTGACAATTCTATTTAGACACACCACGAAATCACAATAATGTAAATGTTTTCTAGATCAAGAATTACATGAACATAACCTTAATATTATACAATCGAATAGAGAAATAAAAACCTTTATGTTAGAGTGAAAGAAAGAATATATTGAATGTCAAATAATGAACTCGAAAATACTCCATAAAATAACTTGTAAAAAAACATGATTATTGAGAAATCTATGAAGATGGAGAGATTAAGAGTATCTACGGGTTTATGAGATGATGGAGAGGGAGAAAAAGAGGGGCCGCGTGAGCTTGAGAATGAGAGGTTGGGTTTAAAGTGGGTTTGGTGTGTGTTTACCAAAATAGACTTATGTTTGAATTAAAGTGAAATAGGGGAATCAATTGGTGAGATCAAAAAGAGGGGGAACTCAAATTTTTAAAGGGTAAAATAGGAAACACATCAATTAATTCATCTTGTGACATTATAGTTCAATATTATGACATACATAAGTTTTTTAACTTATTATATATATATATGCATGAAACCATTTTTATTCCAAAAACGTTACTTGTCCCCATTTTTTTTACCTTAATATTGTAAAAGAGTTCCCTTTTACTTAACTTGAGCTTTGTCCACATTTTTTTACCTTAATCCTGTAAAACAAATACACTTTGTTTAAGGAAAATCAATTTTTTCACTGAAATAACCCACTTTATGTGTACCAATCAACATTAGCATTTTCTTTAAAAAAATCACCCTTTCAACACACGCAATCACCGTGTTAGAAAATAATTGTTTTCCTTTAAAAACCTTTCATAGACACACCTTTGTGTTAATTATTAGTTATAGGTTTCCTAACCACCTATTTAATCACTTCACTTTACCATTCCCTTACTTTATGAACATTAATCAATTTTCACAATACTTGTCCATTTTATCCTTTACCGAAATATTTATTAATTCATTCAAGTTAGGTTGCATTTTCGTATTTTCACCACACAACCCATTTCTTGACATGTTCCATTTTCATTATCGTTCTTCTAGGAATCTTCCAAAAATCGCATACTTTAATGGGCTTCACACCGCCAGTTATGCACACTATATGGGTTGGTCAGTGATTTTTGGCCTTTCACCCCAACTTATGTTATTCTTCAAAATCATTTTTTCTTGTCGTTTACAATTTGGAACTGATTTTATTCCAAAATCATTTTCATTTAAGACCATCTTATGTAACACCATTTTCCAACATTTTTATTTCATAAAAATATTTCACTTTACATAAGATTACCATTTTATACATTTGTTTCCAAACTTATATTTTCCTCCATTTTCACAAGTGTAAATCTCCCAACACCATTAAGTTACTGACACTAACTTATTTAGTGCTTTTAACACATTAATACCTTTTTAACATTTTAGAGTATTATGTTTCTCAAGTTGGAAATCTTTTAATCTCATTACATTACCTTGCATTAATAATCAAAACCACTGTATTAGAAAATTACCATTTTCCTTATTACTACATATAGTCCTAAACCCTTAAATTTATCACATTTCAAAGACCTTTTAAAACACATTAAGGGATGAAATTTTTTTCTTCTTTATTTCAAGTTTAAACCCAATAAAAACATCGTAAACTCTTTTATATGTTCATCATCAAAATACCAAATGTTTATATGCATAAGAGGATGGATTTTAAGTCCAAAAATCCTATCATATGGGTTTAACATGTGATTTACTCTAGAAATTTTATAACACTTGAAAAAATACATTTTGTCCAAGAACTTCAAAACTTCAACAATGTCCAATTTTTATAAAATCTTCATTTTTTTCAAGCAACTTCAAAATTTATTTCACCCAAAATACCTCCAGCAAGATGATCATCATTTCCAAATATTTAATTCCATAAAATTTTTAACACTAAACTTCTTGAAACATATCATTTTAAACTTTCTTGAAATTCCCCTTTTAATCCATTTATTATATCATCACAAGAATTGTAATTTCTAACCAAACATACAACCTACTCTTACAAACTCAACCATCAGACTAATACATGAAAAATATGAGTACTGGCATAAGAGTAGAGTTTTTTCCACCTCAAATGGAGCTCCAAAAATGGTAGAATAAGGAAGAAAATGATGGAAACCCCCCACTTCCCAAGGTGACCTCAAGGAGGTTTCCTAGCTCCATAAAGCATGCTCCAAGAAAAAACCCCTTCAAAACTCCATAAATGTCCACTCTTATTCTTCTCCACCCCACCCCCCAATAACACCTCCGAATTCATAGATTTACCCAATAATAGTGGAAACGGGTATATGAGATTCAAATATGGTGTAATACTAGAAGAATAGGATGGCATTAGGTGGATATATGATGGTGGCATGGTGGTGGAAGACGCGACTCTAAAATTATCTCTAATGGGTGCTAATATCGATAAAAGGGGAAACCCGTCGCATAAATAATAAACTAATAAAGTTAGGTCTCGAACTCAGGGAATAGGATGAAGAACGTGATGAATAATAGGAAAGGTGAATAACCTCATGATTGACTCGAAAAAAGGAAAAGAAAAGATGATTATTTTGGGGAAAATCCTATCAACTAATGCAATTGAATAATATTATGTACTAACTATCCACACAAGAATAACTATTTGATTTCAAATCTATGTGAGAAAAGATATTTAGAGTACAATCCCCTGATCCTTCAGTAGTTACTTATGACATTAAACCTCCAATAACTTAATTCATAATTCAAATAAACATTAAATATTTTCTAAGCATTTGACATATGAAGATTTTACACCTCACAATATCAAATCAAAAATCATATTTAATGGGAATGATAAATTTTTGAAACTCGTATCATATTCTTAAACATTTCGATTACATAGAGAAAAGGGAATTAAAAGACTGACAATATTTATTTCAATAAGATTTCAAACCTTTGAATTAGTAATTAGATTTTATCCACTTTTAATTCCATCCATAATACCTAAGTTGGGTTCATGAACCCCAACCCTTTAAGAACTTAGCCACACATGGTGATGTGAATAATAAATTAGATTCTAATGCTGCATGGAATCATATTTATGACGAAATTAAAACTAAACATGCAAGAATTTCTTAGAAATCTCCAAAATATATAAAACATTCATAGAAGAATAGAATTGAAGGAAAATATTTAAAAAGCAAACTTTATTTACGAAATATTCATATTCAATACACAACATTGTAAACTTGATGACGAATTTACTTCTTACGGTTCTTGCATCCTTTCTTGCTCTCCAAACTAGGTTAAAACTTGACTAACTAACTTCAAGAATAAGGAATGGATAAAAATCTACGTTTTTACAAGTGTTTTAACAAAAACAAACTCTCAACAAATAAGTGGGATAAACTCGTAATTCGCATGCATCAGATAATAGAATCGGTTCTACTTTCATAACCGAATCGGTTCTATTTTTCAGTACAACCAAGGCTTGGTGCAAGTCAAATCGGTTCTATTATGGAACCAAAACCGTTATGTCCTCATAATTTGTTAGCTTTGCCTCTTTGATTCTTCAAATCTTCTCATTATCATATATTCTCAACCGCGTCTCGGACAGAGTTGTCATTTCTTTCTATATACTCACGAACTCGATGTCTTCAAATTCTTATTAGGTTTCTCATCCTGTTTTTGATTGTACAATTACGTTTCTACCCTTGATTTTACTTATTTTCTTTTTAGTTCTAATTTCAGTTTATCTCTTGCTTTCATGTACATAAGATACCTGTAAAATATAAGAAAAATAAATGAAACACGATGTACTTATAGAAAAATTTCAGTAGCCATAATATGAGATAAAATCATCGAATTAACATCACACGGGATAAATATGAAATATTTTTGCCTAATCAAACCCTTATACCTTATAACTTTGATCATCCCAGGTAATGTAAAGGAATCAAAACATGGTTTAAACACTTTAAAAACATTTTATTGGGATAGAATGTATTTTTTTGGGTGACCGATTGCATTTAGCGTATGTAATAAGCTTTTAAACCACTAGGTTACACTAGTAGGAAGAGTGATGTCTCGTGGGGGTTTGCAATAAATATACCCATTAAATTTGATTTTTGACTCAAAGAAAGATCAAAATAATTAAAAATTGTACAATTTAAACACCCCCAAAATAGTCACCATAAATTCATATTCAATAGTCTCAATTTATTTTGTGTGTGCGCGAAGCCGAGAATTACACTGCTAACTTACACCTTGATCATTACGTTACTTTTTAAAAATTCATTTTAATTCAATATGGCTAACTTACACCTTGATCTCTAAGAATGTGGCTAGTTCTCTCAGTATGTGCGATTTAAAGGGTAAATATAATATAGCGCAAATTCCTGCATATAAATAGAAATATGAAATGTTTCTGGTGAATAGATCTCCGCATCGAATTACAGTCATTTTAACACGGGAAACGTCGCCTCTATTTCACACCAACTAATCTCTTTTGTTATCTTTTCATGTCTTAAATCTCCACGCGGGTGATTCAAACTCAGTTATGACTTTCTCGAGTTATAAGGTTCATTGGGTAAAATGGGAATGATTGGGAAATTCGGAGTTGGAAAATTTCGTTTACGATATCCGTTAGAACTTTTTTAGGCATTTGCACTTTTTCTTTGCTTTTTCTACATTTTTTTTCTATTTTTGTTTGAGCATTTTTTTTTCTATTTTTCCCCTTTTTATTGCAATATTTGGACTTTTGATGGATTTTTCACTTTTCACAACTCCGAGCTACATGGGATTTTCAGGTTATCAAACGAATTGGGAAATTTATTTGGCTCAATTGGGCTTTTCAGGTTATCAAATGAGTTATGGATCATATTTTTTTGTAACAAACTATGGGCTCACATCAATTATCCGAATTACTAAATACGTTATCATATGCGTCTCAAGATTGATTTAATTTACAGATATTTTTAGCTTGTGTGTCAAGACAACATCTCACTCGTTTCCTGTAATAAACCAAAACAGAGGAATTGAGATATTCAACGAATTATATAAGGCCAAATTGAACTTTGAGTTAATTTTAACTCGTATCGATTTAAATACTCACAAAAAAAGATAGCCTCTATATCTCACCGGGTCAATTAATCTTCAAACTTATTCGTAAAGTCGTCAATTTTCGCTCAATTTTTATTTTTGATCAATTTCGACTTTGTGCATTTGCTTTTTACAATTTGAGATTTCAAACAAAATTTTAATGATATTTTGGAAGATTTTAAATTCCAAAATTTATTTATTTTGAATAAAAATATTTTTGGCCTTTTTGTGAATTTTTTTTTCTGGAAAGTTTTTTTTTCAAATTTTTGGCATTTAGGAAATTTTGAAACTTTAAAATGCACATATACTCCCTAACTTAGACTTTACAATGTCCTCATGCAAGAATGACTAATATCTAAAAAAGAAGATTGCATAACAATAAAACAAATGAACAAAATGTAGATTTTTGCATTACTAACAAGCAACTCAATTACAATGCGATAAGAAAGGATTGATTGACATAGTCTTTGCAATGATGAAACAATAAAGCATAAAACAACTAGATAAAGGAGGAAACACCAAATAACAACATAAGTGATAACGTGAGGAGCTGGGTGCGTCGAGATCATTAATGAATGGGGAAGAGGAGGGAGAAATGAGATATGGTGGGACAAAGAGAAGGGGAAAATAATTTGGAACCGAGAAATCCAAACCGATTCATCCATGCAAGCTTAATAAGGTGAACCATCTCTTCTAAATAGTGCAACAACTCTAAAATTTTGCTTACTCTCTCATCGACTAAGTGTTGGAAGTCCTTCTATTCAATTACCAAACATGACCAAGGCTTTCTAACCAATTTTTTTCTACATCGGGACACCTCAAATCTCGTCACGACTCGATGTAAATCACTCATGCACATTGGGGATCCTAACTTGTCTAAACTCACGACTCAAGGACCTCTAACTATCCTAACCTACACGACACACTATGATACAATAAAAATCACCCCATATGCATTTGGGTATGATGACCTCTCTCTTTCTCCTCAAACTCACCCGATGACCCCATAAGTAGGGTTTAATACACTCCTCATCTTTATCTTCCGCATGTCATAAAACACTAATCAAAACAATTAGGGATAATACCCATAGGTATGTGGGACAAGTCGAGGCTTGTGATGGAGGATGTGAAAAAAGTTATCGGAGTGAGCAATCACCTCACAGCATCATTGTCCCATCCTTGAGAGAATATCTCGCTAAACATTGGAAGTACATGCTAAACCTAGATTCCCCTTATACTCAAGAATACATGGATAGATCTCTCAAACGTAAGAAACACTAATCGTCTCCTTGATCACATCTGAGAACTCAAGTGGCGTTGGTGGATGGTCACAAAGAATGAATTTATCTATCTTCTAGGTGACTAAATGAGTCAAATAGGGATTGGACTTCAATACTGAGGTTCTCATCCATCGGCGCGAATTCTTTTTCAAAATTTTTTATGCTCATCTCTCCTTGATCTCCCCCTCTCTCTCTCTCAGCTAGGTGATCTATCTTGCTCTCAACTACAGGCACTAAACATGCCTCCTCGACCTCTCGCTCATTGTCAAAATTATCGCTCTGACTTGTTATAACAAGTCATACTCCCAATGGCACCCTCATGTTGTTCCTCTTAATATGATTATGTATAGACCCTTCCATAAGATTCGTCTCTCAAAGTTATCCATCATCACCCTTGCTCTTGGTGATGTTAAAGATGTTTGTTTCGAGAGTCATGTTCCTGAATGTGATTTTCATTAGCCCATTGCATGTATTAATCAATGCATTAGAGATAGCTAATAATGAGTGGCCAAGAATCATAGGACCATAATTACTCAAGAGAGCAAAAGGCTACTCTCCCCAATTGATAAAATCTATTGGAAAGTAGAAAGTGTTATCTTGGACAATCACATACTCAACGTCCCCCTAAGTATCTTCATGAAATAATTCGCTAATTGGAGGGTCATCTTGGTGGGCTTAAAGTCCCCCAATTATAATTATTTATAGATGGAGTAAGGGAGAATGTTCACATTAGCCCCTATATCTATTAATGCTTTGTCTCGATTCTTCCCCATGATGCATATAATGGTCGGTGCACCGGGATCTTTATATTTAGGTGGAAGTTCACTCAGCAGTACTGAACTAAATTTCTATTCTAAGAACACATTTTTATATACCTTTAGCCTACGTTTCAGCATGAGTAGGTCCTTAAAAAATTTAGCATACACGGGAATTTGATTTATGGTCTTGACAAAAGGTAAATTAATCTTCACATTCTTAAGAACATCTAAGACATCATCACAGGAGGTCTCTTTGGTGTGAGAGACCAAACGTTGAGAGTATGGGGCAGCAATGGGAGGTTTCACAATAACCTTGAGCCTGATTGAATCATCATTACTGCTCCTTCTCAAGGGGACATCTTTGGCGTCCTTCATGCGGGGAAAAATCTCCTTGTCATTATACTCATCATGTGGGGGAGGTGACAAGTCAACTATTCTCCCACTACGTAGAGCGTTAACTTAATTACATTGTTCTTTCGTATCATCAGAAGTATAGATAGCACTATTTTGACCATGGGGAGGACTTTGGCCTTAGGCGGGAAACTTGGCCTTATCTTGGACACTTAAGGAGAATTGCAACTTAAACAACTATGCCTTTAATTTTGCAAAATTTAGGGCGCTTTGAGAATTAATCGGGGACTGAGTTTGCATGAATTAGTTTAATGTGTCGTTGAGATTTATATACGGTGGGGTGATATAAGCCGCATGAGGTTGTGCTTTCATGGTTGGAGCTTTTTGGAAATGCGAGAACAGTGGAAGATAAGGGGGAACAAGTGAATTAGGATTCATCGCTACATGAGGTTGCCCATAATTGAAATCGCGATGGTTCTGCCATGAAGGGTTATTAGAATTTTCGTGAGGGGTAGTAAAATTACCCTTAAAATCTCCTACCGCTTTCACTTGCTCTTGAAGCATAACTTTATAGGAAGGTATCGCCGGGCATTCCTTCGTTAAATGTCCCACCTCACAAATCACACACACCTCCTCTCTTAAATATCGTGTGGAGTCGGATGCGTCTCTCCCTCTTAATTCGACTACGTCTTCCAACCTCTTGGCAAGTTGGTTTATTTGAATCTTTAACTCAGGTTGTTTTTCCATATGATAAACTTCGAAAGCCGAAGGAGCTGTGGACGTTTGTCGATCTCGGGATTGGGTGTTTGGACTAGATGCGTCCCATGCTTAAGTAGTCCTCGTGACTTACTTAAGGTGAGCCTCTCCACCATCCACATCTAATCCTAGAAACTCCCCGAGGCACATGGTTTTAACAAGTTTCTTGTAACTTTAGTTTAGCCATGATGGAAAAAGGAGATGAATATCAACTTCTCAAAACCGTGGTGCAGGCACATATTAAGTAACTCATTGTAACACTTTCAACATATATCAAAAGGCTTAATTTATAGTTTCTTAAATGTTCGAATTTGGTGCCAAAGACCACATCTAAGTCTTGGACTTTTCCTTTTCAGAGAAGGGAAATAGTTTGAGGTGAACGACATCTTGAATGCAAGCTTGGTCAATGAAATTCTTGCATGCCTCCTCGAACTCTCTAATGTGGAGGTAGGGTTTTTTCGACTCCATACCATGGAATGTGGGGGAGGATTTGAATCATCCCATTTCGAAAATGAAATTACTCCATATTTTATGGGAATATAATGCATCTCGGAGCGACGATTCGCTTAGGATATAATAGGTCTCTTATAAGGCTATATGAAATCTCACCTTCACCCATATGAAAACTACCATGATCTGACATCGCACTCACACTAATAGTATCACTACCCTCTTCGAACTCTATGGACGTGTGACTCGTGATGGAGTTAGGTGGAGTAAGAGGTGGAACGCAAAATTATGGAATGCACAGAGTGTGGGGGCTAGAGAAATTATACTCAACTATGGGATTTTCTTGGATTCTAGTAGACGTAGCCATAGGAGTTGGGTGAGTATTTTGCATCAGAGGATCTAAGAGATTCTATTTTTTTTTTTTAATTTTGAATTTTATAATTTTGTTTTGATTTTTTAATAATTAGAGTCAAAATTTAGATTAATTCGACCTAACCTAAATGTCCACCTAATCCCCAGCAACGACACCAAAAACTTGACGCGACTCTAAGTGTGTCTCTAGTGCATGATAATATGGGTTCAAGTGTAAACCAGTTAGGTAAGTAATATGTATCGAACTCATAGAATATGATGAAGAACGTGATGACGAATAGGAAAGACAAATAACCTCATGATTGATTCATAAAAAGAAAGGAAAAGATGATTATTTTGGGGAAAATCCTACCAACTAGTTCAAATTGATTAATAATATGAATTAACTACCCATGCAAGAATATCTATATGATTTTAAATCTATGTGAGAAAATAGAGTTAGAGTATACTTCCCCGAGTCGTCGTTAGTTACTTAGGATATTAAACCTCCAATAACTTAATTCATAATTCAAAGAAACATTAAATATTTTCTAAGAATTAGACATATGCGTATTTTACTCCTCAAAATATCAAAGGAAAAATCATAATTAATGGGAATGACAAATTTTTTAAACTCGTATCATATTCTTAAACATTCCGATTACATGGAGAAATTGGAATTAAAAGACTAACAATATTTGTTTCAATAAGATTTCATACCTTTGAATCAGTAATTAGATTTTATCCACTTTTAAGTCCATCCATAATACCTAGGTTTGGTTCATGACCCCCAATCCTCTAAGAACATAGCCGAACATGGTGATGTGAATAATAAATTAGATTCTAACCTTGCATCAAATCATAATCATGACAAAATTATAACTAAACATGCAAGAAGTTCTTAGAAATCCAGAAAATATATAGAACATGCGAAGAATAATAGAATTGAAGGACAAGATATAAAAATCAAACTTTATTTATGAAATCTTCATATTCAATCCACAAAATTGTAAACTTAATGATGAATTTAGTTCTTAGGGTTCTTGCATCCTTTCTTGATCTCCAAACTAAATAAAAACTTGACTAACCAACTTTAGGAATAAGGAATGAATTAAGATCCACGTTTTTACAAGTTTAAAAAAAAAAATAAACTTTCAAAAAATAAGTGGGATAAACTTGCAATTTTCATGCATCAGATAATCAAGTCGGTTCTACTTTCATAAAAGAACCGATTTTATTTTCCAGTGCAGCAAAGGCTTGGTGCAAGTCTAACCGGTTCTATTCTAGAACGGAATCTGTTATGTCCTCATAATTTCTTAGCTTTGCCTCTTTGATTCTTCTAATCTTCTCATGATCATATCTTTTCAACCGTGGCTCAAAGTTAGTTTTCGTTTCTTCCTGAGTACTCGTGAACTCGACATCTTCAAATTCTCTTTAGGTTTCGCATCCAATTTTTGGTTGTACAATTATGTTGCTACCATTGACTTCCCTTCTTTGCTTTTCGATTCTAATTCCAATTTCTCTTTTGCCTTCACGTGCAAAAAATACCTGTAAAATATAAGAGAATTACACGAAACACAGTGTACTTATAAGAAGATGCAAGTAGTAATAATATAAGATTAAATCATCGAATTAACATCACACGGGATAACAAAAGTAGCCAAATTACGGGGATAAATATGAAGAATTTATTCCTAATCGAACCCCCCTAACTTATAACTTTGATCGTCCCGAGTAATGTAAAAGAATCATAACATGGTCCAAACACTTGGAAAACATTTTATTGGGATAGAATGTCTTTTTTTGGGTGAGCGATTGCATTTAGCGTATGCAATAAGATTTTAAACCACTAGGCTACACTAGAAGGAAGAGTAGTGTCTCATGAGGGTTTGTATTTAATATACCCACAAAATTCGATTTTTGACTCAAAGAAAGATCAAAATAATTAAAAAATTGTACAATTTAAACTCCCCTAAAATAGTCACCAGAAATTCAGATTCAATAGTTTTAATTTATTTTGTGTGTAATTACACTACTAACTTCCACCGACCGATCATTACGTTACTTTTCAAAAATTCATTTTAATTCAATTCTCACGGGATACTGTCACAAATGAAACTCTCAGAATGTGGCTAGTTCTCTCGGTATGTGTGATTTAAAGGGTAAATATTTGAGGTGAATATATCTCCTCATCACATTACGGTCATTTTAATACGAGAAACGTCACCTCTAATTCACACCAATAAATCTCTCTTGTTATATTTTTATGTCTTAGATCTCCACACTGGTGATTCGAACTCAGTAATGACTTTCTTGAGTTATAAGGTGCTTATGGTAAAATGGGAATGGTTGGGAAATTCGGAGATGGAAAAATTTGCTTACGATATCTATTGGAACTTTTTCGGGCATTTGCACTTTTTCTTTTCTTTTTAAACATATTTTTTCTATTTTTGTTTGAGTATTTTTTTCTATTTTTCCCCTGTTTGGTGCAACATTTGGACTTTTGATGGATTTTTCGATTTTCACAACTCCGAGCTACATGGGCTTTTCAGGATATCAAACGAATTTGGAAATTTAATTGGCTCAATTGGGTTTGCAAAAGAGTTAATTTATTTTCACAACTTTTTATGGCTCATATTTTTGTGTAACAAATGATGGCCAAACATTAATTATCCGAATTAGTAATTACGTTACTGTAACACCCCGTATTTTTGTGCATTTAATATTTAATTAATTCGGGAATTTTAAATTACTTGTGTGTTGTAATTTTAATTGAATTAATTATGGCAATATGTATATTTAAATATTAATGGGGGAGTGAATGGTTAATGTTTATGGAAATTTATTTACTAAGTGAATAGTAATAATTTAATTACGTCATTTCGGGTATTAATGGCGGGGTATGCACTTATCCCAGTCGGGAGTCGGTATAGACTAAATTGGGTGTGAGATAAGGATTTTTATAAATTAATTCGGATGCCAATTCTGAGTGCGCGGTTGAGTCCGAATGGGTCGAGATAGTCAGAAAAGAGTACCCGGGGGTAGTAATTGGGTCTCGGGGTATTTTTGGGCATGGCCGGGCCCACACGGGGTGAGTTGGGCCACTTTAATTAAGCCCATTAGGTGAAAAACGGGATTGAGGGTTTTAACCTAAGTGAGGGATTAGGAAATCAGCAGCCAACACAATTCTAAGCCTAGGGCTTGAGAAGGAATTTGGGGGAAAGCTTAGCAAAAGCCAATTTGGGGATTTTGGAGCCAAATTGAGGGACTACGCCAACGGATCAGACACTATGAACACTTACTGGCAAGTGTTTAACTGTTGTGGTTTCTAAATTTATGATAATCAATTCATATCATAGTGATGTGTATATGAAAAATTCGTTTTGGGCGTGTGACCAAAATTTAAATTGGGTTTTTGGAATTTAATATACCTTAATGGGATTAAGGGTAAGATTTATTGTGTTTATGATTCTAGAATGTAGAGGAATGAAACGTATGTTAAAAATCAGTGAGAACAAATGTTTAATTACCGATAAAATGAATGAAATTCGTATTGGGGATTTGAAACCCGGATAATACCTAAATCGGGAAAACCTTGGAATTTATGGATATTGATGATGAATTTAGGTATGTGGGATGTTTAGACCCTTTCCTTATATGGAGGATGTGTTGTCTGTATTTGGTTAAGGGCTTAGGTTGAGAATTTAAGCATAAAGTTTTGTCCACGGCTGACAGTTGTTGGAGAAGACGAATACTGGAACGATCGATCGATCGACCAGGGGGGATCGATCGATCGATGATGGCGAAATCTGAGCATGTTCGGCCAGTTTGTTATATAAAGGGAAATTTATTGAAAGTTAAGTTTCATACATTGATAAGTGATAAATAATTATGAAACAAATATTCCTAGCAATTATGGGAGAAAGTAATTGGGACTAGGATAAATTTATGTTGGGCACTTAATGGATGAAATTGAGAGGTTTTATTCCAAAATAGTGAAGTACGGATCAAGTGAGAAAATCCGGGTATATTGGTCAAGCGACCCCAAGATATTGAATTAAGTTGGAGATAAACTATTTAATTTAGAGTCGGGATATAGACTTGGGAAATAAATAATTACGGGCCAAGTGAATCGAGTCCGGGTATGTTAATAATTATAGGCAAATATAATTGGGAAATTTATAAAAATAAATGTGTGACACATTATCGGCGAATATGCGGGTACGATATTATGATATGTAAATTGGACCAAGTGAGCGAGTCCGGGTATGTTGGTTAAGTGACATCAAAGTGTTAAATTAATTATTGAGATAAAGTAATTAGTTTGGAGTCGGAACATAGACTCGGGAAATGTTGAGGTACGGGCCAAGTGAGAGAGTCCGGGGAAAATGGTTGGGTGACACCAAGTTATTCAATTAATAAGTGTGATAATTAATTTAATTAGAGTCGGATTGTAGACTCGGGTCCGATTAAATTAATAAGAGTGATAATTAATTATATTAGAGTCGGATCATAGACTCAGATTTGTGTTGATTAATTAATAGGTGTAATAATTAATTATATTAGAGTCGGACCACAGACTCAGATTTGTGTTGTTTAATTAATGTGTAAATTAATTAAATAAGAGTCGGATTGTAGACTCGGGTAAGTATTAAATTAATGGGCATAATAATTAATTTAATTAGAGTCGGACGATAGACTCGAGAAGGTATTAAATTAATAAGTGTGTTAATTAATTTAATTGGAGTCGGACCATAGACTCGGGAAGACAATAAATTATTAAGTGAGAAAATTAATTACGTTGAGTCGGGCCACAGACTTAGGAAATTACAGGCAGTGTACGGGATTTTTAGTAGACGGTAAAGCCGGGGTTTATATATATATATATACGATGTAGTGATAGTATATATATACGTGTATATATTGTGTGTGATATTAAATATCAGTGACTAGATATTTATTCAATTTATATACTCTAATGCTATCAAGGGAGGTTGCGCGATGTGGGTGAATCCCCTAGCTTGAGGAGTAGGGCGAGTATATCCCCAGGTCATAGCGTCCGGTATATATGGGTGAGGGATCTATCTCACTTTCAGGGAAGGAATATGACCGCCTCCACTTCGTTTATATTTTGGTCCAAGTTGGTGAGTGATTCCAACTTGGGGAAACTAGGTGTTGTGAGCACACCTAGTGAGATAGCATTTTAGAGGGAATCATCCGGCGAGGGTATACTCTAAGGGATGGATATGCATATGTTATATGTGTGGATATTGTGGTAAAGGTACGTATATAATGATAGTAAATATTATATACGGGTAATAATACCGTGAGTGATGTATTTACTTTGTAAAACTCGTGACACAGTTATATGTTACTATTTAAGAGGGATTAATTAAGTTAATTGTGAAATAACTTATAATTCAGGAAATCATTATACTCGGGTTAGAGTAGTATGGTAAGGGAAGGTTATACCAGGACTAGTTGGACGGGGTAGTACAACTAGGTGGGGTTAAGGTAACCAGTAGGTGTGCACAATAGTGGAGGGGTGGGAATGTCCACAAGGGAGTGCTACACTAACTTAAATATGAAGCGCATTCATGTATTTTAAATTACTGCAGTTTATTCACTTGCTAAATATTTTCAAAATGTTTTGGGTTCTAACCCTTGCTACAAAACTATTTTCAAAAACCTTTTAGGTGTCCATCCACAGGGACGCCAGGATTGATATTCTATTCCAGGAACACGGAGCTCCGGCATATGTGGATGCTAGAAGGAGTTTGTATTAGACGCATCGTTCATTCATTCCTAGAGTAGGAATCTTGTATCAATTTCAGTTTTATTTAGGGCTTGTCGCCCAGACTTCTCGGTACAGTCTCCAGGTGTAATTTATTCAGGTGTTGAATATTTGTATTGGATTATTTTTTTTGTGGCCTGTGATTTATTTGGCAAGTTGTGTAATTATGATTCAGTTTATTTTCATTCAGTGGTGTGAATGGTTTATATTTATTTTCACATGTACTGTTTTGTGTAATTGAAAAGTTAAAATTTGGCACCATCTTTTGGAATACTAGGTGGTTAGTAAGTTTTAAAAAGTTTTTGACAGTGATGCTAAGGATGATCCAACTGGGATTCCTGTTTTAATTTGGTATAGGACTGATCACCCGGTATTTTATTAGGCGGGGTGTCACAGTTACCATATGCGTCTCGTGACTGATTTAATTTAGAGATATTTTTTGCATGTGTTTCAATAAATATCTCACTCGCTTCCCGTAATCGATCAAAATAAAGGAACTGAGATATTCAACGACTTACTTAAGGACAAATTGAACTTTGAGTTAATCTTAACCCATATTGATTTAAATACTCACAAAAAATGATAGGCTCAAAATCTCCTTGGGTCAGTTGATCTCCACACTTAGTCGTAAAGTCGTCAATTTTTCATCAATTTTCATTTTTGGTCAATTTCAGCTCTGTGTCCTTGATTTATGCAATTTGAGACATCAAACAAAATTTTAATGATATTTTTGAAGATTTTAAATTCCAAATTTTAGATATTTTGAATAAATATATTTTTGGCCTTTTTGTGAATTTTTGTTTTTTGGAAAGTTTTTTTCTAATTTTTTGGAAATTTTTGCCATTTAGAAAATTTTGAAACTTTAAAATGCACATATACCCCCTAACTTAGACTTTGCAATGTCCTCACGCAAGAAGGACTTATATCTAAAAAAAGAAGTGTGCGTAAAAAAAAGCGAATGAACAAAATGTAGATTTTTGTATTAGTAACAAACAACACAATTACAATGCGATTGGAAGGGATCGATTGGAATAATCTTTGCAATGATGAAACAATAAAGCATAAAACAACTTCATAAAGAAGGAAACACCAAACAATAACAAAAGAGATAACATGAGGGGCTGGGTGTGTAAGGATCATGAATGAATGGGGAAGAATAGGAAGAAATGAGAAATGGTGGGACAAAGAAAAGGGCAAAAGAATTTGGAACCAAGAAATCCAAACTGGTTCACCCATGTAAGCTTAACAAGGCAAACCAATTCTCATAAATAATAATGTGACTCTAAATTTGTCCTCCCTCTCTCATCGGCTAAGTGTTGGAAATCCTTCTATTCAACTCCCAAACGTGACTCGACGGATATAACTCTTGTACACTAGAGCTCCTAACCTTTCTAAACTCACGACTCATGGACCTCTAACTATCCTAACCTAGACGAATCACTATGATCCAATAAGATTCACCCCATACGCATTTGGGTACAATGACCTCTCTCTTTCTCCTCAAACTCACCCGACAACCCCATAAGCAGTGTTCGATACTCTCCTTATCTTTATCTTCCTCACTTCGTAAACCTATAATCTAAACAAATGGGGATCATACCCATAGGTATGTGGGACACCTCGAGGCTCATGATAGATGATGTGAAAAAAGTTATCGAAGTGACCAATCACCTTACAGCATCATTTTCCCTACCTTGAGAGAAATCTCAGTGAACATTGGAAGGATATGCTAAGCCCAGATTCCCCTTATACTTAAGAATAAATGGTTCGAGCTCTCAATCATAAGAAACACTAATCATTTCCTTGATTGTATCTGAGAACTCAAGTGGCTTTGGTGGATGGTTAAAAAGAAATAATTAATCTATCCCATCCTTCTATTCACTCTCTTCTAAGTGACTTAATGATTCCAATAGGGATTGGACTTTAACACTTAGGTTCTCAACCACCGGTCCGAATTCTTTCTCAAAATTTTATAGGGTCATCTTTACTAGCTCCTTCTCTCTCTCTCTCTCTTATTTAATATCCAAATCCTCTCTCTCGCACTCAGCTACTTGATCTCTCTCCCTCTCAACATCAATCACTAAACACACCTCCTCTACCTCTCACTCATTGTCAAAACTATCTCTCTCACTTGTTGTAACAAGACATACTCCCAACGATTCCCTCATGTGGTTCCTCTCAACAGTTTTATGTACAGTCTCTTCCTTAAGATTCGTCTCTCAAAGTTCTCCCTCATCAACCTCACTCTTGGTGATGTTGAAGATGCTTATTTTGAGATTCATGTTCCTCAATGTGAGTTGCATTTTCCCATTGCATGTATTAATTAATGCATTAGCCGTATCTAAGAATGGGCGGCCAAGAATCATAGGAAGATGATTAATCAAGAGAGTGAAAGGCTCCTCGCCCCAATTGACAAAATCTATCGGGAAGTAGAAAGTGTCAACTTGGACGATCACATCCTCAACGGCTCCCTAGGTATCTTCACAAAACAATACTCTAATTGGAGTGCCATCTTGGTGGGCTTAAAGTCCCCCAAGTCTAAATGTTTATAGATGGAGATAGGGAGAATGTTCACACTCACCCCTAGATCTATTAATGCTCTCTCGACTCATTTCTTCCCCACGATGCATGGAATGGTCGGTGCACTGAGATATTTATATTTTGGTGGAAGTTCACTCAGCAGTACTGAATTATCGTTCTGTTCTAAGAACACATTTTTTCACCTTTAGCCTACGTTTCACTGTGAGTAAGTCCTTAAAAAATTTAGCATACACTGGAATTTTCTTTATGATCTCAAGAAAAGGCAAATTAGTCTTTACATTCTTAATAACATCTAAGACATTATCATGGGAGGTCTCTTTGGTGTGAAAGACCAACCGTTGAGGGTATGAGGCAGCAATGGGAGATTTCACAACAACCTCGGGCCTGATTGTATCATCATTACCTCTCCTTCTTAAGGGGACATCTTTGGCCTCTTTCATGCTGGGAAAAATCTCCTTGCCCTTCTTCTCATCATGTGGGGGAGGTGACAAGTCAACTACTCTCCCACTACATAGAGTGATAAATGCACTACATTATTCTTGAGTATCATTGAAAATTAAGATAACACTATTTTGACCTTGTGGATCTCTTTGGCCTTGGGCAGGAAACTTGGCCTTATCTTGGACACTTATGGAGGATTACAACTTATACAATGACGCCTTTAATTTTGAAAAAATTTGGGCCTCTTGACAATTAATCGTGGAATGAGTTTTCATGAATTGGTTTAAAGCGTCATCGAGATTTCTACGCGGTGGGGTGATATAAGGTGCAGGAGGTTGTGATTGCGTGGGTGGAGCATTTTGGAAATGGAGAAACAGTGGTAGATGAGGAGTAGGAACTGAATTAGGATTCATCGCTACGAGTGGTTGCCCATAATTGAAATCGGGATGTCTCTCCCACGAAGGGTTATTAGAATTTTCGTGAGGGGCGCTAAAATTACCCTTAAAAGATCCTACCGCTTCCACTTGCTATTAAAGCATAAATTTGTAGGCGGGTATTGTTGGGCATTCATTCGTTCATTGTCTCGCCTCACAAATCACACACACCTCCTCTCTCAATTCTCATGTGGAGTCGGATGTGTCTCTCCCTCTTAATTTTTCTATGTCTTCCAAACTCTTAGCAAGTTGGTTGATTTGAATCTTCAACTCGACTTCTATTTTCATATGATAAAGTCCAGAAGAAGAGGGAGTTGTGGACGTTTATCGATCTCAGGATTGGGTTTTTGGATTGGATGCGTCCCATGCTTGAGTAGTCTCAACGACATACTTAAGGTGAGCCTCTGCACCGTCCGCATCTAACCCTAGAAACTCCCTAGGGACATGGTTTCAATAAGTTTCTTAGAACTTAAGTTTAGCCCATGATGGAAAAAGTAAATGAGTCTCCACTTCTTAAAATCATGGTACGGTCACATATTAAGCAACTCATTGTAACGCACTCAACATCTATCAAAAGGCTCATTTTTTAGTTGTCTAAATGTTTGAATTTGAGCTTTAATTGAATTTGTTCGATACTAGGGAAAAAAAAATTTAAGAAACTTTTCTTCCATGTCCCTCCATGTTCCAATTGAGTTTGGTGAAAAAGAACATAGCCAAGTCTTGTCCTTATTCTTCTCAAAGAATGAAAATAGTTTGAGGCGAATGACATCTTGAGTTCAAGCTTGGTTAGTGAAAGTCTTGTACACCTCATCGAATTCTAATGTGGTGGTAGGGTTTTTTCGACTTCATACCATGGAATGTGGGGAGGATTTGAATCATCCCATTTTGAAAATGAAATTTCCCCGCATTATAAGGAACTATAATGCATCCCGGAGCAACGATTCGCTCGGGATATAAGAGGCCTCTTATAGGGCAATACGGCATCTCACTTTCACCCTTACCAAAACTACCTTGATCCGACATCGCACTCACACTAATAGTATCACTACCCACTCTGGACTCTCTAGATATGTGACTCGTGATAGAGTGAGGTGGCATAAGAGGTCGAACCCAAAATTGCGAAACGTGTGGAGTGTGCGGCTTACCAAATTTGTACTCAACTATGAGATTTTCGTGGATTCTACTAAGCATAGATTGAGGATTTAAGAGATTCTATATTTTTTGTTAATTTTGAATTTTCTGATTTTTTTTTTGTCTTTTTAACGATTAGAGTCAAATTTTAGATTAATTCAACCTAACCTAAGAGTCTACCTAATCCCCAGCAACAGAGCCAAAAACTTAATGCGACTCTAAGTGTGTATTTAGTGCATGCTAATATCAGTTCAAGTGTAAATCGAACACATAAGTAATAGGTTTCGAACTCATAGAATAGGACGAAGAACATGATGATGAATTGGAAAGATGAATAACCTCACGATTGACTCAAATAAAAAAAAAGAAAAGATGATTGTTTTGGGGAAAATCCTATCAATTACTACAAATTGATTAATAATATAAACTAACTGCAAATGTAAGAATAACAATTTGATTTTAAATCTATGTGAGAAAATAGAGTTGGAGTACACTCCCCCGAACTGTCGGTAGTTACTTAGGACATTAAACCTACAATAACTTAATTCATAATTCAAAGAAACATTAAATATTTTCTAAGAATTCGACATATGTGGATTTTACTCCTCACAATATCAAATCAAAAATCATACTTAGTGGGAATTATAAATTATTGAAAGTCGTATCATATTCTTAAACATATCGGTTATCTACAGCAAATGAGATTAAAAGACTCGTAATGTTTGTTTCAGTAAGGTTTCAAACCTTTGAATTAGTAATTATATTTTATCCACTTTTAAGTTCATCCATAATACCTAGGTTGGGTTCATGAACACCAACCCTCTAAGAAAGTAACCATGCATGGTGATGTGAATCGTAAATGAGATTATAACATTGCGTGGAATCATATTCATGATGAAAGTGTAACTAAACATGCAAGAAGTTCTTAGAAATCCAAAAAATATATAGATTATGTGAAGAATAATAGAATTCAAGAACAATATATAGAAAGAAAATTTTATTTATGAAATCTTCAGATTTAATCCACAAAATTGTAAACATGATGATGAATTTAGTTCCTAGGGTTCTTGCCTCCTTTCTTGCTCTCCAAACTGGGTTAAAACTTCACTAACTAACTCCTAGAATAATGAATGAATAAAGCTCCGCTTTTTTTACAAGTGTTTTAACAAAAATAAAGACTCAAAAAATAAGTGGGATAAACTTGTAATTTTTGTGCATCTAGTTCTACTTTTAGAACCGAACTGTTTTTATTTTCCAGTGAGACCAAGGCTTTGTGCAAGTCGAACCAGTTCTATTCTGAAACTAAACCAATTATGTCCTCACAATTTCTTAGATTTTTCTCTTTTATTCTTCTAACCTTCTCATGCTCATATCTTTTCAACCGTGGCTTGAAATTAGTTACCATTTCTTCCTATGTAGTCGTGAACTCGATGTCTTCGAATTCTCTTCAGGTTCCACATACAGTTTTCGGATGTAAAATTACATTGTTGTCTTTATTTTTCTTTCTTTTCTTTTCGGTTCTACCTCTTGTATCTCTCTTGCTTTCACGTGCATGAAATACCTGTAAAATATAAGAGAAATACTCAAAGCACAATGTAGATGTAGGAAGAGGTCACTGATAATAATATGAGATAAAATCATCGAATTAACATCGCACGAAATAACAAAAGTATCTAAATTACGAGAATCCATACAATGAATTTATGCTTAATTAGTGGGAGAGGAGAAAATGCTGAAAAGTGGGCGGGGAGACCCCTCTCTCTCTATCTATCTATCTTTCTCTCTCTTTTCCTCCTATTCAAATTATCCCACAAATAACCAAACACATCCTTATAAAACACCTCTAAACCTCAAAACTCCATTTTTGACCAATCTGGGTTCACCAAAGCTCAATACCTTATCCATCCAATGGCCCAAAATGTGAGAGCACACAAGGTCAACCCGATTTAAAAAATCTGGGCAACCTCACTCAAATGAGAATGGCTTCTCATTTGAATTGTGCTTTGAACGGCCTTCGAATGAGACGGACATGTTATATAGCAAAAGGGTCTCGTTCGATCCTCATTTGATCACCACTTCAACCGACGGGGGATTCTCGTTCGAACAAGCTAAAAATCATTCGAACGACTGTTTCCTATCATTTCACCAAATTTCCAATCTTCAACCATATTTTTCTAATAATTACCATTAGTACTCCAAAATCAAAAAAACACTGATGTAAACCAAACTATAATGATCGAAATCTAAAGGTTTTCTAATCATTACAACTTACATGGGGAAAAATAATAAAATATTAGGCATAGGTATTACACATGTTGTGGTGATGAAATAAAGGGGTCTACAATAATATAGTTATTGAAAAATGGCTTCTATATATTTTGATAACCAAATATAAGTTATGTATATATAATGATGTTACTAAGAAATGGTTTACTGAGATTGTAGTTAGAAATTTGGGAAGATACCTTTCTGAATACTAGAATATATATATATATATATTAGGTATTTTTTACCAATTTATTTGTTGGTCAAATGGTAATAGAGTTTTGTGTATTTGTACTTAATTGAGAATAGACGAATTTGTATCACATCGATATCACATAAATCGTCTTGGAAGATCAAGAATATATATAGGGAGATAAGTATAAATATTTGAAGATGATAAAGGTGGGTTGGAAGACCTGTCATTATAAGACTTATGACTTATAATTAAGATGAACATGAAGAGACCTAGATGAGTAAGGTCCTTAAGCTTATAAATAAGGGAGACCTCAACTATTATGAGGGTATTGATTGTAACCTACACGTCATGACTTGTACTCTTAGATAGTAACCCTAGCACTCCAATAGTTATTGTTATTCTGAAGTAATACACCAATCTCACTCCCTTCCCCCATGAACGTCGGCAGATCTCCCTACTGAACTACATACATCTCGTGTTATTTTCTCCTTTCTTGCATTCATAATTATTTAGGAGCCAATATTTAAATACTGATTTTATTATGGGTCAATATTCCTTATAATTTTGCATCATTTGTTGGAAATTTTAGTTCTCACCATTATCAAAGTCACTTAGCCGAACAATCACCATGAGTGAAAATCAACCTCATCATAGGCATACGAGGAGTCGCGTAAAGTCTTAGATACGTTTCATCGGAAGGGACCAAACTCCAATTAGTATCCCTTCATTAACATGACATTCTAGGTCTAGGAGAGTTTCCTATGAGATCAGGGCCTAACCTTCGATACCTTCGATACCACACACCGCTTATTGAGTGACTAAAAGCAAGAGTTGCTTCTTGTCTAGCCAGTATTTATGAGGAAAGACTGGATGATCATGATTAGGAAATCTCCCATTTTATGAACAAATTAAACGAGCAGTCATAGAATCACATATCTAATTCCCAAACCTAGGAGCGTCGCAAGAGAAGGTCTTGTTCTCCACTAAATCATGGATCTTATTAAAGCAGGAGGACCTGTAGTTCAAGGAGACCTATCAAGACACATTATAACACCCGACGCGACAATTGTTATCTTAGGAGAAATTCCATTAACCATAATAACTTATAGTGTTAGCATACTGAATCAACGCAGAGTATAAAGACTACCCGCCCAGAGGCACCGTCGAAAAAAGTAATGAGTTACAAACTTAGGGGGCTGATCCAAAAATAAATATAAGGAATATGGAACCCAAATTTGTCTCTGACTCCCAAGGACCTGGTTAGAATGGCATTGGGTACGGTTCCTCATACCCCTTTATTGTGAATATAGAGTCCTTTGAACCACCCAAGAATTCTCCATGCCAAAGGTTATAACATATGACGGGAAGGCAGATCCCGCCCATCACATTAGGCACTACCAACAAACCATGTCTCCTTGGAATCATCACGACGCTCTAATGTGTCGTTTGTTCCCGTCCACTCTGGGGGAGATCGGTCTAAAGTGGTTTGAAAAACTATTTATCAAATCATTCTCTTCTTTCACATATTTATTCGAGCAGTTGGTTGCCCAATTTATCACTAGTAGTAATGTAATCAAGCAGGTTGGTATGTCAATCTCCCTTAAGATAAATAAGGTAACGTCCATTAAGAAGTGCGCACGTGGATACTAGAAGTTATATAAAGAAATTGGTGATTACAATAATAAGCTAGCAATATCTTCATTCAAATTCGTCTTGGAATGATTGGATGATTTGTACTAGTCCCTAATGAAGAAACTAGCATCCACTATGGACGATCTTATATCTTGATAAGGACCCAAAAGTGTACATTTTATACCCCGAATATACGTATTTTGATTGCTAATTCTTAGCAAATTGGGTCTTATATGCTTAATTGTTTAATGTGCAGGCTTCATCACAGTTTGCGGAGTTCAAACGCTTATTTGAGGGCAAATGTGCGGTTTATGGAGCTAGTTCCACAGTCTCGTACCACACCCAAGCCTATCCTAGCCCAAACCTTCACTTGAGCCCCGTCTGTATATTGTGTTTGTGCTTTTTAGATTTTTCTAGATTTTTATTTTGTGTCGTTTTATTTTTTTTAGGTTTTATTGTAGATTTATTTAGAATTTTCTAGAAATTATTTTCTATTTTTTTGACGTATTTTTTATCTTTATTTTTATTTTTAATTTTTAGTTTTATTCAGATTTATTTTTAGGATATATTTATTTTGTCTTTTATTAGGAAGTTTATTTTTATTTTCTTAGTTTTATTTTATTAGGATTTTAATTTTTAGTTTTTATTGATTTTAATTTTTAGTTTTGGTTAGTGAGTTATAGGTATTTTATTAGTTAGAAGTTAATTTTCTAGTTTTATTTGACATTTTCTTTTCTTTTATTTTTAATAGATTTGTAAATATTTAAGTTTTTAGGTTAGTATTTTAATTTTTTTAATTTTATTTTTCTCTTAATTTTATTTTAATTAGGTACAATCTAACACACACACCACTCACCCCATCTTACCTAACCTACACCACAAACACACTATCCTATACCATACACCTCACACACCCTACACCTTACCACACCATATCACCGCCAAGTCATCTTCTCCACGCAACTCTCTCTCTCTCTCTCTCTCCTTTTTCCTCCATGACCAAATCAGCATTTCTCTCTCCTCCCTCATACCTTCAACAAGCATCACTCTCTCTCTCTAAACCATCTTACACCCTTTAACCCATTTCCCAAAACCGATACCTACCCAACCCGCAACGACCATAAAACCAAACCCGATTTAATCCCCCAACCTGTCGACACCAATGAACCCGGATACCCTTAACCCAACTTCGGACCATATCTGCTCCATATCCCCCTACATCCATTCTCGCTTCTTCGACCATCAGCCGAACTGACCCGCCATCGAACTCCTGCCCAAACCCGAATCCCAGGTGAACCAACACCAAAATCGAGTTCACCTCCCAACTCAGCAATACCCGTCCAGACCCCAACCCGTAACCCAACCGCCATGAACCAAAATTCTTAGCCCCGGTCAAATCCCTAACCCAGCGTCCCCCTCCAAACCCGTCGGCGATAGAGCTCCGACCCCTGCCTCCACTACCCATTTTGCCAACCCAAAGACCGATTTCCTATCTCACTTTGTAAACCCATGAGCCAAATCGTAACATGTCAAAACCAAAAGTCAAGACAACCAAAACAATAACCCACATGTTTTTAACCAATCTTTTTCCACATTCCAAAAATATCCCCAACCCCTTTTTAACAAATCTGATTTGTTTTATCCCACATGATCTCACCCATAACACATGCACACCCAAGGCCATTTCCCAAAATTACCCATTAGAACCATGTGCACTATATAAGAAGACTCAAGGCCATTTGAAGACCTATCTAGATAATCTACGCTAGAGAGAGAACTAAATAGAGAAACACCTTTTTTTATTTTTTTAGAGTAGTTTTTATTTTTATTTTAATTTTCTTTTATTTTTTATTTAGTGAGGAAAAATAAATTGTTGTGAGGATCAATTTGAATGCATTTTTATGTAATTTTGGTTGGATCATTCAAATTGAGGGATGTAAATTTCATCGCAAAGATTGGAGTTCAATTTCACTTCAAGAGATTAGGTGTGATTGTTCTATTCTCTTATCATCTATTCTATTTCATTGCCTTTGATTTTTTTTCATCAAGTTTAATATCATGCTAGGCTAAATCCCCTTTCAAGAGGTGGGATGAACCCTTATTTGATGCTATTTTGATTAATTGGTTTGATTATTTGAAAATTGCCTTTGAATGTTAATTTTGATCCCTCACCCTTCAATTTATGCCTCGAGAGAGGGTAAATGATTTTCGAGAGATGATTTTCTTAATGATGGAGAGAAAAGATCGGTTTACTACGTTAGCTATATTCTCCTTGATGCAAAAATCAGGCACATGCCTATTGAGAAATTGGTATGGCATTAGTAATCGCATCCAAAAAGTCAAGGAACTACTTTGAAGCTCATATTGTTATTATCCCCACAACCTATACTTTTAAAGAGGCACTAAAAAATCCAACCTCTAAAATAGAATGAACAAGTGGAACCTAGAGATGGCACAGTTTGACATCGGGTATGAACCTAGAACAACGATCAAGGATCAAGTCTTGGCACACTTCATAGTAGAATTTTTGACATCACCAAGAGGTGACGATGAGTAATCAAATCTGATTCTGGAATCATTGATAGTCATTGAGGATGAATAAACTTGGAAAATTTTCATGGATGGGGCATTAAATGAGAAGGTAATGGGAGTTGGAATAGTCTTCGTGACACTGCAAGGAAGTCTTGTTAAGCAAGCCATTAGATTGGGGTCAAAGGATCAAATAAGAACGCCGAGTATGAGACCATAGTCCTTGGTCTCTATAGGACGATCAATCTAGGCTCTCATCGCATTACTATATACTGTGACTCTAGACTAATATCAAAGCATCTTAACGAAGAATGCATATCCAGGGACTCTAGAATGTTTACCTATAGGAATAAGTCAAGGGGTCTTTTTTAGAAATTGACTCTTCCTCGGTAGACCATCTCCCAAGGAAGGTCAATACTCATGTGGATTCTCTTACTACTTTAGTTTTGGCTATCGATACTGGCCTGAAAAGGACGATCGAAGTGGAATGCATAGATTCACTGATCATCAAATAACCAAATCATGTCCTTTGCATTCTCCAAGTGTATTTAAATATGTCCTGGATGGATCCCATCCTATCCTATTTAAGGATCGACGTGCAAACCTTAGAAAGTAAGAGGCACACAACCTAAGGATCAGGTCGGCTAGGCTTTTCCTTAACTCCTAGGGCAAGATTTATCGAGCACTCTCCTATAAGGAAATATATCAAGGATATTGGTGGCCATTCATTCAAAAGGATGCTGTGAGTTTTGTCCAAAAGTGCGTCAAGTGTCAATAGTTTTCACCGATCATCAAGAAGTTTGTGAGAGATCTGAATCCCATCGCCAGTCCATGTTCTTTTGTTGGCATGGACATGGTGGGTTCACTACATTCCACACCATGTAATCAATGATATTTGATAACGATAATCGACTACTTCACAAAGTGGGTTGAGGTTGAACCTCGCACCCACAGCAAAGAACTAGTGGATGCCATGAGATTTATTTAGAGGAACCTCGTCACGTGATTTGGAATCCCAAGAGAACTGGTTATCAACCACGAAATGCATTTTGAAAAATACTCCTTTCGTGATTTCTATGCAGTGCAAAGAGGACGAATACACTATGCATTGGTAGTATAACCCCAATGCAATGGACATGCAGAGTTAACAAATAAAACTATTTTGTTTGGAATCAAATGCCGATTAGGTAATTCTAAAGGATGATGGGTGGATAGGTGGATGAGATTCCCTATGTTGTTCGGACATACAGAATAATACCACGAAAGCGAACAAAAGAGAGTTCGTATTTCCTTACCTATGGTATGGAAGTCATTATCCCTTTAGAGATCAGGCTTTCAACTCTGAGATCGTAGATCTTTGAAGATAGCCATAATGATGATTGAATATCTCATAAATTAGATATGGCTAAAGAAAGTCAGGAATAAGTAGTGATACGTGTAGTTTACTACTAACAAGAGTTAGAAAGACAATATGACAATAAGTTCAAGGTGAGAGCATTCCAAGTTGGCAACTTAGAGCTCAAAAAGATGTTGCCCACAGCCAAAAAGCCATCGGATGGGAAACTTGCATCGAACCGGAAAGGACCATACCGAGTATTCTCAAAGGGGGTGGATGATCACATCATTTAGGAAAATAAGATGGAAGGGTAGTTCCAAGGTTGTGGAATGCCATAAACCTTAGGAAGATGTATCATTACACAGGAAGTCAAAGACATTGTTTCTTTCTTAATGCATAATAAATTGATTGTTATTTAGTCATTAAAATTATTAAAACTTATTGCCTCAAACCTTATTTTTATTAAACCCACTCAATCAGTGGTACAGTAGGCAAGAAGTGTTGGCCACCTAGGAATCTGGCAAAAATCCACGTAAGAACTGTGTGGTACAACTCAGACATGAGTTGATCACCTAAGTTTCGCATCAAAACCCACTTGAGAAATGGAATGATCTAAAGTAGATCGGCCTAGTAGAGGCAAAACCCCACTAAAAAGTGGTATAATCTAAAGTTGATCAACCTAGAAGAGGAAAAACACTACATAAGAACTGCATTGTATAACTCAAACGTGCGTTGGTCACCTACCTTTGGAACCGAACCCCATTTCAGAACTGATATAATCTAAAGTAGATCGACTTCAAAGAGGGAAAATCCACATGAGTGATATGTTCTAAAGTATATCCATCTAGAGGACGAAAAAAACACATAAGAGTTGCAAGGTACAACTCAGGTGTGAGTTGGCCGCCTACGTTTGGCACCAAAAACTACTTGAAGTGGTATGATCCAAAGTATATCAATCTAGGAAGAGGCAAAAACCCATGTAATAATGGCGAGGTATGACTCAAGGGATAAGTTTATCGCCTACGTGACACTAAACCCACATGAAAGTAGTGGTACGACCCAGGGCAAGAAGGGTCCATCTAAAGTTAGGCATATCATTTATTTATGGTCGGGCTAAAGTTAGGCGTATCATTTACTTATGGTCGGCCTAGAATTTGACATCATTTACTTATGGTCAGCCTAAAATTAGGTATATAACTCACTTATGGTCGGTCTAGAATTTGACATCATTTACTTATGGTCAGCGTGAGATTAGAAATATCATTTTGTTTATGGTCGTCCTTAAATGGGCATATAATTAAATAAATTGTCCAGGTTTAACATCAGACCTCACAACAAAGTTCCAGTTAATACAGGTCGAACTCAACGACCCATCCTAAATTGCCAAAGATATATCAAATTAAAGTGTTGTATGCCAGTCAAGGTTAGTTTTTTGCAAATGACCAATTTAGTTTTCTATCAAGGAAAAATAAATCCTAGGAAGAAAAATGACATTTAGCAAAGGCCAAGCGTGATCTCAAAGTACAAATACCAATGCCCAAATTATAAAAATGAATATTCTGTTTATATCACGCAAAATAAATGAATCTTCAATAAGAGATAAAGTAAAATGAGAACATGGTTTTCATTGATAAACAAAAATAGAAATGGGCCTACAAAAGCGCAACCATGAAGGGTCAAAATAAAAATTACATAAATACAAAAGAAGAAAGACTAAGGATTAAGTGTAGGTTCATTAAGATCAGCCGTGATAGGTAGGGAGGAGTGATCAATAGCTACCTGAGTAGCCTGAGTTGTTAGAGGATCAAGGGTGCCCCCTCCCCCAAAGAATAACAATATTAGGTAGGGCAGATTGGTCAGCAACGACATGGTTTGTTAGAGGGTCAACAACTGGGGGATCTTCCATTGGGTCACCCCCCCAAGGGATTCTCTAAGGGTGGGCATTTTCCATAGACGGGATTTCCCTAATAGACATTTACTCTCTTTAGTATGGCTATCCTGCACTTATTGAAAGCAATAGACTAATAATAGCTCAGTTGTGAGGAAATCTCTTAGATCTCTACCTGAAATTTTTTATTGTAGTCTTTCTTTGGATCGTCCTTTAGGTACGTCTCCATCCAACATTTTTGGTTCTTGATTACTATCTTTTTAAGGACCTTGCATTGAAAGGAGGTATTTAAATTAAATAGTTTGGTGTTAACCCCGCTGAACTCATTATTTCTTTACTCGGCTTCTTCCACCTCTTTCATCTTTACGTCCTTCTCAACCATCAACTTATTGTTGAGATCATCTAAACCCTTATTTGGGTGATGAGGTGGACCTTCAGGGTGTTATTGAATTTTGTTTGTTGATCATTGTTCCTTCGGTAGAGGTTAACCTGGACGATGAGTTCCTAAGAGACTTGCATACTTTGTGCAGAAAAGAGGAAAAATATTTTGAAAAATTAGGCACAAATAGAAAGATAAAAAGTTATGTGATTTACGAGGACACTAAGCTATAAACCTTCTTTGTGAAGCCTCTCCAAATTGCATCCCCTCAGATCAAGCATGTCAGACAGCATCATTGTCGCCTAAGCAATGGAATACACAACATCTAAATCCTTATGGGCCAAATCGACCTCGATTACTAGCTTTTTTCCTTTAATAAAGGACATCTCCCAAAGGTGAGTCCTGTTACCTTAGGGGGAGGAGTCCTTCATTGTTCCCTTTGTCATTGTTGAGGTTCATTGATTGATAAATGTTAGTTGAGAACAGTTGTAGACACCTTATCCCAGGTTCCCCCCAAGCACCTTATTAGGTACCTAACATGCACCCATTCACCATAAACCCTAGGTCATACTTTGAGTAATGAGTTGGAGGCCACCAGGTGCTCCCAAGCTCCGTATGATTCTGGCCAAGTATATAGACAGAGAAAATCTTTATTAATTCTCTAAGGGATCTAAATAACTTTTCCCATGGTCTGTGTTGTGCTCGAATCAACCTTGTGGTCTACAAGAACAACCTGCTTCATTCTAAGTACTTATTTAGGCCACCAAACTCCCTTGGGCTCTGTTTGATTCTGGTAAACTCCTCACCCTGAGTGAAGCTCAAGTAATCATCTAAGGGAACTAAATCTCCTTTTCAAAGGTCCATCCCATGAGAAAATCGGCCTCATAATCTGCACAAATAATCTGTTTCACTCCACTATTGCTATAGAGGCCACCGAGCGCTTTCAAGCCCCGTTTGACTTTGAAAATATCCACGAATTGAAAAAATATCAATGAAATCTTAAAGGGCACTGAATTCCTTTTCCAATGGTCCATGTCGTGCATTAATCGACCTCACAGTTAGGGCGAATGATCTATTTTCCTCTAAAAACCCCCGTTTAGAGACCACTTGATGCTTTTGAGCCCTGTTTGACTATGGCCAACTCTCGGACCTGGAGTGACTCAATGGATCCTTGATGGGCTCTGAATTTCCTTTGTAATGATCTTTTTTGTGCACAAATCGGACTTATGGTTGGAATTTTATGCCCATTTTTTCAAAAAATCCATTATGGATTGCCTATAGGCACCCCAAACACCGTGCCAATCTGCATGGTGTACTTTTCCTTGCTTAGCAAAGAAAAAAATATGCCAATAGGGAGGCAAGTGACCATTACTATTGTCACCCGTTTAACCCTAAATTCTACTATAAATGTCCATGACCTCATTCTTGGAAATGGGTCCTTTTCAGCAGTCTCCAAACATACTCCTCGAATTCAGAGCCTTCCCTTTTCCAAAATAGTCCATTTGCCAACATTCCCTCACCTCACCTCCTTACCTCACTTAGCTACCCACCTCATCTTATCATATTACCCACATACAACTTCAAAAATCAGCGTACTAGCGTTCTAAATTTTAAAAAAAAAGATTTATCAAGGAGGTCCATTCATCACCCTTTTTCTACTTACTCATTGTAGTGTTATTATTCAATTTATTCTCATTTTTTTTATACCTTCTACTTTTGTTTCATCATCTCACATAAAATATTTTTCACTTTTCATTAGTAGTATTGTACAACTGATTTTCTTAAAAACCCAAAAAAGACAAAAAGAGGATTTATTCATAAATTCCAAAAGTAAGACTTCCATTTTCTCACATTTTCACACTTCAACACATTTTCCTTCAAAATCACTCAAATAAGAGTCCTATATTTTGATTTATAGGTAGAACCCCAGCTCTATGTTATTTTCGAACTACGTGGACTTTGATTCCCTTGGTCTTTGTACGCATCTTTGGACTTATCCCGAGACTCGAGACCTCCTATTTCATTTCATATATTTTATATTATATCATATTTATTTTGTGATTCTTGGACTCCTACATATTTTTGTCACGTCTGACATGCACATTCTCTCTTCCATAGCGATTCGTGATTCGGCCGAACACTTACATCATATTTTTATTATTATTTTTGGGAACACTCCTATGGATGAGTCCTGTTCATCCATTCCATGACAAGAGTCAGATAATTCCATTCTCCCGGTACTTATACAACACACATGTACACACACATCACAGAGAAAATGGAGAAGATTAACATATCCAATGAGAGACCAAAAGGGGGAATGCATGCCTAACACCTTACCATTATGAAACTTAGTCCCCAGACCTTTGAATCACTTAGTTTCACATGCATCAGTTTGATCTTGATGTCGTTATCTCGAGGCAACCACATTCTTTTACCTTTTTTGAACAAAATAGGTTGGCAACTTTATCACTTCGTGTTACCCCCATTTGGCGATGACCAATTTTATATCTGAGTCTGTAGCTCACAAACACTGACATGAGTAGCGGAAAGAGGACCTCCATATCCTCTAACCCCCACACGTGCAATGTCGAAAAAGGTAAAAGAGAGAGAGAGAGGTAGGGAACCTTCTTCCTTCCTTCTTCCTCCTATCATCCCGACTTTGAGGCCCGAGCCTGCGCCAAAGGAATACGACCTGGATGGCCACAGTGGCAACTTCGCTGGGGAATTTCTATAGGACTAGACTCTATTTATATATGGGTTTCACGTCTTTACTCTCCTGCTTTTCTACATGTGTTCATTTGCCTCCACTTGTATGTTCCCTTTACTCCTTTTCTTACTCCATGTATATACCGCATGCTTATCGCTACCATGCTCTCGTCTCACGTATATATCTTTCTTCACTCGCTTGTACATTCTCACCATGCTTCACCTTACACCCACTTTCATATATTCTTTATACTCACTCCACACTTACACTTGTATATAGTTTCACCTTTACTTATATTCCCCACACACCACTTGAAGATTATCCATGCTCAGCTCCATTAGCACACATCCTCACTTTTCTCACGTGTATACATATCCATGCTCACTTACACATTTCACACACCACTTGTAGATGATCCATGCTTAGTATCACTATCACAAACCTTCATTTGTATCTATTCACATGATTAATTACACTATTCCCATGTCACTCTCTCACCTTACACATCTCACTCACTTGTAAATTCACATTTTTCTCTATCACCATGGCTAATATAATCTTCATGATCCATGTTATCTTTACTTTTCATGATATTTGGGTATATTGCTCATAGTGTAGTACTCCCCTTACTTAGCATGCAAATAAAAAATCTCCATACGATATTAATCAAGACTTATGCATTTTTGCACACTTCATCACCTAAGCATGACAATATTTATCCTGTAGGGAGCGATTAACCTAATCGATATTATTCTTACCTTTCATTGGCCTCGTACCTTCAATGTATATCAAATGGTTCCCCCATACCGTACCACTTCACCGAACTCACAAAGGGAGGTATATAGCACGAAACTCGTTCATGTATGTTAAGTAAATCGTATTCGCCCTCACATGTATCATCCTCACGAGGTATATTATGAGTAAATTCACATACACTCGGATATATCAAATGGCTTATCCACACGTACCGACAAATGATTATCCTTATAGGAAAGGGGTATAACGTGGAATTCATGCCAAAGTGAGGAACCCTTCCACTAACTGACTAAATTCATATTCCTCTTATGGGTGACACCATTAGGACCCTCATATTTCGTTTGGCAGTTACATTGCGAAACTCTGCCAAAATTTTAGGTCACCATACTGCCCAACTTTTCCCGTTATTTTGCCCATTTTTTTAAAACAGTACAGTGTTTGTAAGACTAAAAACTAGTCAAATCATGTCTTATATCTCATAGCCTATCTTTTCCCAGGCTCGAGTCATGTCCAGCATTTTCTTTGAATTTAGACAAACATAATACAAGTGAAACCTAATAATAATAATTAGCATGCTGAGGTTTTTCCCTTTTTACCTATTTTCCAAAAATAAAATACCCAAAAACATCCATCCATATTTTTAAAATACCACTCTCTTTACTTCAAAAATATACCAAAATCAATTTTCCCTCTCAGGTAGATTGCATACCCGACTTTGGTCGGGCTCCCTATTGGTTTTGGTCTTTTGTGAAACCACCTCAAAGCTTCGCTACTTCGTCTGGTAGTTCAATCGAATTTGGGATCTACCTCCTCAACCTATTCATGGAAAACTCTGACTAAGTGCCGAATATTTTGCCAGATCGGATGGCCATCCTTGCTCCATGTAGTACCAAGACTGACAACCCTGAATTTGAGCCCTCTAC
Organism: Sambucus nigra; assembly: GCA_949130495.1. Taxonomy (NCBI): domain Eukaryota; kingdom Viridiplantae; phylum Streptophyta; class Magnoliopsida; order Dipsacales; family Adoxaceae; genus Sambucus; species Sambucus nigra. Next base: position 286,172,898 of record OX422208.1, read on the forward strand.
CTGAATTATGCCTGTTAAAATACTCGACACCTCCATAATATTACCCAAACACCTCAAAGTTTACTCGTCCTTTATTCTACATTCCACAAGATTTACTGGACAAGCTTTGTCTCTCCTCACACTAGCTTGTATTTCCATTGGCACCCGATTAGATAGGAGGCATGGAACTTCTTATAGTATTAGATCAACTATGAAGGTTTGGGCTAAAACTATGTGCAAATATGACCATCGACTATGAGAGATTCAGAGTCCTATTCATGGAAGCCCAAAAGTGGGCATGGGAATCACATGAGGGGGTGGTACCTGTAGAAGAAATCAGTTTAGATGACGTCGTGCAGACTATGTCCGATATGTTTCACTAGAAAAAAGATATATACAACATCCTTAAGTTTGTCATGGCCTTTAAACTTGAAGGTCGTCTAGGCACTTCACTTATACACTACCCCACTGAGTGGGAAGATCAGTTTGATGAAGATGTAGAAGTTTTTGAATGCATCTATTACTCTTGGCAAAAGGACATCGTCGCTACCAAATGGGGGGAAGACTTTGATTGCTCAGATGATGAACCGAATCGTGGAGAAACCAGTTTAGTTATTGACTTGTGCAAAATAATCTCTTTTGAAGAATTATTAGGGGAAATCAATAAAGTGTTTGTTAGTATTGAAATAGATGAAGCCACAGGTGCCTATTCTTCCCCGCCTTTGTTTACCACATGACCCAATCCAGGAGATATTATAATGATTCACTTCCCCATTCAACTAAAAAAGATAAAGGAAAGGGAGTTACTAAAGATCTCCCAATGCCAGAGATGATCATTAAAGAATATAAATTTCTCGACCAACTCAAGAAAACTTAGGCCAACATCACCTTGTGAGGATTCTTCGTGTTCTCCCAGTTGCACCAAAATTCTCTGATAAAGCTCCTCAAAAGACCCACGATTTCTCCCTCTACCACTCCAAAGGAATTCATGAATATGGTAAGACCCTTGATCCCTACTAGACTCCTCTCTTTTTTTGAAGAAGAAATCCCAAAACTTGACCATGATCATAATTATGCTCTCAACATCTCCATTAATATTTTGGGGAAAATAACCCCATTATCACTTGTAGAAAATGGATCCACTCTTAATGACTACCCACTCTGAGCTTTCAACCGCCTAAGATTAAACGACAGTGATCTCACTCCCATATTTGCCGTCATGCGTGTTTATGACAACACCAGCGGGAAGTAATGGGTTCTATCAAACATACACTAGGGGCTATCCATATCAAATCTTTGACAAAGTTTTAATTCATCTTTATATATGGCTATTTCAATCTATTCCTTGGCTACCCATGTCTCCATAGCATCCAAGGAGTATCTTCTTCTCTTCACCAGAAACTGAAGTTCATCGTTAAAGGTCAAGTCATCACCATCCTTGGGGATGAAGACAGTTCAGATAGCACCAGCACCAGTAATCCAGTATTGGAAACTCAGTATGGGAGCAAAGACAAGTTCCTCTCCAATTTTAAAATCGATACACTCCCAGCGGGAGACAATTTCAAAGACTGGGTTTGCCCAAAACATAGCCCCAAGGAAAAATCAATGTAATTTATATGTTGAAGAATATGCACTTGATGCTGGGAATGGGGCTAGGAAGATGGTAGCAAGGGATCCTTGAGCCCATAGTCCTAAAGGAAGCCTTTCCCCCAGGCGTCCTGGGCAACTAATCTTCACCAGCTAAAATCAAAGCACTCCGGCGACCACATCTAAAAATAAGTTTGGAAGATGAAAATACCATTTTGGAACTCTCTTAATGGAAGTTTATCAAAAAAGGTGAAAAGTTCACCTTGTATTGATTCTCCGAACCATGGTATGACCCTGGTGAGAAAAAGATGAAATTGGGCCTAGATATCTTCTTCCAAGATGACTGTACCTGAGCCGAATAATGGAAGCATGGCCAAGGAAACCATTGTAACTACTAAGAACTCCGAAGGAAGCGACTCCGATGAATTTTTTTACCTATAGACACTGGGGATAAGTCTCTTCATGATTCACCAAGTTGCTACATAATCGAAACCACATGCTAAAATCACAACTACTGAAGTACCTCTCCTAAGCTGGAATGCCATAACGATCCCACCTACTAAAGTACAGGCAAACCTTATTGTTTACCCCATCCAAGAAATCCCTGAACTTGTCATTGTTTCTCATATTTTTGATATCAATGTAAACGAGGCCTCTTTTGATGAGGTTCTCAATTATGTATTCCCCAATATTGAAATAAATGAAGATTTTGAGTATCTTGATGAACCTTACATTAATTGCATTGATTCTAATCAAACTTTTGATGATGATGATTTTGTAAATGAACAATTCTTAACTAATCTCAATAAGGAAAATAATAAATAACATAACCGCGTTCAAACTAATGATGATGAGACTTTTATTATTAATCTCAATTATAGTAGCCATATGCGCGATATAGACACCACATTCTATTACTTCCCCAAGTCTCTCCTTAGGTTGCTATCACGTCCCCATTTCACTACAAACCCTCAGTCATACTCCGAGTACGGATCTAGAGGCCATCAGGCACCCTTGGGTCTCGTTTGACTCTGGTCAACTCTATAATTAGAGATAAATCTCAATGAATCTTCAAAAGGCTCTGAAACCCCTTTCCAACGGTCCACCCTGTGCTCAAAATGGCTTAACCATTCGGACGAACAATCTATTTTTTCTCAAAAATTGATTCAGAGGCCACAGGCTCACCCGAGTTCAATTTGACCAAGCTCAACTCTTCAGCTCGAATCAGGCTTGATGAATCTTCAAAGGACACTAAATACTGTTTCCAACAACCCACCCCATCCGTGAATCATCCGTACGGTATGGACGAACGACCCGTTTTACTCCAAAAGGTCACCAAGCGCTTTCGAAGCCCAGTTGACCAAAGTCAACTCTCCCAGCCAAGTGAATCTCTTTGTAATGTCGAAGTAACTTGCATAAAATTTCCAACGGTCTGCCCCATGTATTATTATGATTTATGATTTGGATGAACGATCCATTACCGTTTGATAATCTCCCATCCAGAGGAACGACGAGCGATTGCGAGTCCAATTTAACCCAAAGTCAACTCCCAGAACTGGGAGCGTCCCAAGTACTCTTGAAGATATGTGAATTACCTTTCCAACGGTATGCCTTGTGAGCGATTTGGATTTATTGATTGCGTTTTACAACCGTTTTTTGGAAAAATATGCACGAGACTATCGATTGGCAAGTTCATTTTCTTCCCAATCGGCAATGTGTTTAGGGTCACCTGTTGATTGGAAGACTAGGGATATGCTGATCGGTAATACCCATGCCCTATAAAAGGAGGGCATGATCTCACTTCTCGAGACACGTCAGATCCATCAATCAGTGCAATCAACGAAGTTTCCTTGTGCAAAATTCCTTCATTCCCATCATTTTCATACCCAATTTAGCAAAATCTCCTTCTCTATCATCTAACATTCATCCCAACATTCAAGGGAGCTCATCTAGGATCAAGATCAAGCCTCAATTCTCTAAAAAAGGTCCAAATATCTTTCTCCCTCGTTAAATTCTTTACTTTTGCATTAGTCACATAAATTCTTAATCTAGTTTTTACTTCAGTTCTTACACATTAACACCTCATACTTTATTAGTTATATTCCACATATTATTTTCTATAAAAAAAACAAAACAAAGAAAAAGAGGGTTACACCTATATATTCCAACGGCATTATCCACCACAATTTCTCCAAACTAAAAATACATTTTCTACGCACACATATCATAAAATCCCATTTGAATTTATGTGATAAACCCCACCCTTATGCCGCATGCGAACTACGTGGATTTTGATGCCTTTATAGGCTACGTAGGCATTTGGGATAAAACTCGAGACTCGAGTCCAATTTTCCCATTCTCACATTGTCATCCTTTTATCTATACATTACTCATACATACCGTACTTGTGATTCATACTTCGCATTTTATCTAAGATATATTTTCATTTCAACATAAAGATCAATATCTTGATAAATGCATACATCGTATTTTCTAGATATTATTTTGGGAACATTCCTATGGATGACCTCACTCTATCCGTTCCATGATATGAGTCAGCCGATTTCGATCTCCACTTATATATACATGCACACAAACTTCACTGAGAAATTAAGGTAAATAGTAACACAAGCCCATTACAGACCGAAAGGGCGGGATGGGTGCCTAACACCTTCCCATTTCGTAACTTAGACCATGAACCTCTGAACCATCAGTTTCATAAGCATCATTTTGACTTTGGTACCGCTCTCCCGAGGCAGCAATATGTTCTTTTTCTTATTTTATGAAAAATAGGCTGGTGATTCCATCTCTTTACATTTACACCACATCAACGACGGCCAAAGCGCTCTTAGGAGAAAGGGCACGAGACCTTCACTCCCCTCCCCCCACCCCCACCCCCACCGACAAGGGAGGAAAGGGGAGACTCCCGAAAAGGGAAGAGATGGACATTGGGGATACCCCTTACTCTCTGGTATACGGTGTGGAAGTAGTCGTACCCGTAGAGCTAGAAATACGTTCATTACGTGTCATACTTGAAATCAAAGTCAACAAAGAAGACATGCATCAGATTCGTCTTGACGAGTTGTCACTCTTGGATGAATGAAGGCTAAAGGCTCTATATCATATACAAGGGTACCATCGCCATATAGAATGATCATTTAATAAGAGAGTCAAGGCCCGTGGTGTCCGAGAAGGGGATTTATCCCCTAAAGAAATTGTAGAACCCGTCTGGGACCTTAGAACGAAATTCAAGTTTAATTGGAGTGGCCCCTACATTGTGAAGAAGATCCAATCCGGTGTCACCGCTATGCTCATAGACCTGGATGGATAAGAGATGGCCCATCCAGTCAACCTGGACCATCTCAAGAAATTCTACCCTTAGTTCAAAATCTCGGCGCGCTACGACTCTTCTCATCCCCCTTTTATTCTACAAAAAATCTTCATCTCCCTCTACTCAAAACTACGTGGGGCTTGATCCTCTAAAAAAACTTGTCTATTAAAAATAAAATTCAGCAAAATTTTCAAAGCCCCCATAGGCATGTAAGCATCTCATACGCTTCAGATGGGTACAGCCCCCCTCTTTTTCACAAAATGAAATTCTTTTCTTATCCACGAGGATGGCATTTCGTTTTATCATTTACATTAACAAATGATTATGTATGCCTTAGCTATTAGTATAGATAATTCAAATGCAAAACTCATCAAGAGTCACAACAATATAATTAAAATTCTTTTTATTCCATTCATGAGAAACTCCGGTACAATTATAGGAAATATCAGCTTAGGGAGTCAAACAACTTCCCCCGCCAACCTTATTAAGCTAAAAAAAAAACTACTTCTAAGCTTCCTAAATTTATTCCCAAGAGCCAAACATGTAACCATCATAAAAGATTCACAAAAACATCAAAAACACCAGCTTCATAAAAAATCCCTACCAGCAGCTACTAGACGAACCAGCCCCATCATCATCTAAATCTTGGGGTCCCCAAACTTTCCCTGCTTGGATGGAATACCGAAGGCGCTCCATGGAAATGTAAGCCCAGACCAACATGGAGAAACCCAATGTGCCTCCCTCTATGGTGTCAAACATGGGAAGCCATCTCTAGCCGGTCACATCGGCGAACATATTAGCTACTACCCTTCTTCACAGCTGTAGACACCTCATTCTGTTCGCCCCTAACTCTCTTTAGGTCCCTAGTACCTCCACTCATCACCGCAAACCCAAGTCATGTCCCGAGCACTGACCTGGAAGCCATCGGGCACTTCTCGGCTCGGTTTGACCAAAAGTCAAACTCTTCATCTCGACCGAGACTCAATAAATCTTTTAAGGCCATCAATACCCTTTCCAACGGTCCGTCCCGTGCGCTATTCTGACTGACCATCCGGACGAACGATCCGTTTGCATCCGAAACCCGACCTAGAGGCCACCGGGTGGTCCCGGGATCTATTTCACCTACATCAACTTTTCAGCTCGATCGAGGCTGAATGAATCTTTGAAGGGCACTAAAAACCCTTTCCAACGGTCTGTCCCGTGCACGATTCTGAATTTACATGCGGACGAACGATCCGTTTGACTCCGAGAGGTCATCGAATGCTTCTCGGGACCGATTGTCCAAAGTCAACTCCCCGAACCAGGCCAAACTCTTTGGAATCTTGAAGTACATCTCCTAAACTTTCTAACGGTCTACCCCATGCGCGATTCGGACTTTCCATGCGGACGAACGATCCATTTGCATCCGAACGATTCCCCGTCCAGCGGACTGATAAACGCTTCCGAGCCACATTTGACCCAAAGTCAACTCCCAAACTCGGGAGTAGTCCAAAGGACTTTCGAAGGTCTCTGAAATACCTTTCCAAAGGTATGCCCCGTGCACGATTGTGACCAACGATTTTCCCTCGGCGGCAAATGTTCGAAAAAGCCTGAAGCGCACTACCAAATGGCAGATCCCAGACCCTGTCTATCGGCACCTGCTGATAGTTAGTGCTATGGCAATGCCGATCGGAAGTACCCTTGGCCTATAAAATGAGGCCTTGGACTCATTTTCAAGAGGATCTCAAATCAGAAGCAGATCACTCTCAGCGAACCCTAGAAACCTCTCTCGAAGGCAGCGTGATTTCAACTTCCAAATCCCTTTTTTACTTCCACTTTTCATCATCCCTTTCATCAAACTTGATGAATTAACCACTCTCCGTCATCATCCAAGTGCAACGGATGCTTTTCAACATTCAAGATCAAGCTCAAAGTCTCGAAGAAGGTCCATCTTTCTCACCTTTCTCTTCAAATCTTCTTAAATTTGCAATAACTTGTTTTATTACTTAAGCACTTTTATTATCTTATTTCACATATCCTAACATAATTTTTATCTAGTATTATTGCACATATCCTATTTTCATATAAATAAAACCAAAAAAAAAAACAAGAAAAAGAGGGTTTGCTCATAAGTTCCAAAGAGGGATTCTCACACTTTTTCCGCACTTTTCTCACAACTAAAACACTTTTTCTACACACACACACACACACTTACAAATAAGAGATTTCTCCATTTTGATTTATGGGATAAACCCCACCCCTTGTTTTGTATGCGAACTACATGGACTTTCATGCCTTTATAGGCTACGTAGGCGTCTCGGGGTAAAACCCGAGACTCAAGTCATTTTCTCACTTTTTCTCTTATTTTCTATCTTCTCTTTATCTCATTTTCTATTATATTCTATATATTCGTTCTTAGTGGCGTATTATTCCACATGCGTTATCGTTCCTTTATAACGATCAACGCAAGGGTAATCGCGCAAATCCTATTTTCTACATTAATCTCACATTCCTACGGATGACTCGCTTTATCTTTTCCATGATACAAGTCGAGGATTCCTACCTCCATTCTATATATACACATGCACACATATCACGGGGGGAAATAAAAAGGAAAATAGCAAATATTCATGAGAGACCAAAAGGGCGGAATGGGTGCCTAACACCTTCCCATTTCGTAACTAAGCCTCCGAACCCTTCTCGAATCATTTTGGTTTCGCACGCACCAGTATGTCTCTGGATGCCATCCTTCGGGGTGGCTTCCCCTTTTTCTTTTGTCTGTTTTGAGTAAAATAGACTGGCAACTTTGAATCTCTCTACATTTTCACACCTCACAAATTGACGCCGACCTAAGCTCTCCCGAGAGGGACGCGCAGGACTTGGGATCCTCCTCCCACTCGCGCATGATCTCTCACCGCGCCGCTGCGAGGATCGGGGATGGTCACAGTGGTGAATCCGCTGGGGACGTATATATTTTGAGGGCTTGACTCTATTTACATTAATGCTATATTTTCTTACGTTCCCCCCCCCCCCCATAGCTTCATGTTACCCTTTCTTATATGTACCCCATGCTTATGCTTCTATTCACACACTTGTAGAAAATTTTTCATGTACACTTCACACCACGTGCACCTAGGATCACATATATCCATGTGTTTCACGCATCACCCATCCATACATGGTGTACCTTTTGGGGTACTTGTACTTTGCTCCTTGTTTTTATATAATCAAGAAAGGCATTATCATCATAAGATACTAATAAGAGAATCATGCATGATTCACACGGCATCACCAAAGAGCATTGTTATTGACCAAATTTGACCCAGTAACTGGAGGGTCACTTCGTGATGGGCGCTGGTCCGGCAGGTCACAGTTAGCCTAAGCGATATGACTCTCACCTTCTATTGGCCGAGTACCTTCGACGTATATCGAACGGTTCCCCCGCATCGTACCGCTTGACCGAAGTCATAACGGGAGGTATATCGCAGGGAATTCGTTCACGTACGTCGAGTATATCGAATTTTCTCTCACACGTACCGTCCCCACGAGGTATATGGTGAGGCAATTCACGTACACTCAGGTATATCATATGGCTTGTCCACATGTACCAATTGCCCGCAAGAGCAAGACGTATATCGTGGAGGTCACGCCAAAGGGGGAACCCATGACGATTCACCCAACCAACTGCATACCCGTATATAGGCGTCAAACCTAGGACACACATGTTAGATTACCGGTTTTGATCCGAAACTCTGCAAAAATTTCGAGTCGATCTGCCGCCCAATTTTCGCACATTTTTAAAACGGGACTATGTCCGTGATCCTGGTTAAAAGTCCAAACCATAGCTTTCCGTATATTAGAAAAACCCCACTTTTCCAGGCTCGGGTCCCGTCCGGCATTGCATTTAGGAGAATTAAATATAAGTTAGAACATAATAATCATAATAATCATGCTGAGTTCCATTTCCAAAAACATTTCTCCCTTCTTTATCAAAAATCCAAAAACCTTTCTCCCTTCTTTATCAAAAATCCAAAAACATTTCTCCCTTTTTATCAAAAATCCAAAAATAGTTTCTTACCTTTTCTAAAAAAATAAATCTCATCCTACGCCTTCTCAGGTCGATCGCACGCCCTTGGCCTGGATCCTTATTGGCTTCGGTCTTCAGTCAAATCACCCTGGAGTTCCATCCGTTCCTTTACCACTCCTTCCGTGTCCGGAACCCATCCACTTTCCATGGAAAATACAGATCAAGTACCAGTTGTGCAGCCAGATCTGCCGACAGTCCTAGCTCAGCTCGTGGCCAAGATTGACAACCTCCAAGTTGAGGTCCGAGAAATGCAACGAAACCAAGTCCTTATTCCTCAAGAGCTCGAGGCCCTGTTCCCTCGTGCTATGGGTCCACCCGAGCCTATTTGGGTCTCGGAAGAATATCAGCACGCTCCACGTGCCCCTCCATCTAATGGGCCGCCGCCTACCCAGCTTCCGATGCCAAACATTACCCAGCATGTGGCTAACCTGCGTATGGTCATTGATCCAAAAGAGGAGGAGTTGAACAAAGTCAAAGAAGATCTTAAGATGCTCACTAAGAAGTTCGACCAAGTCCGAATCTCTGGGAATTATATGGACTACACCCATATGTCTCCTTATCCTAAAGCAAGGTTACCCGAGAAGTTCAAGATGCCAAACATCGAGACATCCGAAGGGAGTGGTCCCCCGATTGTCCATCTTCGCAGTTATCACCGTTCCATGACTCTCCTAGGGGCTTCCGAAGAAGTAATGGCCCAACTATTTCAACAAACTTTGAAGGATAGCGCTCTCCGATGGTTTTTGTCTCTCGAAGAGTCCAGAATCCGTAGCTGGGAGGATGTAGCCCGAGAATTCATGTCGCAATACAAATACAACGAAGGGCTCGAGGTCACCCGCCGTGATTTAGAGCTTCTCAAACAAAACTCTGGAGAATCAGTCACTAACTTCATAGCCCGATGGAGTGAAAAAGAAGCTACCATGACCAATCGGCCATCTGAGGAAGAACAAGTCAACATAGTGAAGAAGAATTTCTTGCCCCGTGATCGAGCAACCATGGGAGGACAGTACTACCCCCACTTTCGAGCTCTCAGAGAAGCAGGAGTAGAAATCGAGGAAGGTCTTGCCAAAATAGAAGTTGAACCGAAGAAGGTGTTCAGATAGTTCACCCCTAGAAAGTATGACAAGCCTGCCAGTGCTACAGTCTCAACCATCAACAACATCTCTCAACCAACCACATCATGGGCACCAGAAATTCGCCCTGCCCCCGTCCGAAGGGAATACACTGAGTTCCATGCTCCCCTCTCCAAAGTCTACCAAGCCCTGTTAAGCCAAAACCTTATAAAACCCTTGGATCCCCGTCCATTACCCAATCAACTTACCAAAAATTTCAAGACCGATGCTCATTGCGCCTTTCACCAAATAGTTGGCCATACCACCGAACAATGCTTCCACCTTCAAAACATAATCCAAGATCTCATCGATCTGGGTACCATCGCCCCACTAGCCAATCCTAAGCCAATAATTACTCATACCCCCCTCCTGAATCATGCTAATGCGATCTTCTTAGAAGAGAACCCAGAATTCGACCCCTCGACTCAAATCATACCAATACACTTTCCTAAACCTCTTCAAATTTGCCCATACTTCCTCATACACCCCACTAGCCTCGCTGATCGGGCACTATCACTCCTTACTAGAGCATGCTTCGTTGTCCATGCCTGTTCCAGAAATGGAAGAATGGAATTGTCAAAAGTCTTAAATCAACTCCTAGAGTTTGGGCTGAAATTGCCCTCACAGATGAATATCGATTGCCAGAGGTTCAGTGCGCTATTTTTGGAAGCACGAAAATGGGCTCGAGAATCAGATAGTTGGGTGGTACCAACCGACGAAGTCAGCTTAGATGATGTTGTCCAGATCATAGCGGAAGCATTCAGGCAAACCAACAACATTTGCAGTATCACCGAGTTATTTGGTGATTTGAAGCTACAAGGGCACCTGGTCCCTTCACCCTTCACATCCCCATAGAATGGGAAGACCTATATGAGGAAGCTGTTAAAGTTGTGGAATGCATTGACTTCACAGGGGAAAATAGAATTGTTTCCACCAGATGGGGGAAAGAATTCGAAGATTCAAATGAAGACCAAGCTTCAGGAAGAACTGGCCCAGTAGCCGACTTATGTGGGATGATATCATTTGAAGAACTCCTCGGAGAAATAAATAGGGTGGCAGAGCAACCTGAGATCGATGAAGAAATGGGGTTCATGTTTTTCTCTCCTTTAGTAAATCACATGACCAGATCAGGGAGGTATTACCAGATCTAAAGCCCACTACCAACAAATGACAAAGGTAAGGGCGTTGAAAACCTTCCTATGCCAGAAATGACCATCGAGGAGAGCAGGATCCTTGATCAACTGAAGAAAACTCAAGCTAACATCACTCTATGGGGGCTTTTCATGTCTTCCCAGCTGCAAAGAAATGCTTTAATCAAGTTGCTAATAGGACCCACAGTTCCTCCTTCTACCACACCAGAAGAAGCGATAAATTTGGTTGGATCCTTGACCTCCACCCGAATGCTGTCCTTTTCTGAAGAAGAAATCCCCAAAATTAGGCCAAACCATAATCACGTACTCAACATCTCCGTCAAAGTTATGGGGAAGGTTGTATCGCTCTCTCTCATTGATAATGGATCCGCTTTGAATGTCTGCCGACTCAGAACCTTCATATGCTTGGGGCTCAAAGAAAGTGATCTCGCTCCAACCTCCGCTGTTGTGCATGCCTACGATACTACCCGTCGGGAGGTGATGGGATCCATAAAACTTATGATAGGGGTTGACCCTATAAACCCTGTCGTCAAATTCCAAGTCATAGACATCCCAGCTTGTTTCCACCTGTTGCTCGGGAGCCCCTGTCTCCATAATATTAAGGGTGTCTCTTCCTCACTCCATCATAAATTGAAGTTCTTCGCCGACGAGCGAGTCATCACTATTTTGGGCGACGATGGAAATGTCGAGGGTGCAAGCACCAGCAATCCAATTCTTGAGATACAACACGGGTCAAATGATATGCTCCTATCAGGATTTCGAGTCGAGCCACTCCTACTCCCGGCAGGGGACGATTTTAAAGAAAGGGTTTGTCCAGAATTGACCCTCATGGAAAAGTCAATGTGATCCAGATGTTCAGAAACATGAACTTTATGCCCGGACTGGGGCTAGGGCAAAGACAGCAAGGGATACTCGAGCCCATTGAACTGAAGAAAGCTTTCCCTCCTTGTGGCTTCGGATATCAACCATCAGAACAAGAGATCAAAATGATCCACCAATCTCGACCAAAGAGAAGACTAGACTATTTCCAGACTATCCCAGGAGACTCCTTGAATGGACGATTTATCAAAGAGGGCGAATACTTCCCCTTTTGCGGCTTTCCAGAACCGTGGTATGACCATACAGATAAGAAGATGAAGCCTGGAATGGAAATCTTCTTCCAAGACAACTACTCATGGGTAGAAAGTTTCCCACACCGCGTTCAACCGCTCATTAAAGTTACCAAAAAAACTGAGGAAAGTGACTCCGAAGATTCCTTCAACTTACAGACACTGGGGCTGGCACTCTGCAGGGTTCATTCAGGCACTACATCACTGGACCCCTCTCATCTGATCAAGGCTGCTAACCCCAATGTTTACCCTGTTTCATCTTCTGTTGTCTATCCTTGCTCAAATGTAATCGAGACCTCTTTTGATGAGGTTCTCAATGTTGTTTTTCCTATCAATGAAATAAACGAAGATTTTGAGTATCTTGTTGTGCCTTACATTAATTGTTTAGATTCTAATCAAACTTTTGATGATGATGATTTTGCAAATGAACAATTCTTAACTGATTTAAATAAGGTTAATAACAAACAACATAGCCGCGTTTAAGTAATGAAGAAGAGACTTTTGTTATTAATCTCGGTTCTAGTAGCCAACTGCGCGAGATTAGGATAGGGGCCACCCTTGACGAGCATGAGCGCGCACAACTCAAAGAATTGCTAAAGGAGTTCGTGGATGTCTTCGCATTGTCCTACGACGATATGCTCGGTATTGATCCTGAAATTTCTCAGCATGAAATCCCCACTCTCCCAGATTACAAGCTGGTTAAATAAAAGTTGAGAAAGCTCCGCACCGAATGGTCGCTAAAGGTCAAAGAAGAGGTGGTCAAATAGTTGAACGTGGGTTTAATTCGAGTAATCGAATATCCCACATGGCTAGCCAACATAGTACCTGTGCCGAAATCAGGAGGGAAGGTTCGAATGTGTGTGGATTACCGAGATTTAAACAAAGCCTCTCCAAAGGATGATTATCCGCTACCCAATATCGACATGATCGTGGACAACACAGCCAGTCATGCTCTCAAGTCATTCTTCGACGGGTTTGCCGGATACAACCAAATCAAGATGCACCCTGACCACCAAGAGAAAACCGCATTCATCACCCCATGGGGGACTTTTTGCTACACTGTTATGCCATTCGGTCTCAAGAATGCTGGGGCTACCTACCAGAGGGCCGCTAAAACTATCCTGCACGATCTGATTCAAAAAGAGGTCGAGGTTTATGTGGATGATATGATTATCAAGTCCAAAACTAGAGAAGACCATGCTCCTGCTCTCTGAAAGTTCTTCGAACGACTGCGGCAGTATCAGATGAGACTCAATCCACAAAAGTGCATCTTCGGCGTTACAAAAGGAAAACTCTTAGGATTTATGGTCAGTGAGAAGGGGATAGAAGCAGATCCCGCCAAGCTGAAAGACATACTTGAGATGTCACCTCCCCGAACACAGAAGAAAGTCCAAGGTTTCCTTGGGAAATTACAATACATCAGCCGGTTCATCGGCCAGCTAACCTCCACCTGCGAACTTATCTTCAATCTCCTACGAAAGGATTCAATCAAGGTTTGGAACGAGGCCTGCTAAGAAGATTTTGACCGAATCAAATAATATCTAACCCAACCTCCGGTACTCATACCACCACAGCCTGGTCTCCCCTTGCTCTTGTACCTAACCATAATCGACACTGCAGGTGGAGCTTTGCTAGCCCAATACCTTGAGGATTCCCGCAAAGAAAGAGACATCTATTATGACAGTCACAAATTGGTTGGTACGAGGTCAACTACACTACTTTCGAAAAATCATGTGTCGCGCTTGTCTGGGTCACCCAAAAGTTGCGACACTACATGCTCTCCTTCCCTATCAAGCTCATATCCCGAATGGATCCCATCAAAGACCTGCTTGAGAAACCCGCCTTATCTAGCCGAATGGCCCGATAGTTGATGCTCCTGGACGAGTTCGATATTGTGTACGTCACACAGAAAGCCATAAAAGGAAGAGCCATTTCTGACTACCTCACGGATTACCCCGTAGAAGAAGCTAATGTATGGTTATCTGAATTCCCAGATGAGAATATCCTTTGCACTTCCCAAGACAAGCTCCGATGGCAAATGTTCTTTGACGGCGCTGCCAATAAAAAGGGGTACGGCATTGGGATACTCCTGGTTGCCCCAGATGACTCTCATACTCCCATCGCCATCAAGTTGAATTTCCCCTGCACCAATAATATGACGGAATACAAGGCTTGCACAGTGGGCCTCAAAGTTGCTCTTCAAGAAAGGTATTCAATGCCTTGACGTCTATGGAGATTCTGCCCTCATCATAGGTCAAGTGCTCAGAAAGTGGAAAGTCAAGGACGAAACGCTCCAACCCTTTCATGCCCAATTAGAAGAGTTGGCCTCCCAATTCCAAGACATCACCTTCCATTATTTTCCCCGAGTAAAAAATAATCTACCCGTTGCCCTCGCTACCTTGGCCTCCATGGTCGACATGCCCGAGGGAATAACAATGACCCCCTTCCTAGTTCAAAAGAAAGACAAACCAACCCATTGCTATCACATTGAGTTTGTCTCCACCGAAGACCCCGAACTAGCCGATTACTGGTACTATGATATTTGGTGCCTCCTCAGGTATGGTAGGTATCCCGAGGGTTCCAATAAGAATGACCGAGCTACCCTCCGAAGGCTAGCCACCCAGTACATCATCAATCATAAAGCACTGCTCAAAAGAAATTTCGATGGAAATCATTTGCACTGTATCGTAGGGGCTGACATTGAAAAGATAATGCAGAAAATCCACAGTGGGGAATGTGGGCCCCATATGAACGGTCACATGCTTGCCAAGAAGATCATCTGACAGGGCTACTACTGGACCACCATAGCCCAGGATTGCACCGCCTATGTTCGGAGATTCACTAAATGCCAACATTTCTGCAATCTCCAACATCTACCTCCACGGGATTTATACAAAATGAATTCTCCCTTGCCGTTCTCCACCTGGGGTATCTACATCATAGGGAAGGTTACAGTAAAGGCTTCAAATGGGCATGAGTTCCTCCTAGTTGCCATTGATTACTTCACCAAATGGGTCGAAGCTGAGTCATACGCAGTATTAAATGCCAAGAAGGTGGCCAAATTCATCAAGAAAAATATCATCTGCCGATATGGGGTCCCGCACGAGCTAGTGTCAGATAACGGTTTGCACTTCGGAGCAAAAGTCACAGAAGTAGTCAACGAGTATGGGATTCAGAGACACAAATCTTCTCCCTACCGACCTCAGACCAATGGTGCAGTTGAAGCCGCCAACAAAAACCTCAAAGCCATCATCACCAAGATGATCGAAAGTTGTAGGGATTGGGCCGATCGGATCTCGTACGCCCTCTGGGGCTATCAAACCCCAATCCGAACCTCTACCGGGGCTACCCCTTACTCTCTAGTCTATGGCATGAAAGCAGTCCTACCTGTAGAGCTGGAAATACTCTCGCTACGCGACATGCTCGAAAGCAAGGTTAGTGAAGAAGACTGGTGCCAAAGCCATCTTGACCAGCTGACCCTCCTAGACGAAAGGAGATTGAAGGCTCTATACCACATACAAGGGTACCATCGCCGAAAATCGCGTTCATTCAACAAGAGAGTCAAGGATCGCGGTGTCTGAGAAGGGGATTTAGCCCTCAAGGAGATAATAGAACCCATCTGGGACCCCAGAGGAAAATTCAAGCCCAATTGGAGCGGCCCTTACATTGTGAAGAAAATCTTGTCTGCCGGTGCCGCCATGCTCACTGACCTGGATGGGGAGGAAATGGCTCTTCTAGTCAACCTGGATTGCCTAAAAAAGTTTTACCCCTATCCCGAAGTCTCTACGCACTGCGACTCTTCTCATCTCCATTTTATTCTAAAAAAAAAAAAAAACTCTTCGTTTCCCTCTACCCATAACTACGTGGTCCTGATCCTCTACAAAAAAAACCACGTTTAAACAAAATAATTTCAAAAACCCCAGAGGTACGTAGGCAGATCATACATCTTACAAGAGCACGGCCCCCTTCTTTGTCACAAAAATATATTCTTTTTTTATCTCCGAGAACGACAGTTCATTCTAAGCATCTACTTGAACAAAAGGATTATGTATGCCTTAGCGACCGGTACAGATAATTCAAAATACAAAATTCATCGAAAGGCACAACTGGATGATCAGAAACTTGTTTATTTCATTAATAAGAAATAACGGTACGATTACATAAGAAAAGGAACGGATGACTCCCTTCCCCCTTACACTCCTAAAAAGCCAAATAAAATCACCACATTTATTCCCCAATCACATAATCAACTCTCCATGAGTCCTACCCACAGCTACCAAAGGATCCTGCTCCAGCTTCATCATCTACATCCTGGGGTCCCCAAGTTTCTCCTGCCTGAATGGAGTGCCTCAAACACTCCATGGACCGATGAGCCCGAACCAGTTTCAAAAAGACCACAACACCCCCTTCCATGGTGTTAGATAAAACAAACCATCATTGTCCTGTCTCCACTGCCAACATCTTGCTGACTACTTTCCTCCACAACCACTTCATATAATCTTTGGGGACATGCCAAACCTTCCCGAAATACTGAGAGGGACGGGTCGATGGACGCCGATTTTCCCACAGAGATCCAAGCAACAGACGCAAGCGCTCAGTCAAATATTCTATCGGAAAGAAATTTGAGGTCCGAGGGGGCACGACCTGCGCCCAGCCAAATTGGCGCAGAAGCCACCAAGGGAAATAAAAAGAGGAATGTCTGAGACCAACCAGCCGCACATATGAATACTCTCCTAGCTCCAGAACTGGCTGCAACTGTCCCCACCAAGGCACTGACCAATACAGCCCACGAGCCCTATGCTCCACAATCCAATTCTCCCAATTCTCAACATATAGGCCGACGCTGATGAAGTAGCGTGAAAATAAGTTGTGTACAACCGACGAGGGACACTCTGGAGGAGCTACCAAGCGGAATCTTTCAGACAACCACATGAACAGCATCACAGGGCTACCCCTCAAAAAGTCGGATCGACCTTCTCTCCAGGCATCCAGGCCATTCAGGGTCTCTACCAGTATCATCGCCACAGGATTGCGGCGGTATGACATCCATGAAGTAATGGCTGCAAGTTGTGGGTCCACTTGCATCTCTCTAGTCACCAGCAGCAATTTGGAAACAAGGCCCAGAACAACGGCTCCAGCATAGCCAGCATCACCTACTTCCCGCAAACGCATGGCCTGCAACACCGCTGGGAGGGAGATCATTCCTCCAGCAATCAATGATCTGGCCGCCGAAGGCGAAATACGAAGAAGCCCGGCCAACAAATCCCTGGGAGAACGGGAAAATTTGGGCAAAGCCGCAGCAACACTAGGATTTACACCCAGCATGGCAGAAAATTCCTCGTAGGCAGGACAAACTTCTTCCAACCCAAAGCACAATACATGGTCTTCGGGGTACCAAAATTGTACTGCCGCCATCAGCATGTTCCACTCAATAGGTCGATTACGCCATAAGGATACTCGACGCATGTTGAAAGCATCATAGTCAACATTATAAGAGCATATTGCTTCCAAGGCTTCGAGGTAATTGGCAAACTCAATGCTACCAGGGAGAGCCATCTTACAAGACTAAGAAATAGTAGGCAAGTGAATAAGAGTGTGAAGGTGTGATGAAAACACTCCACCATTACCCCCTTTTTATACTTGAGAACTCTTACAAAAGACCTAATCCCTGCAGAAATCGGAAGGAATCCTACCCCACAAGTTACTAAAGGCTGAGGAGGGTACCAATCAAAGCTTTCAATTGATAGGACTGGACTGAACTGCCGATAGGCAGGTCAGGGTGCTTGCCGATCGGCAACCCCCTATTTTTGGAAATTTTCCTTTTTTCCTCTTTTTTCAAATAAGGAAACTCAATAAAAATAAATTGATATTCTCAACAGAATTTGAAAATCCCTTTCCCTCCCTATATAATTTCCCTTTTTAATTAAAACTTTCCTTCAAAAAATTCCAAAAATATTCCTTTTTATGGTCTCAGCAGCAAAGTAAAAAGCGCCTATGCATTCATTCATTCATCATTAATAAAAGAAAATAAAAAAATGCCATTGCATTTCATATATTTGTGTTCTGCGTTACATCAATTTTGCAGGAAAAAAAGAAAAAAAGAAAAAACAACGGGACTCAGCCCGAACCCACATTCTCTCTCTCTCTCAAGAGCTTCCACCCCTGTGACGCACTCTCTTTCCCCTACGACGGGATGACACACCCCCACTACCCGAGCTAGAGTCTTCCCCGGACGAGGCTGACGGCACCAAGCAAGAAGGAACAGGGACATCATCCCGAATGTGGGCAGTCGTCGATGATATCCAATCTCTAATGTCCCTGAGCCAAGTGGTCGACACCCGGACTTACTGTAAAGAAAAGGCAGAATCAATATCAAGCAAAAGATATCAAAAAGAGGAAAAGGACCGAAAGGTTTACCGCAGGACGAAGGACCTCCTCTGTTAAACCCAGCTCCTTCGAATCCATCGCAAGAGGACGGTGCAGCATCGGTACTATCCCTCCATCAGCCCGACGGATGTTGTACGAAGGAGTGTGCAACCGTACAAAAGGAACTTCTGAAGTCACCGCCGCAGATGTCGACGGACCGCCGCCGCTATGGGAGGACCCCACTGGTCGACTCGAACCCGCATGAGGGAAAGGCAAGGCATCATATATGCTGGCGCCATCAACCAGCTAGTCACAAAGTCCATATAGTCATACGGCATAGCCGTATCAGTGTACAACGAGTAGGACTCACCGATCATCGCCGCGATCCTCTCATCCTCCAATAGCTGTCGCTCCCGCCTCATAGACGTAGGGGGCTGTGCGGGTGGCACCACCACCTCCTCCTCAGTAATTTGGCAAACCACCCTATCCCCGAGATACCAGGAATGGCCGAACTCATGCGCCAAAAATGCCTCATCTGCGCATTCACCCCAGTCATCCCCGTATCCTGAATGGCTATCCCCCAAGGATAAAAAGGTCACCTGAAAATCCCCAAGCAGGCATGAGTCAATAGAAGATCAGAAGGTGCAAAAACCAAGACTGAAAAGGAAAGGACCTTACCCGACCACTGGTCAGGTCATTCAAGACCTGACGCACCGCCTCCAGGGAGAGAGATCCCTTCGACTGTCGGTTGGACTTACGCCATTGATACAATCGGCAAAAGTCCCCAACAATGTCGGCCTTCAGAGCAATGAGTGGGGTGTTGCACCCAATCACCTCATGGAACCACGTCTGAATTCACAAGCAAAAAGAGACGCATAAGGAAAATGCAAATGCATGAAAGAAAAATATGAATGCATGAAATTAAAATGGGAAAAGTAAAGAATACCTCAAGGAGACACGTGGCTCCAGTAAAAGTCTGCCGGGAGCACCGGTTGAATGCATCCAAAGAAGAGTAAAGGGTCGCCAAGGTCAGACTCCCCCAATCATAGAAAGGGATGTTCGAAAATATCCTCAAGTACGGCAGAAACCACAAATGGACGACGTCGCCGCTCGACGCCACCATGAAACCTCCCAACACCAGCAAAATAAATAATCGAGCCATCTGCCTCACTTGCAGCCCATCCTTCGCATCAATCACTCTGCTCAACAGAACATCCTTCAGCAGGGACAACCGGATAGAATCTCCAGAAACTATCCTCCTCACATCACCAAGTGCCGCATGCACTGCCTCCGGCCTCACCCGCAAGGAGCGATCCACCTATATCTGCTCCCCGTCACAATCCAGCGCCAGCAGTTGCTGCACAACTATGGGAGTCACCATCATCTCCCTGAAGCCAAAACAAAAAGTGTGGGTAGTGTCCCACCACCTCTCCCCCATAGCGCACAGGACCGCTGTCGAATGAGGCGTCTCATCCAGCACAGACGCCAACCTCCCAAAACTCGCTGATGATACCATCCAGCACACCATGGGTGGAAGATGCTCCCAAACATCCTTAAGCCCCGTCGTCCCGCTGGCACGCATGTTCCTCAAGGAAATATCAGACTGGAAAAAGGAAAAATCTCATCAAAAGTCAAGAAAGAAAGAAAAATCACCCAAAAAGAAAGGAATGCCAAAGGTCAGGTTACTTACATAACCATCGGGAATCACTCTAGAAGAGCGATGACGCGATGGCTCCTGCAGCAAGGTCCTCTCACCGGCTCAAATGCATCGAAAGCATTCTCGTTCCCCAAAGCAAGGGGCACCCTGTCCCTCCAATCCTAATTCGCCCAGTCATCAATGGTTAACCACTCCCGGTGGACTACGGTGCTCACAAAGGCGGCCATTTCTTGAAGATCGGAATGTTAGAACAATTCGCAGAGAGAAATCGCAGAAAGAGAGAAGACAAGAAGCTGTGAAAAATGAAGGGGATTCGCCCCCTTTATATAGGATGCCAAGCGCCATGCCGATCGACACCTCCCCCTTCCATACCGATCAGCACTGACTCCTCACCTTCCCGAGGCAGTCCAAAAGTTCATGCCACTGCCGAATGGCACCCCTCAGTCTATGCCGGCCGGCACCCCCCTTAAAATTTCATACAGAAATTCCTGGAAAATGCCAGAAAACCCTAAAAAATACTCAGAAAATTCCTAAAAATCCCAAGAAGGATTTAGAACGTTTTCATCAAGAAAATTTCGTACTCCTTCAGGCAAAACCCCTTTTTCCCCAACAGAACCCTCAAAATCTAAGCGAATGACCTCTTGAGAAATGCGCCCAGACCACCTAATCACCTCCTCAGCAGAGTTTATAACCTCAAACCAGTTATCTCCCCAACAATCAGCTCCTCCGCTCAAATCAAAGACACAAAGCCTCCCCAGCCATCGGCTACCCAGTGCGAAACAATATCGCATGGTATTTTTCCCAGCGGAATTCAGAAGAATCACTCGCCCCAGGCGATCTCTCCCAAAGGATGATCCAAATCTTCCCTAGCTCATTCATCATTCCCCAGCGAAACCTCAAATCCAATTCTTATCCCCGGTGGAAATCTTTTCTTTTCCTAAGGAAATGCAATCACTCTTGGGTCAGAATTGACCCCGGTCTTGGATCGTCACCTGAGTTAGGTCAGAATTGACCTCAATCCTCGTTCGTCACCATTCTTGGGTCAGAGTTGACCCCGATCTTGGATCATCACCTGAGTTAGGTTAGAATTGACCTCGGTCCTCGGTCCTCACCACTCTTGGGTCAGAATTGACCCCTGTCTTGGATCGTCACCTGAGTTAGGTCAGAATTGACCTCGGTCCTCGGTCGTCACCATTCTTGGGACAGAATTGATCCCGATCTTGGATTGTCACCTGAGTTAGGTCAAAATTGACCTCGATCCTCGGTCGTCACCACTCTTGGGTTAGAATTGACCCCGGTCTTGGATCATCACCTGAGTTAGGTCAGAATTGACCTCGATCCTCGGTCGTCACCACTCTTGGGTCAGAATTGACCCCGGTCTTGGATCGTCACCTGAGTTAGGTTAGAATTGACCTCAGTCCTCGGTCGTCACCACTCTTGGGTCAGAATTGACCCCGGTCTTGGATCGTCACCTGAGTTAGGTCACAATTGACCTCGGTCCTCGATCGTCCCCACTCTTGAGTCAGAATTGACTCCGGTCTTGGATCGTCACCTGAGTTAGGTCAGAATTGACCTCGGTCCTCAGTCATCACCACTCTTGGGTCAAAATTGACCCTGGTCTTGTATCGTCACCCACTACACCAAAATTGGCGATTGGTCACGGCCAAAATCCCTGGCCAAAGCTGTGGGTCGTGGACTTGGGTCGTGACCATTTCTTGCGTGACCATTTTCGTCCATTTGCGTGGGTCGCGGCCCAAGTCCGTGACCAAAAAATGGTCCCGACCGAGAGGGGTCACGGAAGATGGTCGCGAACTTGGGCCGTGACCCATACCGTGATGGGTCGCGGCCCTAATCCATGACCCACAACCGTGACAAATTGGTCGCGACCAAAGTTCGCGACCCATGTCCGTGACAAAAAAAAATGGTCGCGGCCCTTATCCGTGACCCACAACCGTGACAAATTGGTCGCGGCCAAAGTCCACGACCCACAGCCGTGACAAAAAAATAAAAAAAAATTGGTCGCGGCCCTTATCCGTGTCCCACAAAAGTGACAAATGGGTCGCGGCCAAAGTCCGCGACCCACAACCGTGACAAAAAAAAAAAAAAAAAATGGTCGCAGACTTTGGCCGCGACCATTTTTATGCGCGACGAAAAAAATAAAAATGGTCATGGACAAAGTCCATGACCATATTTAACTATAATTTAAAAAAAATATTTATTTTGTCCAATCCTAAAATTGGGGGTCCTGTGAGTGCACCGTCGGTTGCTACGTGTAACGTTGGACGCGTACGAGGTGTTACAAATATTTATTATTGGCAAAATAATAAAATAAATTACATTGCGAATCGAGAACGTTGTTAATAAACAAATAAATATAAAAACTTTTAAATATTACACATCTTGATAATCACAGACCAAAAAAAAAATTGGGCAGAGTTTCCTTTATTTTCTTGACATTCCAAAACCTGTAAATGTAAAACCTGCTTATTATAAAGCCCTCACGGCCATAAAATTCAACAATCAAATAATAAAAGCCCGCACGACCATAATACTAAATAATAAAAGCCCGCACGGCTGTAACACAAAAAACAAAATCCTGAATGTCCATAACATATAAACAATCTTCATGCTGTAGACCATTGCCTCCTTCGTTTGTTCCGCGTGCAAAAATCCTACAAATGATAGGATACATAAAAAAATATCAGTAACCAAGTAGGTTTACAAAAAAATTAATCAAGCTGGAAAATTGCATATATGAATTAAAATTATCAGTAACCAAGTAGAAATATGCAAATTACCGTCATATTCTCAAATCGGGAGTCCTGCGGCTGCGGGGTCAGTTCCTACGAGTTACATTGGTCCCGTGGAAGGTGTTGGTGCCACCCACGGGGACGTTCGGGGGATGTTACAAGTACTCACCCTCTAACGCCATGTTTTTAAGCCTAAGTCTATAAATATGCAAATTACCGTCGTACTCTCAAACCGGGAGACCCGCGGCTGCGGGGTCAGTTCCTACGAGTTACATTGGTCCTGTGGGAGGTGTTGGTACCACCCACGGGGCCGTTCGGGGGTTGTTTCGAGTTTTCACCCTCTAACGCCATGTTTTTAAGCCTAAGTCTAAAAATATGCAAATTATCGTCGTATTCTCAAACCGGGAGTCCCGCGGCTGCGGGGTCAGTTCCTACGAGGTATATTGGTCCCGTGGGAGGTGTTAGGGCCACCCACGGGGCCGTTTGGGGGCTGTTTCGAGTTTTCACCCTCTAACGCCATGTTTTGAAGCCCAAGTTAAGAAATATGCAAATTATCGTCGTATTCTCAAACCGGGAGACCCGCGGCTGTGGGGTCAATTCCTACGAGTTACATTGGTCATGTGGGAGGTGTTGGTGCCACCCACGGGGACGTTTGGGGGCTATTTCTAGTTCTGACCTTCTAACGCAAAGTTTTTAAGCCTAAGTCTAGAAATACGTAAATTACCATCGTATTCTCAAATCGGGAGCCTCGCGACTCCGGGGTCAGTTCCTACGAGTTACATTGGTCCCGTAGGGGGTGTTGGTGCCACCCACGGGGCCGTTCGGGGGCTGTTTCGAATTTTCACCCTCTAACGCCATGTTTTTAAGCCTAAGTCTAGAAATATGCAAATTACCGTCGTATTCTCAAACCGGGAGTCCCGCGGCTGCGGGGTCAATTCCTTCGAGTTACATTGGTCCCGTGGGAGGTGTTGGTGCCACCCACAGGGCCGTTAGAGGGCTGTTTCGAGTTTTCACCCTCTAATGCCACGTTTTTAAGCCTAAGTCAAGAAATATGCAAATTATCATCGTATTCTCAAATCGGGAGTCCCACGGCTGTGGGGTAAGTTCCTACGAGTTACATTGGTCCCGTGGGAGGTGTTGGTGCCACCCACGGGGCCGTTCGGGGGCTGTTTCGAGTTTTCACCTTCTAACGCCAAGTTTTGATTACGTCTAAAAATATGCAAATTAACGTCGTACTCTCGAACCTGGAGACCCGCGGCTGTGGGGTCAGTTCCTACGAGTTACATTGGTCCCGTTGGTGGTGTTGGTGCCACCTGCGGGGCCGTTCTGGGGCTGTTTCGAGTTCTCACCCTCTAACGCCATGTTTTTAATCCTAAGTCTAGAAATATGCAAATTACCTTCGTATTCTCAAACCGGGAGTCCCGCGGCTGCGGGGTCAGTTCCTACGAGTTACATTGGTCGCGTGGTAGGTGTTATTGCAACCCACGGGGACGTTCGGGGGCTGTTTCGAGTTCTCAGCCTCTAACGCCATGTTTTTAAGCCTAAGTCTAGAAATATGCAAATTACCAACGTATTCTTACACCGGGAGTCCCGCGGCTGCGGGGTCAGTTCCTACGAGTTACATTGGTCCCGTGGGAGGTGTTGGTGCCACCCACGGGGACGTTCGGGGGCTGTTTCGAGTTCTCACCCTCTAACACCATGTTTTTAAGCCTAAGTATAGAAATATGCAAATTATCGTCGTATTCTCAAACCGGGAGTCCCGCGGCTACGGTGTCAGTTCCTACGTGTTACATTGGTCCCGTGGGAGGTGTTAGTGCCACCCACATGGACGTTCGGGGGCTGTTTCGAGTTCTCACCCTCTAACGTCATGTTTTTAAGCCTAAGTCTAAAAATATGCAAATAACCGTCGTACTCTCAAATCGGGAAACCCGCGACTGTGGGGTCAGTTCCTACGAGTTACATTTGTCCCGTGGGAGGTGTTGGTGCCACCCATGGGGACGTTCGGGGGCTGTTTCGAGTTCTCACCTTCTAACGCCATGTTTTTAAGCCTAAGTCTAGAAATATGAAAATTATCGTCGTATTCTCAAATTGGGAGTCCCGCGGCTGCGGGGTCAATTCCTACGAGTTACATTGGTCCCGTGGGAGGTGTTGGTGCCACCCACGGGGACGTTCGGGGGCTGTTTTGAGTTCTCACCCTCTAATGTCATGTTTTTAAGCCTAAGTTTTGAAATATGCAAATTACCGTCGTATTCTCAAACCGGGAGTCCCGCGGCTGGAGGGGTGAGTTCCTACGAGTTAAATTGGTCCCGTAGGAGGTGTTGGCGCCACCCACGGGGACGTTCGGGGGCTTTTTCGAGTTATCACCCTCTAAAGCCATGTTTTTAAGCCTAAGTCAAGAAATATGCAAATTACCATCGTACTCTCAAACCGGGAGACCCGCGGCTGCGGGGTCAGTTCCTACGAGTTACATTGGTCCCGTGCGAGGTGTTGGTGCCACCCACGGGGCCGTTCGGGGGCTATTTCAAGTTTTCACCCTCTAACGCCATGTTTTTAAGCCTAAGTCTAAAAATATGCAAATTATCATCGTATTCTCAAACCGGGAGTCCCGCGGCTGCGGGGTCATTTCCTACGAGTTACATTGGTCCCGTGGGAGGTGTTGGGGCCACCCACGGGGCCGTTTGGGGGCTGTTTCGAGTTTCACCCTCTAACGCCATGTTTTGAAGCCTAAGTCAAGATATATGCAAATTACAGTCGTATTATAAAACCGGGAGACCCGCGGCTGCGGGGTCAGTTCCTACGAGTTACATTGGTCCTGTGGGAGGTGTTGGTACCACCCACGGGGACGTTTGGGGGCTGTTTCTAGTTCTGACCCTCTAACACAATGTTTTTAAGCCTAAGTCTAGAAATACGCAAATCGCCGTCGTATTCTCAAACCAGGAACCTCGCGACTGCGGGGTCAGTTCCTACGAGTTACATTGGTCCCGTAGGGGGTGTTGGTGCCACCCACGGGGCCGTTCGGGGGTTGTTTCGAGTTTTCACCCTCTAACGCCATGTTTTTAAGCCTAAGTCTAGAAATATGCAAATTACCTTCGTATTCTCAAACCGGGACTCCCGCGGCTGCGGGGTCAGTTCCTACGAGTTACATTGGTCGCGTGGGAGGTGTTATTGCAACCCACGGGGACGTTCGGGGGCTGTTTCGAGTTCTCAACCTCTAACGCCATGTTTTTAAGCCTAAGTCTAGAAATATGCAAATTACCAACGTACTCTTAAACCGGGAGTCCCGCGGCTGCGGGGTCAGTTCCTACGAGTTACATTGGTCCCGTGGGAGGTGTTGGTGCCACCCACGGGGACGTTCGGGGGCTGTTTCGAGTTCTCACACTCTAACGCCTTGTTTTTAAGCCTAAGTCTAGAAATATGCAAATTATCATCGTATGCTCAAACCGGGAGTCCCGCGGCTGCGGGGTCAGTTCCTACGAGTTAAATTGGTCCCGTGGGAGGTGTTGGTGCCACTCACGGGGCCGTTCGGGGGCTGTTTCCAGTTTTCACCCTCGAACGCCATGTTTTTAAGCCTAAGTCAAGAAATATGAAAATTATCGTCGTATTCTCAAATCGGGAGATCCGCGGCTGCGGGGTCAGTTCCTATGAGTTACATTGGTTCCATGGGAGGTGTTGGTGCCACCCACGGGGACGTTCGGGGGCTGTTTCGAGTTCTCACCCTCTAACGCCATATTTTTAATCCTAAGTCTAGAAATATGCAAATTACCATCCTACTCTCAAACTGGGAGACCTGCGGCTGTGGGGTCACTTCCTACGAGTTATATTGGTCCCGTAAGAGGTGCTGGTGCCACCCACGGGGACGTTCGGGGGCTGTTTCGAGTTTTCACCCTCTAACGCCTTGTTTTTAAGCCTAAGTCTAGAAATATGCAAGTTATCCTTGTATTCTCAAACCGGGAGTCCCGCGGCTACGGGGTCAGTTCCTACGAGTTACATTGGTCCCGTGGGAGCTGTTGGTGCCACCCACGGGTCCGTTCGGAGGCTGTTTTGAGTTCTCACCCTCTAACGCCATATTTTTCTTAAGTCTAGAAAAATGCAAATTACCGTCGTACTCTCCAATCGGGAGACCCGCGGCTGTGGGTCAGTTCCTACGAGTTACATTGGTCCCGTAGGAGGTGTTGGTGCCACCCACGGGGACGTTCGGGGGCTGTTTCGAGTTCTCACCCTCTAAAGCCATGTTTTTAAGCCTAAGTCAGGAAATATGCAAATTACTATCGTACTCTCAAACCGGGAGACCCGCGGCTGCGGGGTCAGTTCCTACGAGTTACATTGGTCTCGTGGGAGGTGTTGTTGCCACCCACGGGGCCATTCGGGGGCTGTTTCGAGTTTTCACCCTCTAACGCCATGTTTTTAAGCCTAAGTCTAAAAATATGCAAATTATCGTCGTATTCTCAAACCCAGAGTCCCGCGGCTGCGGGGTCAGTTCCTACGAGTTACATTGGTCCCGTGGGAGGTGTTGGGGCCACCCACGGGGCCGTTTGGGGGTTGTTTCGAGTTTTCACCCTCTAACGCCATGTTTTGAAGCCTAAGTCAAGAAATATGCAAATTACCATCGTATTCTCAAACCGGGAGACCCGCGGCTGCGGGGTCAGTTCCTACGAGTTACATTGGTCCTGTGGAAGGTGTTGGTGCCACCCACGGGGACGTTCGGGGGCTGTTTCTAGTTCTGACCCTCTAACACCATGTTTTTAAGCTAAGTCTCGAACTACACAAATTACCATCGTATTCTCAAACCGGGAGGCTCGCGACTGCGGGGTCAGTTCCTACGAGTTACATTGGTCCCGTAGGGGGTGTTGGTTCCACCCACGGGTCCGTTCGGGGGCTGTTTCGAGTTTTGACCCTCTAACGCCATGTTTTTAAGCCTAAGTCTTGAAATATGCAAATTATCGTCGTATTCTCAAACCGGGAGTCCCGCGACTGCGGGGTCAGTTCCTACAAGTTACATTGGTCCCGTGGGAGGTGTGGGTGCCACCGACGGGGCCCTTCGGGGGCTGTTTCGAGTTCACACCCTCTAACGCCATGTTTTTAAACCCAAGTCTAGAAATATGCAAATTATCGTCCTACTCTCAAACTGGGAGACCCGCAGCTGTGGGGTCAGTTCCTACGATTTACATTGGTCCCGTATGAGGTGTTGGTGCCACCCACGGGGTCATTCGGGGGCTGTTTCGAGTTTTCACCCTCTAACGCCATGTTTTTAATCCTAAGTCTAAAAATATGCAAATTATCGTCGTATTCTCAAACCGGGAGTCCCGCGGCTGCGGGGTCAGTTCCTACGAGTTACATTGGACCCATGGAAGGTGTTGGTGCCACCCACGGGGCCGTTCGGGGGATGTTTCGAGTTTTAACCCTCTAACGCCATGTTTTTAAGCATTAGTCTAGAAATATGTAAATTATCGTCGTATTTTCAAACAGGGAGACCCGCGGCTATGGGGTCAGTTCCTACGAGTTACATTGGTCCCGTGGGAGGTGTTGGCGCCACCCACGAGGACTTTCGGGGGCTGTTTCTAGTTTTCACCCTCTAACGCCATGTTTTTAAGCCTAAGTCTAGAAATACGCAAATTACGGTCGTATTCTCAAACCGGGAGCCCCGCGACTGCGGGGTCAGTTCCTACGAGTTACATTGGTCCCGTAGGGGGTGTTGGTGCCACCCACGGGGCCGTTCGGGGGCTGTTTCGAGTTTTCACCCTCTAACGCTATGTTTTTAAGCTTAAGTCTAGAAATATGCAAATTACCGTCATATTCTCAAACCGGGAGCCCCGCGACTGCGGGGTCAGTTCCTACGAGTTACATTGGTCCCGTGGGAGGTGTTGGTGCCACCCACAGGGCCGTTAGAGGGCTGTTTCGAGTTTTCACCCTCTAATGCCATGTTTTTAAGCCTAAGTCAAGAAATATGGAAATTATCATCGTATTCTCAGATCGGGAGTCCCACGGCTGTGGGGTCAGTTCCTACGAGTTACATTGGTCCCGTGAGAGGTGTTGGTGCCACCCACGTGGCCGTTCGGGGGCTGTTTCGAGTTTTCACCCTCTAACGCCAAGTTTTGATTAAGTCTAGAAATATGCAAATTAACATCGTGCTCTCAAACAGGGAGACCCGCGGCTATGGGGTCAGTTCCTACGAGTTACATTGGTCCCGTGGGTGGTGTTGGTGCCACCCACGGGGCCGTTCTGGGGCTGTTTCGAGTTCTCACCCTCTAACGCCATGTTTTTAATCCTAAGTCTAGAAATATGCAAATTACCTTCGTATTCTCAAACCGGGAGTCCCGTGGCTGCGGGGTCAGTTCCTACGAGTTACATTGGTCCTGTGGGAGGTGTTAGTCCAACCCACGGGGACGTTCGGGGCCTGTTTCGAGTTCTCAACCTCTGACGCCATGTTTTTAAGCCTAAGTCTAGAAATATGCAAATTACCAATGTATTCTCAAACCGGGAGTCCCGCGGCTGCGGGGTCAGTTCCTACGAGTTACATTGGTCCCGTGGGAGGTGTTGGTGCCACCCACGGGGACGTTCGGGGGCTGTTTCGAGTTCTCACCCTCTAACGCCATGTTTTTAAGCCTAAGTCTAGAAATATGCAAATTATCGTCGTATTCTCAAACCGGGAGTCCCGCGGCTATGGTGTAAGTTCCTACGAGTTACATTGGTCCCGTGGGAGGTGTTGGCGCCACCCACGGGGACTTTCGGGGGCTGTTTCTAGTTTTCACCCTCTAACGCCATGTTTTTAAGCCTAAGTCTAGAAATACGCAAATTACCGTCGTATTCTCAAACCGGGAGCCCCGCGACTGCGGGGTCAGTTCCTACGAGTTACATTGCTCCCGTAGGGGGTGTTGGTGCCACCCACGGGGCCGTTCGGGGGCTGTTTTGAGTTTTCACCCTCTAACGCCATGTTTTTAAGCTTAAGTCAAGAAATATGCAAATTAACGTCATATTCTCAAACCGGGAGCCCCGCGACTGCGGGGTCAGTTCCTACGAGTTACATTGGTCCCGTGGGAGGTGTTGGTGTCACCCACAGGGCCGTTAGAGGGCTGTTTCGAGTTTTCACCCTCTAATGCCATGTTGTTAAGCCTAAGTCAAGAAATATGTAAATTATCATCGTATTCTCAGATCGGGAGTCCTACGGCTGTGGGGTCAGTTCCTACGACTTACATTGGTCCCATGGGAGGTGTTGGTGCCACTCACGGGGACGTTCGGGGGCTGTTTCGAGTTCTCACCCTCTAAAGCCATGTTTTTAAGCCTAAGTCAGGAAATATGCAAATTACTGTCGTACTCTCAAACCGGGAGACCCGCGGCTGCGGGGTCAGTTCCTACGAGTTACATTGGTCCCGTGGGAGGTGTTGGTGCCACCCACGGGGCCATTCGGGGGCTGTTTCGAGTTTTCACCCTCTAACGCCATGTTTTTAAGCCTAAGTCTAAAAATATGCAAATTATCGTCGTATTCTCAAACCCAGAGTCCCGCGGCTGCGGGGTCAGTTCCTACGAGTTACATTGGTCCCGTGGGAGGTGTTGGGGCCAACCACGGGGCCGTTTGGGGGCTGTTTCGAGTTTTCACCCTCTAACGCCATGTTTTGAAGCCTAAGTCAAGAAATATGCAAATTACCGTCGTATTCTCAAACCGGGAGACCCGCGGCTGCGGGGTCAGTTCCTACGAGTTACATTGGTCCTGTGGAAGGTGTTGGTGCCACCCACGGGGACGTTCGGGGGCTGTTTCTAGTTCTGACCCTCTAACACCATGTTTTTAAGCTAAGTCTCGAAATACGCAAATTACCATCGTATTCTCAAACCGGGAGGCTCGCGACTGCGGGGTCAGTTCCTACGAGTTACATTGGTCCCGTGGGAGCTGTTGGTGCCACCCACGGGTCCGTTCGGAGGCTGTTTTGAGTTCTCACCCTCTAACGCCATATTTTTCTTAAGTCTAGAAAAATGCAAATTACCGTCGTACTCTCCAACCGGGAGACCCGCGGCTGTGGGTCAGTTCCTACGAGTTACATTGGTCCCGTAGGAGGTGTTGGTGCCACCCACGGGGACGTTCGGGGGCTGTTTCGAGTTCTCACCCTCTAAAGCCATGTTTTTAAGCCTAAGT
This sequence comes from Sambucus nigra, assembly GCA_949130495.1. NCBI lineage: Eukaryota > Viridiplantae > Streptophyta > Magnoliopsida > Dipsacales > Adoxaceae > Sambucus > Sambucus nigra. Next base: position 286,204,128 of record OX422208.1, read on the forward strand.
CAGGAAATATGCAAATTACTATCGTACTCTCAAACCGGGAGACCCGCGGCTGCGGGGTCAGTTCCTACGAGTTACATTGGTCCCGTGGGAGGTGTTGTTGCCACCCACGGGGCCATTCGGGGGCTGTTTCGAGTTTTCACCCTCTAACGCCATGTTTTTAAGCCTAAGTCTAAAAATATGCAAATTATCGTCGTATTCTCAAACCCAGAGTCCCGCGGCTGCGGGGTCAGTTCCTACGAGTTACATTGGTCCCGTGGGAGGTGTTGGGGCCACCCACGGGGCCGTTTGGGGGTTGTTTCGAGTTTTCACCCTCTAACGCCATGTTTTGAAGCCTAAGTCAAGAAATATGCAAATTACCGTCGTATTCTCAAACCGGGAGACCCGCGGCTGCGGGGTCAGTTCCTACGAGTTACATTGGTCCTGTGGAAGGTGTTGGTGCCACCCACGGGGACGTTCGGGGGCTGTTTCTAGTTCTGACCCTCTAACACCATGTTTTTAAGCTAAGTCTCGAACTACACAAATTACCATCGTATTCTCAAACCGGGAGGCTCGCGACTGCGGGGTCAGTTCCTATGAGTTACATTGGTCCCGTAGGGGGTGTTGGTTCCACCCACGGGTCCGTTCGGGGGCTGTTTCGAGTTTTGACCCTCTAATGCCATGTTTTTAAGCCTAAGTCTTGAAATATGCAAATTATCGTCGTATTCTCAAACCGGGAGTCCCGCGACTGCGGGGTCAGTTCCTACAAGTTACATTGGTCCCGTGGGAGGTGTGGGTGCCACCGACGGGGCCCTTCGGGGGCTGTTTCGAGTTCACACCCTCTAACGCCATGTTTTTAAACCCAAGTCTAGAAATATGCAAATTACCGTCCTACTCTCAAACTGGGAGACCCGCAGCTGTGGGGTCAGTTCCTACGATTTACATTGGTCCCGTATGAGGTGTTGGTGCCACCCACGGGGTCATTCGGGGGCTGTTTCGAGTTTTCACCCTCTAACGCCATGTTTTTAATCCTAAGTCTAAAAATATGCAAATTATCGTCGTATTCTCAAACCGGGAGTCCCGCGGCTGCGGGGTCAGTTCCTACGAGTTACATTGGACCCGTGGAAGGTGTTGGTGCCACCCACGGGGCCGTTCGGGGGATGTTTCGAGTTTTAACCCTCTAACGCCATGTTTTTAAGCATTAGTCTAGAAATATGTAAATTATCGTCGTATTTTCAAACAGGGAGACCCGCGGCTATGGGGTCAGTTCCTACGAGTTACATTGGTCCCGTGGGAGGTGTTGGCGCCACCCACGAGGACTTTCGGGGGCTGTTTCTAGTTTTCACCCTCTAACGCCATGTTTTTAAGCCTAAGTCTTGAAATACGCAAATTACGGTCGTATTCTCAAACCGGGAGCCCCGCGACTGCGGGGTCAGTTCCTACGAGTTACATTGGTCCCGTAGGGGGTGTTGGTGCCACCCACGGGGCCGTTCGGGGGCTGTTTCGAGTTTTCACCCTCTAACGCTATGTTTTTAAGCTTAAGTCTAGAAATATGCAAATTACCGTCATATTCTCAAACCGGGAGCCCCGCGACTGCGGGGTCAGTTCCTACGAGTTACATTGGTCCCGTGGGAGGTGTTGGTGCCACCCACAGGGCCGTTAGAGGGCTGTTTCGAGTTTTCACCCTCTAATGCCATGTTTTTAAGCCTAAGTCAAGAAATATGCAAATTATCATCGTATTCTCAGATCGGGAGTCCCACGGCTGTGGGGTCAGTTCCTACGAGTTACATTGGTCCCGTGAGAGGTGTTGGTGCCACGCACGTGGCCGTTCGGGGGCTGTTTCGAGTTTTCACCCTCTTACGCCAAGTTTTGATTAAGTCTAGAAATATGCAAATTAAAATCGTGCTCTCAAACAGGGAGACCCGCGGCTATGGGGTCAGTTCCTACGAGTTACATTGGTCCCGTGGGTGGTGTTGGTGCCACCCATGGGGCCGTTCTGGGGCTGTTTCGAGCTCTCAGCCTCTAACGCCATGTTTTTAATCCTAAGTCTAGAAATATGCAAATTACCTTCGTATTCTCAAACCGGGAGTCCCGCGGCTGCGGGGTCAGTTCCTACGAGTTACATTGGTCCTGTGGGAGGTGTTAGTCCAACCCACGGGGACGTTCGGGGCCTGTTTCGAGTTCTCAACCTCTAACGCCATGTTTTTAAGCCTAAGTCTAGAAATATGCAAATTACCAATGTATTCTCAAACCGGGAGTCCCGCGGCTGCGGGGTCGGTTCCTACGAGTTACATTTGTCCCGTGGGAGGTGTTGGTGCCACCCACGGGGACGTTCGGGGGCTGTTTCGAGTTCTCACCCTCTAACGCCATGTTTTTAAGCCTAAGTCTAGAAATATGCAAATTATCGTCGTATTCTCAAACCGGGAGTCCCGCGGCTATGGTGTAAGTTCCTACGAGTTACATTGGTCCCGTGGGAGGTGTTGGCGCCACCCACGGGGACTTTCGGGGGCTGTTTCTAGTTTTCACCCTCTAACGCCATGTTTTTAAGCCTAAGTCTAGAAATACGCAAATTACCGTCGTATTCTCAAATCGGGAGCCCCGCGACTGCGGGGTCAGTTCCTACGAGTTACATTGCTCCCTTAGGGGGTGTTGGTGCCACCCACGGGGCCGTTCGGGGGCTGTTTCGAGTTTTCACCCTCTAACGCCATGTTTTTAAGCTTAAGTCAAGAAATATGCAAATTAACGTCATATTCTCAAACCGGGAGCCCCGCGACTGCGGGGTCAGTTCCTACGAGTTACATTGGTCCCGTGGGAGGTGTTGGTGTCACCCACAGGGCCGTTAGAGGGCTGTTTCGAGTTTTCACCCTCTAATGCCATGTTGTTAAGCCTAAGTCAAGAAATATGTAAATTTTCATCGTATTCTCAGATCGGGAGTCCTACGGCTGTGGGGTCAGTTCCTACGACTTACATTGGTCCCGTGGGAGGTGTTGGTGCCACTCACGGGGCTGTTCGGGGGCTGTTTCCAGTTTTCACCCTCTAACGCCATGTTTTTAAACCTAAGTCAAGAAATATGAAAATTATCGTCGTATTCTCAAATCGGTAGACCCGCGGCTGCGGGGTCAGTTCCTACGAGTTACATTGGTTCCGTGGGAGGTGTTGGTGCGACCCACGGGGACGTTCGGGGGCTGTTTCTAGTTCTCACCCTCTAATGCCATGTTTTTAAGCCTAAGTCTAGAAATACGCAAATTACCGTCGTATTATCAAACCGGGACCCCCGCGGCTGCGGAGTCAGTTCCTACGAGTTAGATTTGTCCCGTGGGAGGTGTTGGTGCCACCCACGGGGTCGTTAGAGTGCTGTTTAGAGTTTTCACCTTCTAAGGCCATGTTTTTAAGCTTAAGTCTAGAAATATGCAAATTACCGTTGTATTCTCAAACCGGGAGTCCCGCGGTTGCGGGGTCAGTTCCTACGAGTTACATTGGTCCCGTGGAAGGTGTTGGTGCCACCCACGGGGCCGTTCGGGGGTTGTTTCGGGTTTTAACCCTCTAACGCCATGTTTTTAAGCCTATGTTTAGAAATATACAAATTATCGTCGTATTCTCAAACTGGGAGACCCGCGGCTGCGGGGTCAGTTCCTACGAGTTACATTGGTCCCGTGGGAGGTGTTGGGGCCACCCACGGGGACTTTCGGGGGCTGTTTCTAGTTCTCACCCTCTAACGCCATGTTTTTAAGCCTAAGTCTAGAAATATACAAATTACCGTCGTATTCTCAAACCGGGAGTCCCGCGGCTGTGGGGTCAGTTCCTACAAGTTACATTGGTCCTGTGGGAGGTGTGGGTGCCACCGACGGGGCCCTTCGAGGGCTGTTTCGAGTTCACACCCTCTAACGCCATGTTTTTAAACCTAAGTCTAGAAATATGCAAATTACCATCATACTCACAAACTTGGAGACCCGCGGCTGTGGGGTCAGTTCCTACGAGTTACATTGTTCCCGTAGGAGGTGTTGGTGCCACCCACGGGGCCATTCGGGGGCTGTTTCGAGTTTTCACCCTCTAACGCCATGTTTTTAATCCTAAGTCTAAAAATATGCAAATTATCGTCGTATTCTCAAACCGGGAGTCCCGCGGCTGCGGGGTCAGTTCCTACGAGTTACATTGGACCCGTGGAAGGTGTTGGTGCCACCCACGGGGCCGTTCGGGGGATGTTTCGAGTTTTAACCCTCTAACGCCATGTTTTTAAGCATTAGTCTAGAAATATGTAAATTATCGTCGTATTTTCAAACAGGGAGACCCGCGGCTATGGGGTCAGTTCCTACGAGTTACATTGGTCCCGTGGGAGGTGTTGGCGCCACCCACGAGGACTTTCGGGGGCTGTTTCTAGTTTTCACCCTCTAACGCCATGTTTTTAAGCCTAAGTCTAGAAATACGCAAATTACGATCGTATTCTCAAACCGGGAGCCCCGCGACTGCGGGGTCAGTTCCTACGAGTTACATTGGTCCCGTAGGGGGTGTTGGTGCCACCCACGGGGCCGTTCGGGGGCTGTTTCGAGTTTTCACCTTCTAACGCTATGTTTTTAAGCTTAAGTCTAGAAATATGCAAATTACCGTCATATTCTCAAACCGGGAGCCCCGCGACTGCGGGGTCAGTTCCTACGAGTTACATTGGTCCCGTGGGAGGTGTTGGTGCCACCCTAAGGGCCGTTAGAGGGCTGTTTCGAGTTTTCACCCTCTAATGCCATGTTTTTAAGCCTAAGTCAAGAAATATGCAAATTATCATCGTATTCTCAGATCGGGAGTCCCACGGCTGTGGGGTCAGTTCCTACGAGTTACATTGGTCCCGTGGGAGGTGTTGGTGCCACCCACGTGGCCGTTCGGGGGCTGTTTCGAGTTTTCACCCTCTAACGCCAAGTTTTGATTAAGTCTAGAAATATGCAAATTAACATCGTGCTCTCAAACAGGGAGACCCGCGGCTATGGGGTCAGTTCCTACGAGTTACATTGGTCCCGTGGGTGGTGTTGGTGCCACCCACGGGGCCGTTCTGGGGCTGTTTCGAGTTCTCACCCTCTAACGCCATGTTTTTAATCCTAAGTCTAGAAATATGCAAATTACCTTCGTATTCTCAAACCGGGAGTCTCGCGGCTGCGGGGTCAGTTCCTACGAGTTACATTGGTCCTGTGGGAGGTGTTAGTCCAACCCACGGGGACGTTCGGGGCCTGTTTCGAGTTCTCAACCTCTAACGCCATGTTTTTAAGCCTAAGTCTAGATATATGCAAATTACCAATGTATTCTCAAACCGGGAGTCCCGCGGCTGCGGGGTCAGTTCCTACGAGTTACATTGGTCCCGTGGGAGGTGTTGGTGCCACCCACGGGGACGTTCAGGGGCTGTTTCGAGTTCTCACCCTCTAACGCCATGTTTTTAAGCCTAAGTCTAGAAATATGCAAATTATCGTCGTATTCTCAAACCGGGAGTCCCGCGGCTATGGTGTAAGTTCCTACGAGTTACATTGGTCCCGTGGGAGGTGTTAGCGCCACCCACGGGGACTTTCGGGGGCTGTTTCTAGTTTTCACCCTCTAACGCCATGTTTTTAAGCCTAAGTCTAGAAATACGCAAATTACCGTCGTATTCTCAAACCGGGAGCCCCGCGACTGCGGGGTCAGTTCCTACGAGTTACATTGCTCCCTTAGGGGGTGTTGGTGCCACCCACGGGGCCGTTCGGGGGCTGTTTCGAGTTTTCACCCTCTAGCGCCATGTTTTTAAGCTTAAGTCAAGAAATATGCAAATTAACGTCATATTCTCAAACCGGGAGCCCCGCGACTGCGGGGTCAGTTCCTACGAGTTACATTGGTCCCGTGGGAGGTGTTGGTGTCACCCACAGGGCCGTTAGAGGGCTTTTTCGAGTTTTCACCCTCTAATGCCATGTTGTTAAGCCTAAGTCAAGAAATATGTAAATTGTCATCGTATTCTCAGATCGGGAGTCCTACGGCTGTGGGGTCAGTTCCTACGACTTACATTGGTCCCGTGGGAGGTGTTGGTGCCACTCACGGGGCTGTTCGGGGGCTGTTTCCAGTTTTCACCCTCTAACGCCATGTTTTTAAGCCTAAGTCAAGAAATATGAAAATTATCGTCGTATTCTCAAATCGGGAGACCCGCGGCTGCGGGGTCAGTTCCTACGAGTTACATTGGTTCCGTGGGAGGTGTTGGTGCGAGCCACGGGGACGTTCGGGGGCTGTTTCTAGTTCTCACCTCTAATGCCATGTTTTTAAGCCTAAGTCTAGAAATACGCAAATTACCGTCGTATTCTCAAACCGGGACCCCCGCGGCTGCGGAGTCAGTTCCTACGAGTTAGATTTGTCCCGTGGGAGGTGTTGGTGCCATCCACGGGGTCGTTAGAGTGCTGTTTAGAGTTTTCACCCTCTAAGGCCATGTTTTTAAGCTTAAGTCTAGAAATATGCAAATTACCGTTGTATTCTCAAACCGGGAGTCCCGCGGTTGCGGGGTCAGTTCCTACGAGTTACATTGGTCCCGTGGAAGGTGTTGGTGACACCCACGGGGCCGTTCGGGGGCTGTTTCGGGTTTTAACCCTCTAACGACATGTTTTTAAGCCTATGTCTAGAAATATACAAATTATCGTCGTATTCTCAAACCGGGAGACCCGCGGCTGCGGGGTCAGTTCCTACGAGTTACATTGGTCCCGTGGGAGGTGTTGGGGCCACCCACGGGGACTTTCGGGGGCTGTTACTAGTTCTCACCCTCTAACGCCATGTTTTTAAGCCTAAGTCTAGAAATATACAAATTACCGTCGTATTCTCAAACCGGGAGTCCCGCGGCTGTGGGGTCAGTTCCTACAAGTTACATTGGTCCTGTGGGAGGTGTGGGTACCACCGACGGGGCCCTTCGAGGGCTGTTTCGAGTTCACACCCTCTAACGCCATGTTTTTAAACCTAAGTTTAGAAATATGCAAATTACCTTCATACTCACAAACTTGGAGACCCGCGGCTGTGGGGTCAGTTCCTACGAGTTACATTGTTCCCGTAGGAGGTGTTGGTGCCACCCACGGGGACGTTCGGGGGCTGTTTCGAGTTTTCACCCTCTAACGCCATGTTTTTAAACCTAAGTCTAAAAATATGCAAATTATCGTCGTATTCTCAAACCGGGAGTCCCGCGGCTGCGGGGTCAGTTCCTACGAGTTACATTGGTCCCGTGGAAGGTGTTGGTGCCACCCACAGGTCCGTTCGGGGGATGTTTCGAGTTTTCACCCTCTAACGCCATGTTTTTAAGCATAAGTCTAGAAATATGCAAATTACCATCATATTCTCAAACCAGGACCCCCGCGACTGCGGGTTCAGTTCTTACGAGTTACATTGGTCCCATAAGGGGTGTTGGTGCCACCCACGGGGCCATTCGGGGGCTGTTTCGAGTTTTCACCCTCTAACGCCATGTTTTTAAGCTTAAGTCTAGAAATATGTAAATTACCGTCGTATTCTCAAACCGGGAGTCCCGCGGCTGCGGGGTCAGTTCCTACGAGTTACATTGGTCCCGTGGGAGGTGTTGGTGCCATCCACAGGGCCGTTAGAGGGTTGTTTCGAGTTTTCACCCTCTAATGCCATGTTTTTAAGCCTATGTCAAGAAATATGCAAATTATCATCGTATTTTCAGATCGGGAGTCCCACGGCTGTGGGATCAGTTCCTACGAGTTACATTGGTCCCGTGGGAGGTGTTGGTGCCACCCACGTGGACGTTCGGGGCCTATTTCGAGTTTTCACCCTCTAACGCCAAGTTTTGATTAAGCCTAGAAATATGCAAATTTACGTCGTGCTCTCAAACAGGGAGGCCCGCGGCTATGGGGTCAGTTCCTACGAGTTACATTGGTCCCGTGGGTGGTGTTGGTGCCACCCACGGGGCCGTTCTGGGGCTGTTTCGAGTTCTCACCCTCTAACGCCATATTTTTAATCCTAAGTCTAGAAATAGGCAAATTACCTTCGTATTCTCAAACCGGGAGTCCCGCGGCTGCGGGGTCAGTTCCTACGAGTTACATTGGTCCTGTGGGAGGTGTTACTGCAACCCACGAGGACGTTCGGGGGCTGTTTCGAGTTCTCAACCTCTAACGCCATGTTTTTAAGCCTAAGTCTAGAAATATGCAAATTACCAATGTATTCTCAGACCGGGAGTCCCGCGGCTGCGGGGTCAGTTCCTACGAGTTACATTGGTCCTGTGGGAGGTGTTGGTGCCACCCACGGGGACGTTCGGGGGCTGTTTCGAGTTCTCACCCTCTAACGCCATGTTTTTAAGCCTAAGTCTAGAAATATGCAAATTATCGTCGTATTCTCAAACCGGGAGTCCCGCGGCTACGGTGTAAGTTCCTACGAGTTACATTGGTCCCGTGGGAGGTGTTAGTGCCACCCACGTGGATGTTCGTGCGCTGTTTTCGAGTTTTCACCCTCTAATTCCATGTTTTTAAGCCTAAGTTTTGAAATATGAAAATAACCGTCGTACTCTCAAACCGGGAGACCCGCGGCTGCGAGGGCAGTTCTTACGAGTTACACTGGTACCGTGGGAGGTGTTGGTGCTACCCACGGGGCCGTTCGGGGGCTATTTTGAGTTTTCACCCTATAACGCCATGTTTTTAAGCCTAAGTCTAAAAATATGCAAATTATCGTCGTATTCTCAAACCGGGTGTCCCGCGGCTGCGGGGTCAGTTCCTACGAGTTAAATTGGTCCCGTGGGAGGTGTTGGTGCCACTCACGGGGCCATTCGGGGGCTGTTTCGAGTTTTCACCCTCTAACGCCATGTTTTTAAGCCTAAGTCAAGAAATATGCAAATTACCGTCGTACTCTCAAACCGGGAGACCCGCGGCTGCGGGGTCAGTTCCTACGAGTTACATTGGTCCCGTGGGAGGTGTTGGGGCCACCCACGGGGCCATTCGGGGGCTGTTTCGAGTTTTCACCCTCTAAAGCCATGTTTTTAAACCTAAGTCTAAAAATATGCAAATTATCGTCATATTCTCAAACCGGGAGTCCCGCGGCTGCGGGGTCAGTTACTACGAGTTACATTGGTCCCGTGGAAGGTGTTGGTGCCACCCACGGGGCCGTTCGGGGGCTGTTTCGAGTTTTGACCCTCTAACGCCATGTTTTTAAGCCTAAGTCTAGAAATATGAAAATTACCGTCGTATTCTCAAACCGGGAGTCCCGCGGCTGTGGGGTCAGTTCCTACAAGTTACATTGGTCCCGTGGGAGGTGTGGGTGCCACCGACGGGGCCCTTCGGGGGCTGTTTCGAGTTCACACCCTCTAACGCCATGTTTTTAAACCCAAGTCTAGAAATATGCAAATTACCGTCGTACTCTCAAACTGGGAGACCCGCGGTTGTGGGGTCAGTTCCTACGAGTTACATTGGTCCCGTAGGAGGTGTTGGTGCAACCCACGGGGCCATTCGGGGGCTGTTTCGAGTTTTCACCCTCTAACGCCATGTTTTTAATCCTAAGTCTAAAAATATGCAAATTATCGTCGTATTCTCAAACCGGGAGTCCCGCGGCTGCGGGGTCAGTTCCTACGAGTTACATTGGGCCCGTGGAAGATGTTGGTGCCACCCACGGGGCCGTTCGGGGGATGTTTCGAGTTTTAACCCTCTAAGGCCATGTCTTTAAGCATAAGTCTAGAAATATGTAAATTATCGTCGTATTTTCAAACAAGGAGACCCGCGGCTATGGGGTCAGTTCCTACGAGTTACATTGGTCCCGTGGGAGGTGTTGGCGCCACCCACGGGGACTTTCGGGGGTTGTTTCTAGTTTTCACCCTCTAACGCCATGTTTTTAAGCCTAAGTCTAGAAATACGCAAATTACCGTCGTATTCTCAAACCGGGAACCTCGCGACTGCGGGGTCAGTTTCTACGAGTTACATTGGTCCCGTAGGGGGTGTTGGTGTCACCCACGGGGCCGTTCGGGGGCTGTTTCGAGTTTTCACCCTCTAACACTATGTTTTTAAGCTTAAGTCTATAAATATGCAAATTACCATCATATTCTCAAACCGGGAGCCCCGCGATAGCGGGGTCAGTTCCTACGAGTTACATTGGTCCCGTGGGAGGTGTTGGTGCCACCCACAGGACCGTTAGAGGGTTGTTTCGAGTTTTCACCCTCTAATGCCATGTTTTTAAGCCTAAGTCAAGAAGTATGCAAATTATCATCATATTCTCAGATCGGGAGTCCCACGGATGTGGGATCAGTTCCTACGAGTTACATTGGTCCTGTGGGAGGTGTTGGTGCCACCCACGTGGCCGTTTGGGGGCTGTTTCGAGTTTTTACCCTCTAACGCCAAGTTTTGATTAAGTCTAAAAATATGCAAATTAACGTCGTGCTCTCAAACCGGGAGACCCGCGGCTATGGGGTCAGTTCCTACGAGCTACATTGGTCCCGTGGGAGGTGTTGGTGCCACTCACGGGGCTGTTCGGGGACTGTTTCGAGTTTTCACCCTCTAACGCCATGTTTTTAAGCCTAAGTCTAAAAATATGCAAATTATCGTCGTATTCTCAAACTGGGAGTCCCGCGGCTGCGGGGTCAGTTCCTACGAGTTACATTGGTCCCTTGGAAGATGTTGGTGCCACCCACGGGGACGTTCGGGGGATGTTTCGAGTTTTAACCCTCTAACGCCATGTTTTTAAGCATAAGTCTAGAAATATGCAAATTATCTTCGTATTTTCAAACCGGGACCCCCGCGGCTGCGGGGTCAGTTCCTACGAGTTAGATTTGTCCCGTGGGAGGTGTTGGTGCCACCGACGGGGTCGTTAGAGTGCTGTTTAGAGTTTTCACCCTCTAAGGCCATGTTTTTAAGCTTAAGTCTAGAAATATGCAAATTATCGTCGTATTCTCAAACTGGGAGACCCGCGGCTGCGGGGTCAGTTCCTATGAGTTACATTGGTCCCGTGGGAGGTGTTGGAGCCACCCACGGGGACTTTCGGGGGCTGTTTCTAGTTCTCACCCTCTAACGCCATGTTTTTAAGCCTAAGTCTAGAAATATACAAATTACCGTCGTATTCTCAAACCGGGAGTCCCGCGGCTGTGGGGTCAGTTCCTACAAGTTACATTGGTCCTGTAGGAGGTGTGGGTGCCACCGACGGGGCCCTTCAGGGGCTGTTTCGAGTTCACACCCTCTAACGCCATGCTTTTAAACCTAAGTCTAGAAATATGCAAATTACCGTCATACTCACAAACTGGGAGACCCGCGGCTGTGGGGTCAGTTCCTACGAGTTACATTGTTCCCGTAGGAGGTGTTGGTGCCACCCACGGGGCCATTCGGGGGCTGTTTCGAGTTTTCACCCTCTAACGCCATGTTTTTAAGCCTAAGTCTAAAAATATGCAAATTATCGTCGTATTCTCATACTGGGAGTCCCGCGGCTGCGGGGTCAGTTCCTACGAGTTACATTGGTCCCGTGGAAGGTGTCGGTGCCACCCACAGGGCCGTTCGGGGGATGTTTCGAGTTTTAACCCTCTAACACCATGTTTTTAAGCATAAGTCTAGAAATATGCAAATTATCGTCGTATTTTCAAACCGGGAGACCCGCGGCTGCGGGGTCAGTTCCTACGAGTTACATTGGTCCCGTGGGAGGTGTTGGTGCCACCCACGGGTACTTTCGGGGGGTTGTTTCTAGTTCTCACCCTCTAACGCCATCTTTTTAAGCCTAAGTCTAGAAATACGCAAATTACCATCATATTCTCAAACCAGGACCCCCGCGACTGCGGGGTCAGTTCCTACGAGTTACATTGGTCCCGTAGGGGGTGTTGGTGCCACCCACGGGGCCGTTCGGGGGCTGTTTCGAGTTTTCACCCTCTAACGCCATGGTTTTAAGCTTAAGTCTAGAAATATGCAAATTACCGTAGTATTCTCAAACCGGGAGTCCCGCGGCTGCGGGGTCAGTTCCTACGAGTTACATTGGTCCTGTGGGAGGTGTTGGTGCCACCCACAGGGCCGTTAGAGGGCTGTTTCGAGTTTTCACCCTCTAATGCCATGTTTTTAAGCCTAAGTCAAGAAATATGCAAATTATCATCGTATTCTCAGATCGGGAGTCCCACGGCTGTGGGGTCAGTTCCTACGAGTTACATTGGTCCCGAGGGAGGTGTTGGTGCCACCCACGTGGCCGTTCGGGGGCTGTTTCGAGTTTTCACCCTCTAACGCCAAGTTTTGATTAAGTCTAGAAATATGCAAATTAATGTCGTGCTCTCAAACAGGGAGACCCGCGGCTATGGGGTCAGTTCCTACGAGTTACATTGGTCCCGTGGGTGGTGTTGGTGCCACCCACGGGGCCGTTCTGGGGCTGTTTCGAGTTCTCACCCTCTAACGCCATGTTTTTAATCCTAAGTCTTGAAATATGCAAATTACCTTCGTATTCTCAAACCGGGAGTCCCGCGACTGCGGGGTCAGTTCCTACGAGTTACATTGGTCCCGTGGGAGGTGTTAGTCCAACCCACGGGGACGTTCGGGGGCTGTTTCGAGTTCTCAACCTCTAACGCCATGTTTTTAAGCCTAAGTCTAGAAATATGCAAATTACCAATGTATTCTCAAACCAGGAGTCACGCGGCTGCGGGGTCACTTCCTACGAGTTACATTGGTCCCGTGAGAGGTGTTGGTGCCACCCACGGGGACGTTCGGGGGCTGTTTCGAGTTCTCACCCTCTAACGCCATGTTTTTAAGCCTAAGTCTAGACATATGCAAATTATCGTCGTATTCTCAAACCGGGAGTCCCGCGGCTACGATGTAAGTTCCTACGAGTTACATTGGTCCCGTGGGAGGTGTTGGCGCCACCCACGGGGACTTTCGGGGGCTGTTTCTAGTTTTCACCCTCTAACGCCATGTTTTTAAGCCTAAGTCTAGAAATACGCAAATTACCGACGTATTCTCAAACCGGGAGCCCCGCGACTGCGGGGTCAGTTCCTACGAGTTACATTGGTCCCGTAGGGGGTGTTGGTGCCACCCACGGGGCCGTTCGGGGGCTGTTTCGAGTTTTCACCCTCTAACGCCATGTTTTTAAGCTTAAGTCTAGAAATATGCAAATTACCGTCATATACTCAAACCGGGAGCCCCACGACTGCGGGTTCAGTTCCTACGAGTTACATTGGTCCCGTGGGAGGTGTTTGTGTCGCCCACAGGGCCGTTAGAGGGCTGTTTCGAGTTTTCACCCTCTAATGCCATGTTTTTAAGCCTAAGTCAAGAAATATGCAAATTATCATCGTATTCTCAGATCGGGAGTCCTACGGCTGTGGGGTCAGTTCCTACGAGTTACATTGGTCCCGTGGGAGGTGTTAGTGCCACCCACGTGGCCGTTTGGGGGCTGTTTCGAGTTTTCACCCTCTAAGGCCAAGTTTTGATTAAGTCTAGAAATATGCAAATTAACGTCGTGCTCTCAAACCGGGAGACCCGCGGCTATGGGGTCAGTTCCAACGAGTTACATTGGTCCCGTGAGAGGTGTTGGAGCCACTCACGGGGCTGTTCGGGGGCTGTTTCGAGTTTTCACCCTCTAACGCCAGGTTTTTAAGCCTAAGTCAAGAAATATGAAAATTATCGTCGTATTCTAAAATCGGGAGACCCGCGGCAGCGGGGTCAGTTCCTACGAGTTACATTGGTTCCGTGGGAGGTGTTGGTGCGACCCACGGGGACGTTCGGGGGCTGTTTCAAGTTCTCACCCTCTAATGCCATGTTTTTAAGCCTAAGTCTAGAAATACGCAAATTACCGTCGTATTCTCAAACCGGGAGTCCCGCGGCTGCGGGGTCAGTTCCTACGAGTTACATTGGTCCCGTGGAAGGTGTTGGTGCCACCCACGGGGCCGTTCGGGGGCTGTTTCGAGTTTTAACCCTCTAATGCCTTGTTTTTAAGCCTATGTCTAGAAATATGCAAATTATCGTCGTATTCTCAAGTCGGGAGACCCGCGGCTGCGGGGTCAGTTCCTACGAGTTACATTGGTCCCGTGGGAGGTATGGGTGCCACCGACGGGGCCTTTCGGGGGTTGTTTCGAGTTCACACCCTCTAACGCCATGCTTTTAAACCTATGTCTAGAAATATGTAAATTACCGTCATACTCACAAACTGGGAGACCCGCGGCTGTGGGGTCAGTTCCTACGAGTTACATTGTTCCCGTAGGAGGTGTTGGTGCCACCCACGGGGCCGTTCGGGGGCTGTTTCGAGTTTTCACCCTCTAACGCCATGTTTTTAAGCTTAAGTCTAGAAATATGCAAATTACCGTCGTATTCTCAAACCGGGAGTCCCGCGGCTGCGGGGTCAGTTCCTACGAGTTACATTGGTCCCGTGGAAGGTGTTGGTGCCACCCACGGGGCCGTTCGGGGGATGTTTCGAGTTTTAACCCTCTAACGCCATGTTTTTAAGCATAAGTCTAGAAATATGCAAATTATCATCGTATTCTCAGATCGGGAGTCCCACGGCTCTGGGATCAGTTCCTACGAGTTACATTGGTCCCGTGGGAGGTATTGGTGCCACCCACGTGGCCGTTAGGGGGCTGTTTCGAGTTTTCACCCTCTAATGCCAAGTTTTGATTAAGTCTAGAAATATGCAAATTTACGTCGTGCTCTCAAACAGGGAGACCCGCGGCTATGGGGTCAGTTCCTACGAGTTACATTGGTCCCGTGGGTGGTGTTGGTGCCACCCACGGGGCCGTTCTGGGGCTGTTTCGAGTTCTCACCCTCTAACGCCATGTTTTTAATCCTAAGTCTAGAAATATGCAAATTACCTTCGTATTCTCAAACCGGGAGTCCCGCGGCTGCGGGGTCAGTTCCTACGAGTTACATTGGTCCCGTGGGAGGTGTTAATGCAACCCACGGGGACGTTCGGGGGCTGTTTCGAGTTCTCAACCTCTAACGCCATGTTTTTAAGCCTAAGTCTAGAAATATGCAAATTACCAATGTATTCTCAAACCGGGAGTCCCGCGGCTGCGGGGTCAGTTCCTACGAGTTACATTGGTCCCGTGGGAGGTGTTGGTGCCACCCACGGGGACGTTCGGGGGCTGTTTCGAGTTCTCACCCTCTAACGCCATGTTTTTAAGCCTAAGTCTAGAAATATGCAAATTATCGTCGTATTCTCAAACCGGGAGTCCCGCGGCTACGGTGTAAGTTCCTACGAGTTACATTGGTCCCGTGGGAGGTGTTAGTGCCACCCACATGGACGTTCGTGGGCTGTTTTCGAGTTCTCACCCTCTAACGTCACGTTTTTAAGCCTAAGTCTAAAAGTATGGAAATTACCGTCGTACTCTCAAACCGGGAGACCCGCGGCTGTGGGGTCAGTTCCTATGAGTTACATTTGTCCCGTGGGAGGTGTTGGTGCCACCCACGGGGACATTCGGGGGCTGTTTCGAGTTCTCACCCTCTAACGCCATGTTTTTAAGCCTAAGTCTAGAAATATGAAAATTATCATCGTATTCTCAAATCGGGAGTCCCGCGGCTGCGGGGTCAGTTCCTACGAGTTACATTGGTCCCGTTGGAGGTGTTTGTGCCATCCACGGGGACGTTGGGGGGCTGTTTCGAGTTCTCACCCTCTAATTCCATGTTTTTAAGCCTAAGTTTTGAGATATGAAAATTACCGTCGTACTCTCAAACCGGGAGACCCGTGGCTGCGAGCGCAGTTCTTACGAGTTACACTGGTACCGTGGGAGGTGTTGGTGCTACCCACGGGGCCGTTCGGGGGCTGTTTCGAGTTTTCACCCTCTAACGCCATGTTTTTAAGCCTAAGTCTAAGAATATGCAAATTATCGTCGTATTCTCAAACCGGGAGTCCCGCGGCTGCGGGGTCAGTTCCTACTAGTTAAATTGGTCCCGTGGGAGGTGTTGGTGCCACTCACGAGGCCATTCGGGGGCTGTTTCGAGTTTTCACCCTCTAACACCTTATTTTTAAGCCTAAGTCAAGAAATATGAAAATTATCGTCGTATTTTCAAATCGGGAGACCCACGGCTGCGGGGTCGGTTCCTACGAGTTACATTGGTTTCGTGGGAGGTGTTGGTGCGACCCACGGGGACTTTCGGGGGCTGTTTCTAGTTCTCACCCTCTAATGCCATGTTTTAAGCCTAAGTCTAGAAATACGTAAATTACCGTCGTATTCTCAAACCGGGACCCTCGCGGCTGCGGGGTCAATTCCTACGAGTTAGATTGGTCCCGTGGGAGGTGTAGGGGCCACCCACGGGGTCGTTAGAGTGTTGTTTAGAGTTTTCACCCTCTAAGGCCATGTTTTTAAACCAAAGCCAAGAAATATGGAAATTATCATCGTATTCTCAAACCAAAGCCGTTCGGGGGCTGTTTGGAGTTCTCACCCTCTAACGCCATGTTTTTATGCCTAAGTCTGGAAATATGCATATTACCGTCGTATTCTCAAACCGAGAGTCCCGCGGCTGGAGGGGTCAATTCCTACGAGTTAAATTGGTCCCGTAGGAGTTGTTGGTGCCACCCACGGGGACGTTCGGGGGCTGTTTCGAGCTCTCACCCTCTAAAGCCATGTTTTTAAGTCTAAGTCTAGAAATATGCAAATTACCGTTGTATTCTCAAATCGGGAGTCCCGCGGCTGCGCGGTCAGTTCCTACGAGTTACATTGGTCCCGTGGAAGGTGTTGGTGCCACCCACGGGGCCGTTCGGGGGCTGTTTCGAGTTTTAACCCTCTAACGACATGTTTTTAAGCCTATGTCTAGAAATATGCAAATTACCGTCGTATTCTCAAATCGGGAGACCCGCGGCTGCGGGGTCAGTTCCTACGAGTTACATTGGTCCCGTGGGAGGTGTTGGTGCCACCCACGGGGACTTTCAGGGGTTGTTTCTAGTTCTCACCCTCTAACGCCATGTTTTTAAGCATAAGTCTAGAAATATACAAATTACCGTCGTATTCTCAAACCGGGAGTCCCGCGGCTGTGGGGTCAGTTCTTACAAGTTACATTGGTCCCGTGGGTGGTGTGGGTGCCACCGACGGGGCCCTTCGGGGGATGTTTCGAGTTCACACCCTCTAACGCCATGTTTTTAAACCTAAGTCTAGAAATACGCAAATTAATGTCGTATTCTCAAATCGGGACCCCTGCGGCTGCGGGGTCAGTTCCTACGAGTTAGATTTGTCCCGTGGGAGGTGTTGGTGCCACCCACGGGGTCGTTAGAGTGTTGTTTAGAGTTTTCACCCTCTAAGGCCATGTTTTTAAGCTTAAGTCTAGAAATATGCAAATTACCGTTGTATTCTCAAACCGGGAGTCCCGCGGCTGCGGGGTCAGTTCCTACGAGTTACATTGGTCCCGTGGAAGGTGTTGGTGCCACCCACGGGGCCGTTCGAGGGCTGTTTCGAGTTTTAACCCTCAAACGCCATGTTTTTCAGCCAATGTCTAGAAATATGCAAATTATCATCGTATTCTCAAACCGGGAGACCCGCGGCTGCGGGGTCAGTTCCTACGAGTTACATTGGTCCCGTGGGAGGTGTTGGGGCCACCCACGGGGACTTTCGGGGGCTGTTACTAGTTCTCACTCTCTAACGCCATGTTTTTAAGCCTAAGTCTAGAAATATACAAATTACCGTCGTATTCTCAAACTGGGAGTCCTGCGGCTGTGGGGTCAGTTCCTACAAGTTACATTGGTCCCGTGGGAGGTGTGGGTGCCACCAACGGGGCCCTTCGGGGGCTGTTTCGAGTTCACACCCTCTAACGCCATGTTTTTAAACCTAATTCTAGAAATATGCAAATTACCGTCATACTCACAAACTGGGAGACCCGCGGCTGTGGGGTCAGTTCCTACGAGTTACATTGTTCCCGTAGGAGGTGTTGGTGCCACCCACGGGGCCATTCGGGGGCTGTTTTGAGTTTTCACCCTCTAACGCCATGTTTTTAAGCCTAAGTCTAAAAATATGCAAATTATCGTCGTTTTCTCAAACCGGGAGTCCCGCGGCTGCGGGGTCAGTTCCTACGAGTTACATTGGTCCCTTGGAAGGTGTTGGTGCCACCCACGGGGACGTTCGGGGGATGTTTCGAGTTTTAACCCTCTAACGCCATGTTTTTAAGCATAAGTCTAGAAATATGCAAATTATCGTCGTATTTTCAAACCGGGAGACCCGCGACTGCGGGGTCAGTTCCTACAAGTTACATTGGTCCCGTGGGAGGTGTGGGTGCCACCAACGGGGCCCTTCGGGGGCTGTTTCGAGTTCACACCCTCTAACGCCATGTTTTTAAACCTAATTCTAGAAATATGCAAATTACCGTCATACTCACAAACTGGGAGACCCGCGGCTGTGAGGTCAGTTCCTACGAGTTACATTGTTCCCGTAGGAGGTGTTGGTGCCACCCACGGGGCCATTCGGGGGCTGTTTTGAGTTTTCACCGTCTAACGCCATGTTTTTAAGCCTAAGTCTAAAAATATGCAAATTATCGTCGTTTTCTCAAACCGGGAGTCCCGCAGCTGCGGGGTCAGTTCCTACGAGTTACATTGGTCCCTTGGAAGGTGTTGGTGCCACCCACGGGGACGTTCGGGGGATGTTTCGAGTTTTAACCCTCTAACGCCATGTTTTTAAGCATAAGTCTAGAAATATGCAAATTATCGTCGTATTTTCAAACCGGGAGACCCGCGACTGCGGGGTCAGTTCCTACGAGTTACATTGGTCCCGTAGGGGGTGTTGGTGTCACCCACGAGGCCGTTCGGGGGCTGTTTCGAGTTTTCACCCTCTAACGGTATGTTTTTAAGCTTAAGTCTATAAATATGCAAATTACCGTCATATTCTCAAACCGGGAGCCCCGCGATAGCGGGGTCAGTTCCAACGAGTTACATTGGTCCCGTGGGAGGTGTTGGTGCCACCCACAGGACCGTTACAGGGCTCTTTCGAGTTTTCACCCTCTAATGCCATGTTTTTAAGCCTAAGTCAAGAAGTATGCAAATTATCATCATATTCTCAGATCGGGAGTCCCACGGCTGTGGGGTCAGTTCCTACGAGTTACATTGGTCCCGTGGGAGGTGTTGGTGCCACCCACGTGGCCGTTTGGGGCTGTTTCGAGTTTTTACCCTCTAACGCCAAGTTTTGATTAAGTCTAGAAATATGCAAATTAACGTCGTGCTCTCAAACCGGGAGACCCGCGGCTATGGGGTCAGTTCCTACGAGTTACATTGGTCCCGTGGGAGGTGTTGGTGCCACTCACGGGGCTGTTCGGGGGCTGTTTCGAGTTTTCACCCTCTAACGCCATGTTTTTAAGCCAAAGTCAAGAAATATGAAAATTATCGTCGTATTCTCAAATCGGGAGACCCGCGGCTGCGGGGTCAGTTCCTACGAGTTACATTGGTTCCGTGGGAGGTGTTGGTGCGACCCACGGGGCCGTTCGGGGGCTGTTTCTAGTTCTCACCCTCTATTGCCATGTTTTTAAGCCTAAGTCTAGAAATACGCAAATTACCGTCGTATTCTCAAACCGGGACCCCCGCGGCTGCGGGGTCAGTTCCTACGAGTTAGATTTGTCCCGTGGGAGGTGTTGGTGCCACCCACGGGGTCGTTAGAGTGCTGTTTAGAGTTTTCACCCTCTAAGGCCATGTTTTTAAGCTTAAGTCTAGAAATATGCAAATTACCGTTGTATTCTCAAACCGGGAGTCCCGCGGCTGCGGGGTCAGTTCCTACGAGTTACATTGGTCCCGTGGAAGGTGTTGGTGCCACCCACGGGGCCGTTCGGGGGCTGTTTCGAGTTTTAACCCTCTAACGCCATGTTTTTATGCCTATGTCTAGAAATATGCAAATTATCGTCGTATTCTCAAACCGGGAGACCCGCGGCTACGGGGTCAGTTCCTACGAGTTACATTGGTCCCGTGGGAGGTGTTGGGGCCACCCACGGGGACTTTCGGGGGCTGTTTCTAGTTCTCACCCTCTAACGCCATGTTTTTAAGCCTAAGTCTAGAAATATACAAATTACCGTCGTATTCTCAAACCGGGAGTCCCGCGGTGTGGGATGAGTTCCTAGAAGTTACATTGGTCCTGTGGGAGGTGTGGGTGCCACCAACGGGGCCCTTCGGGGGCTGTTTCGAGTTCACACCCTCTAACGCCATGCTTTTAAACCTAAGTCTAGAAATATGCAAATTACCGTCATACTCACAAACTGGGAGACCCGCGGCTGTGGGGTCAGTTCCTACGAGTTACATTGTTCCCGTAAGAGGTGTTGGTGCCACCCACGGAGCCATTCGGGGGCTGTTTCGAGTTTTCACCCTCTAACGCCATGTTTTTAAGCCTAAGTCTAAAAATATGCAAATTATCGTTGTATTCTCAAACCGGGAGTCCCGCGGCTGCGGGGTCAGTTCCAACGAGTTACATTGATCCCGTGGAAGATGTTGGTGCCACCCACGGGGCCGTTCGGGGGATGTTTCGAGTTTTAACCCTCTAACGCCATGTTTTTAAGCATAAGTCTAGAAATATGCAAATTATCATCGTATTTTCAAACCGGGAGACCCGCGGCTGCGGGGTCAGTTCCTACGAGTTACATTGGTCCCGTGGGAGGTGTTGGTGCCACCCACGGGGACTTTCGGGGGCTGTTTCTAGTTCTCACCCTCTAACGCCATGTTTTTAAGCCTAAGTCTAGAAATACGCAAATTACCATCATATTCTCAAATCTGGACCCCCGCGACTGCGGGGTCAGTTCCTACGAGTTACATTGGTCCCGTAGGGGGTGTTGGTGCCACCCACGGGGCCGTTCGGGGGCTGTTTTGAGTTTTCACCCTCTAACGCCATGTTTTTAAGCTTAAGTCTAGAAATATGCAAATTACCGTCGTATTCTCAAACCGGGAGTCCCGCGGCTGCGGAGTCAGTTCCTACGAGTTACATTGGTCCCGTGGGACGTGTTGGTGCCACCCACAGGGCCGTAGAGGGCTGTTTCGAGTTTTCACCCTCTAATGCCATGTTTTTATGCCTAAGTCAAGAAATATGCAAATTATCATCGTATTCTCAGATCGAGAGTCCCACGGCTGTGGGGTCAGTTCCTACGAGTTACATTGGTTCCGAGGAAGGTGTTGGTGCCACCCACGTGGCCGTTCGAGGGCTGTTTCGAGTTTTCACCCTCTAACGTCAAGTTTTGATTAAGTCTAGAAATATGCAAATTAACGTCTTGCTCTCAAACAGGGAGACCCGTGGCTATGGGGTCAGTTCCTTCGAGTTACATTGGTCCCGTGGGTGGTGTTGGTGCCACCCACGGGGCTGTTCTGGGGCTGTTTCGAGTTCTCACCCTCTAACGCCATGTTTTTAATCCTAAGTCTAGAAATATGCAAATTACCTTCGTATTCTCAAACCGGGAGTCCCGCGGCTGCGGGGTCAGTTCCTACGAGTTACATTGGTCCCGTGGGAGGTGTTAGTCCAACCCACGGGGACATTCGGG
Source organism: Sambucus nigra (assembly GCA_949130495.1). Lineage (NCBI taxonomy): Eukaryota > Viridiplantae > Streptophyta > Magnoliopsida > Dipsacales > Adoxaceae > Sambucus > Sambucus nigra. The sequence continues at coordinate 286,225,442 of OX422208.1, forward strand.
GGATGTTTCGAGTTTTCACCCTCTAATGCCATGTTTTTAAGCCTAAGTCAAGAAATATGCAAATTATCATCGTATTCTCAGATCGGGAGTCCCACGGCTGTGGGGTCAGTTCCTACGAGTTACATTGGTCCCGTGGGAGGTATTGGTGCCACCCACGTGGCCGTTAGGGGGCTGTTTCGAGTTTTCACCCTCTAATGCCAAGTTTTGATTAAGTCTAGAAATATACAAATTTACGTCGTGCTCTCAAACAGGGGGACCCGCGGCTATGGGGTCAGTTTCTACGAGTTACATTGGTCCCGTGGGTGGTGTTGGTGCCACCCACGGGGCCGTTCTGGGGCTGTTTCGAGTTCTCACCCTCTAACGCCATGTTTTTAATCCTAACTCTAGAAATATGCAAATTACCTTCGTATTCTCAAACCGGGAGTCCCGCGGCTGCGGGGTCAGTTCCTACGAGTTACATTGGTCCCGTGGGAGGTGTTAGTGCAACCCACGGGGACGTTCGGGGGCTGTTTTGAGTTCTCAACCTCTAACGCCATGTTTTTAAGCCTAAGTCTAGAAATATGCAAATTACCAATGTATTCTCAAACCAGGAGCCCCGCGACTGCGGGGTCAGTTCCTACGAGTTACATTGGTCCCGTGGGAGGTGTTGGTGTCGCCCACAGGGCCGTTAGAGGGCTGTTTCGAGTTTTCACCCTCTAATGCCATGTTTTTAAGCCTAAGTCAAGAAATATGCAAATTATCATCGTATTCTCAGATCGGGAGTCCTACGGCTGTGGGGTCAGTTCCTACGAGTTACATTGGTCCCGTGGGAGGTGTTAGTGCCACCCACGTGGCCATTTGGGGGCTGTTTCGAGTTTTCACCCTCTAAGGCCAAGTTTTGATTAAGTCTAGAAATATGCAAATTAACGTCGTGCTCTCAAACCGGGAGACCCGCGGCTATGGGGTCAGTTCCTACGAGTTACATTGGTCCCGTGAGAGGTGTTGGTGCCACTCACGGGGCTGTTCGGGGGCTGTTTCGAGTTTTCACCCTCTAACGCCATGTTTTTAAGCCTAAGTCAAGAAATATGAAAATTATCGTCGTATTCTCAAATCGGGAGACCCGCGGCTGCGGGGTCAGTTCCTACGAGTTACATTGGTTCCGTGGGAGGTGTTGGTGCGACCCACGGGGACGTTCGGGGGCTGTTTCAAGTTCTCACCCTCTAATGCCATGTTTTTAAGCCTAAGTCTAGAAATATGCAAATTACCTTCGTATTCTCAAATCGGGATTCCCGCGGCTGCGGGGTCAGTTCCTACGAGTTACATTGGTCCCGTGGGAGGTGTTAGTGCAACCCACGGGGACGTTCGGGGGCTATTTCGAGTTCTCAACCTCTAACGCCATGTTTTTAAGCCTAAGTTTAGAAATATGCAAATTACCAATGTATTCTCAAACCGGGAGTCCCGCGGCTGCGGGGTCAGTTCCTACGAGTTACATTGGTCCCGTGGGAGGTGTTGGTGCCACCCACGGGGACGTTCGGGGGCTGTGTCGAGTTCTCACCCTCTAACGCCATGTTTTTAAGCCTAAGTCTAGAAATATGCAAATTATCGTCGTATTCTCAAACCGGGAGTCCCGCGGCTACGGTGTAAGTTCCTACGAGTTACATTGGTCCCGTGGGAGATGTTGGCGCCACCCACGGGGACTTTCGGGGGCTGTTTCTAGTTTTCACCCTCTAACGCCATGTTTTTAAGCCTAAGTCTAGAAATACGCAAATTACCGTCGTATTCTCAAACCGGGAGCCCCGCGACTGCAGGGTCAGTTCCTACGAGTTACATTGGTCCCGTAGGGGGTGTTGGTACCACCCACGGGGACGTTCGGGGGTTGTTTCGAGTTTTCACCCTCTAACGCCATGTTTTTAAGCTTAAGTCAAGAAATATGCAAATTACCATCATATTCTCAAACCGGCAGCCCCGTGACTGTGGGGTCAGTTCCTACGAGTTACATTGGTCCCGTGGGAGGTGTTGGTGTCACCCACAGGGCCGTTAGAGGGTTGTTTCAAGTTTTCACCCTCTAATGCCATGTTTTTAAGCCTAAGTCAAGAAATATGCAAATTATCATCGTATTCTCAGATCGGGAGTCCCACGGCTGTGGGGTCAGTTCCTACGAGTTATATTGGTCCCGTGGGAGGTGTTGGTGCCACCCACGTGGCCGTTTGGGGGCTGTTTCGAGTTTTCACCCTCTAATGCCAAATTTTGATTAAGTCTAGAAATATGCAAATTAACGTCGTGCTCTCAAACCGGGAGACCCGCGGCTATGGGGTCAGTTCCTACGAGTTACATTGGTCCCATGGGAGGTGTTGGTGCCACTCACGGGGCTGTTCGGGGGCTGTTTCGAGTTTTCACCCTCTAACGCCATGTTTTTAAGCCTAAGTCAAGAAATATGAAAATTATCGTCGTATTCTCAAATCGGGAGACCCGCGGCTGCGGGGTCAGTTCCTACGAGTTACATTGGTTCCGTGGGAGGTGTTGGTGCGACCCACGGGGACGTTCGGGGGCTATTTCTAGTTCTCACCCTCTAATGCCATGTTTTGAAGCCTAAGTCTAGAAATACGTAAATTACCGTCGTATTCTCAAACCGGGACCCCCGCGGCTGCCGGGTCAGTTCCTACGAGTTAGATTTGTCCCGTGGGAGGTGTTGGTGCCACCCACGGGGTCGTTAGAGTGCTGTTTAGAGTTTTCACCCTCTAAGGCCATGTTTTTAAGCTTAAGTCTAGAAATATGCAAATTACCGTTGTATTCTCAAACCGAGAGTCCCGCGGCTGCGGGGTCAGTTCTTACGAGTTACATTGGTCCCGTGGAAGGTGTTGGTGCCACCCACGGGGCCGTTCGGGGGCTGTTTCGAGTTTTAACCCTCTAACGCCATGTTTTTATGCCTATGTCTAGAAATATGCAAATTATCGTCGTATTCTCAAACCGGGAGACCCGCGGCTGCGGGGTCAGTTCCTACGGGTTACATTGGTCCCGTGGGAGGTGTTGGGGCCACCCACGGGGAGTTTCGGGGGCTGTTTATAGTTCTCACCCTCTAACGCCATGTTTTTAAGCCTAAGTCTAGAAATATACAAATTACCGTCGTATTCTCAAACCGGGAGTCCCGCGGCTGTGGGGTCAGTTCCTACAAGTTACATTGGTCCCGTGGGAGGTGTGGGTGCCACCGACGGGGCCCTTCGGGGGTTGTTTCGAGTTCACACCCTCTAACGCCATGTTTTTAAACCTAAGTCTAGAAATATGCAAATTACCGTAATACTCACAAACTGGGAGACCCACGGCTGCGGGGTCGGTTCCTACGAGTTACGTTGTTCCCGTAGGAGGTGTTGGTGCCACCCACGGGGCCATTCGGGGGCTGTTTCGAGTTTTCACCCTCTAACGCCATGTTTTTAAGCCTAAGTCTAAAAATATGCAAATTATCGTCGTATTCTCAAACCGGGAGTCCTGCGGCTGCGGGGTCAGTTCCTACGAGTTACATTGGTCCCGTGGAATGTGTTGGTGCCACCCACGGGGCCGTTTGGGGGATGTTTCGAGTTTTAACCCTCTAACGCCATGTTTTTAAGCATAAGTCTAGAAATATGCAAATTATCGTCGTATTTTCAAACTGGGAGACCCGCGGCTGCGGGGTCAGTTCCTACGAGTTACATTGGTCCCGTGGGAGGTGTTGGTGCCACCCACGGGGACTTTCGGTGGCTGTTTCTAGTTCTCACCCTCTAACGCCATGTTTTTAAGCCTAAGTCTAGAAACATGAAAATTATCATCGTATTCTCAAATCGGGAGACCCACGGCTGCGGGGTCGGTTCCTACGAGTTACATTGGTTTCGTGGGAGGTGTTGGTGCGACCCACGGGGACTTTCGGGGGCTGTTTCTAGTTCTCACCCTCTAATACCATGTTTTTAAGCCTAAGTCTAGAAATACGCAAATTACCGTCGTATTCTCAAACCGGGACCCCCGCGGCTGCGGGGTCAGTTCCTACGAGTTAGATTGGTCCCGTGGGAGGTGTTGGGGCCACCCACGGGGTCGTTAGAGTGCTGTTTAGAGTTTTCACCCTCTAAGGCCATGTTTTTAAACCAAAGCCAAGAAATATGGAAATTATCATCGTATTCTCAAACCGGGAGTCCCGCGGCTACGGGGTCAGTTCCTACGAGTTACATTGCTCCCGTGGGAGCTGTTGGTGCCACCCACGGGGCCGTTCGGAGGCTGTTTTGAGTTCTCACCCTCTAACGCCATGTTTTTCTTAAGACTAGAAATATGCAAATTACCGTCATACTCTCAAACCGGGAGACCCGCGGCTGTGGGGTCAGTTCCTACGAGTTACATTGGTCCCGTGGGAGGTGTTGGTGCCACCGACGGGGCCGTTCGGGGGATGTTTGGAGTTCTCACCCTCTAACGCCATGTTTTTAAGCCTAAGTCTGGAAATATGCATATTACCGTCGTATTCTCAAACCGAGAGTCCCGCGGCTGGAGGGGTCAATTCCTACGAGTTAAATTGGTCCCGTAGGAGTTGTTGGTGCCACCCACGGGGACGTTCGGGGGCTGTTTCGAGCTCTCACCCTCTAAAGCCATGTTTTTAAGTCTAAGTCTAGAAATATGCAAATTACCGTTGTATTCTCAAACCGGGAGTCCCGCGGTTGCGGGGTCAGTTCCTACGAGTTACATTGGTCTCGTGGAAGGTGTTGGTTCCACCCACGGGGCCGTTCGGGGGTTGTTTCGAGTTTTAACCCTCTAACGACATGTTTTTAAGCCTATGTCTAGAAATATGCAAATTACCGTCGTATTCTCAAACCGGGAGACCCGCGGCTGCGGGGTCAGTTCCTACGAGTTACATTGGTCCCGTGGGAGGTGTTGGTGCCACCCACGGGGACTTTCGGGGGTTGTTTCTAGTTCTCACCCTCTAACGCCATGTTTTTAAGCCTAAGGCTAGAAATATACAAATTACAGTCGTATTCTCAAACCGGGAGTCCCGCGGCTGTGGGGTCAGTTCTTACAAGTTACATTGGTCCCGTGGGTGGTGTGGGTGCCACCGACGGGGCCCTTCGGGGGATGTTTCGAGTTCACACCCTCTAACGCCATGTTTTTAAACCTAAGTCTAGAAATACGTAAATTACCGTCTTATTCTCAAACCGGGACCCCCGCGGCTGCGGGGTCAGTTCCTATAAGTTAGATTTGTCCCGTGGGAGTTGTTGGTGCCACCCACGGGGTCGTTAGAGTGCTGTTTAGAGTTTTCACCCTCTAAGGCCATGTTTTTAAGCTTAAGTCTAGAAATATGCAAATTACCGTTGTATTCTCAAACCGGGAGTCCCGCGACTGCGGGGTCAGTTCCTACGAGTTACATTGGTCCCGTGGAAGGTGTTGGTGCCACCCACGGGGCCGTTCGAGGGCTGTTTCGAGTTTTAACCCTCTAACGCCATGTTTTTAAGCCTATGTCTAGAAATATGCAAATTATCGTCGTATTCTCAAACCGGGAGACCCGCGGCTGCGGGGTCAGTTCCTACGAGTTACATTGGTCCCGTGGGAGGTGTTGGGACCACCCACGGGGACTTTCGGGGGCTGTTTCTAGTTCTCACTCTCTAACGCCATGTTTTTAAGCCTAAGTCTAGAAATATACAAATTACCGTCGTATTCTCAAACCGGGAGTCCCGCGGCAGTGGGGTCAGTTCCTATAAGTTACATTGGTCCCGTGGGAGGTGTGGGTGCCACCGACGGGGCCCTTCGGGGGCTGTTTCGAGTTCACACCCTCTAACGCCATGTTTTTAAACCTAAGTCTAGAAATATGCAAATTACCGTCATACTCACAAACTGGGAGACCCGCGGCTGTGGGGTCAGTTCCTACGAGTTACATTGTTCCCGTAGGAGGTGTTGGTGCCACCCACGGGGCCATTCGGGGGTTGTTTTGAGTTTTCACCCTCTAACGCCATGTTTTTAAGCCTAAGTCAAGAAATATGAAAATTATCGTCGTATTCTCAAATCGGGAGACCCGCGGCTGCGGGGTCAGTTCCTACGAGTTACATTGGTTCCGTGGGAGGTGTTGGTACGACCCACGGGGACGTTCGGGGGCTGTTTCTAGTTCTCACCCTCTAATGCCATGTTTTTAAGCCTAAGTCTAGAAATACGCAAATTACCGTCGTATTTTCAAACCGGGACCCCCGCGGCTGCGGGGTCAGTTCCTACGAGTTAGATTTGTCCCGTGGGAGTTGTTGGTTCCACCCACGGGGTCGTTAGAGTGCTGTTTAGAGTTTTCACCCTCTAAGGCCATGTTTTTAAGCTTAAGTCTAGAAATATGCAAATTACCGTTGTATTCTCAAACCGAGAGTCCCGCGGCTGCGGGGTCCATTCCTACGAGTTACATTGGTCCCGTGGAAGGTGTTGGTGCCACCCACGGGGCCGTTCGAGGGCTGTTTCGAGTTTTAACCCTCTAACGCCATGTTTTTATGCCTATGTCTAGAAATATGCAAATTATCGTCGTATTCTCAAACCGGGAGACCCGCGGCTGCGAGGTCAGTTCCTACGAGTAACATTGGTCCCGTGGGAGGTGTTGGGGCCACCCACGGGGACTTTCGGGGGCTGTTTATAGTTCTCACCCTCTAATGCCATGTTTTTAAGCCTAAGTCTAGAAATATACAAATTACCGTCGTATTCTCAAACCGGGAGTCCCGCGGCTGTGGGGTCAGTTCCTACAAGTTACATTGGTCCCGTGGGAGGTGTGGGTGCCACCGACGGGGCCCTTCGGGGGCTGTTTTGAGTTCACACCCTCTAACGCCATGTTTTTAAACCTAAGTCTAGAAATATGCAAATTACCGTCATACTCACAAACTGAGAGACCCGCGGCTGTGGGGTCAGTTCCTACGAGTTACGTTGTTCCCGTAGGAGGTGTTGGTGCCACCCACGGGGCCATTCGGGGGCTGTTTCGAGTTTTCACCCTCTAACGCCATGTTTTTAAGCCTAAGTCTTAAAATATGCAAATTATCGTCGTATTCTCAAACCGGGAGTCCCGCGGCTGCGGGGTCAGTTCCTACGAGTTACATTGGTCCCGTGGAATGTGTTGGTGCCACCCACGGGGCCGTTTGGGGGATGTTTCGAGTTTTAACCCTCTAACGCCATGTTTTTAAGCATAAGTCTAGAAATATGCAAATTATCGTCGTATTTTCAAACCGGGAGACCCGCGGCTGCGTGGTCAGTTCCTACGAGTTACATTGGTCCCGTGGGAGGTGTTGGTGCCACCCACGGGGACTTTCGGGGGCTGTTTCTAGTTCTCACCCTCTAACGCCATGTATTTAAGCCTAAGTCTAGAAATATGAAAATTATCGTCGTATTCTCAAATCGGGAGACCCACGGCTGCGGGGTCGGTTCCTACGAGTTACATTGGTTTCGTGGGAGGTGTTGGTGCGACCCACGGGGACTTTCGGGGGCTGTTTCTAGTTCTCACCCTCTAATGCCATGTTTTTAAACCTAAGTCTAGAAATAGGCAAATTACCGTCATACTCACAAACTGGGAGACCCGCGGCTGTGGGGTCAGTTCCTACGAGTTACATTGTTTCCGTAGGAGGTGTTGGCGCCACCCACGAGGCCATTCGGGGGCTGTTTTGAGTTTTCACCCTCTAACGCCATGTTTTTAAGCCTAAGTCTAAAAATATGCAAATTATCGTCGTATTCTCAAACCGGGAGTCCCGCGGCTGCGGGGTCAGTTCCTACGAGTTACATTGGTCCCGTGGGAGGTGTTAGTGCCACCCACGTGGATGTTCGTCGGCTGTTTTCGAGTTCTCACCCTCTAACGTCACGTTTTTAAGCCTAAGTCTAAAAGTATGGAAATTACCGTCGTACTCTCAAACCAGGAGACCCGCGGTTGTGGGGTCAGTTCCTACGAGTTACATTTGTCCCGTGGGAGGTGTTGGTGCCACCCACGGGGACATTCGGGGGCTGTTTCGAGTTCTCACCCTCTAACGCCATGTTTTTAAGCCTAAGTATAGAAATATGAAAATTATCGCCGTATTCTCAAATCGGGAGTCCCGCGGCTGCGGGGTCAATTCCTACGAGTTACGTTGGTCCCATTGGAGGTGTTTGTGCCACCCACGGAGACGTTGGGGGGCTGTTTCGAGTTTTCACCCTCTAGTTCCATGTTTTTAAGCCTAAGTTTTGAAATATGAAAATTACCGTCGTACTCTCAAACCGGGAGACCCGCGGCTGCGAGGGCAGTTCTTACGAGTTACACTGGTACCGTGGGAGACATTGGTGCTAACCACGGGGCCGTTCGGGGGCTGTTTCGAGTTTTCACCCTCTAACGCCATGTTTTTAAGCCTAAGTCTAAAAATATGCAAATTATCATCGTATTCTCAAACCGGGAGTCCCGCGGCTGCGGGGTCAGTTCCTACGAGTTAAATTGGTCCCGTGGGAGGTGTTGGTGCCACTCACGGGGCCATTCCGGGGCTGTTTCGAGTTTTCACCCTCTAACGCCATGTTTTTAAGCCTAAGTCTAGAAATACGCAAATTACCGTTGTATTCTCAAACCGGAACCCCCGCGGCTGCGGGGTCAGTTCTTACGAGTTAGATTTGTCCCGTGGGAGGTGTTGGTGCCACCCACGGGGTCGTTAGAGTGTTGTTTAGAGTTTTCACCCTCTAAGGCCATGTTTTTAAGCTTAAGTCTAGAAATATGCAAATTACCGTTGTATTCTCAAACCGGGAGTCCCGCGGCTGCGGGGTCAGTTCCTACGAGTTACATTGGTCCCGTGGAAGGTGTTGGTGCCACCCAAGGGGCCGTTCGGGGGCTGTTTCGAGTTTTAACCCTCTAACGCCATTTTTTTAAGCCCATGTCTAGAAATATGCAAATTATCGTCGTATTCTCAAACCGGGAGACCCGCGGCTGCGGGGTCAGTTCCTACGAGTTACATTGGTCCCGTGGGAGGTGTTGGGGCCACCCACGGGGACTTTCGGGGGCTGTTTATAGTTCTCACCCTCTAACGCCATGTTTTTAAGACTAAGTCTAGAAATATACAAATTACCGTCGTATTCTCAAACCGGGAGTCCCGCGGCTGTGGGGTCAGTTCCTACAAGTTACATTGGTCCCGTGGGAGGTGTGGGTGCCACCGACGGGGCCCTTCGGGGGCTGTTTCGAGTTCACACCCTCTAACGCCATGTTTTTAAACCTAAGTTTAGAAATAGGCAAATTACCGTCATCCTCACAAACTGGGAGACCCGCGGCTGTGGGGTGAGTTCCTACGAGTTACATTGTTTCCGTAGGAGGTGTTGGTGCCACCCACGGGGCCATTCGGGGGCTGTTTTGAGTTTTCACCCTCTAACGCCATGTTTTTAAGCCTAAGTCTAAAAATATGCAAATTATCGTCGTATTCTCAAACCGGGAGTCCCGCGGCTGCGGGGTCAGTTCCTACTAGTTACATTGGTCCCGTGGGAGGTGTTAGTGCCACCCACGTGGATGTTCGTGGGCTGTTTTCTAGTTCTCACCCTCTAACGTCACGTTTTTAAGACTAAGTCTAAAAGTATGGAAATTACCGTCGTACTCTCAAACCAGGAGACCCGCGGCTGTGGGGTCAGTTCCTACGAGTTACATTTGTCCCGTGGGAGGTGTTGGTGCCACCCACGGGGACATTCGGGGGCTGTTTCGAGTTCTCACCCTCTAACGCCATGTTTTTAAGCCTAAGTATAGAAATATGAAAATTATCGTCGTATTCTCAAATCGGGAGTCCCGCGGCTGCGGGGTCAGTTCCTACGAGTTACATTGGTCCCGTTGGAGGTGTTTGTGCCACCCACGGGGACGTTGGGGGGCTGTTTCGAGTTCTCACCCTCTAATTCCATGTTTTTAAGCCTAAGTTTTGAAATATGAAAATTACCGTCGTACTCTCAAACCGGGAGACCCGCGGCTGCGAGGGCAGTTCTTACGAGTTACACTGGTACCGTGGGAGGTGTTGGTGCTAACCACGGGGCCGTTCGGGGGCTGTTTCGAGTTTTCACCCTCTAACGCCATGTTTTTAAGCCTAAGTCTAAAAATATGCAAATTATCATCGTATTCTCAAACCGGGAGTCCCGCGGCTGCGGGGTCAGTTCCTACGAGTTAAATTGGTCCCGTGGGAGGTGTTGGTGCCACTCACGGGGCCATTCCGCGGCTGTTTCGAGTTTTCACCCTCTAACGCCATGTTTTTAAGCCTAAGTCAAGAAATATGAAAATTATCGTCGTATTCTCAAATCGGGAGACCCATGGCTGCGGGGTTGGTTCCTACGAGTTACATTGGTTTCGTGGGAGGTGTTGGTGCGACCCACGGGGACGTTCGGGGGCTGTTTCTAGTTCTCACCCTCTAATGCCATGTTTTTATGCCTAAGTCTAGAAATACGCAAATTACCGTCGTATTCTCAAACCGGGACCCGCGCGGCTGCGGGGTCAGTTCCTACGAGTTAGATTTGTCCCGTGGGAGGTGTTGGTGCCACCCACGGGGTCGTTAGAGTGCTGTTTAGAGTTTTCACCCTCTAAGTCCATGTTTTCAAGCTTAAGTCTAGAAATATGCAAATTACCGTTGTATTCTCAAACCGGGAGTCCCGCGGCTGCGGGGGTCAGTTCCTACGAGTTACATTGGTCCCGTGGAAGGTGTTGGTGCCACCCACGGGGCCGTTCGAGGGTTGTTTCGAGTTTTAACCCTCTAACGCCATGTTTTAAGCCTATGTCTAGAAATATGCAAATTATCGTCGTATTCTCACACCGGGAGACCCGCGGCTGCGGGGTCAGTTCCTACGAGTTT